>CM055121.1:470636523-471236523 GCA_029206835.1 Rana muscosa | reverse complement strand
TACTTTGCTACAATGTAAAGTAGTGAGTATACAGCTTGTATAACAGTGTAAATCTGCTGTCCCCTCAAAAGAACTCAACACACAGCCATAAATGTCTAAACCGTTGTCAATAAAAGTGAGTACACCCCTAAACGAAAATATCCAAATTGTGCCCAATTAGCCAATTTCACTCCCCGGTGTCATGTGACTCGTTAGTGTTTAAAGGTCTCAGGTGTGAATGGGGAGCAGATGTGTTAACTTTGGTGTTATCTCTCTCACTCATACTACTCCCTGCAAGTTAAACAGTGCACCCTCCTGGCAAAGAACTCTGAGGAGCTGAAAAAACACAAATTGTTGCTCTACATAAAGATGGCCTAGGCTATAAGAAGATTGCCAAGACCCTGAAACTGAGCTGCAGCACGGTGTCCAAGACCAAACAGCGGTTTCACAGTACAGGTTCAACACGGAACAGGCCTCACCATGCTCGACCAAAAAAGTTGAATGCATGTGCTCAGCATCATATCCAGAGGTTGTCTTTGGGAAATAGACATATGAGTGCTGCCAGCATTGCTGCAGAGGTTGAAGGGGTGGGGGGTCATCCTGTCAGTGCTCAGACCATACGCCACACACTGCATCAAATTGGTCTGCATGGCTGTTGTCCCAGAAGGAAGCCTTTTCTAAAGATGATGCACAAGAAAGCCTGCAAACAGTTTGCTGAAGACAAGCAGACTAAGGACATGGATTACTGAAACCATGTCCTGTGGTCTGATAAGTCCAAGATAAACTTATTTGGTTCAGATGGTGTCAAGCGTGTGTGGCGGCAACCAGGTGAGGAGTACAAAGACAAGTGTGTCTTGCCTACAGTAAAGCATTATGGTGGGAGTGTCATGGTCTGGGGCTGCATGAGTGCTGCCAGCACTGGTGAGCTACAGTTCATTGAGAGAACCATGAATAATGCCAACATGTACTGTGACATACGGAAGCAGAGCACGATCCCCTCCCTTCGGAGACTGGGCTGCAGGGCAGTATGCCAAGATAATGACCCCAAACAAACCTTCAAGACGACCACTGCCTTGCTAAAGAAGCTGAGGGTAAAGGTGATGGACTGGCCAAGCATGTCTCCAGACCTAAACCGTATTGAGCATCTGTGGGGCACCCTCAAAGGGAAGGTGGAGGAGCGCAATGTCTAACATCCACCAGATCTGTGATGTCGTCATGGAGGAGTGGAAGAGGACTCCAGTGGCAACTTGTGAAGCTCTGGTGAACTCCATGCCCAAGAGGGTTAAGGCAGTGCAGGAAAATTAATGGTAGCCAAACAAAATATTGACACTTTGGGCCCAATTTCGGGTGTACTCACTTTTTTTGCCAGCGGTTTAGACATTAATGGCTGTGTGTTGAGTTATTTTTAGGGGACAGCAAGTTTACACTGTTTATAGAAGCTGTATACTCACTACTTTACATTGTAGCAAAGTGTAATTTCTTCAGTGTTGTCACGTGAAAAGATATAATAAAATATTTACAAAAATCTGAGGGGTGTACTCACTTTTGTGAGATTCTCAATATGAAAACATATATAGTATGATGTCTTTGTCTTGTGTAATAGAGGCCTACAGCACGGGAGCTGCTAAAACATCGGTTTATTCTACGATACACCAAAAAAACCTCTTTCCTTATGGAACTGGTGGAGAGATACAAGCGATGGAAAGCTCAGGGTCACCGTGATGATTCCAGTTCTGTCGAGTCTGACATGTGAGTACACAAACTTCCTGTTGTGGCAACTTGCTTTGGTCTTATTGATGATAAATTATGCAGTAACTGACAGTGCCTTGCTATTGTGACCAGAGATAATGAAGATGAGAGGAATCAGAATCACACTCCTCACTGGTCATTTCCAGAAACTATGCGCCCCTCCTCCATGAGCAGATTGCAGTGGGGATACCAGCAGGTAATTGCCTATATTGGATGTGCTCAAGCTTTGTAAAGTTGAAAACCCAAGTGTTTGCAAACTTTTGTGCTTCACACCAAGTGTTGGCTATTGCCATTGTACTGTTGCAAATCCAGGAAAAAGATATGAACTGAGCTAAAGCGAGCAGCTATTTGCTGTGCTTCCCCGTGTAATATGTATGCTGTGGGCCTTTTTTTCTTTACCTGTCTGCCTTCCGTTCAGAGATGGATTCATGTAGAAACTCTGTGCCAGTCACTTCCTCTTCCTGGGTCAACGTGTGTAGGTCATTGAGATGATTTTCCAATATAAGTGTATGAGAAATTTTAAAGCTGTAGTAAACCGCAGTTTTTTTTTTTTTTATCTTGCAAGAAATTGCCAGAATGTGCTAGTATGCATCGCATATGTGAAACATGCCTTTAAAACAAAGTCCTCCAGTGACCCGCTGTCATCACTGAAGGCGCTTCCATCTTTACCCGGTCTTCCTTCTGGGTTCGCGGACTCCAGCTGTGTGAGTAGCCAGAGCTGCGATGATGTCACTCCCGTGCATGTGCGCGCGGGATCCACCGTTTACGGCACAAGACTCTCAAGGAATGGCACGGTATGCCGTTCCTTCAGAGCGCTTGCGCCGGTGATGTCATTGCCTGCATCAAAAGTAAATATCTTCTAAACGGTGCACTTACTATAGGTAAAAGTCATGCATGGGAGTTTACTCCCACTTTAAAAGAGGTTGTAAACCCTTGTGTTTTTTTACCTTAATGCAACCTATGCATTAAGGTGAAAAAACAGTGACCGGTTTTTTGGATCTGTGCAGCCATTGGCTCCTGCTGCTGTCAATCAAATCCAATGACATGGGGGCGGGGCTAAGTCCTACATTAGGCGTCTATGGATGCCGAATGCTAGACTCAGAAGCTAGCCCGCAAAGTAACCCCCCGGGAGAGCGCTTCTCCTAGGGGGTTATGCGATGCAGGGAGGAGCCGCCGAGGGACCCCAGAAGTCGAGGATCGGGGCCACTCTTTGCAAAACAAACTGCACAGTGGAGGTGTGATATGTTTGTTATTTAAAAACAAAGACTTACAATCACTTTAAAACTCAGGGCCTGATTGCTAGAGGCACCTTTTTAGTCAAATACAGCCAGATGGCACTGGGAATTATAGGAAAGGGGATTGTCACCCATTAGAATAAGAGCATACGCTGTAATTTACTGAATGTGCATTATTTAACTTGGTTTCTTCTTTTTTCTTCTTTCCCTCCCTTTTTCTTTCCCTCCCTTTCTTCTTTGCCTCTCTATTTCTTTCCCTCCCTTTTTTCTTTTTTTTTTTTTTTTCCCCCTTCTTTCCCTCCCCTTTTTTTCCCTTTCTTTCCCTCCTTTTTCTTTTTCCCCCTTCTTTCCCTTCCCTTTTTTCTTTTTTCCCCCTTCTTTCCCTCCCTTTTTTCCCGTTCTTTCCCTCCCTTTTTTTTTCTTTTTTTACCCTTCTTCCTCCTCCTCCTCCAACATGTTTCTTCTAGAAGTCAACCGAGGCAATAAAGCGCCTGCCTCGGTCACACTGTTTATCTGCTCTGGTGACTCCTGTGTTCCAGGAGGTGAGTTCTTAAGTATCAACTAGATACACTTACTGTTATGGTGTCATCGCTGTGTGAGTCTGTTGCTGTAAGTTGGAGCAGTCTTCTTCCAGCCTCATACCCATTTTGCATTTATAGTCTACCCTAAATTATTCTATATCTTTTTTTTTTTCACTGTGGGAAGGGGGAGATTGCAAAAGGTTAGTGGAGATCCCATGCAGTTCTGCAGCAACAGATCATGCCTAGAAAAGTGATCTGTTGCTGCAGGGTAACGCTGGACATATCTGCAACAGCTCTGCCCTAGTCTCCATAACAACAGGAAATGTTATAATTGCCATTGTGAATACAGTGATCTTGCCATTGTATTTACAGTGATCTGCTAAAAGAACTTACAGTATGGAATGATGTGTAGCAAGACTGGAGGCTTCAGAAGCTTCTTGTTTCAGCTCCTATGCATACTGCTGAATGTCAACTGTCTCTGACAGCTAGCGGTTCTAGCCTGCGCCCAGACCATTTGTGCAGAGTCAAAAAGCTGCTCTCCGTGTGCCATTTTGAAGTGGCGCCCGAGACTCAAGTGGTTAAAACAGGTTGTTTTTTTTATTTTATATAAATGCATGTTGTTTTGTATATGTATCCTAATTCTGTTCAGAAATTATACAAATAAACCTTTAATATTGAATGGGAAAAATTCATATTACTATTTACAGCCAGCAGGGGTAAGGTTTTTAAAAACTGCTATATTTTCAGCAGGCTGACTAAGATCAGTTTATAACTCACAAGCTTTAAAAAGATTAAAATACAATTGGCTAACCACTATTGTACTTGCCCTTTTAAATATAAGATCCTTGTGAATATATTTCTTGTTCATACATCACGGGACACAGAGCGGCATAGTCATTACTATGTGGGTTATATAGAATTACCTTCAGGTGCTGGCACTGGCAACTTCGAAAACAGGAAGTACCCTCCCCTATATAAGCCCCTCCCATCCGGGAGCACCTCAGTTTTTTGCCAGTGTCTAAGGTGTTGGCCAAGGTTAACATGTATTCATCTGGGCTTGTGTACAGGTTCTCTGGGCCTTAGCAAGCTATTCCGGATCCGACCAAAAAAGCTTCATAGCTAAACGGTCGGTACCCGGGCCTTGCAGAGAAGAGCAGGGTTTTGCCTGTAATGCCTCTCTTAGGAGGGCTGGACCCTGGGATCCAGAGCTCTGGTCATACCCAAAACCAAGAGGCTATCTGTGCAGGGTGCTATACAGGTCCAGGGGAGTGGAATCCTTGGGAACCCGGTCCCTGAAGGTCTAGTACAATGCCTGCCGTGAGAGGTGAAGTTTGGGCTTCTGTGGACCAAACAAAGTCCTGCGGCGGGGAAAAGGTAAGTGGGGGCCCCTCAGGAACTTGGTTCTATTGAGGGGACCCCCAAGCCTAATATGTCTTTCTGCCTGTTACCTAAAGGTATTCCCGCTAATAGCTGTATATGCCTAAGAAATCCTAGAAATGTCTTTTCATAAAGGAAGTTTTAAAAACTGTAAACCTAGAAATTATTTTCATAAAGGAGGTTTTTAAAAAAAAATAAAAACCAAAAGTGCGGTACCTGTGTTTGTCCACTAGAGGCCGCTGTGGAACGTCTTTTTTTCTTGGGACTATTCCTTCCATGGTGAAAGTCCAGGCAGATGAGTGAGCTCTCCATCAGGGAAGCTGCATTCCTCTGTCATGCTGCCAAGTAGTTTCCTTCCATCCCCGAGTCCTGGTGAAACAGGGACCCTGGCTCCTCTCCCTACATGGCGCCAAGAGCACACACGTGCACGTGCGCGCACACACGCTTTCTTTTTATAAGATTTAGCTTCAAAAAAAGGGGGTGGAGCCTGGCGGATGACGCGCTCTGTGCGCCCAGCGCTTCTGCGCATGTGCGGGCGTCCCAGCAAGATAAAAGGACTCAGTCCACGCTGCTTGCTATGGACACAGAGCATGAAAAGGAGCTGGTAGCATGGTATAGGGGCTTACAGCGGGCGGTTGATACAGGCATCCCCAGAAAGACGCATTAGTAGACACCCACTGATGTACTGTACATAGCAGCAAATTGCATTAGACTATTTCAGTAAAGGGGTGTATTGCGGCTGGAATACCTCAGCTTTGAACTAAGGAATATGCCGCCTAAAAAACTCTGAGATATACCTCTCAGGAAGTGTAGGGGGTCTCCATCGGGCTCTGAGGATCTGGAGCAGTCATCTGCACCTTCCTCCCCTGAGAAATCAGAGGTTAATACCCATAAGGAACCCCCGGGAGTGCCAGGTACTGCGGCTGTCCTCAGTCCACCTGCTCCTGCATATATAACAGAGGAGGTTTTTGCCTCAACTCTGAAGGGATTGGAGCAGAGATTGGCAGCATTGATCGCTTCTTCTCTACAGGAAAGAAAGCGCGCCAGATCTCCATCCCCTCCATTAGAGTGCCTGTTGGCAGAGCAACAGTCCCAGGAAGGGACTGACCTTCCTGAAGGGGATCAGGAGGAGGTTAACTCTGTTTTTGAGGAATCGACAGTAGATGAACCATTTTCAGCATCACAGACTGAAAGATTGTGGGTCCAGACCCTAACTGACATGGTTCGATCTGCATTTAAAATGCCTCTTGTTGAACCATCAACTACTGCTGTCTCCTCGTTGGGGTCGCTAAAAGCTCCCCAGATTAATTGCTCCTTTCCAATTCATCCATTATTGGAAGGACTTATATACCAGGACTGGGAACATCCTGATAAACTATTTGTTCCACCTAAGAAATTTCAGGTGATCTATCCCATGGAGGAAAAATTCACCCAGAGATGGAATGTTCCTACGGTGGACGCAGCCATTTCTTCTGTGAACAAATCACTGACATGTCCAGTAGATAATGTTCAAATGTTCAAAGATCCAGTAGATAAAAAATTGGAATCTTTATTAAAATCTGCTTTTTCCACAGCAGGGGCTGTTACACAGCCAGCAGTGGCAGCTATTGGGGTCTGCCAAGCTTTAAAGGATCAAATGGTCCTGAGGGATTTGCCAGACCAGCAGGCTCTGACTGATCTGCCTAGAGCATTATGCTTTGCGGTTGACGCCATCAAGGATTCTATCCATCAGGCCTCCCGCCTCACGCTGTCTTTGGTACATATGCGTAGGCTTCTGTGGCTCAAGAACTGGTCTGCTGAGGCTCCCTGTAAGAAGCTCTTAGTTAGCTTCCCATTTCATGGAGAACGCCTTTTTGGCGAAGACCTGGATAAATATATCCAGAAGATTTCCAGTGGTAAAAGTACTCTCTTACCAATTAAAAAGAGGTCTAGGGGTCCGTCTTTTAAGAGGACTACCTCTCCTATCCCTGGGACGTCTGCTACTAAGCAGTTCCGACGTCCTCCTCGGTCAAACTCAGGAGGTAAAAATCAGGGACAGTCACAGGGTAATAAAAAGCCCTGGATCCGAAGAGGTACTAAACCAGCCTCCAAGTCAAGCCTATGAAGGGCTGCCCCCACTCAAACGGGTGGGGGGAAGACTTCAGTTGTTCACAGAGACCTGGCGGGAGACGATCAAAGACAGATGGGTGCTCTCCGCAGTAACTCAGGGATACAAGTTGGAGTTAAGAGTCTCCTCCTTCCCATTTTATGTGGTCAGGCATGCCAAAAGACCCTCTGAAAAGAAGGTGTCTCCTAGTGGCGTTAGAACAACTATTGCTCCAAGGAGTAATTATGGAGGTTCCTATGGAAGAGTGGGGGTTGAGTTTCTACTCAAACCTTTTCACAGTCCCGAAACCAAACGGGGACATAAGACCCATATTGGACCTAAAGAGTCTAAACAAATTTCTAAACGTCCGGTCCTTCCGGATGGAGTCGATCCGATCGGTCACCGCTGCCCTACAGGGGGAGGAATGGTTAGCCTCGATCGACATCAAAGATGCTTACTTGCATGTTCCCATCTTTCCAGGTCATCAAAAATTTCTACGCTTTGCAGTAGAAGGGCGCCATTTTCAGTTCAGAGCCTTACCATTCGGTCTGGCCACAGCACCACGAGTGTTCACAAAAATTCTGGCCCCACTGTTGGCCGATCTAAGAACACGAGGTGTAACGATAATGGCATACCTACACAACCTGTTGTTGATGGACCACTCAGTTGCCAAGCTAGAAGTGGTAATTGTCGATACAATCAAGTATCTAGAATCTCACGGTTGGGTCATCAACCTGGACAAGTCAGCCCTACAGCCAGTGAAAAACCTGGTATATCTAGGGCTACGGCTGGATTCGGACCAGAGGAAGATTTTCTTACCTCTAGACAAGGTATCCTCTTTGAGGGGCTTGGTCCGTCTGCTTTGTGCAAAAAGACAGCCGTCCATACGCCTGTGCATGAGGCTGCTAGGAAAGATGGTAGCATCATTCGAAGCTGTGCCATACGCCCAATTCCACTCAAGGAATTTACAGAGGGCCATATTGTCAGCCTGGAACGGAAAAATTCAGGCTCTAGACTTCCCGATGGCTTTGTCCCCTTCCGTTCGGAAGAGTCTCTGCTGGTGGTTGATCCCCCAGAATCTCCAGAAGGGAAAACCCTTCAGTCCGATATCCTGGAAGGTGGTCACTACAGATGCCAGCCTTATAGGCTGGGGGGCAGTACTGGAGCAATGGTCTCTCCAGGGCAGATGGTCAAATGTAGTAAAAACCCTGCCCATCAATCTCTTAGAGATACGAGCAGCCCGGTATGCCCTAGTAGCCTGGGCATCCAGACTCCAAGGGTCCCCTGTCAGAATTCAATCAGACAATGCCACAGCAGTGGCATATATCAATCATCAGGGAGGCACCAGGAGTCGTGCAGTCCAGAGGGAAGTAAGTCACATCCTGGAATGGGCAGAAAAGCATGTCCCATGTATATCAGCTGTCTTCATTCCAGGGGTGGAGAATTGGAAGGCGGACTTTCTGAGTCGCCAACAGTTATGCCCAGGGGAATGGTCCCTTCATCCCGAGGTCTTCCGAGCAATATGTCAGCGGTGGGGAACACCGGATGTAGATCTGCTAGCATCCAGATTCAACGCAAAGGTGGACAGATTTGTCTCCCGGACAAGGGATCCCCTCGCTTGCGGCTCGGATGCTCTGGTGTTCCCTTGGAATCAGTTCAGACTGATATATGCATTCCCTCCGCTACAATTGTTGCCTCGACTCCTTCGCAGAGTCAGGTTGGAAAAGAAGCCGGTGATCTTGGTGGCTCCAGCGTGGCCCCGAAGGGCCTGGTACGCGGAGATCATCAAAATGTCTGTGGGGAGTCCTTGGACCCTTCCACGTCGTCCGGACCTGCTTTCGCAAGGGCCGATATACCACCCTTCCTTACTAACTCTAAGTTTAACGGCCTGGCTATTGAATCCCACATCCTAAAGAAGAGAGGTCTCTCTAACTCTGTGGTATCAACTATAATCAATGCCAGGAAGCCTGTATCCAGGCAGATCTACTATAGAGTTTGGAAGGCGTACATCACTTGGTGCGAGGCCAGAAAGTGGCATCCACGTAAGTACGTTATAGGCAGAATTCTGGACTTCCTACAGTGGGCTGTAGACAGGAAGTTTGCCTTAAGTACTATCAGGGGTCAGGTTTCGGCCTTATCAATACTATTTCAAAGGCCCCTGGCTATGCATTCACTTGTCAAATCCTTTATGCAAGGGGTGACTCGTATTATTCCACCGATTAAAGCTCCCATATGTCCATGGGATCTAAATTTGGTTCTGTCGGTTCTGCAGAAGCAGCCATTTGAACCTTTGCGGCACATTTCCTTGGTTCTACTCACCAGAAAATTGATATTTTTAGTAGCCATATGCTCGGCTAGAAGAGTGTCGGAAGTAGCCGCCATGTCCTGTAAAGAGCCATATCTGGTTATTCATGAGGACAGAGTAGTATTACGTCCTCACCCAGCCTTTCTTCCTAAGGTGGTATCGAGGTTTCACTTGAACCAGGATGTGGTTCTTCCTTCTTTTCCCCAAACCGAGCTCGGTAGAGGAAAAGTTATTGCATTCTTTGAATGTAGTAAGAGCAGTTAAAGCTTATCTAAAAGCCACTGCTCAGATTCGTAGAACGGATTCTTTGTTTGTTTTGCCGGAAGGCCCCAGAAAGGGTCAGGCAGCATCAAAATCTACTTTAGCCAAGTGGATTCGACAGGTCATAATACAAGCCTATGGCTTGAGAAGTAGACCGCCTCCGTTCAAAGTTAGGGCGCACTCCACGAGAGCAGTTGGAACTTCATGGGCAGTGCATCACCAGGCCTCCCTGGCTCAAATTTGTAAAGCCGCAACATGGTCTTCAGTGCACACGTTTACTAGGTTCTACCAGGTGGACGTTAGAAGTCAGGAGGATGTCGCCTTTGGGCGCAGTGTGTTGCAGGCCGCAAAAGATCCTCATGCCTGATGGCGCCCAGCTTATGTATGGTATATCCCCCCCCTCATTTGGCATTGCTTTGGGACGTCCCACATAGTAATGACTATGCCGCTCTGTGTCCCGTGATGTATGAACAAGAAAGTAGGATTTTTAAAACAGCTTACCTGTAAAATCCTTTTCTTGGAGTACATCACGGGACACAGAGCTCCCACCCCTCTTTTGGGGACACGTATTGCTTTGCTACAAAACTGAGGTGCTCCCGGATGGGAGGGGCTTATATAGGGGAGGGTACTTCCTGTTTTGGAAGTTGCCAGTGCCAGCACCTGAAGGTAATTCTATATAACCCACATAGTAATGACTATGCCGCTCTGTGTCCCGTGATGTACTCCAAGAAAAGGATTTTACAGGTAAGCTGTTTTAAAAATCCTACTTTTACAGTATGGACTATGTTTATTAAAGCAGAGTTCCAACCAAAAGTGCCGTCCCTCAGAAATTGGCCTCCCCACCGGCCAGTTAGAAAGCGCAGTGCAGTAGGGAACCGGCTGTGAAGCCAAAAGGCTTCACTGCCGGTTTCCCTTACCAGGAATGGTGGCAGCAGCACCTGACAGCCGATCCAAAAATCAGCTGGGGTGCCGACATCACGGGAACCCTGGACAGATAAGTCAAAAAAAAAGTCCTATTATTGAAAGTCAGCAGCTACAGTATTTGTAGCTGCTGACTTTGAATTTTTCTTGGGGGGGGCCGGAACACCTCTTTAAGTAGCAAGAAGAGGAAAAAAAATAATTGCTGAATATTAAGGGTTTTGTATATTGGTAACCAACATTTCTTGATGTCGTACATAACTAATTTAGTCTGGTGGGTAGGTACATCTAGTGTAATACAAGATTAAACTGGTGAAATGGAAAAAAAAATGCGTATCCTATGTAGAAAGGTAAGGTGACTCCGCGCAAAGGACTTCAAACACAACGCAGTAGTCAGAACTGCTGCCTCTACTTATTGCTACCTCCTGGATAGGTGGAGCAAGGATATGAAGAAAGATAAGGGGTGTAGTGGTGGCGCTGCTCTTACACAAAACCAATCTGCTGGAAGCCAGATATTGGCAATAATAAAAAATGTGTACAAGTGAGCAACAAAGCGGGCTCTGCCTGGTGCCTACTGCTGTGGAGGCGCGCCCAGAACCTGTGCCGAGTGAGACCTCAAACAAATAAAACAGATTAAGATAAATTGGAGTGTCTCTGCCAGGTGTTTGCTTACCTTAGCGATGGCCTTCAGAAGGTGATAGTGTTAATGACTGTGCAAGTGGGTGAAGAAATTGGTTAAATAAGTGGTGTGAATATTCCAATTCCGGCTCGGCCAGGTGTTTGCCAACTAAGGACTAGCTATTGGAAGTGCTGTGGAGCAAATTGATGCTACCAATGTGGTGCTGCAAGAAATGCGATGTGAACCAATAAAATACAATAAATTCGAATATTGTCTCGGCCGGGTGTTTGTTAAACCCAGCTGGGATTATGCTCAGTCCCAGGTGATTGAGCAGTTATAAAGAGTGTTTACGTGATCCGTGGTACACTCTGACAATGCACATAATATATTTAACATACCATTGAAACTGATAAAGATAAATAAAAATAAAAATAAAATAAAGTCCAATGGTGAAAATACAGAAAATGGTGACACGATAAATTGGTGACTTTACGGCAGTGCTTGTTCTAGTAGCCTGTGCCGTGAATGTGATTATCCGTGACTGTTTAGGATGTTGCACTCACCAGATCCTTCATACCCTCCTCAGGGGTATGATGCAGTCACAGTATATGCCACTGTGTAGTAGTCTCGGGAATCCGGGGTGGCTCCTATGGTCCTTTGTGGTTCTCAGAGAAGGTGAGGGTTATGGAAAGGAAAAAGGGATGCCCATAGTGTGAACCCGTATAAAATTGGTTTATTAATGTAATCGGGGAAAAAGGGTACTCACATAATATTATACAAATAAAAGCATTTAAAATGGCGCTTGGCCAGTGAAGAGCGATCCAAGATGTGGGAAGGGATGAAGCGACGTGACTCTTCCCTACGCGTTTCGCTCCCGATGACGTCAATCTGACGAAACGCGTAGGGCGGAGTCACGTCGCTTCATCACTTCCCACATCTTGGATCGCTCTTCACTGGCCAAGTGCCATTTTAAATGCTTTTATTTGTCTAATATTATGTGAGTACCCTTTTTCCCGATTTACATTAATAAACCAATTTTATACGGGTTCACACTATGGGCATCCTTTTTTCCTTTCCATAACCCACACCTTCTCTGAGAACCACAAAGGACCATAGGAGCCACCCCGGATTCCCGAGACTGCTACACAGTGGCATATACTGTGACTGCATCATACCCCCTGAGGGTATGAAGGATCTGGTGAGTGAAACATCCTAAACAGTCACGGATAATCACATTCACGGCACAGGCTACTAGAACAAGCACTGCAGTAAAGTCACCAATTTATCGTGTCACCATTTTCTGGATTTTCACCATTGGATTTTATTTTTATTTATCTTTATCAGTTTCAATGTTATGTTGAATATATTATGTGCATTGTCAGAGTGTACCACGGATCACTTAAACACTCTTTATAACTGCTCAATCACCTGGGACTGAGCATAATCCCAGCTGGGTTTAGCAAACACCCGGTTGAGACAATATTCTAATTCATTGTAATTTATTGGTTCACATTGCATCTCTTGCAGCACCACATTGGTAGCATCAATTTGCTGCACAGCGTATCCTATGTAGTCAGTCCCTGCTCGTGAAACAATCGGGGAAATGGAAGTAAGGGACTAAGTGGTTGCACCTACCTTGTTCCCCCTCACAATTTATTATACAGCCGCGGCCAAAAGTTTTGAGAATGACACAGATATAAATTTTCACAAAGTCTGCTGTCTCAGTTTTTATAATACCAGTTTGCATATACTCAAGAATGCTATGAAGAGTGATCAGATGAATTGCGATTAAAGTCCCTCTTTGCCATGAAAATTAACTTGGTCCCATAAAAAAAAAAATTCCACTGCATTTGTGAAGAAGGCTTCAGGGCGCCCAAGAAAGTCCAGCAAACGCCAGGACTGTCTCCTACAGTTGATTGAGCTGCGTGATCGGGGCACCACCAATGCAGAGCTTGCTCAGGAATGGCAGCAGGCAGGTGTAAGTGCATCTGCACACACAGTGAGACTAAGACGTTTGGAGGATGGCCTGGTGTCAACAACAGCAGCAAAGAAGTCACTTCTCTCCAGGAAAAACATCAGGGACAGACTGATATTCTACAAAAGGTACAGGGATTGGACTGCTGAGGACTAGGGAAAAGCATTTTTCTCTGATTCCCCTTTTCGATTGTTTGGGAAATCCGGAAAAAATATTTTCCGCAGAAGGAAAGATGAGTGCTACCATCAGTCCTGTGTCATGCCAACAGTAAAGCATCCTGAGACTATACATGTGTGGGGTTGCTTCTCAGCCAAGGGACTGGGCTCACTCACAATTTTGCCTAAGAACATAGCCATGAATAAGGAAAAATATATCCTCCCAAGAGCAACTTCTCCCAACCATCCAAGAACAGTTTGGTGAGGAACAATGCTTTGTTCCAGCACAATGGAGCACCTTGCCATAAGGCAAGAGTGATAACCAAGTGGGAACAAGACATTGAAACTTTGGGTCCATGGCCAGGAAACTCCCCAGACCTTAATCCCATTGAGAACTTGTGGTCAATCCTCACGAGGCGGGTGAACAAGAAAACCTAATGCTGACAAACACCAAGCATTGATTATGCATGAATGGGCTGCCATCAGTCAGGATGTGGCCCAGAAGTTGATTGACATGCCAGGGTGAATTGCAGAGATCCTAAAAAAGAAGGGTAAACACTGCAAATATTAACTCTTTGCATGAACTTCATGCAATTGTCAATAAAAGCCTTTGACACTTATGCCTTGCTTGTAATTATACTTCAGTATACCATAGTAACATCTGACAAAATGATCTAAAAACACTGAAGCAGCAGACTTTGAAAATTTATATTTGTGTCATTCTCAAAACTTTTGGCCACGGCTGTAAAGTCAGTCTATTATAAATTGTAAGTCAGAACTTTTCCTGAATGATTTATTTGAAAAAACTATTATAACAGCAGTCTCTCCACATCTCAGCTAAGGGAGCAGCGCTGTGCTGGAGCATTTGGATCTGTTCAGGAGTTGGAGAATGCATTCAGCTTAGCGGAGGAGTCCAGTCCTGGAATCACAGACCAACTAATTTCTCACTTGGTTCAGCGTGTGCAGAGGTAATGAGATACCTTTTATAATTATTATGAACATTATTCCAGGGCAAAGGATTCATCAGATATTCACGTAACTGTTCCAAAAATGGACTCTGGTTTCTGTTTGTAGTTGCTGCATTTTTTTTCCCCCTGAAATGTTTACATATTATTTTAGCAAAGAAAACCTGTTAATGAAGACTGTCATTATTGTCCTTTCCCTGTCCATCATTTTGAGACCGTAGCTTCTATACTTCACTGTCCCAGGATAGGTATGCAGAGAAAAGCCCCTATCCACATTTTCTAGATCAAAAACTCAAAGTATTGAAGTGAGGTAATCCCTACAACAGCCAGGTAATTAAAGTGGAAGTAAACCCCCCTATCATTTCCAGGCAAGGAAGCTGCCATCTTGGCCTCTGTTTCATCTTCAACTGCCATGATGCTGCACATGTGATCAATGTAACTACTTTTTGAAACTGTCAAATTGATGGGTTTACTTCCGCTTTAATATTTTCAGAAGGAGAGGCCTGTATTGGAAATCTCCAGTGCTTCTCTTGTGCATTTGTTCTGTATACTTATTTTAGGTTAGTGACATAGAAGATACTGAAACCAGAGGATCAGCTATTTCAGAAATGACCACCCTACCTGAAGTATTTGAGAATGCATTGAACCCAAAAAAAAATCAAAAAAAAATCAAATGGCAACTTCATGTAGAAAATCTTTCAGATAAAGTTATTGTTTCATAAAAAATGGCCCAGGGGAATCTTCTATGTTCAGGCAGCTCTTATTCCATTTTATTTCTGGGAGTGGCCAAATCCTGTCAATTGTATCTTGTCAATTGATTATTAAAATGTATGTATAGCAAAATTCTGTGTTCCGTTGGAGATATTTCTCTTTACTTCCTGTCCTGAACATGCAACAAGAAATCTTTATAAAGTGAGCAGAACTTGCATCCTAGATGTCACCTAAACACGTGTCCTAATTGTAAGTTTTGACCTCACCTCCTGTGTTGGCGCTAGCTGTAAAATTATCACTTTCTGTCCATGGTCATGGTCAGGACTAACTGGGAGGATGAATCTGACATGGGATCCAACCCTTCCAGACTTCATCCAAAACTAAACAAAAAAAATAAAGTTTTGGTTAGACTGAATCTCTACTTGACAGCTAGAGTAGATCAGAGAGACAAATTATTGCAGACTTGATGGGGGCCTTCAGTCAATTCTAGGGAAAAAAATGTATTAAGCATCCTAAACGAGCTCTTGAAGAAAAAAACAACAGCTGTGTTTTTATACACCACTACTCAGTTCCAGGGATTTGTCCAGCTTTGCAAACTATAGTGGGCTAAACTGAAAAGCCTGTATCTATTTATTGCATGTGGCTGATTTCCAGCAATTCTCTTTCCAGGTTCTCCTCTTCATCCTGAGACCACATTACTTCTGCTTCACTCATTCCCCTCTTCAAGCCTCAGTGTGAACTAAGGCTGCACTGTGACTGGGAAATTTACCATCATGGCATTACTTCAAGTATAGTATTCTTTATTTTTTTGATTGTAACATACAAAATGTTTATCATTATGTCTCATCGACCAGTACATTATGTAGAAAATAAACTGACATTTCATACTTAACAGTGTTCACTGGCATCCTTCAAAATACTGGGTTTCAGTCAATAGTTATTCGAATATACCAATGCTTTATTAAAGCTTTATCTTTTATAAAAAATGTATTGTTCTGTCAGCAACATGAAGATAAATTATAGTTATTAAAATAAAGCAGAGGTAGGGTGCTACTGCCCAATAAGATTAGAACATTTTTTTCCAGAGCTACCTGGGTGCGGAAAGACAGTCGCACAGCTGCAATGGCAATCGTGAGAAAATATGGTCCGCAACTCCTTGCTTGCTCTTTAAAATCTTCAGCCCCAGAAAATCAGGCAATGACGCCAGTACCTTGGAGAAGATGATTATAAAAAAAAAAGTCTGTTTGGAATATACAGGTGCATCTCAAAAATTAGAATATCAAAAAGTTAATTGATTTCAGTATTCAATTCAAAAAGTGAAGCTCATTATATAGATTCATTACACACAGTGTGATCTATTTCTTTTTTTCCAAATATAAATTCTATTAGAGATTTCAAAAGAAAGCGGGTACAGAAAAGAAAAATACAGTACAACTGTGGTGAAATTTGTCAGTCCAACATTATATATATATATATATATATATATATATATATATATATATATATATATATATATATATATATATAGGTCTTCTTCAATAGAAGGCTCGTATTCAGTCCACATTAGGGATAGCATACAATATCCCAACTAAAAGAAAAGAACGTGATAGCTCATTGTATGAATTGTACGCATTCTCTGCATTAGGGTGAAAAACCTTTAGTGCTGCAGCCCCTAAGCATTGGATAGATTGATAGCAGCACAGACATTGGCTGCCGCTGCTGTCAATCACATCCAATGACGCGGGGCAGAGTCCTGCATTCTGTGTGAATAGATTCAGGGAGGAGCCACCAGCGCTACTGAGGGACCCCAGAAGAGGAGGTTTGGAGCCACTCTGTGCGAAACAAACTGCACAGTAGAGGGAAGTATGACATGTTTGTTTTTGTTTTGTTTTAAAAAAGGGTTTACAACCCCTTTAAGTTCCACAGTGAGTATAACCAGCATGCTATTCTGCATATACAACAGATTTTACTGTTGTGGGTTTAGTAACACTAATTTTTCACACTATTATCATTTTCTGAGATATTGAATTTTGGGCTTTGATTAGCTGTAAGCCCTAATCCTCAAAATGAAAAGAAAGAAATGCTTGAAATATATCGCTGTGTGTGTAATGAATCTATATAATGAGTTTCGCTTTTTGAATTGAATTACTGAAATTAAACTTTTTGATGATATTCTAATTTTTTGAGATGCACCTGTCCTGTATATTATGTAGAGATGAACCATATTGCTAAAACATTTACCTGTTGGAATACTAGTTATTGTATCAGCAAGGGTTTGTGTTTCACTGCTATTAGTGTGCAAAAATCAATTCACATGCTCTAAAGAAAATTAAAGCTTTATCAAAATTTTCTGTTGTGAAAAATCACCAATAACTTTAGCCCATGGAACAGTCTGGCAGGCTCTCATGATATTAATGAAAGCTGCAGATTTAAAAAGACTGAATTAGTTTGAACTTTAAACAGATGTGATTTTTTTTTAGGAGGGGAGGGGGGGGGGATTGGGTTTGAATACACAAGTGATCTAGTTTCTCAAAAGCAAATGTGGGTTCCAATATGATTCTTCTCGGGCAGTTGTATAAAATGGGTTCAGAAACAAAATGATTTTTCAATGGTCAGATCATACCAGAGAACCCCCAGTATAATTGTAGTGCTAATAAAACTGAAAAACATTGTTCTGGAGCTAAAAAACACTTTTTATTAAATCACAAATGATACAGAGCATGACTAGACTAATGATTTTAGAAAACTGAAGACAAAAAGCTGACAAGTCTGTACAATCAGTAATCCTTTTTTTTTTTTTTACCTCCTGGAATCCACTAGTACAGTGCTTTGTACCTTCAGTATAGCAGGGAAGCAATGGCAAAGGCGCTATATCACTTAAAGCGTAACTCCACTTTTGTTGAGGGAAAAAAAAACATTCCCCTTTGGGTGATCTATGTACATTGCAAGAATTGTAACAAACTTTGTTGCAGATTCCTACCTTTTGTTATTCTGAAGAAATCCATGTGTGTTTGTCTGTGCCTCTGTCCTGAGTGAGTCTAATGGGAGTGGTTTCTTAATTAATTGTCAGGTGTGGAGCTACAGGGCACTAATGAGGAAATCTGGGCCTGCATCCCTTTCGACGTGTTCCTATTAAAAGTATCTCTCAAATTGAATTTTTGTTGCAGGGGGTGCCTGAAATCTGACTTGTAGCTTAGGCAGACATCTGGGAAAATTGGTGAGCCAATCACACAAGCAGGAAATGTTTCTGGGGAGTGGTCAGTACACATTCTGTGTACAGAAAACTCCAGGTAGCTATATTGCAATTTATTCTCAGAAAATTACATTGGCTGTAGATTGAAAAAGAAAGGTAATTTTTAATAACGTTCAATTACAAAATTATTAGTGTTGCAATTGTATGCGCTATATTATTTTTTCTTTATTTGCTATTTTTTGTCCCCGCGAAAGTGGAGTTACCCTTTAATGATTTCTGTAGTAAATGTATTTTAAGTCTCTTCAGCCTACCATCATCATAGGACCACTAAATTCACAGAAACTGGAGATGGCTCTAATGGGCCACATTTCTGGAAGTGGTCTATGCATA
Source organism: Rana muscosa (assembly GCA_029206835.1). NCBI lineage: Eukaryota > Metazoa > Chordata > Amphibia > Anura > Ranidae > Rana > Rana muscosa. The sequence goes on along the minus strand of CM055121.1, from coordinate 471,218,084 downwards.
CTGCTTTACATGTTCATTGTTGTCTGCTTCAGAAATTAACCATGCTTCCATCTTCTGCCAAGTGTCCTATTTTTCCTGGAGAACTCACTCCACGTCTGATTACCTCCATCCACCTGTGCCAAAAAACACAGAAAAACACATATGGCTCACTATACATGCAGCCTTCAATCACAGCAAAAGGTTTCACATTTGTTGAAATATTGTACACTTTGAAAGAATCTGTCTTAACTTGGCCCTATCCATGTGATGCTTGCTTTTTTTTTTTTAGCTATGTTGGCAAGTTTGATTTGTATTGGATTTAAAACAAGCGTATGCCCCTCATGGACACATGTGTTGCCATATTCAACTAGTGGTTTGCAGAAGAATATATTCTTAGAGCGCTAAACTTTTTTTTTTTTTTTTTAAACTCTTTTTATTGACCAGATGTATAAAAAGAAAGACATGTTGGTACCACGAGCACACTGAAATACAGTTCAGCAAATAATTACGTATCATATTTACAGCTGTATATACAGAGATCAATGATACATTTTTCACATAAACGGATGACATCCAGTCACTTATTAGCTAAGTAATGGTGAGTCAGGCATCAGACAACACTATCAGGCATGGAGGTATGAGCACGTCCAGATCTATAACCCAAGTATAGGCTCTAAGCTCTCAGGTAGTTGTGATAGTGGATGAACACCAAGGGTCCCACACCTTATTGTATTTAGTGGGGCAGCCCCTATGCTCAAAGATAATTTTTTCAAATGGGAGGATCCGATTCACCATCCGGAGTCAGTCACTGTCGGGTAGATGGAGGAGCAGCTTGATTCCATTTAATTGCTATGGCCTTGCGAGCTAAGAAGAGTGTTTCTCTCAACAGAATTCTAGTGAATTTTGGCCACTGGTCCTTATTAAGAATACCAAACAAACATGTGGAGTACATGGCACCGGAATAGATAATTTTTTTTTCTTAAAGTGACAACCAATAAAATTCAAAAATAATTTATACACATCCACTGGCCAAATGGCCCTGTCATTTTTTTTACTGTGTTTTTCTGCCCTTTTTTGTAAAAGCCTCCATTAGACTCTGCCAATCACAGGAAGCTTTGTATTCATTCAGAAAGTACAGAGCTGCCTATGAATCGCTCAGCCAGACTCTGCCGGAACCCAGCACGGTGTAGTATATGTAGCTGAAATATATACCGTGCTTAGGAGGCACTGCAGCACTCAGTGAAGTAATTGTTTGTTTGGACCAGCTTGGTCCAAAATAATTATTTAAAGTGACATGATACATGGATATCAGCGTTACACAAACATACTTGAATAAATACTAACATAAATATTGTATTATGCCAAAAAAAGTATAATAAAAATCAAAGGTAAATGTATGTACCAAGCAGATATACAGACAACCTCAGAGTGAAGATTCCTTTGATAGCACTAAATATCTTATATAGATACGCAAGCGGTATGTACCGTTTTTCTTTTCATGGCAATGAGAGAAAATTATGTTATGATCTGGAAGAGAGACTATTTAGGTGTGAGGTATTTTAGATTTTTACAAATTCACACCCTTGACCACAGAGTTGGCTGTCCCTTCTGGAGAGGGGATACAGACCCCCTTCCAGAGGTGTGTTATTTAAAACTCATCACGTGTGTTAGTCTGTTCACTCACGCAGTGCCACAGAGATTCTTCCCCCCATTCATGCAGCAACCATAGTGCCACAGCCTCTTTTAGAGTGTTTGTATGGAATGGTGAGGTCTGGTCTGCAGTACACCCCCTCATTGCCACTGCACTGATGTGCACTTCTGCATTTGATATTACTGCACACTACCACATTTTCTGCCACTGTGCTGTTACACACTTCCTTGCTCTCCAGGATTGCACCAAAATGTAATTCCTCACTCTGTGCCACTACCCCAACATGCATGTCCAAAGTGTCATATATAGCAGCTTAGTACTTCGATGTGGCTGTTAAGTTTTCAATTTTCAGGATAAGAGCATTTTCAGTAGGTACAAAAAAATATATATCTGTTAATCTTGCAAGAAATGCAGAATCTTTGCCACTTTCTGTGAATTGAACTGATGTCAAACACATTTGCCATGTTCCTTCCAAACTATCTTCTGTAAGCTACTCCCATGTAATATGGATCAACAGGTGGCCATGTTTACATTCCAAATTGGGAGAGAAGCCAAGTGTGACAACCATAGCTCTCTTTTTTAGGTACAGTGGAGTGAGTAAGCATGGTCACCCTAGGACAGGAAGTGTGTTATTTGCAGGACCACTAGATAAAGAGGCCAGAAATATTGAAACCAATGCACCTAGCACATCCATGGACTGGTAAGCTGCAATAAACTACCATTTTGTTTTTGGGTTGGATACACTTTAAGTATTGTATGTATCCTAATGAGGTGTACTGGGAGATGAGCATGTGAAATACCTCCTGTTATGAGACTTACTATATTATGGTAAGAAGAATCTTGGTTTCTCTGCCTTAGTGTAGGATGACACTTAAGAATTTAGCATAAAAGCCCCAACAATAAGTAAGGTTGTGGAAACCAAATGTAGACTGCAGATATTCCAAGCTTTATGAAGTATGTCCATGTATACTCCCACCTAGATAAGGTTTTTGAGTAATCTCAGAAAACAAATGAGGTGCATTGGTATACAGAAAGTGTGTTTAACCATTAGGATACCATCAAAACAGGTCTGTGGCCATTTAATTATAAAGACAATGGTGTTTTCATGTAATTTAATTACAACACTAGAGTTCCACAGAAATCTGAAGTTCAAATATTTCCATAAAATCATGCAAACAGCAATATTATATAATAAATAACAGTAACATATAGTAGGCTTAATTCGCTTGGCTACGTGACATTGAATGTGGTATTTAGGGTCACTATATTATAAATATCGCCAATATTTTACTAAAAAAGGCCAAAAAGATATAAGCACATTACAGACCTTCTCCACGTATACTCGCTGTCTGCTCTGAAGAAATACACATGCGATTTGAAGTGTAGTTTGAAGACATGGCGACAGTTAACGGGGTCTGCATTTGTCGGAATACTGACTGTGTATCCCAGGAGTGGCAAAGAGGCAAGTGGGGCATCTTCCTGCAGACATCAACATCATAGCAGTTAATGAACTACCAACATGACAGACTCCTGATCTGCAGATACTAAAGCTATTTCAATTGTCATAACTGGAGACATGCATATCTAGCAGAAAAGGATATGCTTTTCTGATCAAGCTATGTGTGGTAACATGTTAGATATGGAAAAGAGACAGAATTTTGTTTTCCCAAACATCATAAGTGACTAGCTAGAGGGGTTGAAAGCTGGCCATTATTATCACTGAAATATTTCATTCATGTGACTCTTGGTATGTCAACATAATATGGAATGTATGTTCCAAAAGTAGTGCAGGAACCTTTTTCTAAGTCGCTCCTATTATTACAGTTCCATTGCACTTAATGGAGCACGACTTGTGCTCTCAAAGTCAGTGTGCATGTTGCACCAGTGTGAACCGGGCCTAAAGAACATTGTTTTTATCAAGTCAAGTACTATACCTATATATCAGTAGGGCCAGTGCAAGCCTAAGGCAGCTGCCTGAGGGCGCCAGGATAGGAGAGGCGGTAAAAATCCAATCCCCAGCCACTTGCTGTGCCCACATTGACTGATCATGCATAAATGAAATCTGTCCTTTGACACAGATCCAGGCTGAACTGATCGCCGTAGTACCTCCTATGCCATCTACTTTGCATGTGCAGTCTCACACCCCCCCCCCCCCCCCCACAAAGCACAGTCACTAGGCTCCGGTCCAGCCTGGCAGTGCTCAAGGGGAGGGGCTGCGCCTTGTCCCAAAACAAGGGTTATTTTGTTTTCAGTGGCTGCTGCTGTGCGGGACCGAACTCCTCAAACCGGGACTCTGCACTGTCTGCCAACACCAGCTGGACTGGCTCCTCCTCCCATCTCTATCACAGGCTGCACAGACGGAGAACCGGGGTGATTCACTGTCTTCAGTTGGCTGTGTACTGGAGGATGGTGCATGGAACATGGCATCCCTTTACATGTACGGGCTCTGGGCTGTCCCTGCTCTAGCAGGTGTTTTATGGCTTGATAGATTGTATAGGATACACAACCCGCCCTTTCCTTCACCTCAATAGTCCATCTACGAGATGTGATGTATAATGAGATGTACTATTAGACCCCTTTCCCATGGACAGACTCCAACTTAAATCTGCCTGCCTGCTAAGCAGGGAATCTATCCGCTGATCCCTATTGAGCAGGCGGATGACAGGTCCAGTTATGAAGAGCGGACATGGACAAAGCTTGCTCTCCTCTATAGGCAGTCGGATGTAAACAGACCGCCTATCCGTTTACATCCGACTCATCCGATCCAATGCGCTAGACAGATGGGGAATGGATCCCTATCCATCTGTCATCCGATCCAATGTGCTAGACGGATGGGGAATGGATTATTACCCGATCCAAAATGCACCTTCGCGTGTGTAGGCACAAATCCTTGCACTGGCCCTGTATATATATATCAGAGAGAAAATAACTATAAATCCAAAAGATTTATAGAATTTGTTTTTATTTTTACATGAGATTTGGGTAATAATACTCAGTTAAATCTAAGAAAAGCCTACAGAAAAGCAAAGAACCATGGGTACACTGCGCTGCGACCAAACCCCAGTGGGTCACTGAGATCACCCTTAATCTCTCTTCAGAGTTTTTTTTTTCAAAATTTTACCTGGTGTGTCTTGTAAAAGAAAAGGCAAAAACTGGTGAAGATCACCCACAGTCGCTGCCAGCCATTACTGTTCTTAAACTTCCGAAGCAAGTAACCAGAGAGCTGGTTCTAGAAGATAAATGAGAGTTTTCAACAATAATTAAAAAACAAAACAAAATGTGTCACATACATACAGGTCCTTCTCAAAAAATTTGCATATTGTGATAAAGTTCATTATTTTCTGTAATGTACTGATAAACAGACTTTCATATATTTTAGATTCATTACACACAACTGAAGTAGTTCAAGCCTTTTCTTGTTTTAATATTGATGATTTTGGCATACAGCTCATGAAAACCCAAAAATCCTATCTCAAAAAATTTGCATATCATGAAAAGGTTCTCTAAACGAGCTATTAACCTAATCATCTGAATCAACTAATTAACTCTAAACACCTGCAAAAGATTCCTGAGGCTTTTAAAAACTCCCAGCCTGGTGCATTACTCAAAACCGCAATCATGGGTAAGACTGCCGACCTGACTGCTGTCCAGAAGGCCATCATTGACACCCTCAAGCAAGAGGGTAAGACACAGAAAGAAATTTCTGAATGAATAGGCTGTTCCCAGAGTGCTGTATCAAGGCACCTCAGTGGGAAGTCTGTGGGAAGGAAAAAGTGTGGCAGAAAATGCTGCACAACGAGAAGAGGTGACCGGACCCTGAAGAAGATTGTGGAGAAGGACCGATTCCAGACCTTGGAGGACCTGCGGAAGCAGTGGACTGAGTCTGGAGTAGAAACATCCAGAGCCACCGTGAACAGGCGTGTGCAGGAAATGGGCTACAGGTGCCGCATTCCCCAGGTCAAGCCACTTTTGAACCAGAAACAGGGGCAGAAGCGCCTGACCTGGGCTACAGAGAAGCAGCACTGGACTGTTGCTCAGTGGTCCAAAGTACTTTTTTCGGATGAAAGCAAATTTTGCATGTCATTCGGAAATCAAGGTGCCAGAGTCTGGAGGAAGACTGGGGAGAGGGAAATGCCAAAATGCCTGAAGTCCAGTGTCAAGTACCCCACAGTCAGTGATGGTCTGGGGTGCCATGTCAGCTGCTGGTGTTGGTCCACTGTGTTTTATCAAGGGCAGGGTCAATGCAGCTAGCTATCAGGAGATTTTGGAGCACTTCATGCTTCCATCTGCTGAAAAGCTTTATGGAGATGAAGATTTAATTTTTCAGCACGACCTGGCACCTGCTCACAGTGCCAAAACCACTGGTAAATGGTTTACTGACCATGGTATTACTGTGCTCAATTGGCCTGCCAACTCTCCTGACCTGAACCCCATAGAGAATCTGTGGGATATTGGGAAGAGAAAGTTGAGAGACGCAAGACCCAACACTCTGGATGAGCTTAAGGCCGCTATCGAAGCATCCTGGGCCTCCATAACACCTCAGCAGTGCCACAGGCTGGTTGCCTCCATGCCACGCCGCATTGAAGCAGTCATTTCTGCAAAAGGATTCCCGACCAAGTATTGAGTGCATAACTGAACATAATTATTTGAAGGTTGATTTTTTTTTGTATTAAAAACACTTTTCTTTTATTGGTCGGATGAAATATGCTAATTTTTTGAGATAGGATTTTTGGGTTTTCATGAGCTGTATGCCAAAATCATCAATATTAAAACAAGAAAAGGCTTGAACTACTTCAGTTGTGTGTAATGAATCTAAAATATATGAAAGTCTAATGTTTATCAGTACATTACAGAAAATAATGAACTTTATCACAATATGCTAATTTTTTGAGAAGGACCTGTACACCGGCCTGATTTAATTATATTTTTAAAGCAGGATATGGTTTTAAAATGAGAAATAACTATTATCAATTTACAGTTTTCTTGCAATGATTAAGCAATTATGTTGTCCAGGACCTGATACCAGTCAGAATTCTATCTATATGCCCACCCCTCTAGTATGTCATGCTGATTGCTTCCCTGGCATCATGGTAGTTGAGCTATTTCTTCGCTCAGATGTGGTCAGCCATGATATGCTGAGAAGAAGCCATATACAAAAAAAGAAGAAATACTCAAATCATTGCATGTATGAATGACAACTTGAGGCAAAGACCATAAAGGCAAGAAAGAAAATATAATAGGTTTATGGAAGGTAGTAATTATATAAATAGTGTTAAGTGGAAATCTAATAAATACGGTTACCTGCTTCCCTAGCTGGATAGAACCATCTCATGGACACAGATACTATTGCCTTGCAAATATTTAAAGACTTTTGACCAATTTCCTTTATTTTACCGAATAGAAACTTTTTCAATAGAAACAATCGGATTTTCAATCGGCGTTATATATAAACTTTATTTGTGTTATTAATGCGTTAGGATTGGATGTCTGAAAAAAAACAAAAAACTGTGCCGGAACTCCGCTTTAAACCCCATTGAAAATCTGTGGAATGACTTGAAGACTGCAGTCCGCAAACGCTCACCATAAAATTAAACTGACCTTGAGCAGTTCTGCAAAGAAGAGTGGGCAACTATTGCAAAGTATAAATGGGCAAAGTTAAGAGACATATTCCTACAGACTAAAGGCTGCAATTAAAGTAAAAGGTGGTTCAACAAAATACTGACACAAGGGGGTGATCCCTTTTCTAACTTAGTGATTCTGAATTATTTTATTTTTTTCTGACATGGCGTTATAGCTTTAACTTGGATGCTATAAGTTGCACGGAGTAAATACAGCTGAATAAAACAAAAATTGTCTGTTTTGATTTCAGGCTGCAAAGCAGAAAAATGTGATTATTTTAAAGGGTGTTGATTCTTTTCTACGCTAATTTCACATATATTCACATGTCTACACCGCTCCTAAAGCGCCCCTGCCCATTGAAATCAATGGGCAGTGCTGCCACTACAGCTGCGCTTTTAACCCTTTTTCGGCCACTAGCAGGGGGGGGGGTTTATAAGCGCCCCGCTAGCGGCCGAAAAGTGCTGCAAAAACTATGGTAAAGTGTCACTAAAAATAGCGGCGTATTTACCGCCGTATCTCGCCCCAGTGTGAAAATGCCCTTAGAGGCAGAAAAAAAACCTTCTGGTTCGCATTTCTGACTGGAGCTTGGAGACAGAATTTTATTTTTTGAAAACTGTCTAAACTTTGTACGAAAAATGCTCTATATGAGCGTTTTTTACACCTGAGAGAACAGATGTTTTTTATTTAAGCCCAGTGTGCATGGACCCTAATAGTTCAACTGTCTGCTACTTGCTTGAAGAATATTTCTTATGGTAGACGCTTTGTTTTTCTTTTAGTTCCATCTTTCATACTATTATAATCACAAACCCTGATAGATAAACTGATGCTACTTGCACAACTGGATACTGAACTTTTTAATAAATAGGCTTCAGTCTGTTAATTCATCCCCTTTGATCTTTCCTAATACTGGTTGGTATCCCAGAGATAAGTCTCAACCCCCTTACTGTACACTTTGCTGATTTATGATCTGAGCAATCATATTGTGATGTTTGCAGATGATACGGCAGTAGCGGGACTTATCACTCAGTACAGACTGCCAAAGGGGCAGCTTCTCTGCTCCTACTGCAGTCCTTATCAGTCAAGGGGATGGGGGAGCAAAGTTCCTACTGTGCCAAGGGCCCCATTCTACCATAATCCATCTCAGCCTCAAATGTGTATGTAGTGGGCTCTTTCCAGCGGTAAACAGATTGCTTAATATGTATTGTAAATTACCTCCATCATAGTAATGTGATCAGGCAGTGACACACTCTGGTTCCGGTACCAGCACACATGACTGAGCGTGTTAGGGTGGTGAGTTTGGCCTGGAGTCTGGATCAGCGGTTCTGTGTAGTGACAGAAACAGTAAGAATACAGCATGAACTGAAAGGATGTTGGTAGGCTAATTTATTGATTTGCTGTTAATTAGAAGAGTTATTTATTTTATGAAAATTACATTTAAAGTGCAACTATACTCAAAACTTTTTTTCGTTTTGAATAGAGTGGGCAAGGATTAGACCTCCTGTCAGGTTTTACTGCTGTCTGAAGTTTGAGAGATTCCTTCCTTTCTTATTAGGTAAAAAATTTGGCCCCAAGAGAGTAAACCAATAAACCTGCTTCAAGCTAAAAATAATATAGAAAAAGTGTCTAGCACAATATGTGATATATAATAAAATAACCTACACAAAAACAAATGTTCTGTGATAATTCACTCCAAATGAGAACTTGTGCAGGCTCAATATGTATAGTGTCCACTATTCCATTCCCTCACATGTAAATACTTGTTTAGGATAGGAAGTGAAGTAACAACAACTAAGACAGAGGTAAAATGTTTTTTAAGGCAACTGGGGGAATGCTAGAACCTCTGTCACTTTTTTTTTTATTGCTGTTTGTTTTCCTGTTGCAGATTCTCCCTTACTTCCTGTCTGGTAAAAAGTTATTTTCGTAACAGAAAGTGAGAGGAAATCTCTCTAATGAAGCCCCGAATAGCAGTAAAACCCATTCTATCCAAAACAAAAGAAAAAGTTTTGGGTATAGATACACTTTAAGACACAGGGGGTTATTTACTAAAGGCACATCCACTTTGCACTACAAGTGCAAACTACAAGTGCAAAGTGCACTTGAAATTGCAGTCGCTGTAGATCCGAGGGGGACATGCAAGGAAAATAAAAAACAGCATTTTAGCTTGCACATGATTGGATGATAAAATCAGCAGAGCTTCCCCTCATTTCAGATCTACCTCTCAGATTTACAGCGACTGCACTTTCAAGTGCACCTTCAGTGCAATTTCAAGTGCACTTCGTACTTGTAGTGCAAAGTGGATTTGCCTTTCGAAAATAACCCCCGCAGTCTTTATGTGCATCAGCAGTATATAAAAGCTATACCAAAAGGGAAAGTATAATGCTGTTCTTGCTATATTATGCAAAAACATGACTTCTAGGTTAGATAAGTATAAAAAACAAAAATGTGTAACGGCTGTCAGAGGTAATTATAACACATGTAAGGGTTACAGTACAGAAGATAACAATGATACTTGCGCTGTAATGACTGGGCAGATAATTCACTGTATCTCGGAGCCCGGCTGATAGCAGCATTCAAATCATCTAGCCAGCGTCTCATATCCACCTGAGTGCTGAATCACACAAAACACAAATCCTAAGTAACAGAGGATGAGTAATTATTGATAATTCTTAAATAAAGTATATTGTTGGATTATATTGTTTTGTTTTTTTTACCTGTTACAAAGATAATAAACTGTTGTATTTGTATAGCTGCCTTATCACAAAATCTAGCAGGTGCTATATTGTGCTTTCATAATAAAATCTGTAGGTTATTTTATGTACCGTGTGACATTGCCATCCCGCTTGCACTTCACTAATGCAGGGCTTTACAAATCTATTTGGCAGGTTGGCTCATGCTGACCCTATAATATGGATTTTTTCCTTTCTCTAACAGGTATCATTAGCCATTGTATAACCTTCAGACTGGCACAGACCTTTTTTATTAGACCTTTAGAACACTTCTTGGTAGAAAAATGAATTACATGTACATTAATAATAATACTTATACTAAATCAGAACAGACCACTGCAGAAATGAATTTAACCCACAAACTGATTCCTCCACCTGACATAAGCCAACAGGTACTACTGAGCAAATATAGAATAAACTAAACCAATAAATAAATTTAGAACAAATTTATTAACACATAATTCTTACAGTGTCCATTGTTTGCTCTACTTCAAGCACACGCTCACCTGGCAGCCACTCCTATAGTTGTTTGTGCAGAGTAGATAGTAAAACAGTGAGGGACAGAACTCTGAGTGTCCTCAGCCTGTGGACAGGGACCACATAGGTACAGATAAAAGACAACATGCCAACAAGACAGTGCAGAGCGAAAGAGGTAGAATAATAGAAGATTCAATAATAGTGTAGTCAATGAGACACATACACTTTCACATAATAAAAAAAAAAAAAAGAAAGACCAGAGGGCTTGACACATACATAAAACTATGTCTAAGAACACAAGTAATGCTGTCCATTAGTACTCACTGGAGGATCCAATACCATCAGCTGAAATCATAGTGACAGATGTAAAGAAAAGTATGAAGAATTATAATGGAAGTAAAGAAAACATTTAGTAGAAAAGAAGCCAAGCCAAAGTATATGACCACTAATTAAAAAAAAACTCATCACATTAAAATGCAAGCAAAGGAAAGAATGAGAATAAAATAAGCCAAAACCAAAGTATATGAACACTAAAAACACAAAAAAGTGTAATCACCATACTTGTCAGGTGTCCTGGATTTGCCAGGACAGTCTAGGCTTTAAATCAATTGTCCTGTGGTGGCTGAGTTCTGGGATTGCAGCGTGAAGCCCACTGTTGCTGATCATATTGATCTGCAGTAGTGATGAGTGACTGTTCAGGCAGCCAAGAGGTTCTGTGTGGCTCTACCCAGAGTATGTAATCCTGCCTGGCCGCCAGCATCAGAGAAGTAACCGCAGCATGAGATATGAAGTGGAACAGTGATTGCAGAGGTAAGTTGCAATGGGGTGTAAAAAAGGGTTGCGCAGATGGGCTGAAGGGGAGGAAAGGTTACAGAGGATACTGAAAGGTATTGAGGAGGTGCAGAGGTGGGGGTGTTTACAAAGGCTGTATGGAGGGGAGTGGGGAGGGATACAGAGGATGCTGGGAGGTACAGAAATATGGGTAAGGCAGAGGTGTGCTGGCGAGAAACGAGTTTGATTTGTTAGGAATATTTCCCCTCACTTGTCTTGCTGACAACCGTTTCATCAGACAGGAAGTGAGAAAAATTTGCAAAAGGGATACAGAAATCATACAGCACTGGCCAAATGTTTTGAGAATGACACAAATATACATTTTGTTTTACAAAGTCCGCTGACTCAGTTTTTATGATGCCAATTTGCATATACTGCAGAATGTTATGAAGAGTGACCAGATGAATTGCAATTAATTGCAAAGTCCCTCTTTGCCATGAAAATGAACTTAAATCCCCAAAAAAACATTTCCACTGTAAGGACCAGCTGACATCAGGTTAGTGATTCTCTCGTTAACACAGGTGTCAGTGTTGACAAGGACAAGGCTGGAAATCACTCTGAAATGCTGATTGAGTTAAAATAACAGACTGGAATTTTTAAAAGGAGGGTGGTGCTTGAAATCATTGTTCTTCCTTTGTTAACCATGGTTACCTGCAAAGAAACATGTGCAGTCATCATTGCTTTGTACAAAAAGATTCACAGGCAAGGATATTGCTGCTACTAAGATTGCACCTAAATCAACCATTTATTGGATCATCAAGAACTCCAAGGAGAGAGGTTCAATTGTTGTGAAGAAGGCTTCAGGGCACCCAAGAAAGTCCAGAAAGCACCAGGACCATCTCCTACAGTTGATTCAGCTTGGGCACCACCAGTGCAGAGCTTGCTCAGGAATGGTGGCAGGCAGGTGTAAGTGCAACTGCATGCACAGTGAAGTGAAGACTTTTGGAGGATGGCCTGGTGTCAATAAGGGCAGCAAACAAGGCACTTCTCTCCAGAAAAAACATCAGGGACAGACTGATATTCTGCAAAAGGTACAGGTGCTGAAGACTGAGGTAAAGTAATTTTCTCTGATGAATCCCCTTTCCGATTGTTTGGAGCTTCCGGAAAAAACCTTGTCCTGAGAAGAAATGGTGAGCACTACCATCAGTACTGTGTCATGTAGGGGTGCAACAGATCAAAAAACTCACGGATCGGATCGATCCTCGGATCAGAGCCTCGGATCATTTTTGGATCGGCAAAAAAAAAAAAATAATGTTGTTACACCCACCGGAGTTTTCAATTTCACAGTTATTTTCAACACAAAACGGAGCTTATATGCTTAAATACAGTATTTGTAAATCCAACGGACTGTTTACATGTTCAATTTTAAAAGCAGCAGCAAACCTGCTGACCTTACATGCTTGCTAATGTGACAGAACACCTCTGATTTTCCCATTTAACTAAATGTTAAATGGGAAAATCAGAGGTGTTCCGTCACATTAGCAAGCATGTAAGGTTTGCTGCTGCTTTTAAAATGTAAACAGTCCGTTGGATTTCCAAATAATGTATTAAAGCTTATAAGCATATAAAATACCTGAAATCTAAAACTCTGTTGGGTGTAACAAGATGTCCGCTTGGCCCCTTCACAGTAATGAGAGTGAGGAGTGTGGGGTGAAGCAAGATGGTGGCTGCCGCAGCCGGGTGTACAAAGATGGCCGCCGCTCCAGAGCTAGGCCGAAGCCACGGCCTTTCCTATGGCCGAGGCTCCGGAGCGCTCCGCAGATCGCGTAGTGATCCGATCCGAACAGGGTGACCTGTTCGGATCACCACCGATCCGTTGCACCACTAGTGTCATGCCAACAGTAAATCATCCTGAGAACATTCATGTGTAAGGTTGCTTCTCAGCCAGGGGAGTGGAGTCACTTACTATTTTGCCTAAGAACACAGCCAGGAATAAAAAAATTGTACAAAAACATCCTCTGAGAGCAACATCTCCCAACCATCCAAGAACAGTTTGGTGAGGAACAATGCATTTTCCAGCATGATAGAGCATCTTGCCATAATGCAAAAGTGAGAACTAAATGGCTTGGGGAACAAAACATCAACATTTTGGGTCCATGGCAAGGAAACTCCCCAGATCTTAATCCCATTGAGAACTTGTGGTCAATCCTCAAAGAGGCGGGTGAACGAAAAACCCCACAAATTCTGACAAACTCCAAGCATTTATTATGCAAGAATGGGCTGCCATCAGTCAGGATGTGGCCCAGAAGTTGACTGTCAGCATGCCAGGGTGAATTGCATAGGTCTTGAAAAAGAAGGGTCAACACTGCAAATATTGACTCTAATAAACTTAATGTATTTGTCAATAAAAGCCTTTGACACTTATAAAATGCTTGTAATTATACTTCAGTATCCCATAGTAGCATCTAACAAAGATCTAAAAACACCAAAACAGCAGCCTTTGTGAAAATTTGTGTCATTCTCAAAACTTGTTGGCAGCAGAACAAGAAAGGAGGGGAAATCTCTGTAACAGAGCCCTGGATAGCATTAAAAACCTGACCAGAGTTCCCTTCCTTATGCAGAAATGAAAGTATATTTTCTGGCTACAAGCAGGAATGGAAGCAAGCTTGTTCGGAAACCTGTCTGAACCCACTTGAGCCATTATGCCAGAAAGCGGTCACTGCAGACAGCCAATCATAAGCAGATCAGGTATTTCCTCCCTGCCTTGCAGTTATACGCCCCATTTTTTTTATGTACATTCAGATGCGGGGGGGATTGCCTGGGCCCAGTGGCAGCCGGTGGTAAAAAATTTTTTGGGGGGCAGCAAACAGTGCACCCACAGCCGAACCCCCCCTTAGTCGTGTGACCCGCACCACCACCCCCCTGGTCCGGTCATCCGGAACACTTAACCCATCTATGGCGGGCAGCACTTCACCCGGGCGACAGGCAGTTGCGGGCATCATGGGCGACCTCCCCTTCCCCTGCTCTCCTCCACGGGCATCACGGCAGCTTCCGTTTCCTCCCTTCTCCTCCTCGGCGGCCAATCGGAATGCTTCTCCTTTCGGCCAATCTGGGAAATGGATCTCAGACCCTGTGACAGACCTATCCGGGACAGGGGCTTGTTTCCTGACTGGCCAGGAGGAGAATCAGTGTGAAAATAGCAAATATTCATTCGCTATCATCACACAACTGGGTGGGCTCGGTTCGCAGTGCTCTGCACCCGGAGCTCACCCTATTTTGAAGCTTATTAAAACCTCTGGCTCTAATCACATGCTTCAAAATAATAAAAAACACCCCCATTAGAATCCATGCATCCGGCATCCTGCATGGGGGCCGGATGCATGGATGGGGGGGGCTGCACTCGTGTGCTCCTAATGGATGGTCCGCCCCTGCCTGGGCCTCTGTGGCATGTGTGTGCTGTGCGTATAATGAATAGGTTCAGATTCTACTTAATAATGTCCCTTTAAATTCTAAATCTGAGCATGCACTTATACAGCAGGTACTGTGTATTATATGCAGCGAGCAGTTCGGTTACTCAAGGCTTAGGTATGTAGTGTTTTTCTGCTATTGCGTTATTGGGCAAAATAATTATTCAGGTAGTTATTTCTCTGCGGTCCTCTTTTAAATCCTTCAGATCACGGTTTAAATGTTTACTGTTAGGGTTAGTTCAAACGGGTGCTGGCACCCATCACGCATGCAGACTCCCTTTGTTTTTGTGCTCGCACCTGCCCCAGGCTGCGTGCAGGCAACCTATAGGAGGAGGATGCATTTGACATGAGGGCAGGAGAGGAAGCATGGATCTGAACACGGCCTGCATTCAGATCCATGTAGGCACTCCTGTCTGCATGTGAAATTGCTGTTTCGGTGCCGCTGCTGCATCTGCATCCACCTCTATAGGCTTCCTACACACAGCTCAGGGTAGATGCAGGCACAATAAAAAAAAAGAAAAAGTAGGACAGGTGTCATTGCCCGTCTAAACAAAGCCTTGCTATCAAAGTTTTGTTTTTGTGTGTTTTTGCTTTTCTTTAGCCTTACAACTACATCTTTCTTACATATGTTTAATTAAAAGTATGGCATTAGGTGCCTCTTGTAGAACCATGGCCATTTAAAACAAAGGCCCCGCCCCTATTTAAGGTATGTCCGCCTAAAATGGCTTGCTGAACACACTGAAGTAAGGTGTTCCTGGAAATTTTCTTTTAGGCCCCTTTCACACTGAGGCGCTTTGCAGGCGCTATAAATAGCGCCTGCAATGCGCCCCAAAAAAGCCTCTCAATACTATCCAATGTGAAAGCCCGAGGGCTTTCACACTGGAGCGTTGCGCTTGCAGGAGGCTCAAAAAACTCCTGCAAGCCGCATCTTTGAGGCGCAATAGGAGCGCTAAAAATAGCGCTCCTGTAGCGCCCCTGCCCATTGAAATCAATGGGGTAGCGCCTCTAATACGCCTGCAAAACGCCTCAAAGAGGCGTTATTGCAGGCGTTTTTAACCCTTTTTCGGCCGCTAGCGGGGGTTAAAATACCCCCGCTAGCGCCCGCAAATCGCGGCAAAAAAAACGGTATAGCGGCGCTAAAAATAGCGCCGCTATACCGCCAGCGCATCCAGCGCCTCAGTGTGAAAGTAGCCTTAAAGTTTGCAACTATGCATCACACAAACCTACATTTTGCTAAAGGAAATTGCTATTTTTTACATACTGAATTAAATACATTTAACTCTCCCCAAGTATCTACACCAGAATCCATTGCAGGGGAAATGTGGGACAACAGTATGCTGCAATAATGGCCCATTGCTGGCAGATAAATGTTTTTAGTGTCCTTGCATTTAGCCCCTTCAAAAAAATGTATGTGCTTGGTGTCTGAGCAGAGCATTATGAATGACACCCATAACATAGGATGTACAATGACAACAAACACCAATGTAGATATGATTCCCTTGTGTCTATCGTTTTTGCTAACCAGATATTGACTAGAAACAATAGTTTTTTTCTTACCCAACAGTTGGAGGTTGTATGGTTCATTTGTATGACTTTAGAATGACTTTAGAATATGATTAGGTTAAAATACGGCTCACAGAAGCACACAGCATTCCACAAATACTCACACAAAGAGCACCATTTAAAGAGACACTACCAATACATAAAGTTTGAACAAATACAGCATTAAAAAACAAAACAGCCCATAGAGGAGTAATTTTTCTTTTTTTATTCAATCAGCAGGTTGAATGAAAAAAAACGACTCAATTTCCCCATCCACACACTCAATGAATATGAGGGAATCCTTCCCGCTGACCTATTGTATTGACCGTGGGGAGACTTCCCCACAGCCAGCTATAGCCGGTGGGTGCTAATCAAGCAGGCAAAATCTGACAGGGTGGCTGGACAGAAGTCAATTGTTAGAATGACTTCTGTACAACCTCCCTGTCCATATATGGGTTGAAATTTGTCCAGTCCCTGCTGAACAGGTGGAAATTTGATCTATGTATGGCTGGCGTAAGATGATATTCATATTAGCCCCATACCTTGCATCCATCCTCTGCTCTCTTGCAGAGCTAGTAGGTGTGTTAGATGCTTGCATTTCCCTGCTTTTGCTCCAATGTTATGTTACTAGTGAGCTCCTGCAGTCCTGAAGGGACACACTAGTGACATACCGTATATACTCGAGCATAAGCCGACCCGAATATAAGCCGAGGCACCTAATTTTACCACAAAAAAAAATGAGAAAACGTATTGACTCGAGTATAAGCCTAGGGTGTCCATCTGCATGCCTCACTGTGCCTTACTGTGGCAATGCCTCACTGTGTCCATGCCTCACTGTCACTGTGTCCATGCCTCACTGTGCCCACTCTCCCTACCTGATCTCCGGTGCTGTGTGACTAGACTGATGTTTAACATGGGAGTCTTTGAAAAATCGGTGCTCCCCAGTAGGGATGAGCTCTGGCGTGTTCGCATTGAACACGTGCAGAGCCTGCCAGGAAGTCGGCATTGCGCTAATCACAGCCAGGGGGACATTTCCCAATCTCTGCAGCCGAGCATCGGGTAATGTCTCCCTGCCTGTCATTAGCGCAGCGCCGACTTCCTGGCGGGCTCTGCACGTGTTCAATGCGAACACACCGGAGCTCATCCCTCCTCCCCAGCCGTAGGTCACCTGGACAACAAACTTTGCACACTTGTAGATGAAAAGTGAGGCTACATGTTTGGGATCCAGGGGACCTAGGGCCGGCCAGTACCAGGTCCCCAAATTCACCGGAGAAATTACCGTTTAACATGGGAGTCTATGGAAGGGGTGCCCGGGTTTGAAAAATCGGTGCTTCCCGACCGTAGGTCCTCCAGACAACAAACTTTGCACACTTGTAGAGGAATAGTGGGGCTATAGATTTTAGCCTACAAAAGGCTTACCCCAAGAATTTATGAACACTGCGCTCCTTTGGACGTCTTTTCTCCTTAAAGGAGAAAGGCAGCTTAAAAAAAACTTTGCAAAAGCTGCATTTTTCACAAAAGTTTATGCGCGGTTGGCGTTAATACATGATATTGGTCACAAGAGTTTATGCGCGGTTGGCATTAATGCATGATATTGGTCAGAATATTAGTTTATTCTGGCTATTTGAATGTTTATGTGCGCTTATGCACATTTTTTTTCTGCCCAAACACTCCTCTCTGAACATGCAAGTGATGTTTTTTTTTTCCTGCCTCTAAATGCCTGTGTGTGCATGGACACACATGGGTTGATTTACTAAAACCGGAGTGCGCAAAATCTGGTGCAGCTCTACACAGAAATTAATCAGCTTCCATGTTTTTTTTTTTTTTGTCAGAGCTTAATTGGACATTGACATATGCACAGCTGCACCAGATTTTGCACGCTCTGGTTTTTGTAAGTCAACCCCACAGGCCAACACGGAGGGGCATTTAGAGGTAGAAAAATAAATAAAAAATAAATCAAATGCCTGTAAAACAGGCGTTTTGTTAGCTGCAGTGTGCATGAGGCCTAATAGTTTGTCTACCAAACACTTGGCATTTAATCACAAGTGAAGGTTGATACTTACCGGTAATCAAAAAACGTGGACTTTGTGTATACTTACCAATAATACAATGAAACTGAATTTATATAAAAGTGCAGGGCTAAAAAGTCAACGGTTTAGGAGATATTCACCCTGCATGCAACCGCGGTCAGCGGCACATGCAATCTGAAGGTCCAGCGTATCTTGTCGGAACTTTAGAGCTCCTTGCCGGAACAGAGGGCTCCCGTGCGCATGCGCGGGAGTGACATCATCACGGCTCCGGCCACTCAAAGCGCCGGAGCCCGCAAACCCGGAAGAAACGCAGAGAACATGTCAGCCCCCTCAGCGGTGACCAGGCGATGCATACTAGCACATAATGCTATTGTCTTGCAGTTTTTTTTTTCAGTGGTTTACTACCGCTTGAAGACCCACTTCCTGATTGGCCGGGAGGAGAAGCAGGAAGACAATAGTGAATATTAAATTTGCTATTGTAACACAACTGGGTGGGCTCAGGGCTCAGGGCCCAGTGCTCTGCGCCCCGAGCCCAATGTTTTTTTGAAACGAATTAGAGCCTCGGGCTCTAATCACGTTCTTAAAAAAAAAAAAAAAAAACATTGAAATCCATGCTTCCGGCCCCCTGCATGTAGATTAGGGGCCGGGTACATGGATTAGGGGGGCGGCGCCCCTAATGGAGCGGCCACCACTGCTTCAAGGTGCCTGGAAAATAATCTTCTGTGCAATATTCACCCACAATTTACCAATAGTGAGCACCCGGAGCTGCTTACCAGAATATATTGACCATCTTTAAACTGAGCAGTCAAAGTGCTTTTTTGGGGTAAAACATCACAGACCACATCCACATTAACCACCTCGCGCCCGCCGTACGAGAATATACGGCCGCAAGGTGGTTGTCAAATGCCGGGAGGCCGTTAATATACGGCCTCCGCTATTTGGCCACTGGGGGGCGCGCGAGCGCCGCCGGCGGCGCGCGCCCGGCGCATCACTGAGATGCCGATGCGCGTGCCTGGCGGCCACGATGTCCGCCAGGCACCCGCGATCGGCAGTTACAGAGACAAGGACATGGATCTCTGTGTGTAAACACAGAGATCCATGTCCTGTCAGGGAGAGGGGACCGATGCTGTGTCCCTTGTACATAGGGACACAGATCGGTCACCTCCCCCAGTCAGTCCCCTCCCCCCACAGTAACAATCACACATAGGGAACACATTTAACCCCTTCCTCGCCCCCTAGTGTTAACCCCTTCCCTGCCAGTCACATTTATACAGTAATCAGTGCATATTTATAGCACTGTTCGCTGTATAAATGTGAATGGTCCCAAATTAGTGTCAAAAGTGTCCGATGTGTCCGCCATAATGTCGCAGTCACGAAAAAAATCACTGATCGCCGCCATTACTAATAAAAAATAAATATATATATAAAAATGCCATAAAACTACCCCCTATAACTTTTGCGCAAACCAATCAATAAACGCTGATTGCGATTTTTTTTTTACCAAAAATATGTAGAAGAATACGTATCGGCCTAAACTGAGGAAAAAAATATATAAAAAAAAAAAATTGGGATATTTATTATAGCAAAAATTAAAAAATATTGCTTTTTTTTCAAAATTGTCGCTCTATTTTTGTTTATAGCGCAAAAAATAAAAACCGCCGAAGTGATCAAATACCACCAAAAGAAAGCTCTATTAGTGCGAAAAAAAGGACGTCAATTTTGTTTGGGAGCCACGTCGCACGACCGCGCAATTGTCATTCAAAGCGTGACAGTGCTGAAAGCTGAAATTTCGCCTGGGCAGGAAGGGGGTATATGTGCCCAGTAAGGAAGGGGTTAAAGGGTCAGCAAAATACAAGAGGGTTAAGAGGGCCTTGCTTATAAGAACTCACAATTTAATAGGGTGGGGCAAGTTGTAAAAAAGGTCTTAGCTGTGGGGGATGAGCTGTTAGAAGTGATAAAAGATAAGTTGGAGGGGTTATACGCTTCCCTGAAGAGATGAGTTTTAAGGGATCGCCTAAAGGCAGCCAGAGTATGAGATAGCGGGACAGATTGAGGTAGAGAGTCCCAGAGCATGGGAGAGGCTCTGGAGAAGTCCCGGAGAGGAGCATGGGGGGAGGAGATAAGGGAGCTTGAGAGCAGGAGGTCTTAAGAGGAGCAGAGAGGACAGTTTGGGTAATATTTGGAGACAAGATTGGTGATGTAGCTCGGGCCAGAGTTTTTTGTATGTTGTTGTTAGTATTTTTAATTTAATTCCCTGGGCAATCAGAAGCCAGTATAGGGATTGGCGAAGAGGGGTGGCAGACACGGAGTGGTTGGTAGGGTATGACAGCATACATCACCTAAACTTCACCCTACACGTTCCGTCATATGGTGACATCTTCAGGGGTTTGATGAGTGAATATTGTACAGAAGATTTCTTTCCAGGCACTTTAAAGGTGTTCACACTTTTCTATTTTATAAACTTGGGACTTTTCTTTGGACTGAAAAATGAAAGTCAATAACCACTATTGATTTGTATAAGCACATATTTGTTTTTTACATTTTTAGCGCTGCACTTTTATATTGGTTTATTTTTTCGATTTGTTGTCAACAAATTGTGCCAGCTGCAGTCTTGGGTTTGGGTGGTCTAAGCGCAGGTATGATTGAATTTTTTTGAATAAAACTGAATTTATTTTCTTTCCTTACTGTATACAGTAGTTCTTTTAAAAGCATTTACATATTTGTCAGCTATACATTTTGCTCTGGTGCTTATGTTGTGTTATGGAGGCCGAATATCTATCCCTTTCATACTTACCAACATCCCATGGAGAGGCAGGCGTCCATGAACCCGAAACTGGTTAGTGCAGCTCAGGCCTTTCCGTGTGTATATCAGCATATCTGAAAACTAAAGAGACACAAACTTGTACATTGAATTATCATTATTTAATAAATGCATAACAGCATTTTTTTTTTTATATATCTTCCTGGAGTTCCACTTTAAACAGCAAGCAAATTTAATCAAAAGGTAAATAGACGTTCCATAGAGGATTAGTAATGACATTAGATAAGATAGCTGATCTGCAGTATCTGATAATAATGTTTCTTTATTGTACATCACGGGACACAGAGCAGCCATAGTAATTACTATGTGGGTTATACGCCACCTATAGGTGAATGGACACTGGTACACTCAAAAGACAGGAAGTCCCCCCCTACATAACCCCTCCCATACAGGGAGTACCTCAGTTTTTTTGCCAATGTCTAAGGTGTTGGTCACGGTTAATGATGTGCTAAGAGTAAGCTCCGCAAAAAGATCTTTAACAGGATCAAGGGGCTATGCTATCGGATCCGTTCAAAGTGCCGAAAAGGGCCAAAGTGAATGGTACCCGAGCTTCGAGGAAGAACGAGGTTGCTGCCTGTAATGCTCCTCTTTTGAGGGCTGGACCCTGGTATGCAGCTCCTTGGTCACATATACTATACCAATGGTTGTTCTGGCAGGGTGCTGTACAGGTCCAAGGGAGAGGGACCCCATATACAAAGGGAACCCAGTCCTTGAAGGTCCGTCATGACAAAGCTCGCCGTGATGGGTGAAGTTTGGACTCCTGTTATCTACAGAGTCCTGCAGCGGGAATGGGAAGTCTGCATTTGTTTGCAGTTTCTCTTTTAAAAAGAGATAGAAATCTGACTGTCTGTTCTGCCGGTGGCAACTGGGAGCAGTGTGCTGTTCAATCATGCTATGTGCTCTTACTCATGCAGGCTGCTGTTTCTCCCCCAGCCACTAGAGGGCGCAAGTTCGCTCAAGTCTAGCCTATTTTTATATAGGCAGGAAGAGGAAGGGCGGCCATGCCATGTGGTGGCAGGTTCAGATAGGCCTTTGGAGACATAGCGGCAGCCTGTGAGTGTGTGAATACTTGCTATGGGAAAACTCGGTGCAGACAAGTCATGATTACATGCTGCATATTTTCTGCCTATCCGAGGGGCCTGTACAACTGTACGTAGATACACCCCTGAATTATTATCAGTTCACTTTAAAGGTGTTATTAATGGCTTGTAGGCAAGAACCGCATCGTATACGTGCTTGCAAATTTATTGCTTAAATGCATGTTTTAAAGTACATGTTTAAAAGAACATGAACATGGGTGCATTTTAAGTAAATGTATCTCCAGTATAGTGCATATCTGCTTGGTATCCTGCAGGTGTAAGTATGGGACCAACTGCAGTTGAGCAGGTGCTTGCTTACAAACTAGCTAAAGTGCACGATTGCTGGAGCGCACAGTCGCTGAACATAACTGTTTTTACCGGTTCACATGTTTGCATAAAGATACATGATCATAGGTGTACAAAATGCATGTTTGGACATGTTTGTGTAAAAACAAAAAACAAAACGTGTATTGATGATCACGTAAAGACGCGATCACATAAGGTGACAGGATTGCTTAAAGATGCATGGTCACATAAAGTTTGTATAGATATACATGGTTTTTACATGGTCGCATAAAAATGCTTGATCACATAAAAATGCTTAGTCGCATAAAGATGCTTGATCGCACAGAGAGGCTTGATTGCACAAGGATGCTTGATCGCCTAAAGATACATGGTTGCATAATGGGGCTTGTTAATACATGTTTGCTTAAATATACATGATTCCTCATGATCCCATACAGAATACATGTCTGCATAGATACGTGTTGCGTAATGTTGCTTAACACGTTTCATAAACGCATGCTTTCTTTGCAAAGATGCTTGTTCCATGGCACACGGGTTACATGAATGCTTGTGTACAGCGCACACTTTTCATATTTTCCCTAAGAGCATATTTGTATGAACTCATGCTTCCATAAACGCACGCTTCCATAGAGGCATATTGCTTTAACACGTGCTGCATACATATGTTTAGTTACATTAAACTGTATACATATGTACTTATTTTTTCTGGGACTATTTACCTATATGTTTATTTGCATAGGACTACAGAAGTGCCTGAGGGCAAAAGCCTGCAAAACAGAGTCCCGAGGCCCCCTTATGAAGGGCGCCCCCGCTCGATCGAGTGGGGGGAAGACTTCTGTGTTTTTTTTTAGGGGCTTGGCAAGAAGAGATCCTGGACGGATGGGTCATCTCTGTGGTAGCCCTAGGCTACAAACTAGAATTTCAGAAATTTCCTCCGGTTCGCTTTCTAAGTTCGAACGCCCCCCAAAAGACCCAGTGAAAATAAGGTCTTTATTTCTGGTGCTAGACCGATTGATGTCTCAGGGTATAATCATAGAGACCCCCTCAGATGAGTCTCTTCATGACTCCATGATACTTTCGCATGGAGTCAAACCGATTGGAGACGTCAGACCCTTTCTAGATCTGAAATCGGTTCCTAAACATCCGCTCCTTTCACATGGAGTCAATCCGGTCAGTCGTTTCCACCTTGCGGGGAGGAGAATTTCTAGCATCAATAGACATCAAAGATGCATATCTGCATGTGCCAATTTTTCCCGCTCACCAGAAGTTTCTGTGTTTTGCAGTAGAACACCGCCACTTTCAGTTCATGGCCTTGCCCTTCGGGTTGGCCACCGCTCCGAGTGTTTACAAAGGTTCTGGCCCCGCCTTTGGCGAGACTAAGGGCCCAGGGTATAGCAGTAATGACATACCTGGATGACATGTTGCTGGTGGATCAGTCAGTGGCTCGATTAAACCAGGGTGTGTCCGGCACGGTCAAGTATCTGGAACACCTGGGTTGGATTCTGTCACGCCGTGTCCGGGATTTGATCCCAGGGCCTGGTGTTCATAGACTGTTTTCCTATGTCCTGAACCACCAGTGAACTGGTTTTATGTTAGCATCCTAGTTATGTTCTTTTTCACTAGTGGGGATGTTTGCTCCACCCTGGGACCAGCTGTCAGCAGTCTTCTCATTAGTGTCCCTATATATTCCCACTTCCCCTTCCTGTCCGTGCTTTAGGATAGGTTCCTGTTTATGGATGCTCTTAGTTTTTGGTTACCGACTTGGCTTGTCTTGACTACGATTCCTGGATTATCCCTTGGACCTGGTTACCTTGCTGCCGACCCTCCCTGGCTTGTTCTGACTACGTTACCTGGATTGTCCTTTTCCCTCCTGGGTTCATGTCTTCAGCCTACTAACCGTGAGTTGTTGCTGGGGGTTGTGGTTAGGCTATCTGCACCTTCCTTTGCTGTTCCTTATTTCTGGGCTGCAGGAGATCTCAGCCATCCCTCCACCTGACACCGGGATAACAAGATTACCGGTCAGGAAATCAGAGGGACGGTTGTAGTTTCCTGGCAGACCTGACAGATTCTCAACCTAAAAAAATAACTAAAAATCATTCTTGCGTCCGGTAAAGAGGCTGGAGTATTTAGGTCAGGTTTATAGACACAGCCCAAAGAAGGGTGTTTTTGCCTCAGACAAAAGTCAACGCTATAAGAGAGCTGGTCCAGGTGGTCAGGGCAAGGAAGGGTCCTTCCATTCGCCTTTGCATGAGGTTGCTAGAGAAGATGGTGGCTTCATCCGAAGCGGTTCCCTATGCCCAGTTTCATTCAAGATTGTTGCAGAACAGTATTCTATCTGCCTGGAACAAAGAGACCCAAGCCTTGGATTACCCAATGTGTTTGGCCCCAAGGGGTGCCAGAGTCTCAATTGGTGGTTGATAACCAAAAATTTGCAGAAGGGGAAATCCTTCATGCCAGTTACCTGGAAGGTAGTAACAACGGATGCCAGCCTCTTGGGCTAGGGTGCAGTCCTAGAAGAAACCACTGTCCAAGGAAAGTGGTTAGAGTCCAAAAAGACCTCGCCCATCAACATCCTAGAGATTCGGGTGGCACATCTAGCTCTAATAGCCTGGACTTTCAGGTTGCGAGATTGTCCCGTCAGGATACAATCCGACAATGCCACGGCAGTGGCCTATATCAATCACCAAGGGGGCACCAGAAGCCGTGCAGCCCAGAAGGAGGTGAATCATATTCTGGCCTGGGCAGAGGAGCATGTACCTTGCCTATCTGCAGTCTTCATTCCAGGGGTGGAGAATTGACAGACGGATTTCTTGAGCCGTCATCAAATATTTCCGGGAGAATGGGCTCTACATCCCTAAAAAATTTCTGCCCATATGCTAAAGATGGGGTACCCTGGACATAGTTATATTGGCGTCCAGGTTCAACAGAAAGTTGGACAACTTTGTGTCAAGGACAAGGGATCCACTCGCATACGGGACAGATGCATTAGTGACCCCGTGGGATCAGTTTTCACTGATGTATGCGTTTCCCCCCAGTTCAGCTGCTACCGCGGCTTCTTCGCAGAATCAAAGAGGAACAAAAGCCGGTAATTATAGTAGCCCCGGCATGGCCCAGAAGATCCTGGTACGCAGAGATCGTAAGGATGACAGTAGGGAGTTCATGGACTCTTTCTTCCATATCGTCCAAACCTGCTATCGCAAGGGCCGGTGTTCCATCCTGCCTTATAATCGCAAAATTTATTGGCTATTGAAGCCCACATTCTAAACAATCGGGGGCTTTCAGGTTCAATGGTAGCTACCCTGATTAATGCAAGGAAGCCGGCTTCCAGGATCATTTATTATAGGGTCTGGGAGGCCTATATTTCTTGGTGTCAAACCAAAAGATGGCATCCTCAGAAGTATGTCATAGGTAGAATTCTTGCCTTCCTTCAGTTGGGGGTAGAAATGAAGCTGGCCTTGAGTACAATCAAGGGTCAGATTTCGGCCTCGTCAGTGTTTTTTTAAAGGCCGCTTGCTTCGCGTTCTTTGGTCCGGGCCTTTATATAAGGGGTAATGTAATGGCTCCGCCGGTTAGGACACCCTTGTGCCCATGGGATTTGAATCT
Source organism: Rana muscosa (assembly GCA_029206835.1). Lineage (NCBI taxonomy): Eukaryota > Metazoa > Chordata > Amphibia > Anura > Ranidae > Rana > Rana muscosa. Next base: position 471,192,013 of record CM055121.1, on the reverse strand, counting down.
GGTTCTGTCAGTTTTACAAAGACAGCCTTTTGAGCCGATGCATGATATTTCCTTGGTTCTTTTGACAAGGAAGTTAGTGTTCTTAGTTGCGGTAACTTCCGCAAGAAGTGTATCAGAATTGGCAGCTTTTTCTTGTAAAGAGCCATACCTAGTTGTTCATAAGGATAAGGTGGTGTTGCGTCCTTACCCAACCTTTCTGCCTAAGGTAGTGTCAGGTTTTCATCTGAATGAAGATGTTGCCCTGCCTTCCTTTTTTCCAGAACCTCGTTCTGCGGAAGAAAAATTGTTACACTCTCTCGATTTAGTGAGAGCAGTTATAGGCCTATCTGAAGGCGACAGCTCAGATGTGGAAAACTGATGATGTTTTGTTTGTGCTGCTAGATGGCCCAAGGAAAGGGCAGGCAGCATCAAAATCGACTATTTCAAAGTGGATTTGTCAGGTTATTATTCAGGCTTATGGCCTGAAAAGGAAGGTTCCACCGTTTCAAGTCAAGGCGCACTCTACCAGGGCAGTCAGTGCTTCTGGGGCAGTGCATCACCAGGCTTCTATGACTCAGATTTGCAAGGCTGCAACTTGGTCATCAGTGCATACGTTCACAAAATTCTATCAGGCGGATGTAAGTTGGCAAGAGGATGCCGCCTTTGGGCACAGTGTACTGCAGGCAGCAGTATAGGTCCTCGCATCTTATGGCGGCCTGCCTTTATTTGTGTCTCCCTCCCCTCAGATGACATTGCTTTGGGACATCCCACACAGTAATTACTATGGCTGCTCTGTGTCCTGTGATGTACGATAAAGAAAGTAGGATTTTTATAACCGCTTTCCTGTAAAATCCTTTTCTTGGAGTACATCACGAGACACAGAGGTCCCTCCCCTCTTAGTGGGATATATATATATATATATATATATATATATATATATATATATATATATATATATTGCTTTGCTACAAAAACTGAGGTACTCCCTGTATGGGAGGGGTTATATAGGGGGGACTTCCTGTCTTTTGAGTGTACCAGTGTCCATTCACCTATAGGTGGCATATAACCCACATAGTAATTACTATGGCTGCTCTGTGTCCCGTGATGTACTCCAAGAAAAGGATTTTACAGGTAAGCTGTTATAAAAATCCTACTTTGCAGTATATCACAATTGTCCTGCCACACAAATATTTATTTTCATCATTGGAGAAGAATACTTCACTCAAAGAGCTGTACTTCAACTGTATGTTTTATGAGAATAATAATAGAATATAGGTAAAAACTAGTTAAACATTGTGATGCTTCATGAATTTCCTTAAAAAGGACCTCTGCGCTGCAAAAACCCTGGCTTCTCAAAGTCTAAGAATAACAGAATTTTTCTTCCTCGTTAAAAACTATTCGAAAAAAAAATTGTAAAGAATCAAAGAAACATAAAACATAAACAGCACTTATTCCAAATGTGTCCAGAATTTCTAGGTCCCAAAGAAAAAGGTTGTCAATATAAAGTATGTAAAACTTTGCACAAATTGGGAGCAAAGGGATTATTTTACCCTGTGTGTAGCAACACAAACTTTCAACTTTCCCAATATACCAGCCTTCCATGTTTGTAGTTAATACTTACAAGGTAGAACATGCGTGGCTGCAAGCCATTCTTGGTCAGTTTGTATAGACAACCCTCTCTAATAAATTCCTGGAGAGAAAACAAAAATATCACCATAGGAAATAAAACAGCATACCGTAGCATGAATATAATGCTGGAATACTTACACGACCTGGTGAAGACAGGTGCTCTCCTCCCAGAAGGTCTCTCTCAAGCTGGTCCAGTCTTTGTAGGTTCTGCAAGTGCAGCAGACGGTGTCGAAGCCGAGAACTCACTGCACTGGCTTCACCTAAAGCCCCTGTGACAAACACAGTGTTCATTATCGTTTGTTGTCTGTATATCTGAAAAGTGCAACCATCTTAATTTCTGAATGACTGCTGAGAGTACAGAGAAAACCACCCAGAGATCTACAGGAATAATCCTATTGGTTATATGATTTCCACAGCTTCTCCAGGGTAGTGCAGGCTAGATGATTACTTCCGCTACTGTCAGACATTGGTGGACCCACTGTATCACCAGGGGCAACAGCCAACTAAAGGCAGGACAAATGCTAGAACACTAAGTCCCCAGACAGATGGGCAGAACAGCAGCCGTTGACGGAATCAAGCGTATGGTCAGATTAGGCACATTCAAACTAATACTAAATAGTCCAGTTTCCAGAGAGGTAAACAGAACAAAATGACAACAGCAGACATAACAGGCCGATCAGAATAAGCACAGACAGGTTGAGTACAAACAATGCAAAAAATCACAGGAATAATTGAGGACATGAAAAATCAGATAGACCTCTATCCATGACATGTGTAGACAAGACTATCTTGTTTAACTAGCCTAATTAGACACTCTGAGATAGATGTGCACTGCAGAGACCTGAACTGCAGTGCTGAATAATGACCATCATACGGAGAAGAGTTCAAGGGTGATCATTACACCTACTTTTTTTTTTTTTTCTCAAAGTTTTTATTGAGCATAAGAAATGAAACAGAGCAAAAGAAGTACACTAGGTCTGTAGATTTGAACACGCAAAGTTTCAATACATTGTACACAACATTTTCATTACACCTACTTAATAGGAACTTGGAGCACAGAGAAGTATAAACTCCCTCTATAAAGAATTACAGACAATCAATTTAATTTATCTTTTCCACGAATGAGAATAATGAGACAGTCGTATCATGGAATAGTATTAGAAATCTTTTTAACAGATAGACAAAGAGGTTTTAATCACCCAATCAATAGATTTTGATAAAAGTGTAAGATGTTTTCTCCAGTAACAGCTGTATTGTATCCCTAGTTTTGGGCTATGGCATTTTAACTACAGTCTGGTAGCAGTTTTTAATGACTCAGGAAATCTTCATACATGTTCTGCTGACCTTTTAGATGAAAAAATGAAATACAGAAAAATAGGATTTTCAATAACAGCTTACCTGTAAAAATCCTTTTCTTGGAGTACACCACGGGACACAGAGCCTTTAATCATTACATAGTGGGTTGTATAGTTCACCAGAGGTGATTGGACACTGGCACACCCAATGAAGACGAGTTCCCCTCTATATAACCCCTCCCATAAGGGAAGTACCTCAGTTTTGTAGCAAAGCAGTAAGTATCCCAGAAGAGGGGCGGGACCTCTGTGTCCCATGGTGTACTCCAAGAAAAGGATTTTACAGGTAAGCTGTTATTAAAAATCCTATTTTCTTTATCGTACGCCACGGGACACAGAAATTTTAACCATTACATAGTGGGACGTCCCAGAGCAATGCTCAATATGAGGGGAGGGAGACACAGATCAAGCAGACCGCCATCGGACGTGAGGCCCTATACCGCTGCCTGCAGCACACTACGCCCGATGGTGGAATCCTCATGTCCTCTTACACCTATTTGGTAGAATTTGGTAAATGTATGGACTGAAGACCAAGTTGCAGCCTTACAGATCTGAGCCATCGAAGCCTGATGACGCACTGCCCAGGAGGCACTTATTGCCCTGGTCGAGTGCGCCTTAACAGGAAAAGGAGGAATTTTATTCCTTAAACCATAAGTTTGAATAATAACTTGTCGAATCCATTTAGAAATAGTCGATTTCGATGCTGCTTGGCCCTTCTTGGGACCTTCTGGCAGAATGAACAAAACATCAGTTTTACGTATATGAGCAGTTGCTTGCAGATAAACTGTCATTGCTCTCACTACATCTAGAGAGTGCAACAATTTTTCCCCCGTAGACTGCGGTTCAGGAAAAAAGGAAGGTAAAACGATATCTTGATTTAAATGAAATGGCGAGACCACTTTAGGAAGAAAAGTAGGATGGGGCCATAATACAATTCTGTCTTTGTGACAGACTAAATAAGGCTCTTTACAGGAAAGAGCTGCTATTTTAGATACTCTCCTAGCAGAGGAGATAGCGACCAAAAATGCCAACTTCCGACTCAAGAGAATCAATGGAATATGACGAATAGATTCAAAGGGCTGCTTCTGCAGGCCCAACAAAACTAGATTCAAGTCCCAGGGGATTTACCCGCAACACTCCCTGAATGATTGCCTGGACCAGGGAAGGAGACGCCAACTGTCTCAAAGAAAATTAACAGAGCCGAGATTTGACCCTTAATAGTACTGAGGGCTAATTTCATATCTACCCCCAATTGACAAAAGGCCAGAATCCTACCAATGACATACATTTGAGGGTTCCACCCTCTGGATTCACACCAGGAAACATATGCTTTCCAGATTCTATAATAAATGAGCCTGGAGGCCAGCTTCCTAGCATTATTGAGAGTGGAAAGAACTGGACCCGAGAGCCCACGTTTCTTCAGTATGTAGGTTTCAACAGCCAGACCATCAAACTTGGCTTTCGTAAGGAAGGATGGAACACTGGACCCTGCGAGAGCAGGTCGTGTCGGAGTGGAAGAATCCAGAGTTCCCCCACTGCCATCCTTATGATCTCAGTGTACCAGGACCTTCTAGGCCAATTTGGGGCCACCAGGAGAACTGGTATTCCCTCTTTCCTGATTTTGCAAAGCAGTCTCTGTAAAAGCGGAACCGGAGGGAATGCATAGATCAGAGAAAACTGATCCAAGGAACCATTAGTGCATCCATTCCGAAGGCTAGAGGATCTCTTATCCTCGACACAAAGGTGTCCACCTTTCTGTTGAACCTGGAGGCTAGTAAGTCTACATCCGGGGTCCCCCATTTCTGACATATAGTCTGAAAAATGTCGGGGTGGAGAGATCACTCTCCTGGTAACAGCTGCTGGCGGCTCAGGTAATCCGCTTGCCAATTCTCTACCCCTGGAATGAAGATTGCAGAAAGAAAAGGAACATGACTTTCCGCCCATATTAATATCTGGTTCACTTCCTTCTGAGCATCCCGGCTCCGGGTGCCTCCTTGATGATTGATATAAGCTACAGCAGTAGCATTGTCGGATTGAATCTGAACAGGGTAACCCTGTAACCTGCATGTCCAGGTTCTGAGGGCTAGATATACTGCCCAAATCTCCAATATGTTGATGGACAGGCTCTTCTCGAACTTGGACCAAGTTCCTTGGGTCGAAGCCTCTTCCAGAACTGCCCCCCCCAGCCGGAAAGGCTGGCATCCGTGGATACCACCTTCCATGTGACCGGGAGGAAGGATTTTCCGGCTCGCAAAATCTTGGTGTTTAACCACCAACTGAAGCTTTGGCGCACCACTGAAGATAGGCGCATTGGTAAAACTAGAGCTTGGATTCTCCTGTTCCAGGCAGTCAGGATACTGCTTTGAAGCAGTCTTGAATGAAATTGGGCATAAGGAACGGCCTCGAAGGAGGCCACCATCTTCCCCAATTCCTTTTATGCAAAAGGCGAATGGAAGGCCCCTTCTTTGCCTTGACATTGCAAACTAGTTCTTTTAAAGATTTGATCTTTGGCTCTGGAAGGAATACTTTGCTTTGGGTCGTGTCTATGATCATGCCCAAATATTCCACCTTTCTTCGGGGTTGCAGAGAGGATTTCTATACGTTTAGGATCCATCCTAAATGCTCTAGGTATTTTACCATACTGAGCACACCGATTTAATCGTGCTACTGACTCTTCTACCAGAAGTAGATCGTCCAGATAAGCCGTCACCGCTATGCCCTGTGCCCTTAGATTTGCAAGAACCTTTGTAAATACCCGCGGTGCAGTAGCCAAGCCAAAAGGCTGAGCCACAAACTGGTAGTGGCGGTGTTCTACTGCGAACCATAGGAATTTCTGGTGAGCGGGAAAAATAGGCACATGTAAGTATGCGTCTTTGATGTCTATTGTCGCCAAGAATTCTCTGCCTTGTAGGGTGGAGACCACCGAATAGTGTCCATTCTAGGGCCGAAACAACTAATCGATTAATCGACAACTAATCGATTATGAAAATAATCGATTACAATTTTCATAATCGATTAATCGGGCAGTAACATAACGGGGTTAAAAAATAACTAATATTAGCACTTTATAGTACAAAAAGAGCAAATCGCTACTGTAAATATTACTTTCACTGTCCCACAGTAAAAAATTAACCCCTTACAGTAGTGATTATTTGCTCTTTTTGTACTAATTTTAGTTTTTTTAACCCCATTATGTTACTAAACATCTCAGGCCTGGGTCACTCCTCTGTTTTTTGGCGCTTTTGCAGAAACACACTACAGAGCATTTACATGGTTTCCTATGGGACACGTTCACATCCATGATTTTTTCAGCTGCTGCGTATTTGGAAAGGGCAAGGAATTTTTTTTTTTAACGCAAAACGGTGCTATATTTTTTTTTTTGGTTTAATATACTTCAATGGAGAAGCTGCAGAAAAGCATGTAATAATGTGTTTTTGCGGCAATTTGTGTTTTGTAATCTGCCCAACAACAAATTGGGCAAAAAAAAAAAAAAATGCAAATCGCAGCAAAATTACTTTTTTTTTTTTAACGTTTATTAACCGATTAGTCGATTAATCGAAACTATAATCGGCCAACTAATCGATTATGAAAATAATCGTTAGTTGCAGCCCTAGTCCATTCGGAAATGGCGAATGCTCAGAAACTGATTCAGAGCTTTTAGATCCAGAATGGGTCTGACATCTCCATTTGGTTTTGGAACCACAAAGAGGTTTGAATAAAACCCTGAACCTTGCTCTTTTAGGGGAACTTCCATGATTACCCCTTGAGACAGCAAGTGATCCAATGCTAGGCAGGAGGGTTTTCTCTTTAGTGGATCTTTGGAGATATTTGAGTTTAGGAACCGGTAAGGTGGGATCTCCCGGAATTCTATTTTGTATCCTAGCGATACCGTAGAAATTACCCATTTGTCCTGTATCTCTGTCTGCCAAGCTGCTGAAAACTACCGAAGCCGCCCCCCACTCGGCCGAGCGGGGGCGCCCCTTCATAAGGAAGCTTTAGGATTTTGTTTGTTGGTTTTCTGTACCCACGGCTTTTTGTGACCCTGGGTCTGATTCTGGGCTTTAGGTCTTGTGGCTGGCTGAGAATGCCGTCGCCACTGCCTGGAGGCAGAGGTCCCGGGAACCGCGGAGAGAGAACTTTTAAAACATGGGCAATTTTCTTTTTCTCTGGTAACAATGTAGTTTTAACACTTGAGATCTTCTGGATGTACTTATCCAGATCATCCCCAAAGAGTCGTTCCCCATGAAAAGGGAAACCGGTCAAAAGTTTCTTACATGGAGCTTCTGCTGACCAATGTTTTAACCAAAGGATTCTGCGCATATGCACCAATTGGAGCGTGAGGCAGAATGCCTGTTGAATAATGGCATCTACCATAAAACATAAGGCCATAGGTAGGTTCTCCCAAAGTTTGAACTGTTCAGGAGGAAGATCCTTGAGCCCTTGTTTCACCTGTTCCTTTAGGACCTGACACATACCAACTGCCGCCACAGCGGGCTGGGTTACAGCGCCAGCCATAAGAAAGGAAGATTTAAGTAAAGATTCCAACTTCTTTTCAGAAAAATCTTTAAATACCTGAGCATTGTCTACTGGACAAGTTAGGTTTTTATTTACACAAGAAATGGCCGCGTCTACCGCCGGTAGCTTCCATTTTTTAGTAAACTTTTCCTCCATAGGATAAAGAACATCAAATTTCCTGGGAGGAGAAAAACGCTTATCTTGATGTTGCCAGTCTGTGTAAATAAGATTCTCCAATAAAGGATGAACCGGAAAGGAGCATGCAGCCTGTGGGAACCCTAATGAACCCAGGGAGGAGACAGGTGATTCAGTTAACCCCGTAGAGGGCAACTTGAATGTGGAACGTACTGCTTCAGCATAACATTGCACCTGCAATTTAAGAACTTGTGAGGCAAAAAAAGGTTCCTATGATCCACCTGATCCATCCAACTGCTAGTCATCCTTATCCTCTAAAGGTGCTACATCATCCTTATTAGATTTTTCTGAAGAAGGATCTATAACAGAAGGGGACCTGCTCCGTATTTTGTCCTTTTGTGTGGATCTAGCGATTAATGTAACGATAAAAGAAAATTACCGCTCAGATGTACCTGATTGATTTTTCCACTTCTATCCCAAGCCACGGGTGCAGGCAATGCATATAATGATGCGAAAAATGGAAGGAAACTATTGGACAGCCGCACTCCAAAAACAGTTCCTTTATTGGAAAATCACAGAAATCCAAACCACAGCAAAGAATGAGAGCAGACAAGCTGACGCGTTTCGCACTGTAATTTCAGTGCTTACTCATAGCTCCCATCCAAGTTGTCTAGAGCTGCTGCCAAAGTGTCCTCAGTGACATATGCAGGAGCTGGCACAACAGGGGAGGCTGCTATTCCTGATAAAAGGCAATGGCTCATCCTGTCTGGGAAGACATATTCCTAAGCCAAAGCAGAGGTACAATAATGCATACACTACTGTGCTAGTTTAGCAATCTACATAAAGTATGCAACTATCACACAGTCTGATGAGTAAGTGTCTTTAAAAGTGCCTGTAATCCAACCACCCAGAGAACTCACGTGCCCCCAAAGCTGCTGTGTCTCTTCTGTGGAGTTTGTCAGGCGTCTGAGGCTGGTTTCAAAGCTTCGCGCATGCACAGTAGAGCGGCACACACGCCGTTGTCATCGTGCCCGCTCACGTGACCACGCCCCCCTCTGCTCCTGGCCGAGCTCATTGAAGTGAAAAGCGCGCGCCTATGGGGAATGGCGGCGTGAGGGAGAGAGCAACATGCACTGACCTGCCCCATGGCGAAGACATCCACTGCACCTCTGAAGACAGGCGCATTGTACTGGGAAGACACCCACATCTCTGCCTTGCAGCGGAGGAAGTGAAATCACACTGAGCTTTCGTTCCTGACATGGTGAGTGGAACTCTAACTCCCTCTAGTGGCAGTTTCAGGCAAGACACTCATCTCAAAAGGGGAAAGTTCTTAAGTGTTTTTAACTTAGACTTTTCACACTTACCTTATCCACGCCGCAGGTCTGCTGAAGACCAGACAGTAGCACTCTTCACCCATCACGGCGTGTAGTGTTGTGCCAACCTTCAGGGGTATGGGTTCCTACTTAAAGGAGGCCTCTTCCCTGGGCCTTGTAAAAGACTCTGCCAGAATACTTTTGCGCGTATAATAGCGAAAGTGCTGGATCCCAGAGCCCAGTCCTCAAAAGAGACATTACAGTCACCACCTCGGTCTTCCGCGAGGCCCGAGAACCATCCATTTGGCGTAACTTAGTAAGTGGTTTGGATGGAACCGGTGGCATAGCTCCTTAACCCCCGGAGGGATTTTCAACAGAGTTCCTTCTTAGCACATCCTTAGTCGTGCCCTTCACCTTAGACACTGGCGAAAAAACGGAGGTACTTCCCTTATGGGAGGGGTTATATAGAGGGGAACTCGTCTTCATTGGGTGTGCCAGTGTCCGATCACCTCTGATGAACTATACAACCCACTATGTAATGATTAAAGGCTCTGTGTCTCGTGGTGTACGATAAAGAAACATGAATTTCTGGAACATACATTGAGAATAAGGGTTGGACTGCAAATCCCTGTTGAAAATACACCTGCCACACAAGAAATATAGGGAGGTTGGAATTGCTTATATCCTTCTAAAACTGAAATTGCCTGGGTGCGTTTGACCTTTCGAGTGATCCATGGCCTGAAAAAAATGTCATGAATCAAAATCTTTGTGTCAACAGGAAGCTTCGGGGAACAATAACCAAAGCACAAGCCCCAAAGCTTCTAGACCTCAACACAGTTAATAATAATACAGTTTGGCACCTAAGAATATTTGGCTGGTAACAGCAGTACTGGAAGAACTAAAGAAATAAAGCATCAGATCCCCAGGCATAGCCATGATCGGGATAAGATGGAGGCCTGGATAGGCTGCAGACCCATAGTTACATAGTAGGCGAAGCTGAAAAAAAGACACAAGTCCATCAAGTCCGACCTATGTGTGTGATTTTATGTCGGTATTACCTTGTATATCCCTGTATTTTGTGGTGGTTCAGGTGCTTATCTAATAGTTTTTTGAAATTATCGATGCTCCCCGCTGAAACCACTGCTTGTGGAAGAAAATTCCACACCCTCTACGCAGTTTAAGGTTAAACAACTTTTCTTATTTTAGTGACTGGTCACGTGTCTTATTAAATTCCCTTTCGCAGAAAAGTTTTATCCCTATTGTGGTGTCACCATTACGGTATTTGTACATCGAAATAATATCCCCTCTCAAGCGTCTCTTCTCCAGAGAGAATAAGTTCAGTGCTCATAACCTTTCCTCATAACCAATGTCCTCCAGTCCCTTTCGCTTTTTGTTGCCCTTCTCTGGACTCTCTCCAGTTCCAGCACATCCTGGAACTAGCCGTACCGGCTAGACCAGAGTTTTGTAGAGTGGGAGAATTATCGTTTTATCTCTGGAGTTAATCCCCTTTTTAATGCATGCCAATATTCTTTTGCTTTGCTGCATTGCATGCCATTGCTGAGCCTGTCATCTACTAGGACCCCCAGGTCGTTTTCCATCCTAGATTCCCCCAGAGGTTCTCCTCCCCCCAGTGAGTAGATTGCATTTATATTTTTGCCACCCAAATGCATTATTTTACATTAAACCTCATTTGCCATGTAGTTGCCCACCCCATAAATTTTTTCAGATCTTCTTGCAAGGTTTCCACATCCTGCGGAGAAGTTATTGCCCTGCTTTGCATGGTCCGCAAATAGAGATTTTATCCCATCCTCCAGGTCGTTTATGAATAAATTAAATAGGATTTGTCCCATGACAGAACCCTGGGGGACCCCACTTTCCACCCGGACCATTCTGAGTACTCCCCATTTATTCACTACCCTCTGAACTCGCCCCTGTAGCCAGTTTTCAATCCATGTACTCACCATATGGTCCATGCCAACGAACCATACTTTGTACAGTAAATGTTTTTGGGGAACTGTATCAATTGCTTTTGCAAAATCCAGATACACCATGTCTATGGGCCTTCCTTTTTCTAGAAGGCAGCTCACCTCCTCATAGAAGGTTAATAAATTGGTTTGGCAAGAACGATTCTTCATGAATCCGTGCTGATTACTGATAATAAAACCATTATCATTACTAAAATCTTAGTCCATTATCATCCCCTCCAAGAGCCTGCATACAATGGATGTTAGGCTAACTGGTCTATAATTCCCAGGGATGTATCTTGGCCCTTTTTTAAATATTGGTGCTACATTGGCTTTTTTCCAATCAGCTGGTACCATTCCAGTCAGTAGAATGTACGTAAAAATTAGGAACAATGGTCTGGCAATTACTTGACTAAGTTCCTTAAAGTGGATGTAAACCCACTCTCATCCTTTCTAAACTACTGCCATAGTGGTTATCAATAAGAATATACATGCCTCCTGGATGTATCCTTACCTGTCAAATGTCTCCCTTCTGTCTGTTATGAGACCTGAAAAACTGCAGATTCTGTGGGTGGGTCTGTTGTCTGGAGCTTGGTGGGCGGAGTCCTGATGTCAGTAGACTCCCCGCCCACCTCTACACTCCCCTTGTCAACATGTATTTTCTCCTGTGTATTTCTTACACTGAACTTCTGCTATGATCACTAACATCCAGTCAAAACCCAGAAAAATCACCACAACTTCAGCATGCCCAATCATGCGGAGGTGTGGAGCAGCCAATCCTGGGAGAGCTGGAGAAGAAAGAAGGAGGGGATCTGAAGTACACAGAATGCCTCTCTTAGGCTCATGCATGAGATATGCAAATCACCTGTCACTCACAGCAAGGTGGAGAAACAGACTCCTAGATAAAAAAGATAAGAGGACTGCTCAGAGCTGGATTAACTCTTCGTGGCAAGACTGGGCACACATGAAATCCTATACTTTACAAGGTGCAAGCCTTCATTAAAAAAAAAAAATCCCGGGTTTACATCCACTTTAAGGACCCTCTGGTGCAAGCCATCTGGTCCTGTGACTTATTAATGTTACGTTTTTCAAGTCTATTTCTAATTCTGTCCGCAGCCATGAGGGTGCTTCATGTGACGTGTCTTGAGGCTAAACATTGTAGTTTTGGTTACTAAAGCCCCCCCCCCCCCCCCCGATTCCCTTGTGAAGACCGAGGAGAAGGAAAAATTCAATACCTTCGCCATCTCTCCATCCTTCGTAACCAGATTCCCTTCATCATTCTTTATGGGACCAATATGATCTGACCTCCCTTTCTTACTATTTATGTACTCGATTTTTTGGGGATTTTTTTTTACTCTCCTCTGCCATGTGCCTTTCGTGTTCTATTTTAGACGCCCTGATTTCACCTTAAATTTCTTGTTGCATTTTTTGTAAAATTGGAATGCTGATGATCCCTCAGCCTTGTATTTTTTTGAAGGCCTCCTCTTTTGCTTTAATATGCATTCTTAAGTTGGAATGAAGCCACCCAGGACTTTTATGAGCTCTTTTAAATTTATTTCCCATTGGGATGCACTGGCATTACCCTTATTTAATATGCTCGTAAAGCATACCCATTTGGTTTGCAGGTTAAAAAGAAGGTCATACGCCTAAATTCTCCATACTGAAGACTTATGTCTGCATAATAAAGTTAAAGTTTCGCTACAGTTTGCAGGTGAAAATTATTAAAGTAGAAAAAGTGAAAAAAAAAAGAAAGAAGGTCAGGACAGGCAGCAGATAGTGATCAGAAATCACAAATACCATCTGAGTTTACAGGGGGCAAGTGCATATAACCGAGGTCAGAGGAGAAGTCCAATTCCAAGAGCCAACCCAGATACAGAGTCCAGAAAAACAAATCCAACATACACAAATATAGCCTTTCACACTTGGGTTCAGACACTTAACCGATTGCCGACCAGCGCACGACGATGTACATCGGCACAATGGCGTGGCTGCACAAATGGGCGTACAGGTACCCTCCCCTTTAAATCACGGCTTAGTGGGCGCGCGCCCGCCGCGGACTCCATGTCCACCAGTGTCCAGCGATCGTGTCACGGAGCTGCAGAACGGGGAGATGCCTATGTAAAACAAGGCATTTCCCTGTTCTGCCAAGCAACATGACAGGGATCTACTGCTCCCTGTCATCAGGAGCAGTGATCTCTGTCATGTTCTAGTGAGACCATCCCCCCACAGTGAGAATCACTCCCTAGGACACACTTAACCCCTTGATCGCCCCCTAGTGTTTAACCCCTTCCCTGCCAGTGTCATTTACACAGTAATCAGTGCATTTTTATAGCACTGATCGCTGTATAAATGACAATGGTCCCAAAATAGTGCCAAAAGTGTCTGATGTGTCTGTCATAATGTCGCAGTCACGATAAAAATTGCAGATCGCCATAAATCAGTCCCCTATTTTGTAGATGCTATAACTTTTGCAAAAACAATCAATATACGCTTATTGCAATTTTTTTTACCAAAAATATGTAGAAGAATACATATCGGCCTAAACTGAGGAAAAAATAGGATTTTTTGTACTCACTGTAAAATCCTTTTCTCTGACTTTCATGGACTGACACGGTGTCTCTTTACACTTTACACGTGGGTTATGTCCCTGCTTGCAGGAGAAGACCTAGGCAAAATGTGAAATGTTATACATACATTCTAAAAGCCAGAGCTGAACAGCCCCACCCAGGGGGCGGTCCCTCCGGACATAACCCTCCCACTACAGTCAGCAGACTTCAGTTCGTAACAAAGCAGTACAAACTTAAAAGAAAGGGTGGGTGCCGTGTCAGTCCATGGATGTCAGAGAAAAGGATTTTACGTTGAGTACAAAAAATCCTATTTTCTCTTACCATCCATGGACTGACACGGTGTCTCTTTACACTTTACACGTGGGATGTCCCAAAGCAGTGTCAAGAGGGATGGGAGCAGTATAAATGGAAAAACCAAAACTTTACTCCAATAAGGCAGAGCTCCTCAACGGAGGAGTCGCAACTTTAAACAGCTGCCTGCAGCACCCTGCGGCCGAAGGAAGCATCCGAAGATGCAGCCACATTAACCTTATAAAACTTAAAAGGCATGAACAGACGACCAGGTCGCCGCCTTGCACACTTGTGCAACCGACGCTTGATGTCGGGAAACCCAGGAAGCACCAATTGCCCTGGTGGAATGCGCCGTAACCGGAAAGGGAGGCGCCCACCCTTTGAGAGCATAGGCTTGAATGACGGTTTGTCTGATTCCCCTAAAAATGATGGCAGATGAAACCGCTTGGCCCTGTTATGGACCAGAGACAGTCACAAACAGTGAGTCGGACTTCCGAATAGAAGCAGTAGCAGACAGGTACACCCGTAAGGCTTGTACCACCTCCAATATGTGCAGCGCAAACTCTCTGGGATGCGATGGGTGAGGACACAAGGACGGGAGGGGCAATGTCCTCATGTAGGTGAAGGGTCGACACCACCTTTGGCAAAAAAGGAAGGTCGCGGATGCAACACCGCCTTATCCTTATGGATGACTAAATATGGCGACTTGCAGGACAAAGCCACCAACTCAGACACTCGCCACTAAAAAGGCCACCTTCTGAGACAAGACAAGAGTGAAATATCCCGGATATTCCCAAAAGGAGGTTCCTGGAGGACCGAGAGCACCAAATTCAGATCCCATGGTGGGAGAGGAGGCTTCACAGGAGGGAGCACATGGCAAACCCCCAACACAAGGTGCTAACCAAGAAAATGACCCGCTAGAGGTCGCTGAAAGAAGACCGAAATCTGATCCTTGATGGTACTCAAAGCAAGCTTTTGGGTCACTCCACACTGCAGAGGACGCAGGATTCTGGGGACGGAATACGTCCGAGGACGCCAGTCCAGCGCTTCGCACATGGCGATATAAGCTTTCCAGGCACGGTGATAGATCTGCCTGGAGGAAGACTTCCGTGTCCTTAACATGGTCAAAATGACCGAGTCCGAGAGACCTCGGTCCCTCAACACCTGGCTTTTAACAGCCCTGCCGTTAAAGCCAGAGACTGTAAGCCGGATGAAACATAGGACCTTGAGACTGAAGGTCCTCCCTCATCGGCAACCGCCAGGGAACGTCCGCGACGAGACGTACCAGATCAGCGTACCAGTGATGCTGAGGCCAATCCGGAACAATTAGGATCGCCGGAGTTTATATCAGGCGATAAGGACCCTATGGGGCCACCAACGCATCCGAGGCATCGCCCAAGGATCCCTGGATCTGGCCACAACCTCGACCCTTGCGATTGAGTCGAGAGGCCATCAGGTCCACATCCGGCGTGCCCCACCGTCGGTAAAGGAGTTGAAATATGCAAGGACCACTCTTCTTGGTCCGGTGTCTGGCGATTGGCGACTCAGATAGTCCGCCTGCCCATTGTCTATGCCCAGAATGTAAAATGGCCAACAGAGCCGGCACATTTCTTCCGGCCCACTTCAGGATACGGACTACCTTGGAAGCCGCAGCTGAGCTCCCCCTTGATGGTTTAAATACGCCACCGCCGTGGCGGTGTCCGACTGGCTCCTGATGGAGCGACCCCGTACTCTCTCCGACCTGAGGAGAGACACAGTCCGATGGCCCTTATTTCCAGAACAGTGATTGGTAAACGGGCTCGTCCGGAGTCCAAGGCCTGAGCCGACAGGACTCCCCAGACTCCACCCCAGCCCGTCAGGCTGGTGTCCGTTGTGAGTACCGTCCATTGGATGGGAGGGGAACGACTTTCCGGACCGAAGAGCCGAGGATCTCAACCACCATGTCAGGGGCGCCCTGACCAGGTGAATCACCTGGATCTGAAGATCCAAGGACAACGGGGATTTGTCCCAGGTGGACAAGATCTCCTTCTGCAATGCCCTGGTGTGTGATTGGGCATACGGAACGGCCGCGAAGGAGGCCACCACGAGTCTCGGGACTCTCATGCAAAAAACGGATTGACAACCATTTTTGGGAGGTCAGCACCCGCACCGCAGACTGAAGTGTCAGCAACTTCTCCAGAGGTAGGATACCTTTGCCTCCAAGGAGTCCAGAATCAGAACTAGATACTCCAGACATTGAGTCGGGACCAGGACTGACTCCTGAATGTTCAGGAACCACCCGAGTCCCTGAGGGTCTAATTGACGATAGTCACCTTTCCTCTAAGTCTGATCCACTTTCTGCTCTTAGCAGAAGATCGTCCAGATAGCCCACGACAGCAATACCTCGCTGTAACAGAAGGCTAGAACCGGAGCAAGCACCTTGGTGAACACCCTTGGTGCCGAGGCTAGGCCGAAAGGAAGAGCCACAATCGATAGTGGACTTCGCTGATCGCAAAGCGCAGAAACTTCTGGTGACTTGCGCAGATCGGAACATGCAAGTAGGCGTCCTTGAAGTCCAAGGACGCCAGAAGAAAATCCCTTTGGTGGAGTGTAGCGATCACCGTGCGAATGGATTCCATGCGGAATTTCTGCACCTTCTCGAAGGCATTCAGGGCCTTGAGGTCCAGGATAGGTCGAACCACGTCCTATTTTTGGGACGACAAACAGATTCGAGTAGAATCCCTGAAAACTCTCCTGTGACGGAACCGGCACAATCACTCCGGACCTGATCAAATCCTGTACAGCCCCCAAGAGGGCTGCCCGACAGGTAGGAAGGAGAGGAAGATTTGAGGGAAAGAATCTGTCTGGGGGCCAGGATCGGAGTACTATCCTGTATCCTGAGGTGACCACCTCGCACACCCACCAGTCGGAGATTGGGCAGGACCACCGATTCGTGACCTGCGAAGTCGTCCCCCCACCCCAGAGTCGGGCGGAGGCAAGACTTCACGCGGAGGCGGGCTTGGGAGCTGCTTGTTCGGCTTACGCACCCAGAGGCACTTGTGCCCACCAGCCGCACTGCCGTCAGTCTGAGAGGGCCTACCCGTGGACTCTGACGAAAAAAAACCCGTTTTGCTGGAAAGGAAGGCCCCTGTTTGCGGCGGGCCTCCTCACCCTTGCTAGTCTAAGGAAGAAGAGTGCTTTTACCTCCCATGACATCCATGACGATGTCATCCAGAGCAGCACCGAAAGGTCTACCACCTTTAAATGGTAGATCCGTCAGGAGCTTCCTAAGGCTAGGTCAGCAGACCAGCACTTCAACCAGATAAGACGACGCAATACCACCGCCGAGACAGAGGCCCTGGATATTAAAGGGGCCGCGTCCAACGTGGCGTCGCACACATAAACCAGGCCCTGAACCAGTTGGTGGGCCAAAGCAACTGTGTCTGGAGGAAGATTATGCTCCTGTACAGCTAGGTGCAACATTTTTGCCCAACCTGTAAGTGTTTAAGACACAGGGGTCGCCGCTACCACAGGCCGTAGGGCGGATCCCAACAAGGCAAACATGGCTCTGCTTACCACTTCTGACCTCCTGTCAGTGGGATCCTCAAATGCAGGAGTCCCCTCCATCGGGAGAGTGATGGCCTTGTTCAACCGGGCGACTGGAGGGTCGACCCTGGGGGAGAAGCCCACTTTTTAAGTAGGGCATCTTCAAGGGGTATCTGATAGACAAACGCCGCAGGACCATAAAAAAATTCTTCTGCGGCTTTTCCCAGACCTTATCAATGAGCTGGTCAAAGAAAGTACATATGGAAAAACCTCTTTAGAAGGCCTGGCCTTAAAAGAACCAAAGGAGACTGTATCCGCCTGAGGTTCTGCATCCGCAGCATTTTAGCTTGAGAGTGTCCCTCACCGCAGTCATGAGTACACTAACAAGCGCCCTGTCATTTACTGACTCAGAACTGGAGTTTTCCTCATGAGGAATGTCCTGTTCAAAACCATCCAATACATTCAGAACTAGGGTCCTGAGCGTGAGTGGCTAGGCCCATATCTGAATCAGCGCACTGCCCTCATGTAGTAAAGTGGGGAGAGAGAGCTTTTTTTTTTTTTCTTTTCTTTGCTCCCTTGCGCTTGCACACAGCTCCCATCCTGGTCAGAAATGATTCCAGGACTGCCCACAACTGGTCCCTAGGGACCGCAGGTGCTGAAGCACTGCCTGTTGTCCACTGACATTTAGGGGAAGCTGGTGACAGAGACTCCATATTGCCCCCCTCTGAGACTCCTCAGATAAAAAGTCCACCCACAGGCTGTACTGACTGAGGAGGGGGCACCCAGGGGACTCACCAAACCGGACCAGGGACCGCTCAGTTCCGCTGTCTGTACCACGCTGTGTCAGCGCTGGTGAGCTGTGAGGAGATTGTGAGGAGATTTGCGCTGTTACAGCAGCGCTAGAGGCCAAAACTAGTGCTGAAGAGCGCGCGGGCTACAAGAAAATGGCCGCCGCACTTCACTGAGGCGATCCGCGGCAAGATGGCCGCCATGACTCAGCAAAAGTGAAAAAAAAAAAAAAAAAACAGCACACACACAGCGCCACTCGGCGCTCAGGCCCCAAAACACACAAACAAAGACCCCAAGCATATCTGCAGACCAGCATTAGCCCCTTCAAGAACAGTGTGACCCCCAGGCACTCCACACAGCACAGCGCCAGCAATGGTGACAGAGTGACAATGAAATACAGGGGGAGACAGGGAAAATCCCCCACAGAGAAACACACAGCCTTTTGTACTCACCTGCAGGCAGGAGAGACTACTTACCCGTCCCCTGAGGGACCCACTGGTGTGTTTCTGACAGGACTATCACAGTGCAGTACTGAGTAGCTGTCGGCCCAGTCCACCGCGAAAGATACAGTCAGTCAGGAACTGTTCAGTCTTGAGAGGACCGTGGGAGCATGAAAGCAAACCCGGCCACCCCTGGAGTCATGGGGCCTGTCGTGAACTGAGTCTCACGCACACAAGGCGAGGATCAGCACGCTCGATGGTCGGACAGGGAAGACTACGAGGATATCCTGTACCCAACCGGTTGCCCAGCCGACAGTTGATAGAAAATTCTCAAAAATAAAATAAAAAAGAATTCCAGAAAAGGAATAAAAATAGGTCAGGAGACTGGCTCCTGAGAGAGCCACGTCTTCTCCTTCTGCTAGGCAGAAAAAAACTGAAGTCTGCTGACTGTAGTGGGAGGGTTATGTCCGGAGGGACCGCCCCCTGGGTGGGGTTGTTCAGCTCTGGCTTTTAGAATGTATGTATAACATTTCACATTCTGCCTAGGTCTTCTCCTGCAAGCAGGAACATAACCCACGTGTAAAGTGTAAAGAGCCACCGTGTCAGTCCATTGATGGTAAGAGAAAACATTTTTTTTTATATATTTTTGGGGGATATTTATTATAGCAAAAAGTAAAAAAATATAGCTTTTTTTCAAAATTTCGCCATTTTTGTTTATAGCACAAAAAATAAAAACCGCAGAGGTGATCAAATACCACCAAAAGAAAGCTCTATTTGTGGGAAAAAAGGATGTCAATTTTGTTTGGGTGCAACGTCGCACGACCGCACAATTGTCAGTTTAAGCGATGCAGTGCCGTATCGCAAAGAGTGCTCTGGTCAGGAAGGGGGTAAATTCTTCCGGGGCTGAAGTGGTTAATTGGTGAACCGAGTCATACTGAAGCCCTGTGCTGAATAATGCCTGGTGTGGAACTTGCAGTGTGACTGCCACATTGCTGGATATCTGCCAGAAAATGTTGTGGGCACAGCCTAAAAACAGCACATTTGACCAATCCAGGAAAAGGACGTGAATCAGGAGATGTGAATGAGCTAACCACCTGTGCAGATGCAGTCAGATCACCATATGCAAAATTCTTCTAGTTCTAGTTCACGTAGCATACAAGAACTCATACTTTCTAAGCTGCAGACGTATCAAAGAGTATACAACCCAGATTTGTAGTACATGCAAACATTTTATTATACTGTGTATTATTTACTTCCTATGCCCAGAGTCTTAAATGAGCTATCATATTCTACTGAGACTACATTTAGATGCGTAATTTATGGAAAAAAAGATAAACCACTAGAAGACTGGATATGTTGAAAAAGTGAACGCTGTAATTATTAAAACCCCTGTCTCTGTGCTGTAATTTGAGCATATTTCATGAACATATTAATGAGACAGGGGGTTACCAAACACAATATGTGCATACAGCATTAGCTTGGAGTAGAAGCAGCAGAACCAAATGTTAGACGTTAAACTGAACAGGAAATCAGCCAAAATGATCAGACATAAGCCTGTAGCTTGTGAATCAGTACCTAACCCTGCCCACTGCTTTGTGGATTGACAGCACTGCCTCTGTTGCTGAAACCCTCCCACTGTGAGCTGCAGTGTCTGGGAGGGGGAGCATATGAGACACACAAAAGGAGGATTTGGCTCAGTCAGGGAAGGTAAAGGAAGTTTTTTTATTGTTTACTTTATGAGGCTTGTGCATCACATATTAACAGGATGTGGTACTTATTTAGACTGTCATACAGGAATCTTAGTTGTACTTTAACCTTGCAATAGATTCTTTTTATTCTACCTAAAACTATCTGTACATGGACCTCATTTTTTTATGCAATAAATATCTGATGCTTTTGCATAAATGGAAATACCTGTATCAACAAGTGATATCATTCAGTAGTCTAATGCACAATTTTAGAGTGATCGCTTGTTGTTTCTAAAAGCCTGCAATTTGAATAGTAGCATATATATATATATATATATATATATATATATATATATATATATATTTCAGCTGTAAAAAGCTCTATATTATAAACCATTATTTCTGGTACTAATAATATTGCTTAAAAGAGAAGTTTTGCATCTGTCCCCTGTCGGCTCTAAGACTGAGAATTGAGCGATCAAACACTGCTGATCGCTCAGTTCTCAGTGAGCAGAGAGCTGGTGACTATCAGTTACTGGCTCTCTACTCTTCCACTCCCGTACTCACTGGAGTGCTGGGCTGTGGAGGGGGCTGGAGTGGCTGGCTCAGGCTCTCAGCAGCTCGCCAAAAGGCTGATCCAGGTGGTGGTCCAGGTTCCTGTGTGGATCCTGAAATTTCCCCAGCCTGGACAGGCTCTGTGACATCCGCCCTCAGTGGACCACTGAAAACAGGTCACAAGAGTGCAGAACAAACTGCACTCCTGTGATCCACAGGAGAAGTACACCCAAACGAGTTTTGGCTTTACTTCTTTACAAAAGAAATGTAATTTCAACCAACATTTCCCATTTTTATCAGTTACAGTTGTGCTCATAAGTTTATATACCCTGGCAGAATTTATGATTTCTTGGCCACTTTTCAGAGAATATGAATGTGTCATGGAGATCCTGCCAGTAACAGGCGCCCTGGACTTCCTGGTTCCCGATTGTGTGCGCGCGCACACGGGCACGTGCGCGCCCTGCGGGTGACGCCAGAAGGGCTATTTAAATCCATCAACTACAGACAGTCCCTGCTGTCTGCTCTACAGCGTTAGTGCCTGAGAAACCTGATCTGTGAACCTGTCTGCATCTGACCCGGCTTGTCTGTGACCTTCCAGCTATCCGCCTGCATCTGACCCCCGGCCTGTTGTGACCTCTGCTCTGCCTTGCCCTTATGTACCTTGCTGCCTGCCAGTTTCCCCACCCGGCTTGTCTGACTACCCTGCTGATCCCAGGCCCCAGCCCGGTCTCCTGAGCTGTTCCAGTCCTGCTTTCTGAGCTCCTGAGTTCCAGAGTTCCTGGTTCCTGTTTACCTGCTGTGTTCCTGAGTTCCTGGTTCCTGTCCATCTGCTGCGTTACAGAGTTCCTGGTTCCTGTTGTTCTGTTGTGTTCCAGAGTTCCTGATTCCTGTTCGTCTGCTGTGTTCCTGAGTTCCTGGTTCCGGTCTACCTGCCATACTTCCGTGCACCTGGATCCAGCCCAGACTACTCAGCCACCTGCTCCGTGGTTGATCCTGCCAGGCACTCGTACCCCTTCTACCTCCGTGCCTCCGGTTACACTACCAGGGGCCGCTGGTGGAAGCCGTAAGGGAGGCCTACCTCTGCTAAACCGGGCTCGTCACGGTCAGGTACGTGACAGAATGATAACACAAAAACATTTTTCACTCATGGTTAGTGTTTGGTTGAAGCCATTTATTATCAAATCAACTGTTTACTCGTTTTAAATCATAATCTCAACAGAAACTACCCAAATGACCCTGATCAAAAGTTTACATACCCTGGTGATTTTGGCCTGATAACATGCACACAAGTTGACATAAAGGGGTTTTAATGGCTATTAAAAGGTAACCAATGCCCTCTTCACCTGTGATCTGTTTTCTTGCAATTAGTGTGTGTGTATAAAAGGTCAATGAGTTTCTGGACTCCTGACAGACCCTTGCATCTTTCATCCAGTGCTGCACTGACTATTCTGGATTCTGAGTCATGGGGAAAGCAAAAAGAATTGTCAAAGGATCTGCGGGGAAAAGGTAGTTGAACTGTTTACAACAGGAAAGGGATATAAAAAGATATCCAAGGAACTGAGAATGCCAAGCAGCAGTGTTCAAACTCTAATCAAGAAGTGGAAAATGAGGGGTTCTGTTGAAACCAAAACACGGTCAGGTAGACCAACTAAAATTTCAGCCACAACTGCCAGGAAAATTGTTCGGGATGCAAAGAAAAAAAACACAAAATAACTTCAGGTGAAATACAGGACTCTCTGAAAACGTGGTGTGGCTGTTTCAAGATGCACAATAAGGAGGCACTTGAAGAAAGATGGGCTGCAGGGTCGAGTGGCCAGGAGAAAGCCATTACTACGCAAATGCCACAAAGTATCCCGCTTACAATATGCCAAACAGCACAGAGACAAGCCTCAAACCTTCTGGCACAAAGTCATGTGGAGTGATGAGACCAAAATCGAGCTTTTTGGTAACAGCCATAAACACTACATTTGGAGAGGAGTCAACAAGGCCTATGATGAAAGGTACACCATTCCTACTGTGAAACACGGAGGTGGAACGCTGATGTTTTGGGGATGTGTGAGCTACAAAAGGCACAGGAAATTTGGTGAAAATTGATGGCAAGATGAATGCAGTATGTTATCAAAAAATACTGGAGGAACATTTGCATTCATCAGCCAGGAAGCTGTGCATGGGACGTACTTGGACATTCCAACATGACAATGATCCAAAACACAAGGCCAAGTCGACCTGTCATTGGCTACAGCAGAATAAAGTGAAGGTTCAGGAGTGGCCATCTCAGTCTCCTGACCTCAATAACATTAAGCCACTCTGGGGAGATCTCAAACGTGCAGTTCATGCAAGACAGCCCAAGAATTTACAGGAACTGGAGGCTTTTTGCCAAGAGGAATGGAAAACTTTACCATCTGAGAAGCTGTCATTGATGTTAAAGTGGGTAATACACAGCATTAGGAACTGGGGTATGTAAACTTTTGATCAGGGTCATTTGGGTAGTTTCTGTTGGGATTATGATTTTAAAAAAGTAAACACAATTGATTGATAATAAATGGCTTTAGCCAAACACCAACCATGAGTGAAAGAAAAGTGTTTGTGTTATCATTCATAGTTTCTGAAAAATGGCCAAGAAATCATGAATTCTGCCAGGGTTCTTAAACTTATGAGCACAACTGTAACAATAATTTTAATTTAAAGAGTTACAGTCACTTCCGGTTCCGGCGCCACATGAGGAGGTAGATATCCTCTGCTCCCGCCGCACTCCTCACGAAACCGGCTATTTAAATCTGCCACTGCCTCGGGGAGACCCCCCTCTGCCTCCGCTATACCCCCCTATCCTGTGGGTACACATGGATCGCTTTGTGGAGCGATCGTATGCCCGAGCGGCATCCGTTATACCTCCCGTGGGAGAGACAGCAGCAGGCGCAGCCAAAATGGCGGCCACGCCGTGCTTAGATGAGACACTGCAGGCTCAGCCACAGCCTCCCTCTGCCCCAGAACTGGCGGCTGCTGACCCTGCTTCCCCCGCAGGCATAGCACAAGCAGTGGTAACGCTGCTGGGACCCACACTGACTGCCAATGTGGATGCAGCAGTCCACAGAGGTCTGGAACAGCTCCACATAGAGGTTCAGGCACAGACATAGAGACTCACACATGCAGAGGAAAGGCTTTCCTCCGTGGAAGATGAATCCGCAGCCACCTCTGCCATGATGGCACGCATTAATGCCACGCACAGGGATATCTGGAACAAACTCGAAGATTTGGAAAATCGTTCGAGAAGGAACAACCTACGCATAATTGGCCTGCCAAAATCCATATCCACTACCCAGCTCACGAATATTTGCGCTAAAACCATACCCGAACAACTGGGCCTCCGCATACCTTGCATTGTTGAACGGGCACACCGCATTGGTCAATATTCGGAAAGTCACACAAAACCTCGCCATGTCATAGTCAAATATCTTAACTATGCGGACAAGAATGCTATCATGCAGAAATTTTGCCGCACACGTTCCCTATCTGTGAATGGCGCAAAACTACTGCTCTTTGCGGACTACTCAATGGAGGTGATGAAACAACGTAAAGCGTTTTCACCGATCTGCACCACCCTGCACAACAACCAAATCCGGTTCTCCCTGGCTTACCCAGCAATCCTCCGCATCCAGCCGCATGACGGTGAACACCTCACTTTCACCACACCGGACGAAGTGGAAAACTACATCAATGCCCTGGGCATGGAGATGGAACACTGCAACTCTACAGAGGGCTCATCTTCGCCGTCAGGAGCCTCCCCATCTGCACCAGCTAAACAACGCAGCCCAACCAAGCCTCCATATAAACGCAGCTGTTTCACCCAAAAGGAGGATCGCTCCGGGAATCGCTGACGGGCCTTTGAGACTCATTATCTCCGACCGTGTATTGGAAACGGGTAGTATTACCCCCTTTTCCTTATTTCTCTCCCCCTATTTCTTGATTTAATTATTATATATATAAAAAAAATTGACTTTCTGATGCAATTACCATGCTAGCCTGTTGCTCAACTTTTATGTGACTGTTCGTCAACTGTTTATGTTACCATTAAGGTCTTATGTTATCCGCATTTGGGGTCACTTTAAAGGTTTCTATTGCTGGTCAACTCCACCGCCCCTTCAATGACTAGACCCACAGGGTGGGCTCTCACTCCTATGTTCCTGCCACATCGCTTGACTCTGATATCCTCCCCCTCCAACCTTCACCCCTCTGACTATCCTTCCTGGCTGCCCATTGTCCTTTTTCCCTCCTTTCTCCCCTCCTTTCATCCCTCCTTTCCCCCCTCTTTTCCCCCCTCCCCTCACTCCCCTTAGCACACACCTCGCCCCTAGTAGAGGAGCTAGCGTCTGGCAGAAGCTACGATAGGCAGTTGGACCTCATGTGGAAAAAAAGTGAAGTCTATAATGTATGTTAAGTGCTTTTTTCACTTGAAATCTGCTATGTTTATTCTTTCTCTCAGTTTGGACTATGTAAATTTCATGTTTCCCTGTTTTGTACCTATGCCCTCAGGAGACCTACAATACTTTGGTGACTCTCAGATGGATGTTACAGTGCCTGCAGGGAGGCTCCATTGCAAGCCTCCATCCCAATACACTACTCTTTTCCAGACATGGCCTATTCATCCGATGGGAATCACCTAAAGATTGTCTCGTGGAACGTTAAGGGGCTTCGCTCTCCAAGTAAGCGTATGTCAATCCTTAGACATTTGAAGCGTCTCTGGGCGGATGTGGCTCTGCTCCAGGAGACACACCTGCCCGCAGACGATCTAGTTTGCCTCCAAAAACTGTGGGTGGGCTCTGTATATGGCTCGCCGGCAGTTGGTCGCAAGGCTGGGGTAGCTATATTGATACACAAAAACCTACAACATACTGTTAGAGATGTTAAGACTGACTCGACGGGCCGCAAAATGACCTTACACATGACCTTAGAAGACAAGCAAATTGCTATCACTAACATTTATGCTCCTAACTCCCCAGACACTTCCTTTTTCCAAGACATGGTTCAGTGGATGCTAACTGCCCCTGAGACTATGCATTTAGTCGGTGGAGACTTCAACTCTGTTATGTCCACACTGGCAGATCGTACGAGTGTCCCAACACGTAGACCGAATAAGTCTATCTCCTCAACACCTGACTCTACCCTTCTAGTGCAATCCATCGCCTCCATGCGCTTGGTTGACGTATGGCGTTTAATGCACCCAACAGATCGAGAATACACCTTTTTTTCACCCCCACATAACTCTTTTTCCCGCATGGACTACTTTTTTGCCTCCCCTGCGTTACTGTCTGCACTACGCGATTCAGAAATTACTGACGCCAGGATCTCAGACCACAGCCCCATCGCAATACACATGACTCATGTTAAGCCCTCATCTCCCTCCCCCACGTGGCGTTTTCCTTCATACCTGGCGGATAACGAAGACTTCCGTCACATATTGTATGAAGCGTGGAATGAATACGCCTCCACAAATGGAGCCCACATCACTGAATCGAACCTCTTTTGGGAAGCTGGTAAAGCTTTCCTGCGGGGAAAAATCATCTCCTATACCACCCAATTTAAAAAAAGGGCCAGACAACAATACGGGCAAGCCAGTGAAGCGTTACGCTTGGCTCACGAGCACCTAACCCTAAACCGTACTTCTGATAACATACAGGCGTGGCGGCAGGCTAAAACGTACTTTTGACCTTTGGGCAGAGCAACAGGAAGCAGCTAAAATGTCACTCTACTTTGCATTTCCACAGGTTTGGTAACAAGGCAGGCAAACTATTAGCTAAACTTTGCTCGGGACCAAGACGTCCCACCCATATCTCTACCCTGAGAAATGCGGCTGGCTCCCTGGTTACCTCACCTGCTGAGATTAGCAACTTACTTGCAGAATTCTACACAAATCTATACACGGCCGACCTAATGGACCACTCTACTGCAGATGCCCTGCTAGCCCATATACGTCTTCCCAAACTTCAAAGTACCCACCTAGAGGCGCTCAATGCGCCTATTACTACTGATGACATCCGGCTGACAATCAAGTCCATGGCCTCGGCCAAAGCCCCAGGCCCAGACGGGTATACGGCTGAATTCTATAAATTGACAAAAGACTTTATCCCAGACACCCTGAAACACGTATACGCGGCCATGTGGAATGGGGGACCCTATCTCCCCAAAGGAATGCAGGCACACATTAAACTGATATCTAAAAAAGGCAAAGATCCCCTGCTACCGGGCTCTTACCACCCAATTTCGTTAATTAATACGGACGTCAAAATCCTATATAAAATCATTGCATCACGATTAGCCCCCCTGCTCCCCTCTACTGCACCCAGCCCAATCCGGCTTTGCTCCAGGACGGTCGGCCACCCTGAATATTCGCAAGGTTCTGATGGCTCTGGAATACGCAAACACGCACCCTAACCAAGACGTCGCTATTATGTCTCTTGATGCCGAAAAAGCCTTCGACAATATCAGTTGGTGATGGAGGAATTCGGCTTTTCGGGTCCAATTATGCGATTTTTAATACAAATCTACGCTTCTCCAATTGCGAGCCTTGTTACCCCCGACTTTGTCTCTGACACGATCCCCTTAGCAAAGGGAACGAGGCAGGGATGCCCTCTATCCCCTTTACTGTTTAATATTGCCATTGAGCCCCTGTCTAGAATACTCAATTCCCCTAACGGGATTAGTGGCATCAACTTGGGTAACCAAATTCTCCGTTCCGCTTTGTTCGCAGACGACATACTGCTATTTTCTACCAACCCCCTCTCCGACTTTGACCGACTCCAAAAACTTTTTGCGGCCTTTCGACTGTGCTCCGGCTTTCGAATAAATTTTGACAAAAGTGAAATTCTAGCACTCCACCCTCACTTATCTACTAAATGGAGACATCTATCCCCGCTCGCCATTGCTGCTCAACATATCACATACCTAGGTATCCGTATAGGGCGTGAGCCCTCCTCTCTATATGTACTCAACTATCCCCCCTTGATAACTAAAATTGTGAAGGAGTTGGAAGCTTGGGCGGCCCTCCCCCTTTCGCTCTTTGGGAGATGCCACCTTTTTAAAATGGTGTCCTTTGCACACCTACTCTATCCAATGCAGACCATGCCTCTTCTACTAAGACACTCTGATATACAAAAAATCCACAAGGCGGTAACTGCCTTTATATGGTCTCGCAAAAAAACACGCATTGCTCTGCAAAAACTATGTCTCCCGAAGGTTGAGGGAGAACCTCTCATGCCTACTTGGACAGGGCTTGGATTGGCTGGCTGGAAAGTCTAAGTACTCCAATACAGTGCTTGAAGATGCTATGGCCTCCCCATATGCCCTTTCAGCTATCCTTCACTCCAATCCCAATACTTTGCCACCTCGCCTTAAATCAAGTGTACTCTTCAGGGACACAGTCATCGCCTGGAGAGAGGTCCGGAAACTACTGGGACTGCCGCCTAGTATTTCACGTCATCTACCAATCCAAGGGAACCCTATGTTTCTCCCTTACACTCAGCACAAAGCCTTTAGTCAGTGGCAAGCCACGGGCCTCACGAGAATAACCTCCCTGTACCATGGCAAACCTGGCGAATTCAAACCTTTCCAAACCCTGCTGCAGGAATTCTCCTTGCCACCGACACATGTCTTCTTTTACCATCAACTCACCCACTATCTAAGGTCTTGCTGTGGACCTAAGACCGATCCACTTCAAATGTCCTTCATTGACACTGTACTTCAGAGAGACAACTACTCCATCTCCAATCTCTACTCCTACCTCATCCAACACAATCCGAAAAATACCATCTCAAACCATTCCAAAAATGGTCTACCATAATGGATGACAATGATCTGCCGGAAAAAATCCTTGAGGGGTACACAGGCATATCCGCAAACTTACCGCCTCAGAAACATGGCGCGAAACACAATTTAAGATCATTCACAGAGCTTATTACCCATTCCGCTTCAACAAGGCAGACCCAACCCAAGCACAATTGCCCCTGGTGCTCCCTGCCCTGCCCCACGTTGCTCCACCGTCTCTGGGACTGCACAGCTGTCACTACATACTGGAACTCTGTGATGGCCTTCGTCTGCAAAATTGATAAAACAAAAATACCGAAAGACCGTCTTCTATGCTTGTTTGGTTACACACCACCATCTTCCTCAACAATGGGCCTGATAAATATTTCACAATGGGCTCATCTATGTCTTTTGGTTGCCCGCAGGACTATTAGGTCTCACTGGATTTCATTGACACCACCCAATTTACCGGCAGTTAAAAAAGCTATGACATCACTTTTCTACTTGGAGCGACTGGAAACCATTACACTGAACTTTCGTTCTACTTCACGCTTTTTCAAGAGATGGCATAAATATTTGGAGGCCACATTTACCCAAACAGCGATACAAGACATAATGCAACCATTCCGTTTCACTTGAAGAAGGATCTTACCAATTCACTTGGCCACCTTAAGATATCCACTGTCTCTGACCCCTCTACCTTTTTACCGCCATAAGACAACCGCAATATCACGATGCCCTTTGACATCCATGACTCTTTTTTTTCTAAACTCAGTACTGTATCATCACTTGGTATTACTGTTATGTCTAGACCAATTTATGAGATCACTAGTCAAACATATCCAAACGTTGCTTCCACTCCTGAGGTTAATGAGGTGTAAGGTACAGCCTATATAGGCATCGCATTGTCATACTTCTGGCATGATGGTAAACGTGATTTACCGGTTTCTCTCCCCTTTTCCTCCCCCCCCCCCCTACTTTGGTTTAAACTTTGTTGACTTGAGAATTTACGTATGTATGCTTTGCAGCCACTGTTTTATACCACTGTATTATGCAAAACCCAATAAATATTTTACAAAAAAAAAAAGAGTTACAGTGGTCATTTTTAATAACTGAAGCCTACCATTCCTTAGATGTAGTTGTGACTGATGACTGATCCCAGCCTCTGTCACAAATATATGACCACAGTGGTGTCCATAACCTGCCACTGACACCATTGTGTGGTGATAGCTGACCAAGTCTCTTCCTGCACATATATTTTTCAGCTTGTGGGACAACAATTTATGTGCTAGCAGACAGAGTGATCAACACTGAGGTTGGTTAGCTCTGCGGTTAACAGTTCATACAGCAAACAGCAGCCACAATGTGTTCTAAAGGCAACACACACTGTTGCAGGTCAGACTTGCCGACTCCAAGCTAACTACAGACCATACACATTATCATAAGTATAAGCACAGAACTCCTTCAGACAATAGCAGACCTACTTACAATAAACACATTATGGCAGGGGGCCCCAGACAGGTGGCATGCTGATAACATCAGCATCTGCTAGGAGTCCCACACTGGCAGAGACCAGCATGGCCTCCTTAATAATGTCCTTTTGCACTACATAACAGAATATCTTCCTAAATGCTTGTAGCTCCCTCAAATGCCAGGGCCCATAGTCAGTAGGGGACTATGCATTCAGTCCCCTCCAAAAGTGTCTGTCCCGAGTGAGTCTATCAACGTCTTTATGGTAAATAGACAGCTGACAAGCAGTGGTTGCAGTGGTTGCAGCAGCTTTTTGTGGGCCTTCTAGAATGTGTTACTGAGCCCCCCCCCACACCAAATTACA
The DNA here is from genome assembly GCA_029206835.1 of Rana muscosa. Classification (NCBI taxonomy): domain Eukaryota; kingdom Metazoa; phylum Chordata; class Amphibia; order Anura; family Ranidae; genus Rana; species Rana muscosa. Next base: position 471,161,640 of record CM055121.1, on the reverse strand, counting down.
AGGGTTAAAGCTGAAGTTAAGTTCCACCCTGCATTTCTGTTGCTTTAATGACTTAACTTACCTGTAAGGAAGTACGTCCCACCTTGTACAGGCAATCGTCACTGCTGGGATGCCCAGTCCTCCTCCCTGCTGCTGAATTTCAGGCATGGAGATGGTTAATAGCTCAGAGTCTTCGCTCAGAGTCTTTGTTGAAGCTGCAGTGAACAAGTTCCCAATAGAGACCAGCCCCATCCTTCACATGGAAAAATTTTTTATAGTATACACTGCTCGTAATTGAACCTCTGAATGGGAGAGAATCCTGCGATTCATCAGACTCTCCCCCATTCAGAGGTCGTGTTACATGTACCGTACACTATGGTACAACTTTTCCTGATGGAGAAAGAGGGTGAAGGGAGCGGGCCCCCATTGAGAGCTTCATCACTGCAGCTTCACATAAGACTCAGAGCGATGACTTTCCTCAGCACCAAAGATTCAGCAGCAGTAAGAGGACTGGGCATCCCCGCACAAACTCGACACAATTCATCTGCCTGCACCACATAGGACCATTTCATTACAGGTAAGTTGGGTCATTAAGCAATAAAGAAGGTTTTTTTGTGCTACTTTTCAGCTTTAATGAGGGGAGGGTGGGGTGAGTAGGAGTGCCAATGTGTATAATATTCCAGCAGACCCTCCCACAATGTAAATTTTCTAAGTACAGTTATATTTTGATTTTACCAGGATCAACAGATATTTTTAGCACTTATCAAACATATGTAACAGAACACTTAACAGTATATTAAACCAATCCAGAGGAAAGTTGATTGTTAACAGGTTACACTTTAATGATTGATTGGAATATGAATGTTGCCTGGTTAACTCAGTAGACAAGGAAAGCTTACTTTGGCAGTTGTTGTAATCATGGTGTGAAGGCGGATAATGGCGACAGAGCCGCTCTAGTAATTTTTCATACTGCAGGGGGCGCTGCAGAGGCTTCAACAGAAGACAACTGAGTGGCAAATAACATAATCTCTGTTGTTCAAATTCCTGCAATAGAACATCCACCTCGTGCTTCCTATGAGTTTTCCTTTGCATCTCCAGAAAGACTTCTTCCAATTTATGCAACGATGGGAGCAATGCCTATAACAGACACAAGTAGAAACATGTAAAACATGATTTTTCAAACACTGAAGGGACATCCTCTTATAATGCAATGGTCTCTAGATGTGAGGTTGCCTTTGTCCCTAACCCAAGTATGTTCTCAGTGGCACTTCTCTGATATCCTGAAACAAAATTCGGCATCTCTTTTTAATTTAACAGACAGTCAAAACACATAGATAGATAGATAGATAGATAGATAGATAGATATCTCATAATTCAATTTAAAATATGGATGTAAAACTGACTTCAACATTGAATTGTATATGTAGATGGGACTTGTTATACAGTAGATGCAACTTATTGATGATTGAGCTCTGTTGGCTCCAATCTTAGCGTATATATTTATATATATATATATATATATACACACACACACACACACACACATACACTGTATATTAACACACACATATACATTATATATATATATATATATATATATATACACACACACACATATACATACATACATACATACATACATACACACACACACACACAGGGCTTTTTTTCTCAAACAATAGGTGCTGGAACTCAACCACGACCCCTCAAAACCCCTCCCCCTACACACACCCTCCAAATCACATCAAATAGTGTTCAGTAGGAGGGTCTTAAAAGGGGCATTAAATACTAGGATTGCATCACATAGAGAGTGCAGAGTTCAGGGGGGTTACACACAGAGTGCAGAGCTTTCACGTGTAAACACAGAAACCGACTTCTGTGTTTACAAGTGATTGTGGGGAGCAGGCACCAAAGGGTCTGAGCCAGAGGTGGTGGAACTGAGTTCCACCTGAAAAAAAAAGCCCTGTAATATATATATATATATATATATATATATATATATATATATATATATATATCTGTTGTGATGCATTGGCAGTACACCTAGAATAAATGAGCTGCCTTAATGCAGTACATTTGACTAATGTGCCTAACGCACATACATTAAAGCACTATAGTGGATCACTTTATTGTAAATGGACCCGCAGTCTTTTAAAGTGTGATATTGGATGCAATTTCATGGTATATTTATTTTGCAAAGTTTGGATTCACTTTATGGTTTGGCATAAAGTGCAACTCCATCCTAAATATTTGTCCTGAATAGAATGAAAACGTTAGAGCCTCTGTTCGTTTTTATTGTTATCTATGTAAGGAGATTTCCCTTCCCTTTGTGATAGTGTTGTTAGTGGGATAAGAAAAGAGGGGAGGTTTTCGTGCTGGGGCTGTAGGCAGCAATAAGATCCTGACAAGAGGTTCTAACTTTTCCTCATTGGTGAGCTACAAATTCTCAGTAACAAACAGGAAACAGATGTACATACTCATAATCTCACCCGCAAGGCAGTCATTTTCCTTAACATGAAATCTCCAAGTATTTGCATGTCCTTTGTATGTGCAGATTTTCCTTCCCTGCAAGCAACACGAGATAGAAACATGAGAGTAAAAAAAGCAAACACTATCTACAGTATGTAGAAGCACTATGAGCAGCTTACTTCAAATACCAAATAGTACCTGTCTGACTAAGGCCCGGTTAACACTGGTGCGACATACGCTCCGACTTTGAGAGCACATGTCGCATGACTTGTATAAATCAATGATTTCCTATGAGAGCCGTCCTAACTAGTCCAATTTATCTTGGTCCAACTTCGGAAAAGGTTCCTGCACTACTTTGGTCCAATTTCAGCCCATTGAAGTCGTATCAGCATCTTAACAGATCCCGCTTTGACATGCGACTTGTTCTCAGAGACAATGTTAGCACTGCGAAATGTATTGAAACCAACCCCCCCCCCCCAAATCCATACCAGACCCAAGTTGCACTCATCTCAAGTCAGATCCTGTTAATTAAAGTCTGACCGATGTTGCAGGGCAAAATCGGATTTGAAGTCGTGTCGGAGCAGCGTGAACCCAGCCTTATTGCGACAAATTTTTACTCATTACAATCTTGCTACTTGTTTTCCTGATCTACCTACCTTACAGACCCTCCCTCATTTCCAGAGTGCTCATGTCCATTCTAAAACCATTCAAAAGCTAAATTATTGATCATCGTTATACCTATAGTCAACAGACTTATGGTTTGTGGGTACAGAAATATAAGTGGGCTAGCTGAAATTATTCTTAATTTGGTCACCCAGCTTGGATCTTGCAAGGTACAGAAGATAATTGTTTACTTTAGCTCATCAAGCAGTTGCATTAAGAGCCCATTGAGAATGACAAATACTTATCACATAAACAGATTGGCCAGTAACCTGGGAAAATGTGTAATAATAGGCTTTTTATAACAGCTTACCTGTAAAATCCTTTTCTTGGAGTACATCACGGGACACAGAGCGACATAGTCATTACTAATGGGTTATATAGATACCGTCAGGTGCTGGCACTGGCAACTTCCAAAACCGGAAGTACCCTCCCCTATATAAGCCCCTCCCATCCGGGAGCACCTCAGTTTTGTAGCAAAGCAATAAGTGTCCCCAAAGAGGGGCGGGAGCTCTGTGTCCCGTGATGTACTCCAAGAAAAGGATTTTACAGGTAAGCTGTTATAAAAATCCTATTTACTCTTTCGTCCATGGACCGACACAGCTTCTCTATTGACAAAGTGGGTATTATCCGTTAATTAGGAGTGACTAGGCAGAAAAACTTGTAAAAAGTGTTGCATCACACCTTCTACAGTACCGCCCAGGGGGCGGACCCTCTGGGTATACCCTCTCAGTCTGCACATCGCAGATCAGTTTTTTTCTGTCTAGCAAGGAGTAGGACATGGCTCCCTTCGGGCTCATTGGTCCGGGGAAAAAAGATATATATATTTTTATTTTTTTGCTACATTTGTTGTTTCCTGCGATCTTCGATCAACTGCCGACTGGGTGACAGGCTGGATCCTCGATCCTTGTAGTCTCCCCAGTTTCGGCCATCGAGCGTGTGCCGACCCTAGCTACGCGCTGGGTTTTCCACGACATGCCCGTCGCTCCACGGGTGGCCGGTGAGCCTACGCTCCAGGGCCTGCATCGGACCGCTCAGCTTCGGCTGACCTTACGGCCGAGTCGCAGCAGCCTGGCCGGTGAGCTTACGCTCCAAGGCTTGCATCGGACCGCTCAGCTTCGGCTGACCTTACGGCCGAGTCGCAGCAGCCTGTCCGGTGAGCGTCATGCTCCAGGGCATACATATGATCGTCCCTTCTGGGTCCAATCACAGCATGCCTGGCCAACAGTCACCTTCCGTGCGCGGACGATGATCTGTTTGGAATGTCTTCCAGCAGAATACATGCAGGATAGGTAAGTAAAACTCCCCTGCCTCGGCTGGGTGATTTAGCTGGACATTCCTGGAGAGATCAAGTAAGTGGTTGTGGCCCCTTTCTTCCCTCTCTCCCTGCCTTTCCCTCCTCCCTGGGCTTCTAGCTAAAGGTTGCTGGGTGCTGGGGGTCACCTAGGGGGTCCCACTGGAGCGGGGCTGGCTGTAACTAACATTTAAAAGAAATGTCATTTTTGCTTACCTGTGTTTCTGTGTCTCCATGCTGTCGGCGGCCATTTTGAGGTGGTCCATGCCAAGTTTGGCCTCTTGTAACTGCCTGGCGGCCATCTTCCTGTAGTTCGGCCACACCCACTGGCCCCTATCAGGTGATCGGCGGCCATGTTTGTCCACCCTGTATGCAGATATTGCCGTTCGGCGGCCATCTTTTTTGTGGGCTATGGCTGCCTGACCTCTATCTTCTGTCGGCGGCCATTTTCTTAGAGCCCACATTATCTTCCATACAGACGGTTTTGGCAACCATTTTGCGAGAGCCTCCGGCCTCTAGGGTGCATTACACTGGCGCGAAAATTCACACAGGAAGTGCTGATAAAAGAAGCAGACTGACACAGCAGCAAGGGGACAGCATCATAGGCGCAGCATAGCAGTACCTATCCAGGGTGGTGAGTCCTCTGGGTGACCCAGCATCTCTGCAGCGCAGGAGGGTGGCCTATTGATATCTTGCCTGGAGCCCTGTGAGTGTCAGCGTGTGGTCAGCATGGCATCTGAGCCAGATGTCTTCTCCCCTGAAACACCAGATTTAGCAGCTTGTGTCCCTGAGGTGTCTATGGACGCTATGTCGGCAATCCTAGAGGCGTTTGCTGCCAGGGTGGAAGCAGCACACGGGAATACAGGGGGTAGTAAACGCCCCATCCCCTGCAAGCTTCTGGGGATAATTCTGGTGCAGAACCAGGTCCAGCTATGGCTCGGGGCCCAGATTCTGACGCACCAGAGACTGCAGACCGTGACCGGACAGTGAGAATGACTCAAAGTCCAGGTCAGTACGCGAGACGGCTTTGGTATCTGACCTTATTACTGCAGTGCGGGATATGCTAAAATTGGAAAATACTGCAGAAGCAGCAGAGACTCCGGTCCACTTGGGTTTCATAGACCTGCCCGCACTGCTAAGGTGTTCCCTTGTGTGTCTTTTGATAAACTCTTATACAAGGAATGGGAGAACCCACTGAGGGTCTTTACAGCCCCAAAGAGGTTTGCGGTACGGTACCCCTTTTGAGGAGAGTTTTCTGAAGAAATGGACCTCTCCCCCCTATAGTGGACCCTCCGGTGTCCAGACTTAATAGAGCCACCACAATTCCTGTAGAAGGGGCTCCTGTTTTCTAGGACCCTGTGGATAAGAAGGCTGAAGCACTCGCTTGCTACCTATACTCAGTGGTAGGCTCGGCAGTACGCCCGGCATTGGCGGGGGCCCTAGTGTCTCACACACTTACTGAATGGGCAAGATTGCTACTCCAGGGGTTAAGGAGCGAGATGCTCCTCCTGATGAGATAACATTGGCCGACCTGTTGGTCCAGGGCCTTAGGTTTGTCTGCGAGTCAGACATGAATACTATTCCCCTGCTGTCTAAAACTTCGGTTTATGCAGTAGCAATACGCCACCTGATCTGGCTAAAAGGCTGGTCTGCGGACCAGACTTCCAAGAAAGCCCTGTTGGATCTGCCTTTTAAGGGCGACAGACTTTTTGGGGCTTCTCTGGATGACATCATCAAGGATGCCACAGGAAGTAAAAGCACTTTGCTTCCCCAAATTAGCAAGGGTAAGGGGCCACGCCAAGGGCAAGGGCCCTCCTTTACTGCACACAAGTGGTTTTTTCGTCCCCCTAGGGCGACAGGGAAAAGACCCCAGGCCGATAAAGCGCCTGCCCAAGGACAAAAGCGTCCCTGGTCCCGCATACCCAATAAGCCTGCGGACAAATTTGCGTCCGCATGAAGGTCCACCCCCACCCAGCTCTCGGGTGGGGAGACGTCTTCGCAAATTTGCGACTCAGTGGACAGCACTAATCTCCGACAGGTGTGTTTGCGAAGTAATCTCCTCAGGCTACAAGATAGTTTCTCTCTTGTCCACCGGACAGATTCAACACCTCCAATCTCCAGCTACTACCGACCCGTCGGGAGGCCCTGTATGGGGCGGTCCAGGGTCTACTGGAACGCGGGGTAGTTATTCCAGTTCCAGAACTGGAACGGGGTTTTTACTCAAATCTGTTCATTGTGCCGAAGAAGGAGGGGGTTCGTCCAAGCTTGGATCTCAGAGCCCTCAATTGCTTTGTGAAGGTACAAAGTTTTCGGATGGAGTCGGTTCGATCTGTAGTCACGGCTCTCCATCCGGGGGACTTTCTGGCCTCCTTGGACATCAAGGACGCATACCTGCATAACCCCATATACTCCAGACACCAGAGGTTTCTGCGATTTGCTATCGGGAAGAACCACTACCAGTTTGTGGCCCTCCCGTTTGGCCTTGCCTCAGCACCCAGGACGTTCACCAAGGTGCTCGCTCCGATTCTGGCACTTCTAAGACAGCGGGGTATCGCTATCACAGGTTACTTGGACGACCTTCTGCTGAAGGGCCCTTCAAGCTCAGAATTAGAGGTAAGCGTGTCCATTACCTGTCAGACTCTTCGAGACTGTGGTTGGATACTAAACACGCAAAAGTCAGTATTGGTGCCCACTCAACGCCTAGTGTACCTGGGGTTGATTCTGGATTCCTCAGAGGCAAAGGTATTCCTCCCTGTGGAGAAGTTGCAGACCCTCCGGGCTGCAGTACGGCAGCTGACTTCCAGGAATTGGTCGTCACTCCGTTTTTGCATGCGAGTGTTGGGCCTCATGGTAGCCTCCTTCGAGGCGGTCCCATATGCTCAATACCACACTCGAGTGTTACAGAGGGAAGTTCTGTCCAGATGGAACAGATGCCCTTCATCTCTGGATTATCAAATCCGAGTGAGCCACCTAGTCAGGAGATCCCTGGTATGGTGGCTGACAGCACCGGCTCTAATGGCCGGGAAGTCATTTCTTCCGGTTTACTGGATAGTGATCACGACGGACGCCAGCCTTACAGGTTGGGGGGGAGTCTGGGGTGTCCAGTCGGCGCAAGGTCGCTGGACCCCAGAGGAAGCCCTCCTGCCGATCAATGTCCTGGAGATCCGGGCGATCAAGCTGTGCCTCTTCAAATGGTCTCAGAGACTGCAAGGGCGTCCAGTCAGGATCCAGTCAGACAACGCCACAGCAGTGGCATATGTCAATCATCAAGGAGGAACAAGAAGCTCAGCTGCAGCATCGGAGATCGCTCGCATCCTGAAGTGGGCAGAGAGGAGCGTACCGGCACTGTCGGCCGTGTACATTCCGGGTGTGGAAAACTGGCAGGCGGACTACCTGAGCCGCCAGATGCTGGACCAGGGAGAATGGTCCTTACACCCGGAGGTGTTCCAACTCCTCTGCCAAAGATGGGGCACACCAGACGTAGATCTTCTGGCTTCCCGACTCAATCGGAAGGTATTGAGGTTTGTGGCCCGGTCAAGAGACCCATGGGCAGACGCAACGGACGCGTTGGTAGCATCGTGGGGCCAGTATCGGCTAATCTATGCCTTCCCTCCCTTAAGGCTTCTTCCTCTTCTGCTCCGCAGAGTGGAGGCAGAGGGAATTCCAATGATCCTAATCGCTCCAGATTGGCCTCAGCGTCCTTGGTACGCCGATCTAGTACGTCTGGTAGCAGACGTCCCCTGGCGCCTACCACTACGGAAGGACCTGCTGTCGCAAGGTCCCATATTCCATCCTGCTTTACAGTCATTGGCTTTAACGGCATGGCTGTTGAGAACCAGGTACTGAGAGACCGGGGCCTGTCAGACTCAGTAATTTCTACTATGAGAAGTGCTCGGAAACCGTCCTCTAGGAAGGTCTATCACCGCACTTGGAGGGCCTACATCTCCATGTGTGAGGAAATGAAATGGCATCCGCGTACCTATTTGGTTTCCAGAATCCTGCTGTTTTTACAGCATGGGGTAGACCAAAGGCTTGCCCTAAGTACGATTAAGGGACAGATATCTGCCCTGGCTGTCTTTTTTCAGCGACCCCTGGCGACTCACTCTCTCGTGAGTACATTTGTGCAGGGGGTTCGACATGTGGCCCCTCCGGTCTGCCCCCCGTTACCTCCGTGGGACTTGAACCTGGTCCTCTCGGTGCTTCAGAAGGCACCGTTTGAGAATATTAGAGATATTCCCCTGTTGACACTTTCTCAGAAGGTGGTCTTTTTGGTGGCTGTTAGGTCAGTTAGACGAGTCTCTGAGCTGGCAGCCTTGTCCTGCAAGGCTCCCTATTTGATTTTCCACAAGGATAAGGTGGTGCTGCGGCCGCAGCCTTCCTTTCTTCCGAAGGTCGTTTCGGCTTTTCATCTCAACGAAGACATTGTACTTCCATCCTTGTGTCCTCAGCCGTCGAATCCTAAGGAGTCGGCGTTGCATTCCTTGGACGTTGTCCGAGCTTTGAGAGTATACATATCTGCTACTTCCCTGTTCCGGAAGTCAGACTCACTGTTTGTTTCGGTGGCTGGTCCCAAGAAGGGCCAAGCAGTCTCATCGGCCACCATCTCTAGGTGGATCCGACAGATAGTAATCCAGGCTTACGCCTTAAAGGGTCAGGCGCCCCCCTTTCCTGTCACGGCGCATTCGACCAGGGCAATAGGTGCCTCTTGGGCTTTCTGACAGCAAGCGTCTGTTTCCCAACTATGTAAAGCGGCGACTTGGTCGTCCGCTCACACTTTCACAAAATTCTACAAAGTTGATGTAGGTGCATCTTCGGATGCCTCTTTCGGCCGCAAGGTTTTGCAGGCGGCTGTTTAGAGTTGCAACTCCTCCGTTGGAGGAGTGCTGTTTTGTGTTTTGGGGTGAAGTTTGTTTTTATGCTGTTACCACCCCTCGTTTTTTTCTCTGACACTGCTTTGGGACGTCCCACTTTGTCAATAGAGAAGCTGTGTCGGTCCATGGACGAAAGAGTAAATAGGATTTTTTACTCACCGTAAAATCCTTTTCTCTGAGTCCATGGACCGACACAGCACCCACCCCTCCTTTTAAGTTTGTACTGCTTTTTGACGAACTGATCTGCGATGTGCAGACTGAGAGGGTATACCCAGAGGGTCCGCCCCCTGGGCGGTACTGTAGAAGGTGTGATGCAACACTTTTTACAAGTTTTTCTGCCTAGTCACTCCTAATTAACGGATAATACCCACTTTGTCAATAGAGAAGCTGTGTCGGTCCATGGACTCAGAGAAAAGGATTTTACGGTGAGTAAAAAATCCTATTTTCTTTCTCGTACATCACGGGACACAGAGCGACATAGTCATTACTAATGGGATGTCCTAAAGCAATGCCAAATGAGGGGGGGGATACACCATATATAAGCTGAGCGCTATCAGACATGAGGATCTTTTGCGGCCTGCAACACACTGCGCCCAAAGGCGACATCCTCCTGACTTCTAACGTCCACCTGGTAGAACCTAGTAAACGTGTGAACTGAAGACCATGTTGCGGCCTTACAGATTTGAGCCAGGGAGGCCTGGTGATGCACTGCCCATAAAGTTCCAACTGCTCTCGTGGAGTGCGCTCTAACTTTGAACGGAGGCGGTCTCCTTCTCAAGCCATAGGCTTGTATTATGACCTGTCGAATCCACCTGGCTAAAGTAGATTTTGACGCTGCCTGACCCTTTCTGGGGCCTTCCGGCAGAATAAACAAAGTATCCGTTCTGCGAATCTGAGCAGTGGCTTTTAGATAAGCTTTAACTGCTCTTACTACATCCAAAGAATGCAATAACTTTTCCTCTACCGAAGTAGGTTTGGGGAAAAAAGAAGGAAGAACCACATCTTGGTTCAAATGAAACCTCGATACCACCTTAGGAAGAAAGGCTGGCTGAGGACGTAATACTACTCTGTCCTTATGGATAACCAGATATGGCTCTTTACAGGACATAGCTGCTAATTCCGACACTCTTTTAGCCGAACAAATGGCTACTAGAAAAATCAATTTCCTGGTGAGAAGCACCAAGGAAATATGCTGTAATGGTTCAAATGGTTGTTTCTGTAAAACCGACAGAACCAAGTTTAGATCCCATGGACATATGGGAATATTAACCGGAGGACTAATACGCATCACTCCTTGTATAAAGGCTTTGACTAGTGAATGCGAAGCCAAGGGCCTTTGAAAAAATATTGACAAGGCCGAAATCTGACCCTTGATAGTACTCAAGGCAAGCTTCCTATCTACAGCCCATTGTAGGAAGTCCAGAATCCTACCTATTACGTATTTACGTGGATGCCATTTCTTGGCCTCACACCAGGCGATGTACGCCTTCCAGATTCTATAGTAGATCTGCCTGGATACCGGCTTCCTGGCATTGATCATGGTAGATACCACAGCATTAGAGAGCCCTCTCTTTTTTAGAATGTGGGCTTCAATAGCCAGGCCGTCAAACCTAGGGCTGGTAAGGAAGGGTGGTATATCGGTCCTTGCGAAAGCAGGTCCGGACGATGTGGGAGGGTCCAAGGACTCCCCACAGACATTTTTACAATCTCCGCGTACCATGCTCTTCGGGGCCACGCTGGAGCCACCAGAATCACTGGTTTCTTTTCTACCCTGATTCTGCGGAGTAATCGAGGTAACAATTGTGGCAGTGGGAATGCATATATCAGCTTGAACTGATCCCAAGGGAACACTAGGGCATCCGAGCCGCAAGCTAGGGGATCCCTTGTCCAAGAGACAAACCTGTCCACTTTTGTGTTGAATCTGGATGCTAGCAGATCTACATCCGGTGTTCCCCACCGCTGACATATTGTCCGGAAAACCTCGGGATGAAGGGACCATTCCCCATGGCATAATTGTTGGCGACTTAGAAAGTCCGCCTTCCAATTCTCCACTCCTGGAATGAATACCGCAGATATGGCTGGGACATATCTTTCTGCCCATCTCAGGATGTAATTTACTTCCCTTTGGGCTGCACGACTCCTGGTGCCCCCCTGACGATTGATATATGCCACTGCTGTGGCATTGTCTGATTGAATTCTGACAGGGGACCCTTGGAGTTTGGATGTCCATGCTACTAGGGCATACCGGGCTGCTCGTATCTCTAAGAGATTGATGGGCAGGGCCTTTTCCGCATCCGACCATCTGCCCTGGAGAGACCATTGCTCCAGTACTGCTCCCCAGCCTATAAGGCTGGCATCTGTAGTGACCACCTTCCAGGAAATCGGACTGAAGGATTTCCCTCTTTCCAGATTTTGGGGAACCATCCACCAGCGGAGGCTCTTGCGAACGGAAGGGGACAAGGACATTGGTAAGTCCAGAGCCTGAACTTTTTTGTTCCAGGCTGACAGTATGGCCCTTTGCAACTTCCTTGAATGGAATTGACCGTAGGGTACTGCTTCGAATGATGCCACCATTTTTCCCAGCAGCCTCATGCACAGGCGTATGGATGGCTGTCTTTTTGAACCCACTAAGTGGATCAAATCTCTCAAAGACGACCCCTTTTCTTGAGGCAAGAAATTTTTTCTCTGGTCTGAATCCAGCCTTAGCCCCAAGTATTCCAGACTTTTGACTGGTTTTAGGGCTGACTTGTCTCGGTTGATAATCCAACCGTGATATTCCAGATACTTGATTGTCTCGTGAACAACCACTTCTAGTTTTTCCACTGAGTGGTCTATCAGCAACAAGTCGTCTAGATATGCCATTATCGTTACACCTCGTGTTCTTAGATTGGCCAATAATGGGGCCAGAATTTTTGTGAACACTCTTGGTGCTGTGGCCAGACCGAAGGGTAAGGCTCTGAACTGAAAATGGCGCCCTTCTACCGCAAAGCGTAGAAATTTTTGGTGGGCTGGAAAGATGGGAATGTGCAAATAAGCATCTTTGATGTCGATCGAGGCTAACCATTCCTCCCCTTGTAGGGCAGTGGCTACCGATCGGATCGACTCCATCCGGAAAGTCCTGATATGTAGGAATTTGTTTAGCCCTTTTAGATTTAATATGGGCCTCACGTCCCCGTTTGGCTTCGGGACTGTAAAGAGGTTTGAGTAAAACCCGAACCCCCATTCTTCCAGGGGAACCTCTATAATTACTGCTTGGAGCAATAATTGTTCTAGTGCCAACAGGAGGGATCCTCTCTTCTGGGGATCCCTTGGCACGTTTGACCTTATAAAGCGGGAAGGAGGGGAGTTTTTTAACTCCAATTTGTATCCCAGATTTACTGCGGAGAGCACCCATCTGTCTCGGATCGTGTCCCGCCAGGTCTCTGTGAACAACTGAAGTCTTCCCCCCACCCGCTTGGGTGGGGGCAACCCTTCATGCATTTGACTTTGGGGGAGGTTTTGTACCTCTCCTGCTCCAGGGCTTCTTGTTACCCTGCAATTGTCCCTGATTTTTACCTCCGGGATTTGACCGAGGAGGCCGTCGAAACTGTTTCACAGCCGATGTCCTAGGGACTGGAGAAGCAGGCCTCTTAAAAGAGGGACCTCTAACTCTATTTTTAACCGGCAAAAGTGTACTTTTACCGCTGGAAATTCTCTGGATATATTTGTCCAGGTCTTCCCCGAATAAGCGTTCACCATGAAATGGGAAGCTGACCAGCAATTTTTTACAGGGAGCTTCAGCAGACCAGTTTTTGAGCCATAGAAGCCTGCGCATATGTACTACAGACAGCGTAAGGCGGGAGGCCTGATGGATTGAATCCTTTATAGCGTCCACCGCAAAGCATAAGGCTCTAGGTAGATCAGCTAGGGCAAGAGCCTGCTGATCTGGCAAGTCCCTTAAGACCTGTTTCAACTGATCCTTCACTGCTTGGCAGACCCCAATAGCTGCCACTGCTGGTTGTGTCACCAATCCTGCTGTAGAAAAAGCAGATTTTAATAAGGACTCCAATTTTTTATCTATTGGGTCCTTGAACATTTGGACATTATCCACCGGACATGTCAGTGATTTATTCACACAAGAGATGGCTGCGTCCACTGTAGGGACCCTCCATTTTCTGATGAACTTATCCTCCATGGGATAGACCACCGGAAATCTCTTGGGGGGAGTAAATATTTTGTCAGGATGCTCCCAATCCTGGTAAATGAGCCCTTCCAGTAAAGGATGGATCGGAAAGGAACAAACAGTCTGGGGAGCTTTTAGCGACCCCAACGAGGAGACAGAAGTGGATGATGGCTCCGCAAGTGGCATTTTAAATGCTGATCGGACCATATTAGTCAGGGACTGAACCCATAACCTTTCAGCATGTGATGCTGAGAACGGCTCTTCCACTGTTGATTCCTCTACAACCGAATCGACCTCATCCTGATCCCCTTCAGGTAGGTCGATCCCTGTATGGGACTGTTGCTCTGTTAACAGGCACTCTGAGGGAGGAGACGGAGATCGGGCGCTTTTCTCCTGTGACAGGGAAGCCGCGATCAATGCTGACAATCTCTCTTCCAGCCCTCCCAGAGCTGAGGAAAAAACCTCCTCTGTTACATACACAGGAGCAGGTGAACTGAGGACAGCCACAGTACCAGGTACTCCTGAGGGTGCTCTACGGTCACTAACCTCTGATTCTTCAGGGGAGACTGGTGCAGCCGAAGCATGCCCAAGATCCTCAGAGCCCGATGGAGACCCCCTATTCCTCCTGGAATTTCTAGTCCCGGAGTTTTTAGACGGCATATTCCTAAGCCACAAAGCTGAGGTATTCCAGCCGAAATACACCAGTTACTGACAATAGTCTAGCATAAATGCTGCTATAAGAAACAGTTGGTGTCTACTAATGTGCCTTTCTAGGGGATGCCTGTATCAACCGCTTGCTGTATGCCTTCTTTAAATGTTGCCAGCTCTGTCTCTGTACTTCATAGCCAGCTCACCACACAAAATTGTGGTTTTTAACATGCTGGGACGCCCGCACATGCGCAGAAGCGCTGCGGCGCGCACAGAGCGTCATCCCCCAGGCTCCGCCCCCTTTCCCGGCTCACCTCTATATATAGAGGCGCGCGCACGCGCGCGGCCACGTGCGCCTTCGGCGCTAATTTCGAAAATGGAAACCAGGGACAAGAGCCAGGGCCCCCTTTGCCGCAGGCCGGGGGATGGACGAGCATTGCAACATGGCAGAGGAAGCAGTTTCCCATAAGAGAACTCACCATCTGCCTGGACTCGCTCTGATGAGAAGAAACTAGTCCACATGACAAGAAACGTTCCACAGCGGCCTCTAGTGGACAAACACAGGTACCGCAGTCTAATATATTAAATATATATATATAAAAAAAATTTTTTTTTTCTTGACCACCATTAAAAATTATTACATTTTTTTAGTAGTTACAGGCATGCACAGAATTTTGCGGGAATACCATTAGGTAACAGACAGAAAGACAAATTAGGCTTGGGGGTCCCCCAATAGAACCAAGTTCCTGGGGGCCCCCACTTACCTGTTCCCCGCCGCAGGACTTTGTTTGGTCCACAAAAGCCCAAACTTCACCTATCACGGCAGGCATTGTAATCAAACCTTCAGGGACCGGGTTCCCAAGGATTCCACTCCCCTGGACCTGTATAGCACCCTGCACAGAAAACATCTTGGTCGTGGGTATGACCAGAGCTCTGGATCCCAGGGTCCAGCTCTCCTAAGAGAAGCATTACAGGCAAAACCTTGCTCTTCTCTGCAAGGCCCGGGTACCGACCGTTTAGCTATGAAGCTTTTTTGGTCGGATACGGAATAGCTTACTGAGGCCCAAAAGAACCTGTACGCAAGCTCAGTGAAAAACACATGTTTCGTCTTGGCCAACACCTTAGACACTGGCAAAAAACTGAGGTGCTCCCGGATGGGAGGGGCTTATATAGGGGAGGGTACTTCCGGTTTTGGAAGTTGCCAGTGCCAGCACCTGACGGTATCTATATAACCCATTAGTAATGACTATGTCGCTCTGTGTCCCGTGATGTACGAGAAAGAAAATGTGACAATCAGTCCTTTTCCATCTTCAGAACAGATACATTCCTCTCATCTTTTGAACAGGTTAAGAAGGCAATGGTGGGTACAAGCAATGCACTACCGCAATTGAGGTTTGACAGATGTCTCAACACTTCACATTCTCATTTTTTGGCTACAATGAGAGGCTCTCTCAGGCAATATGGGTGATATTATCCTTTTATTTCTCTGAGGTTTTACTTTGGCCTTTGTAAGATTGTAAGAGAGGATTATATGTGTAATCACATGAAATGGTGTCTTCCTGGATATACCCCTTACTATGGTCTTGTCCTCTTTATGCTCAATACTGCTCATATAAAATTGTGGGTAGAGCTGGAGAGAATGACCCGATGGGGATGAGTTATCGTGTGAAAAACAGATATAATAATTGTTCAATAGTGTATATCCCCTTTGCAGCCCCCCCCCCCCCCGTGTGGACAAGAAGTCAGACTTTGGACTTCAGCACTTTACCAGCTAAGTTAACTGTTCTGTTTAGTTATCGATTGTATCACAACCTGAGCTACTTGGATAGTAGAGACATTAACCACTGTGATGTCTTTTGTTTGTACACACTTACACAAATATATGCATAAGCTGCAGTGCCCATGTCAAGACTCCTCCGTATACTCAAGCCCTAACGCTATCATTTTCAGAGTCCCCTAAATAGGAGCACATATCGTAGTGGATGGATTAAGGGCAGGTAGGCCTGGAAGGAGCCTACCCCTACTTTTTAACGTAAACTGTTAGACAGGGTCATTTTAGTTGTTTTGCAGGCTGCCTGGCATGTGTGCAGGGAAATCTTTTGTTTGTGATGTGTGTTGCCCTTTCATGTGCACCTTGCTGCAAAGGTTAATTATACAGTAAAACCTCAGATTGCGAGTAACGCGGTTTACGAGCATTTTTTTCTAAATCCTGACTTTTTTTGCGAGCGGTGTCTCGCAAGACGAGCAGGATTCAAGCCTCTGGGGTGTGCAGTACCGCATTTGGCCAGAGGTTCAGGGGCGCCGGTAACGCTCGGAGACACTCTGAGACACTCCGAAACACTCCGTTCCTGAGTGTCTCAGAGCGTCTCCGACACCCTCCCACCTCTGGCCAGATGCGGTACTGCATACACCAGCTGTGACACTGGAACGAATTATCTGAGTTTCCATTGATTCCTATAGGGAAACTCGTTTTGATATACGAGTGGTTTGGATTACAAGAATTTTTCTGGAACGGATTATGCTCATAATCCAAGGTACTACTGTATGTTGGGGTGGTTGCCACTTTTTTGTACTGTGATGTGTACCAATAATATGGGATTCTCAACAAAAAACAACTTTATTGTGTTGCATTGAAGAAAATAAAGCAAGGCCTTGGTTGGTTGTAGCCTATGAAGGGCAATTAGGAAAAGAGAAAAGGAGCAGCCAGACATTTGGATGAGTCTTAAAACAGTACCAGTTCCCAAGCTGCTCTATGGCAGAATTTTTTATTTTTATTTAGGACTTTTTTGGTTTTTGCTTTCAGCTCATAATCATAGGTGAAGATTAGGAAGTAGACTGGGCACAAGAAAAGACAGAAAGTATTCTTTGCAGTTTATACAATGCATCAAGTTTCATTTCACTAGGTCTAAGTACAACAGCCATCACTGCTCATTTTATAAGGTACAATAGATACCAAAGGTTTAGGACATCCTCCAGCTGGTGCAAAAATTCCTTGTGAAAATGTCTTATTGGCTCCAAGCAAGAAAATAAAGGTTTCATCTGCTGTTCCAAGGTCTCCTGGAGTTCCCCACCTTTACAGAGTACCCTGTGTAACCACTGTCAATGAAAAATATAGCTATTATGTGTTACAAAGGATATCACAAAAAAGGGATTTTTATAACAGCTTACCTGTAAAATCCTTTTCTTGGAGTACATCACGGGACACAGAGCGACTTAGTCATTACTAATGGGTTATATAGATTACCTTCAGGTGTTGGCACTGGCCAATTCCAAACCGGAAGTACCCTCCCCTATATAAGCCCCTCCCATCCGGGAGCACCTCAGTTTTGTAGCCAAGCAATAAGTGTCCCAAAAAGAGGGGTGGGAGCTCTGTGTCCCGTGATGTACTCCAAGAAAAGGATTTTACAGGTAAGCTGTTATAAAAATCCCTTTTTCTTTTTCGTACCTCACGGGACACAGAGCGACTTAGTCATTACTAATGGGACGTCCCAAAGCAATGCCAAATGAGGGGAGGGATACATAAGCTGGGCGCCATCAGGCATGAGGATCTTTTGCGGCCTGCAACACACTGCGCCCAAAGGCGACATCCTCCTGACTTCTAACGTCTACCTGGTAGAATCTAGTAAACGTGTGTACCGAAGACCATGTTGCGGCCTTACATACTTGAGCCAGGGAGGCCTGGTGATGCACTGCCCATGAAGTTCCAACTGCTCTTGTGGAGTGCGCCCTAACTTTGAACGGAGGCGGTCTCTTTCTCAAGCCATAGGCTTGTATTATGACCTGTCGAATCCACTTGGCTAAAGTGGATTTTGATGCTGCCTGACCCTTTTTAGGGCCTTCCGGCAGAATAAACAAAGTATCCGTTCTGCGAATCTGAGCAGTGGCTTTTTGATAAGCTTTAACTGCTCTTACTACATCCAAAGAATGTAATAACTTTTCCTCTACCGAGCTAGGTTTGGGGAAAAAAGAAGGAAGAACCACATCTTGGTTCAAATGAAACCTCGATACCACCTTGGGAAGAAAGGCTGGATGAGGACGTAATACTACTCTGTCCTTATGGACAACCAGATATGGCTCCTTACAGGACAAGGCGGCTAATTCCGATACTCTTTTAGCCGAACAAACGGCTACTAAGAAAATCAATTTCCTGGTGAGAAGAACCAAGGAAATGTGTTGCAATGGTTCAAACGGTTGTTTCTGTAGAACTGACAGAACCAGGTTTAAGTCCCAAGGACATATGGGAACACTAACCGGAGGGCTAATACGCATCACTCCTTGTATGAAAGCTTTGACTAGTGAATGCGAAGCCAAGGGCCTTTGAAAAAATATTGACAAGGCCGAAATCGGACCCTTGATAGTACTCAAGGCCAGCTTCCTATCTACAGCCCACTGTAGGAAGTCCAAAATCCTCCCTATCACGTACTTACGTGGATGCCATTTCTTGGCCTCACACCACTTAATGTACGCTTTCCAGATCCTATAATAGATCTGCCTGGATACCGGCTTCCTGGCATTGATCATGGTAGATACCACAGAATTAGAGAGCCCTCTCTTTTTCAGAATGTGGGCTTCAATAGCCAGGCCGTCAAACCTAGGGCTGGTAAGGAAGGGTGGTATATCGGTCCCTGCGACAGCAGGTCCGGACGATGTGGGAGGGTCCAAGGACTCCTCACTGACATTTTTACAATCTCCGCGTACCATGCCCTTCGGGGCCACGCTGGAGCCACCAGAATCACTGGTTTCTTTTCTACCCTGATTCTGCGGAGTAATCGCGGTAACAATTGTGGCGGTGGGAATGCATATATCAGCTTGAACTGATCCCAAGGGAACACTAGGGCATCCGAGCCGCAAGCTAGAGGATCCCTTGTGCGAGACACAAATCTGTCCACCTTTGCGTTGAATCTGGATGCTAGCAGATCTACATCCGGTGTTCCCCACCGCTGGCATATTGCCTGGAAAACCTCGGGGTGAAGAGACCATTCCCCCGGGCATAATTGTTGGCGACTTAAAAAGTCCGCTCTCCAATTTTCCACTCCTGGGATGAAAACCGCGGATATGGCTGGGACATATTTTTCTGCCCACTCCAGGATGCAATTTGCTTCCCTCTGGGCTGCACGACTCCTGGTGCCACCCTGGTGATTGATATATGCCACTGCTGTGGCATTGTCTGATTGAATTCTGACAGGGGACCCTTGGAGTTTGGATGTCCATGCTACTAGGGCATACCGGGCTGCTCGTATCTCTAAGATTGATGGGCAGGGCCTTTTCTGCTTCTGACCACTTGCCCTGGAGAGACCATTGCTCCAGTACTGCCCCCCAGCCTATGAGGCTGGCATCTGTAGTGACTACCTTCCAAGAAACCGGACTGAAGGGTTTCCCTTTTTCCAGATTCTGGGGCACCAACCACCAATGGAGGCTCTTGCGAACGGAAGGGGACAGGGACATTGGTAAGTCTAAAGCCTGAACTTTTTTGTTCCAGGCTGACAGTATGGCCCTTTGCAAATTCCTTGAATGGAATTGACCGTAGGGTATCGCTTCGAATGAAGCCACCATTTTTCCCAGCAGCCTCATGCAGAGGCGTATGGATGGTTTTCTTTTTGTACCCACTAAGTGGGTCAAATCTTTTAAAGACGACACCTTCTCTGGAGGTAAGAAAATCTTTCTCTGATTTGAATCCAGCCTTAGCCCTAAGTATTCCAGACTTTTGACTGGTCTTAGAGCTGACTTGTCCCGGTTGATAATCCAACCGTGATATTCCAGATACTTGATTGTCTTGTGAATAGCTACTTCCAGCTTTTCCACTGAGTGGTCTATTAGTAGCAGGTCGTCTAGATATGCCATTATCGTTACACCCTGTGTTCTTAGATTGGCCAATAATGGGGCCAGAATTTTTGTGAACACTCGTGGTGCCGTGGCCAGACCGAAAGGTAAGGCTCTGAACTGAAAATGACACCCTTCTACTGCAAAGCGTAGAAATTTCTGGTGGGCCGGAAAGATGGGAATATGCAGATAAGCATCCTTTATGTCGATCGAGGCTAACCATTTCTGCCCTTGTAGGGCGGTGGCCACCGATCGGATCGACTCCATCCGAAAAGTCCTGATATTTAGGAACTTGTTTAGCCCTTTTAGATTTAATATGGGCCTCACGTCCCCATTTGGTTTGGGGACTGTGAAAAGGTTCGAGTAAAACCCGAATCCGCTTTCTTCCAGGGGAACCTTCATGATTACACCTTGGAGCAATAGTTGTTCTAGTGCCAGAAGGAGGGATCCTCTCTTTTGGGGATCTCTTGGCACGTTTGACCTCATAAATTGGGCAGGAGTGCCTTTTAACTCCAGCTTGTATCCCAGACTTACTGCGGAGAGCACCCATCTGTCTCTGATGGTGTCCCGCCAGGTCTCTGTGAACAACTGAAGTCTTCCCCCCACCCGATTGAGTGGGGGCAACGCTTCATGCCTTGGGGGGAGGTTTTGTACCTCTCTTGATCCAGGGCTTCTTGTTACTCTGTGATTGTCCCTGATTTCTGCCCCCTGAATTTGACCGCGGAGGCCGTCGGAACTGCTTCACAGCCGATGTGCCCGGGACTGGAGAAGTAGGCCTCTTAAAAGAAGGACTTCTACCCTTGTTCTTAACCGGTAAGAGTGAACTTTTACCAGCAGAAATTTTCTGGATATATTTGTCCAGATCTTCTCCAAATAAGCGTTCTCCATGAAATGGGAAGCTAACCAGCAGTTTTTTACAGGGAGCTTCAGCAGACCAGGTTTTGAGCCACAGAAGCCTACGCATATGTACTATAGACAGCGTAAAGCGGGAGGCCTGTTGGATTGTATCCTTTATGGCGTCTACCGCAAAACACAAGGCTCTAGGCAGGTCAGCTAGGGCAAGAGCCTGCTGATCTGGTAAGTCCCTTAAGACCTGTTTCAACTGATCTTTCACTGCTTGGCAGACTCCAATCGCTGCTACCGCAGGTTGTGTCACCATGCTTGCTGTAGAGAAAGCAGATTTTAGTAAAGACTCCAATTTTTTATCTATTGGGTCTTTGAACATTGGAACATTATCTACTGGACATGTCAGTGATTTGTTAACAGAAGAGATGGCTGCGTCCACTGTAGGGACCCTCCATTTTTTTTATGAACTTATCCTCCATGGGATAGATCACCGGAAATCTCTTGGGGGGAGCAAATATTTTATCAGGATGCTCCCAATCCTGGTAAATAAGCCCTTCTAATAAAGGGTGGATTGGGAAGGAACAGACAGCCCGGGGAGCTTTTAGCGACCCCAGCGAGGAAACCGTAGTGGATGGTGGTTCCGCCAGAGGCATTTTAAATGCTGATCGGACCATATTAGTCAGAGACTGAACCCATAATCTTTCAGCCTGAGATGCTGAGAAAGGTTCTTCCACTGTTGATTCCTCCATAACTGAATCAACCTCATCCTGATCCCCTTCAGGTAGGTCGATCTCTGTGTGGGGCTGTTCCTCCACTAACAGGCACTCTGAAGGAGGAGACGGAGATCGGACGCGCTTTTCCTGTGACAGGGAAGCAGCGATCAATGCTGTTAATCTCTCTTCCAATCCTCCCAGAGTTGAGGATAAAACCTCCTCTGTTATATATACAGGAGCAGGTGGACTGGGGACAGCCGCAGCACCAGGCATTCCTGCGGGGTTTCTACGGCTACTGACCTCTGAATTCTCAGGGGAGATTGGTGCAGTACAAGCATGCCCAATATCCTCAGAGCCCGATGGAGACCCCTTTGGCTTCCTGGAAGATCTATTTCCGGAGCGTCTGGACGACATATCCTTTAAGCACAAAGCTGAGGTATTCCCGTCGTCATACACCAATTTTGCTGGTAATAGTCTAACAAAGTTGCTGCTATATACCAGCTGGTGTCCACTAAAGTGCCTTTCTATGGGGATGCCTGCATCAACCGCCTCTGTGTGCCACTGTTTGTTGCTAGCTCTGTTTGCATCCAGCTGACACTTGTACTGTGTCTTTTAACCATGCTGGGACGCCCGCACATGCGCAGAAGCGCCGCGGCGCGCATCGAGCTTCATCCACCCGCCCCGCCCCTTTTTTCATAGGAGGCGCGTGCACGCGCCCGCGCGCCATTGGCGCCCTTTTCGAAATCAAACAGGGGACTAGGAGCCAGGGCCCTTTTTGCCGGAGGGCCTGTGCGGTGGATGAGCGCAGCAACAGGGCAGAGGAAGTGGATTCCCACAGAGAAACTTACCAGCTGCCTGGATCTTTTGACTTGAGAAAACCAAAGATCCACATGACAAGAAAAATGGACTACAGCGGCCTCTAGTGCCGCGGTCCCTTTTTTTTTTTTTTTTTTCTTGACTACTATTAAAATTTTACATTTTCAGTAGTTACAGGCAAACACAGATATTTAGCGGGAATACCGTTAGGTAACAGACAGAAAGACAAATTAGGCTTGGGGGTCCCCCAATAGAACCAAGTTCCTGGGGGCCCCCACTTACCTGATCCCCGCCGCAGGACTTTGTTTGGTCCACAGAAGTCCAAACTTCACCTATCACGGCAGGCATTGTAATTAAACCTTCAGGGACCGGGTTCCCAAGGATTCCACTCCCCTGGACCTGTATAGCACCCTGCACAGACAACATCTTGGTCGTGGGTATGACCAGAGCTCTGGATCCCAGGGTCCAGCCCTCCTAAGAGAAGCATTACAGGCAAAACCTTGCTCTTCTGCTGCAAGGCCCGGGTACCGACCGTTTAGCTATGAAGCTTTTTTGGTGGGATCCAGAACAGCTTACTAAGGCCCAAAAGAACCTGTACGCAAGCCCAGTGAAAACACATGTTACTCTTTGGCCAACACCTTAGACACTGGCAAAAAACTGAGGTGCTCCCGGATGGGAGGGGCTTATATAGGGGAGGGTACTTCCAGTTTGGAATTGGCCAGTGCCAACACCTGAAGGTAATCTATATAACCCATTAGTAATGACTAAGTCGCTCTGTGTCCCGTGATGTACGAAAAAGAAAGAGACCACAGACAGAAGACTGGGTATACCGTAAAATGCATGCTTTAATAACAAACAAAACATTAGTCACATTACTTACTGGTCCACATTGTTGGGACATTGCAAAAACGGTTCCTTTTCATAGAGGAGAATTTATCAAAATTGGAATCAGTTTTTGAGCATTTATCTGCGTTTGACGTTCAAACGTTTTTACAGCTGAAAAACTCCTCTTAGAACCCACTAGTTTTGGGTTTTTTTTACAGCCAAAAACAGTTGACAACAGCCTATGTGTGCATGGACACATAGGATAACATGCTGGAGTTTGACTGTAGAAAAAAAAAAACATCTGAAGCCAACTACAGCAGCTGTAAAAACAGCCAAAAATGACCAGTGTGCATGAGGCCTTATGCCGCGTACACACGGCCGTTTTTCTCGTAGAAAAAAAAAAAAAATTCCCATTCGACGAGAAAAACGATAGTCTTTGGGCTGTCGTTTTTTTCCGACGAGAAAAACGGCATTAAAAACGACGAGAAAAATTAGAACATGTTCTAATTTTTCTCGTCGTTTTTTTCGACATGTGTTTCCCATAGGGAGAGAGAAAAAATGACGTGAAAAACTACCGTGTGTGTGGGGAACAAGCTGTTCCCCCGTTTTAAATGACATTATTCACGGCGGTTTTTTAACCGCCGTGAATAATGATCGTGTGTACGCGGCATTAGGAGTTGAACTGAACAAGCTGAAAATACAAGCTGATTGGTTGCCATGCTAAAAAATGTAGGGTAATGAATTGCCTAGAAAGAATGTGCAGTATATGTGCATCAGGAATATAAAGGAACATTGACATATCAGATTCTAACAAATGACCCATCTAGACTTCAACATTAAAATGTGTCTCTTCATAATCACTAAAGTATATAAAAATGGAAAATATTGCAATGGAAAAACTCAATAGGAAAATTACAACATTCTCTGTTGCATACCTACCACTTTTATGACTTCAATATCCTTTAGATGAGAAGTTTCTGTGCTCAGTATTTCTTTGGTGATATAATAGGCCTCATCCATCTGCTGCTAATATAAAACAAATTACATTTTATATTGAAGTTAGAGGTAGGAATTTATCCATTACCTGAAATTTGTGTGTGTG
Source organism: Rana muscosa (assembly GCA_029206835.1). Classification (NCBI taxonomy): domain Eukaryota; kingdom Metazoa; phylum Chordata; class Amphibia; order Anura; family Ranidae; genus Rana; species Rana muscosa. Next base: position 471,137,435 of record CM055121.1, on the reverse strand, counting down.
CACATTATACATAAAGTCACAGAGGAAAAAAAATGTTTAAGTAGAAGATGACCCAAGATTGTCATGCACCCCCACAAGAAGGCCCCAGTAATAAAATATGTATGACGAGAGAAAAAAAAAAATGAGGGAGGTGGGCTGTGGGTTGCAGGATTTTTGTATTCGCTATAAATTCTCTTTGTCTATCGTCCATTAAGGGACACAGATGGATGATAGGAGTTATTCTGCCATCTACAGGAGAAATGGGCTGGGCACATAGAAAACTTAAGATCAGCCCCCTTGAGTTTTAACCCCTCCCACCTTGCAGCTGCTCAGCATAAGAGGAGAGAGCAGTGCCCCTTCATGTACTCCAAGGAAAGAATTTTAAGGCGAGTACAATAATACCATTTTCTCTATCATCCCTTGAGGGACACAGCTTGATAATTAAGGGATATCCAAAAAAGAAGTACAGACTGAGGGGTGGTAACAATCAAACAGCCCATGTGAACCACCCGAACAAGAAACAACGAAAAAGCCGCTTGCAGAACCATTTAACCAAAACTAGTAAATGCGGAAGCAGACACATTGACCTTGTAAAACTCAGAGAAAATTTATACAGAAGACCTTGTGACAACTTTACAAATCTTTGAAAACAAGGCCTGGTGATGGAAAGCCTAAGAAACACACTCACTGTGCTGCTAGTGGAAAGTTCTAATGGAAAAAGGAGGTACTTTATGGGTCTGCACAATAACCTTAGAGAAAGTCTCAACAGCTAGGCCCAACAACAGAGAGGCAGGGCAGAAGACTTGTCCTTGAGAGAACAGATCTGGCTGACTTGGCAGAGGCCAGAGTACATTGGCTAGCAGATAAACAAAAGTTGACATACCATACTCTCCACAACCAATCTGTAGCTATGAGAATGACTGGAATGCAGTCCCAACTCTAGGAAGTAGACAAAGTAAAAATGTTGGCGTAGGAAATGCATAGATCATATACTGATCCCATGTCACTACCAGGGCATCAGCTGCGTCCCACATTCTGAAAACAAACTAGCTTCTTGTTGATCCAAGGCGCTTCATGAGAAGCCATTGACAAGGTGAATATTGACAGCCAATTTTTCTCTGGCAGGCCAATTCTGAACCTGGGAAAATGGCGTTTCCATCCAGGGACATATATCTGGACATCTCTGGATGGGAAAAACATTTTCCCAGGTTCAGAATTGGTCTGCCAGAGAAAAATTGTCTGTCAGTATTTAACTTCGCAATGGGTTCTCTTTAAAAAGTTGGAACCTGAAACTCTGCTCAGGACAGGATAGAGCCTACCTCAGACAATGCTGCAATACTTCTGGTGCACCGTCAATGACTGATGTAAGCCATAAAAGTGGCATTGTCCAACTAAACCTGGATCGGATGACTGGGCAGAAGGGCGTTTTCCAAATGAGCAGAAAAAAAAATGCTTGTGACTCCAGGAAGTTGATTGAAAGCATTGATCCTTCCTGAAACCAACAACCCTAAACAAACGGATAGTTGATGCAGAATTCTGCCCCAACCCAGAAGACAGGCTTCTGTTGTGAAAAATCTTTTAATGAAAGGGAAGACAAACCTTGGACAATGTCGGAGCCTGAAACCATCATGACAGACATCTTGGCTCAAGGATGCAAATGAATGAGGTTGTCTACAGAAAAAAAAAATGGATTGTCCCACACCAAGAGCATGTTCTGTTACAAAGTTATGGAGTAGAGAGGTTTGCTTTCACAGAATATGACACTGCAAGTATCCAATGACTGGACTGAAGAAAAAACCCAGAAGTGGATGAAGGTCCTTTGTGATTACTCTCGGAGCCAAAGCACAGCTTAAAGGGAAGGGCCACAAACTGATCATGGCTATGTTTAGGGGCGTATGCCCAGAACGTAGAACACCTGTGTAATGGGCATACATGCCTCAACACATACGCCCCCTAAACAGGAGCACAACTCAGAACAGCATTTAGTCCCATCAAGCCGCAGTGTATTTCAGCCTGCAAAAGACTGACAAGCTGCAGGCACAGTTTACGCGAACTGAAATGCTGTGATTGAATGCATACAAGCTTAACGCCTAGTGTGCAAGGCAATGGTAAGCCTGAGGGCAAATAAAAATGAGGGGTTCCATATTCACAAAGTAATGTACAGATGCCCATATAAAGACATACGAGCAAGTCCAGAACACTGAGAATTATATTAAACTGTACGGCAAGCCCAGTAGTAAAAGTAGAATTTTAATCATTTACAGATGGTCCGTCAGCTACAGCTGCTTCAGTAGCAAAAAACACATTTGTAGCCTCAATACCAGAGGTAAAACCTCAACACAGCATAAAGCCCACTATGTACGAACAATGAATCTTTCCGACATGGGGACAGGAAAACTGCTGCAACTCTGATGCCGCGTACACGACCATTTTTCTCGTCGGGAAAAAATTTTTTTTTTCTCTTTGACGAGAAAAACGACCGTGTGTGGGCTTTTGGTCATTTTTCCCGACGAGAAAAACGGCATTAATCACGACGAGAAAATTTAGAACATGCTCCAATTTTTCTCGTCGTGATTCACGGCATTTTTTTCCGCGGCAGTTTTCCCATAGGGAAACACTGCCGGGGAGCCTACACACGGTCGTTTTTCTCGACCAAGAGAAAAAATTACGGGAAAAACGGCCGTGTGTAGGGGACCAAGCCGTTCCTCGTTTTTCCCGTCGAGAAAATCGATCGTGTGTACGCGGCATGAGCCCAATAACTCCACAAGCAGTCCAACTTACTGAAAGTGTGTCCTGTACTAAACAGAACAAAGACAGGTTGTCACTGCAGCACTGTCAGAAAGAACACCATTATACTTAAAGAGGAACTACAGTCTGCTCACATAATTTGTAATAAAAACATCTTTGCCATTCTAAAGCCTCCCTCCAACCACTTAGATTATTTTTATATATACTGTACTTGCCAAATATGCTGCAGAAATCTCCCTTCACTAAGTCTGGCTGAGCTCTTGAGGAAGAGGGCCACCCTCGAAACGCGTCACCTTACTTTGGACTTTTTCATCCCACCCAAGTTTACTGGCCAGCAGATCCTGCTGGATGAGGCCAATGATGGAATTTGCATTACCTGTTTGGTTTTATCACTCGTTTGTGAGTACATTTTATTTTTAATACATTTCAGTGTTACAAAGGTAATGCTCAAGGCTGGTGCGCCCTCTGTTCTTGTTTTCTTTTAGTGTTACTCCTGGGTTCCCCCTGACCTGTTGAGAGTGGCAGCACAGCCGATGCAGTGGCGCGATTTGTGAAGATTTCCCTCTTCTTCAATTTACCCTACGGCAATCATTCGAGCACAAGAGCATTTGTTTTATTTTTACAAGAAACAGGAAGTGGGCTGTAACAGGTATTTACTGGCAGAAAAAAAATGGTTAACTAGCCAAAGTTAAAACAAGGGCAGAAGATTTAATAGATGGAAAGTTGAAAAAATGACTGAAGGTCCACTTTAATCAACTGGAAAAACAATGATTTTTGGATGACTGGTGAAACTTGCAAGATTTCTGGGCTGCAAAGAGAACACTAATATACAGTATCTAATAAACTGATTGGGAAAATTAAGAATTTTAGCCTAAAAGTACCAGCAGATATTCATAGCAGAAAAAATCTTCCAAAAGAACAGCATCAGAGATGAAGAAAACTCACCCCCTCTCCTGAGGACACCAAGCAAAACTGAGCAGGTCTGAGACAAGGAGGATTAAAACATTAAGAGGGTTGGCGTTTAGTTTAGGAGGCAGGATAACCCCTAGGTTGCATAATCATCATCAAGCTGTGTCCCTCAACGAATGATAGAAAAAAAGGAGTTCTGCTTAAAGTCAAGGCAATTTCTTTTGATCATTACAATTCTTACTCTACGGAGGGAGGATATCCCTTTCTTATCAAAAGATGACTGGGAGGTGGTCTTCAGCTCATTTCTTGCTATAGCAATATCTTAACAAATAACCTATTTGTCATATACACTGTACTTATTCCACAGTTTTAAGAATATATAGCCTAAAAAGATGTCAGATTTGGAGGCTCATTTTTTATTTCACTTGAAATTTTGGTCAGAAGTCATGAAATTTATTTCCAACATTTGTTTTCGCATTCTGGGAGTAGTTTGTGGCTTTGCTCAGACTCATAATGCAAGTATTGATCTTTATTTAATTCCTTTTATGCATGAAAATGCCCAGCAAATGAAAGCCATTGTGCATCAGAATGGGCGACACCATTACAAACAGACAGAACCCTTCAATGCCATCAGCGGAGCTCCATCTCTATCAAAAGAGGCTGACTGACTACAAATTTCGCTGTGTCATGCCTACTGGGTGTTTTAGAGAGCAAGCCTCCTCAGAGTATTATATGAATTCAACAAAATAATAATTTCTGCCAGCAACCAATGTAAAATCCCAGTGTGCCAAAAGCCCATGACATGAATTTCAGTGTCTACTAGCCAATAAAGCTCAAGTAGTTATTAATGCGGCCTAAAATTGTAACCTCATACGAAGTACAAATGTTTAACAATGATATAATTTCTGCTTTAAGTTGAAAGTAAAAAAAAAACAAACAGAAACAGATATTGGGCCAGGCTGGCTAGAAAGTGGTTTGTGCTGTTATTACCACAGACTGTCCCTACCTTGATCTCAGATGATTCTTCAGCATCATATGTCCTGGCACTTCCAGTGTCACTTAATGAAGGACTCAACAATGGGGAACTGCCAGGCTGGGAATGGGAGGAAGGCAACCTCAATGTTACCGGGGACAACTGACAATCTACACAGAGACACAAGACATATTAAACCATAAGCAAACATTATTTTTACACCATTGTATACTTGCAGCATGAGTATAATGTGAAATTGTGTTTCAAAAATAGCAAGGTAATTTTTTACATTTTGCAGAATTTCTCTTTCACATTTTTTATTTTAAGAAGCAGCATGTTCCAACAACGTAGAACATTACAATAGGGTAAATACAATAATGGCAAAATATCAATTACACAATGAACCCTCATGACAGTTACAACGTATAACAAATAGCATATAGAAGATCTTTGGAAACTCTAGATCGCCACAGGAATCAGGAGGTCAAGGAGTAACAGCCGAGGAAAGTCCTCCAAAATCTAACAGATGATGTGGGAAACTGTTGAACATTTTACTCATCTCCACAGCCAAACCACATAGGGAATAGCCTAGGAAGAGAAATAATAGAAAGAGTAGTGAACACAGAGGAGGAAAAGGGGGAAAGAGAAGAAACAAAATGAGAGCAGGACAAAAAAAAAAGGAAAAGGGGGGGGTTGAATGACGGAGGAAGGGGAGCCAAGGGGGAACTACGCCATGTATTTCATCGCTGGTGGGACTCTGTGAAAAAGAGACTTCCCCTCAGAATATATGAACATGTACCATGGAGTCCAAGTCTTGGAGTAAACTTCACATTTGCGTTGGTTGCATCAACACAAGATCTTCCATTGGGTTCAGTTCCTCTACCTTATGTACTCAAAGACTAAGGGATGGAGGCTGCGGATCTCTCCACCTCAAAGAGATACAGGACTTGGCAGCATTTAAAAGACGACACAGGACAGACCGTTTATAGATTTTTGCCAGTGTATTGGCAACATGTAAAAAGGAAAAATGCTGGGTCATCCTTTAATTTTTGTACTATTCATCAGACCTTTCTCCAATAATACTCAAGCTTAGGACATGACCAAAACATGTAAGAGCATGTCCCGCTCCACCTGGCACCGCCAGCACTCCAAAGTGGCCGGGAAAGAATTTATGCAAGATTAAAGTTCTGTACCATCACGCTAAAATCTTATTTTTTTGATTCTTCTGCAAAGTGAGGATTTTTGGGCAAATCAGACCATGTTTTTTTGTGATTCCGTAAAGGACCTCCCCAGGTCCTTCCATTTCGCAAGGTATAGTAAGCAGAATTCTTCTGGAGGTAGGACCAATAGCGTGTACAGTTTGGAAAGCACATGAGTAAGCGCACCCTTGTCTGAACAGTATCTCTCTAAGATGGTTAATGTACGTTGAAAACTATTCGGAGGGATACGTGAGCGTAAAAAGTGGTGTATTTGAAGAGCTCTCTAAAAGTCCAGCTTATAAGTAAAAATCTGATGGGTTCATAAGAGCCTGCCACCAAAAAAGTGAGAAGCTTGGAAACGGCCCGATTGCAGAAGGGACGGACCTAAAGGAGCCATCCAGAAGACCCCGTCTGAATCGAAGGTTCCCCAAAATTGGAAGCAAAGATGAATTCCTGGGGGCCTGAGAAGTCGACATTAATAAATGGGAACATGTATGCAACGTTGTGCCAATTAGTGGGTGAATTTTGAGCTGAAGAGGCAAATAATTTAACGTCTTCATGGCAGCACCAGTCTACAAGTCTCCCTAGGTGCGTTGCTTGATAATATTTTTGCAAATCCGAGATGGCCAACCCACTGAACTGCTTAGGCAGGGTCAGAAGCAAAGAGATTATTGGTCGATCGTCCTCTGAAAATTTCTATATGTATATATTGAACTGCTGCCCCTACTAATACAGCCACCTAAGTGGAGTATAGAGTTAAATGAATTGAAACAGTAGGTGTGGCGCTGTTCTAAAAAGACAATCCTATACCAGGGATCCGAGTGCTCCAATGACGCACTCCAACCAGTGATGTGTATATAAAACTATACCATCTATTGTGCAGACTTGAAATAAAGTGACTAGTGCTATATACAGCTGATTAGCCAACATTGTGGTAATTCATAAATGTGACAAAATGTGCAATCTTGTTTGGTGCTTTAGTGAATATAATAAACATAGTCTATTTGTGTAAACAAAGTCTTATTGCAAAAAGTGACAGGTGCTCTTCAATCGTGTATTCTTTGTGCTGGTGCATCTTATGGTGCCCCTATAGGTATTGCACTCGCCCCTCAAAGAGGTATTTCACATTCACAGTGTGTGCCAGTTTCCAGATCCAGATAAGATTGGGGGAAAAAAGCAGAGAGAAGGAAAAGAAGAGGTTGAGCGAATCTGTTAGGTTACATCCAAAAGAGATGGACGAAGTGTGGAGTCATATTAAGCGTCAGGCAATAAAAAATTTCAGGGAATCTGAAGTGGGAAAAAATAGGATTTTTATAACAGCTTACCTGTAAAATCCTTTTCTTGGAGTACATCACGGGACACAGAGCGACATAGTCATTACTAATGGGTTATATAGATACCGTCAGGTGCTGGCACTGGCAACTTCCAAAACCGGAAGTACCCTCCCCTATATAAGCCCCTCCCATCCGGGAGCACCTCAGTTTTGTAGCAAAGCAATAAGTGTCCCTAAAGAGCTGCGGGAGCTCTGTGTCCCGTGATGTACTCCAAGAAAAGGATTTTACAGGTAAGCTGTTATAAAAATCCTATTTTCTTTCTCGTACATCACGGGACACAGAGCGACATAGTCATTACTAATGGGATGTCCTAAAGCAATGCCAAATGAGGGGGGGGATACACCATATATAAGCTGAGCGCTATCAGACATGAGGATCTTTTGCGGCCTGCAACACACTGCGCCCAAAGGCGACATCCTCCTGACTTCTAACGTCCACCTGGTAGGACCTAGTAAACGTGTGTACCGAAGACCATGTTGCGGCCTTACAGATTTGAGCCAGGGAGGCCTGGTGATGCACTGCCCATGAAGTTCCAACTGCTCTCGTGGAGTGCGCTCTAACTTTGAACGGAGGCGGTCTCCTTCTCAAGCCATAAGCTTGCATAATGACCTGTCGAATCCACTTGGCTAAAGTAGACTTTGACGCTGCCTGACCCTTTCTGGGGCCTTCCGGCAGAATAAACAAAGTATCCGTTCTGCGAATCTGAGCAGTGGCTTTTAGATAAGCTTTAACTGCTCTTACTACATCCAAAGAATGCAATAACTTTTCCTCTACCGAAGTAGGTTTGGGGAAAAAAGAAGGAAGAACCACATCTTGGTTCAAATGAAACCTCGATACCACCTTAGGAAGAAAGGCTGGATGAGGACGTAACACTACTCTGTCCTTATGGATAACCAGATATGGCTCCTTACAGGACATAGCTGCTAATTCCGATACTCTTTTAGCCAAACAAATGGCTACTAGAAAAATCAATTTCCTGGTGAGAAGCACCAAGGAAATATGCTGTAATGGTTCAAATGGTTGTTTCTGTAGAACCGACAGAACCAAGTTTAGATCCCATGGACATATGGGAATATTAACCGGAGGCCTAATACGCATCACTCCTTGTATAAAGGCTTTGACTAGTGAATGCGAAGCCAAGGGCCTTTGAAAAAATATTGACAAGGCCGAAATCTGACCCTTGATAGTACTCAAGGCAAGCTTCCTATCTACAGCCCACTGTAGGAAGTCCAGAATCCTACCTATTACGTACTTATGTGGATGCCATTTCTTGGCCTCACACCACGCGATGTACGCCTTCCAGATTCTATAGTAGATCTGCCTGGATACCGGCTTCCTGGCATTGATCATGGTAGATACCACAGCATTAGAGAGCCCTCTCTTTTTTAGAATGTGGGCTTCAATAGCCAGGCCGTCAAACCTAGGGCTGGTAAGGAAGGGTGGTATATCGGTCCTTGCGAAAGCCGGACGACGTGGGAGAGTCCAAGGACTCCCCACTGAAATTTTACAATCTCCGCGTACCACGCTCTTCGGGGCCACGCTGGAGCCACCGGAATCACTGGTTTCTTTTCTACCCTGATTCTGCGGAGTAATCGAGGTAACCATTGTGGCGGTGTGAATGCATATATCAGCTTGAACTGATCCCCAGGGAACACTAGGGCATCCGAGCCGCAAGCTAGGGGATCCCTTGTCCGAGAGACAAACCTATCCCCCTTTGCGTTGAATCTGGATGCTAGAAGATCTACATCCGATGTTCCCCACCGCTGACATATTGTCCAGAAAACCTCGGGGTGAAGGGACCCTTCCTCTGGGCCTAATTGCTGGCGACTTAGAAAGTCCGCCTTCCAATTCTCCACTCCTGGAATGAATACCGCAGATATGGCTGGGACATATTTTTCCTGCCCATTTCAGGATGTAATTTACTTCCCTCTGGGCTGCAAGACTCCTGGTGCCCCCCTGATGATTGATATATGCCACTGCTGTGGCATTGTCTGATTGAATTCTGACAGGGGACCCTTGGAGTTTGGATGTCCATGCTACTAGGGCATACCGGGCTGCTCGTATCTCTAAGAGATTGATGGGCAGGGCCTTTTCTGCATCCGACCATCTGCCCTGGAGAGACTATTGCTCCAGTACTGCTCCCCAGCCTATAAGGCTGGCATCTGTAGTGACCACCTTCCAAGAAATCGGACTGAAGGATTTCCTTTTTTCCAGATTCTGGGGAACCCACCACCAACGGAGGCTCTTGCGAACGGAAGGGGACAAGGACATTGTAAGTCTAGGGCCTGAACTTTTTTGTTCCAGGCTGACAGTATGGCCCCTTGCAAATTCCTTGAATGGAATTGACCGTAGGGTACTGCTTCGAATGATGCCACCATTTTTCCCAGCAGCCTCATATACAGGCGTATGGACGGCTGTCTTTTTTGTACCCACTAAGTGGATCAAATCTTTCAAAGACAACACCTTTCCTCGAGGCCAGAATATTTTTCTCTGGCCTGAATCCAACCTTAGCCCCAAGTATTCCAGACTTTTGACTGGTTTTTAGGGCTGACTTGTCTCGGTTGATAATCCAACCGTGAGATTCCAGATACTTGATCGTCTTGTGAACGACCACGTCTAGTTTTTTCACTGAGTGGTCTATCAGCAACAAGTCATCCAGATATGCCATTATCATTACACCTTGTGTTCTTAGATTGGCCAATAAAGGGCCAGAATTTTTGTAAACACTCGTGGTGCTGTGGCCAAACCGAAGGGTAAGGCTCTGAACTGAAAATGGCGCCCTTCTACTGCAAAGCGTAGAAATTTTTGGTGGACTGGAAAGATGGGAATGTGCAAATAAGCATCTTTGATGTCGATCGTGGCTAACCAATCCTCCCCTTGTAGGGCAGTGGCCACCGATCGGATCGACTCCATCGGAAAGTCCTGATATACAGGAATTTGTATAGCCCTTTTAGAATTAATATGGGCCTCCCGACCGCGTTTGCTTCGGGACTGTAAAGAGGTTTGAGTAAAACTCGAACCCTCATTCTTCCAGGGGAACCTCCATAATTACTCCTTGGAGCAATAGTTGTTCTAGTGCCAACAGGAGGGACTCTCTCTTCCGGGGATCCCTTGGCACGTTTGACCTCAAAAATGGGAAGGAGGAGAGTCTTTTAACTCCAAACTGTATCCCAAACGTACTGCGGAGAGCACCTATCTGTCTTGATCGTGTCCCGCCAGGTCTCTTGCGAACAACTGGAGTCCTCCCCCCACCCGACTGAGTGGGGGCTTCAATGAATTTAACTTTGGGGGAGGTTTTGTACCTCCCCTGACCCAGGGTTTCTCATTACCCTGCTACTGTCCCTGTTTTTTACCCCCGGGATTTGACCGAGGAGGCCGTCGGAACTGTTACACAGCCGATGCCCCAGGGACTGGAGAAGCAGGCCTCTTAAAGAGGGACCTCTAACTCTGCTTTTAACCGGTAAGAGCGTATTTTTACCGCTGGAAATTTTCTGGATATATTTGTCCAGGTTTTCCCTGAATAAGCGTTCACCATGAAATGGGACGCTAACCAGCCATTCTTTACAGGGAGCTTCAGCAGACCAGTTTTTGAGCCATAGGAGCCTACGCATATGTACTATAGACAGCGTAAGGCGGGAGGCCTGATGGACTGAATCCTCTATGGCGTCAACCGCAAAGCCTAAGGCTCTAGGTAGATCAGCTAGGGCAAAGCCTGCTGATCTGTCAAGTCCCTCAAGACCTGTTTCAACTGATCCTTCACTGCTTAGCAGACCCCAATAGCTGCTACTGCTGGTTGCATCACCAAGCAGATTTTCATAAGGACTCCAATCTTTTATCTATTGGGTTCTTGAACATTTGGACATTATCCACTGGACATGTCAGTGATTTATACATACAAGAGATGGCTGCGTCCACTGTAGGGACCTTCCATTTTTTTTTTTTTTTTTGATGAACTTATCCTCCATGGGATAGACCACCGGAAATCTCTTGGGGGAATAAATATTTTCTCAGGACGTTCCCAATCCTGGTAAATGAGCCCTTTCAGTAAAGGGTGAAGTGGAAAAGAACAAACAGTCTGGGGGCTTCTAGCGACCCCAACGAGGATACAGTAGTGGTTGATGGTTCCGCAAGGTGCATTTTTAAATGCTGATCGGACCATGTTAGTCAGAGACTGAACCCATAATCTTTCAGCTTAAGATGCTGAGAAAAGGTTCCCCCACTGTTGATTCCTCTATAACAGAATCAACCTCATCCTGATCCCCTTCAGGCAGGTCGATCCCTGTATGGGACTGTTGCTCTGCTAACAGGCACTCTGAAGGAGGAGACGGAGATCGGGCGTGCTTTCCCTGACAGGGAGGCAGCGATAAATGTTGACAATCTCTCTCTAATCCTCCCAGAGCTGAGGAAAAAACCTCCTCTGTTACATACACAGGAGCAGGTGAACTGAGGACAGCCACAGTACCAAGTACCCTGCGGGGTCTCTACGGTCACTTACCTCTGAACTTCAGGGGAGACTGGTGCAGCAGGAGTATGCCCAAGATCCTCCGAGCCCGATGAGACCCCCTTCGCTTCCTGGAAGATTCAGTTCCGGAGCTTCTGGACGGCATATTCCTAAGCCTAAAGCTGAGGTATTCCAGCCGTAATACACCACTTTCACTGAGAATAGTCTAGCACAATTGCTGCTATATCACAGTTGGTGTCTACTAATGTGCCTTTCTAGGGGATGCCTGTATCAACCGCTTGCTGTATGCCTTTAAATGTTGCCAGCTCTGTCTCTGTACTTCATAGCCAGCTCACTACAATATTGTGTTTTTTTTAAACTGCTGGGACGCCCGCACATGCGCAGAAGCGCTGCGGCGCGCACAGAGCGTCATCCCCCAGGCTCCGCCCCCTTTCCCGGCTCACCTCTATATATAGAGGCGCGTGCACGCGCACGCGCGCGGGCACGTGCGCCTTCGGCGCTAATTTCAAATATGGTAACAAGGGACAGGAGCCAGGGCCCCTCTTTGCCGCAGGCCGGGGGATGGACGAGCACTGCAACATGGCAGAGGAAGCAGTTTCCTATAAGAGAACTCACCATCTGCCTGGACTTTGCTCTGCTGAGAAGAAGCTAGTCCACATGACAAGAAAACATTCCACAGCGGCCTCTAGTGGACAAACACAGGTACCGCAGTCTAATATATTAAATATATATAAAAAATTTTTTTTTTTTTTTTTCTTGACCACCATTAAAAATTATTACATTTTTTTAGTAGTTACAGGCATGCACAGAATTTTGCGGGAATACCATTAGGTAACAGACAGAAAGACAAATTAGGCTTGGGGGTCCCCCAATAGAACCAAGTTCCTGGGGGCCCCCACTTACCGGTTCCCCGCCGCAGGACTTTGTTTGGTCCACAAAAGCCCAAACTTCACCTATCACGGCAGGCATTGTAATCAAACCTTCAGGGACCGGGTTCCCAAGGATTCCACTCCCCTGGACCTGTATGGCACCCTGCACAGAAAACATCTTGGTCGTGGGTATGACCAGAGCTCTGGATCCCAGGGTCCAGCTCTCCTAAGAGAAGCATTACAGGCAAAACCTTGCTCTTCTCTGCAAGGCCCGGGTACCGACCGTTTAGCTATGAAGCTTTTTTGGTCGGATCCGGAATAGCTTACTGAGGCCCAAAAGAACCTGTACGCAAGCTCAGTGAAAAACACATGTTTCTTCTTGGCCAACACCTTAGACACTGGCAAAAAACTGAGGTGCTCCCGGATGGGAGGGGCTTATATAGGGGAGGGTACTTCCGGTTTTGGAAGTTGCCAGTGCCAGCACCTGACGGTATCTATATAACCCATTAGTAATGACTATGTCGCTCTGTGTCCCGTGATGTACGAGAAAGAAATCCAACCAGATAAGCCATAAGACCTTAAACTTGTCCAATGTATCATTAACCAAGGCCAGCATCTCTTCCATACGCATGATGTTGTTTACGGTAGTAATCCACAAAGACAACGGGGGGGGGGGGGGGAGTGTTAGTTTTTTCAAAATAAAGGGATCAGTTGTTTGGCCGTTGACAGAATAAAACGTAACAAATTACGTTTGAGATGCTATGGGGCCTGGGAGCATGGATAGCAGCGGCATTTCTGAGGAAGGCGTCAAAGACTGACTATATAGGCGACTGTGTATGGAGAAAACCTGAGACCATAAGGGTTGAATCTTATTACAATCCCACCTTAAGTGGAGATACAGTATGTTCCTTCAGCCGATCCGCATCGCCAACAAGTGGGAGAGACCAATGGAAACATTTTGTGCAGAGAATACAGATCCCTGTACCACCTGCAGGAGGAGTTTAAAGTTATTTTCTTGTGTATAACATGATATGAAGGACTTATACGTAAAATGAAACAATTTTTGTCAGTCAACGATGGAGAGCTCCTTCCTCAGTTCCGTGGACCACCTCCTACTGTAAGGTGGGAGTTGATCATGTAGAAATGCATGTAGCAACTTGTAAATCGAGGAGAGTAGATGTCTGGGTGTTTCTGAGAGAAAGCACAGCTGTTCATATCCAGTCAGGGATCTATGAATTTGAGAAGAAGAGAACAAATCCAAGAAAAATGTAGACAGTTTAAGACAGGCCATCTGGGACATTAGGTTCGCCCAAATTGAGGTGAACAAAAGGAAGTAGTCACAGGACAAGAAGAGTGTGAAAATGGACCCACCATGGAGGCACCCATGCCTTGAGCTAGAGCAGGGTGATCAAAGAGGTGAAGGATCAGTGGACAAGAGAAAGGACATTCCTTTCCTGTACCATAATTTTAGAGCAGCGATAGGGGGGAGGAAGAAGAATGTCACTGTAATTCCTGTCCATGGCCCCAGAGGAGGGCTCATAGATCAGATGTGGATAGGTCTTGTTCAATCACAGTAGATGCCTTAGTAAAGGAATGAGGGAAACATTCCAGCACCCGAGCCAGCAGAGTTTCCTTGTGATAGAGTTCAAAATCTGGTAACCCCACGCCTCCTCGAAGCTTGGCGTAAGTAATGCGTAGCGGATGCACAAGAGGCTCTGATGACAGACCAAGCGTGTTGAAATGGAGTGCGAGGAGGTAAAAAAAAAATTTAGGGACAGTAATAGGGACCGTCTAAAATAAAGTAGTTTAGGGAGAGTGCCCATTGTGAGTGTACAATATTAATACAATTAAACCACCATAAAGAGGATGAACCCCAGTCATCGAGATCCTTCCTAACGCAGGCCAGTAAAGAGACATAATTTAGGGCATAGATGTCTGACAAATTAGAGGGTATCGTTATCCCCAAGTAGGAGATAACTCTCAAGCTCCATTGAAAGGAGAAGTTCGACTGCAATTGGGCAAGGGTTACTCCAGGTAGGGATATGTTAAGGGCTTCCGTTTTGGATATATTCAATTTTAAATTACAAAATTCCCCAATTCTACGGTATTCCTGTAATAAAGAAGGTAGGGACGTATGTGGTTGTTGGATATACATCAGTAAGTCACCCGCATAAAGCGAAAGCTTGTGGTGGGAGGATGGCGTCTGAATACCAGCTAAAGGAATCATTTTGTCTTATAGCCCTAGCTAGGTGTTCCATGTCCAATACGAAAAGTAGGGGGGACAGAGGGCAGCCCTGACAGGTTCCATTTGATATAATAAACGGTGCGGAGGAGCAGCTGCTGACCAGGACAGATGCTGAGGGTTGAGAATATAGTGACATAGCCCTAGTGATGAAAGTAGTACCCAGACTGATCTGTTCCCAAGAGAGACGCAAGAACTGCCAATTCACTCAAAGGCCTTCTCAGCATCAAAGGAGAGGAGGCATGCTTGTAAATTGTGTCTCTGCATGTAAGAGATTAGATGAATGGTTTTAGTGGTGTTATTGTGCGCCTCTCTACCAGGCACGAAGCCTACCTAAACTTTATGTATAACTGCGGGTAGGAGAGGGGGATAATCGATTGACTAGTACTTTTGCAAATAATTTTGCATCTAGATTAAAGTGGATGTAAACCCACTCTCATCCTTTCTAAACTACTGCCATAGTGCTGATCTATAAGGATACATGCAGGAGGCATCTATATTCTATCTGTCAAATGTCTCCCCTCTGTCTGTTATGAGACCTGAAAAACTGCAGACTCTGTGGGTGGATCTGTTGTCTGGAGCTCGGTGGGTGGAGTCGTGATGTCAGACTCCCCGCCCACCTCTACACTCCCCTTGTCGACATGCATTTTATCCTGTGTATTCCTTCTGCTATGATCACGAACATCCAGTCAAAATCCAGAAAAAGTCTAACGCTATTGCACGAGATATGTAAATAACCTGTCACTCAAAGCAAGGGGGCGGAACGGACAAAGGTAACTCTGTCCGTTTTATCTCACTGAAAAATAAAAGAGGATTGCTCAGAGCTGGATTAACTCTTTGTGGCAAGATCTGGCATAAATGATAGGAAATCTTATACACTACATTGTGACAGCAAAAAAAAAAAAAAAAAAAAATTTGGGTTTACATCCACTTTAAGGAGAGAAATCGGGCGATAGCTGCTACACTGAGAAGGGTCCTTGCCTGGTTTAGGAATTAGAGATGTTAGCAGACAAGAGGTCCTTGGAAGGTAAATGGGACTCATATACAGAATTAAATGCCATTGATAATAGCAGAGCAAGGAAAGGGGTGAATGCTTTATAAATTCCAGGATGAGAATCCATCCGGGCCAGGACATTTCCCAGGCCTCAAACCTTTAATGGCACCCAGAAACTCTGGATCAGACAATGGTTTGTCTAAGTCCAAGGCCTCTTCTGCATCCACCGTCAACATGGCGGTCTCTAGAATGTATTCCTCCATAGTGGCTGAGGGTGAACCTGTCAGTGTAGTACCAGGCTGGGGGGGGGGGGGGGGGCAAGTTATACAAGTTGGAGTAATATTGCTGGAAGGCCGATGAGATACCTTGGCAATTACAGATCTGCTGTTGGTTGGCGGTATGGTTGAGTTGTACCGGGCAACGTGGTGGGCGTGGGTGGAGGATCTTCACCAGATGTTGCCCACATTTATTAGCTAAAGAGTAAATGATAGTTGCGCGCCTTATCTCTAGCTATAAGGGAATGGGAGTCTAGTATCCTGAGCAAGTCACGCCACGCATTGGATAGGTCTATATAAACATTAGTGTCTAAGGCCCGTTTGTGGGTAAGTTCCAGGGTAGCTATAGTAGAGAGAAGTCGGGCAATGTCAGCAGTCCTAGCTTTCTTCAAATCAGGAACTGTGTGATCTAAAAACCCCATGGAGCATGCACTTTAGGGCCTCCCATTTAACCAATGGGCTAGTATCATCAGACCTGTGATCCAGGATAAAGTCATGGATCGCTTGTTTGATCACTGATATACATGGTGCGTCTTTTAAGAAATTGTCATTGAGACTTCCTGTGGGCCTTAAGGGAATGTGTTAAACATAGGTAGATAGGAGCAGGTTAGACCACAGAATGTTGCCTAGGGTCGCTTTAATGGGAAGATCTAGTAGGGATTGGGAGACAAAGAAGTAATTGATACGGCTATATGAGTTGTGGGCCACTGAATAACAGCTGTAGTCTCTCTCAAAGAAATGTGTACACGCCAGACATCCACCAGTTGTACGGAGTGTAGAAGTGATTACCTTGGTCCTGGTTAGGTCCATACACGTTGGCTACTGTAAAAATAGAAGAGTTTGATTTTAGTTTAGCGAAGATAAATCTACCAGAAGGATCAATAAAAGAAGTCTAGGACCTCCGGGTTTTATGAAAAGTTATGGAAACCCCTTTTGATTTGGCTTGTGGGTTCATACTGTGGTACCATCTGTGATAGTAGCGATAATGCCTCAAAAACGCATCTCCTGGAGAAGCAAATATTTGGCTCGCGCTCTATTGAAATGGTATAAGATCTGGCAGAGGATAATGGAATATTGTCATGGGACATCATGGCTGTAGTAAGAAGAAAAGAAACAAAAAAAATAAAAAGAAGAAGTTGTCCAAAATTACTCATATGACAAATGAACCATATCAGATTCGCTCAATAGAAGGAGGTAATAGGAAATTTGTGAGGAGAGATAAGTAGGAAAAGGAGAAAAGTTGAGAAAGAAGAAAAATCAGGGGAAAATAAAAGGCCATTAGGTAGCAGGACTTGACCACAGAAAAAAGGTAAGAATATCCCTGAAAGGTAAAACTGTATATTAAATGTATAGTGCATTATCATGCACTATAGGTCCAAAGGGGGTAATCATGCAAAGCACCAGGAGCTTCTCCCAGTCCTGGGGGTCCACGGGGGTACAGTGAAAACCAACACAACAAGAAACAGATTGTAAACCATAGATCATAGACTATTGTGCAATAGAACATATATTCCTCCCAGCTATGTCAGTATGGAAGTCCTGCGGCCTCAAGAGGTTTCATAGGGACACAAAGCTGTAGGGGAGCAGGGGTAGGGGGTTAGGAGGATAAACATAAATATAAAACTTGGGTTTGGATAAGTTCAGAACGAGTTCTCACATCAGCTGAAAACAAAAATCAGGTTAGAAAACATAACTAAAAAAGTTATTCACAAGGAACTTGGAACAATAGAGAATCAGACCCTAAAGGATCACAGGTGCATGGTATCAACCCTGGGTGATGGCAGGGAACTGCCCTGGTCTCAAAACAGAGAAAAAATAAAATTAAAAAAAAATGTAAAAAAAAGGAGTTTAGTGCAGTATAATGAGCCAGGTCAGAATCAACCATCCTGAGGTAGTTGGGAAGTGGATCTGGGACGTTTGTTCTTGCCTTGCTTCTGCCATTGTCGAAGAAATGGTAGGCCCGGAGTAGTAGGTGAGAAGGGCCAATCGGGCAGAGAGACCAGAGGAAGTTCCAAGGCACTTAGGAAAGCCGGCAAATCCCCCAGAATGTGGAAAAGGTCAGTCTTGCCTTCATTATGGACCCGGAGCAAGAACGGGAACCGCTATTGGTATTTAATGCGTCTCTCTTGCAGGAGGGACGTTAGTGGTTTCAAAGAACGCCTCATAGCCAGGGTTTGGCGAGAAAGATCCGGTAAGAGTATAACAGGGAGCATCATTCAACAAGAAGTCCTGTGTGCTGGCCGCCCTCATGATTTCTTCTTTAATCTTGTAGAAGTGTACCCTGCACAGCATGTCACGAATGAAGGCTGAGTCAGGGTTCCTCTGGCCCGAGGTCCTGTGAACTCTGTCTAGATCAATAGGGGAATCTTTAGGCAGCTGGAGTAACTGATTAAAGATGGTGGTTACAGCCCCTGCCAGGTCTTTATGATCCACTGTTTTAGGAATGCCCGAATTCGAATGTTGTTCCGTCTCTTCCTATTTTCAATATCATCCTGCTGATAACATGAGCTGCTGTAATATAACAGTGTGAGAATTCAATGTCTCCTCATGAGACTGTAAGGCAGTACACAGACCATCAGCGGTGTTTTCAATGTCCTCCATACGGACCCCTTGATCTTTTTTGAGCTCCGTAATCTCCTGCCTGTATGTCTTCTCTATGCGTTTGACATAGTGCTCAAAGACAGTTTTAGCAGGTAGGGAGCGCATGTAAGAATCTCATCTGAGATTCATGTCCCATTCGTCCCTTAAATACAGTGTGGCTTGAGAAGGGCTCTGAGAGCGGCATGTGGGGTGGTCTGTGTGTAGGGGAAGTAGAACGGACCCTTGAGCTCACCTGCATGTCTGCTGCTGATCTAGAGCCATCCGGGGAGGAGGACACCGGCGCCATCTTGGATTTGGCCTGGTTCCTGGAGGCAGCCGGGGACCGGGTGAAAAAGTGGCCTAAATCACTGCTGGCGCGGTACCCGCTGGACTTATTTTGGTCCTTGGGCTTGCCTTTGCCCATCAGTGCAATGTGGGAGCTGTTCGGGAGGAATTGAGAGAAACAATGACCCGAGGGAGCCCTCAGGACCGGGAAATGCAGCGAGTTACGTCCTACAGCTCCATGTGCTAAGCCACACCCCCCGCTTTGCTCTTTTAGGTATTCATCCATATCACCCACATGCAGAGAAAAGTTGCTCCCATAGCATAACGTTTTCCAAAAGTTTTATTGAGATTTTGCCGTTGAAAACATACTCACCACCTCTCTGTATGTTTAAAACGTTTAAAACCTGGAAGCCGGGACATTTTGCGTTCCGAGGCTCCAAACCGGAAGTGATGCAAAGACGCTAGAAGCTCCTCCCTACACATTTCGTCATCAAGACGAAATGTGATCTGACGAACCCGGCCACGTGATGGTGGGCATTTTTGGTTAGTCCCGGAAACCACGTACAGCAAGGTTTTCCATATAGACCTATATTTGCAGTGTTAATAGCCCAATTTTTTGTGTCACTAGCCCAATTTTTCATGCCACTTTCTTCTAAACCCACGACTAAACTTCCGCCATGACCCCCCATATACCTCAGCCTAAATAAATGAAAAAATGTGTGCGTTTCCACCAGTCATGGTCTGATTGTAATACCCAACAGGAAATCCTGTGACTGTTTATGTGGTGGACGCCACATGTTATATCATACAACACATAAAAACATAATGCAGAACCCAAATATCTAAAATATTATAAATGGATCTGACTTAATAGATATACGAAAAGAACTTTTGAAAAATAATAAAATACTAGACAGATATACTAAAAATGAAAACCAAGAGGATTATTAATTTATAAAAAATATATATTGAAATTGATTAAAATTGTTTGTAAGTTGATGTATTAATAAATGGGAGGGATTCCTATATAGATGCATTTAATTAAATTGGAGGAAGAAATTTATATATATAAAAAAAGGAACACAAAAATATAAATAAATTATATATATATATATATATATATATATATATATATATATATACATATATACACACACACATACACACACACACATACACACCGTAGAGGCAAAAAAGTATTTAGTCAGCCACCAATTGTGCAAGTTCTCCCATTTAAAAAGATGAGAGGCCTGTAATTGTCATCATAGGTATACCTCAACTATGAGAGACAAAATGTGGAAATAAATTCAGACAATCACATTGTATGATTTGGAAAGCATTTTTTTGCAAATTATGGTGGAAAATAAGTATTTGGTCAATATCAAAAGTTCATCTCAATACTTTGTTATATATCTTTTGTTGGCAATGACAGAGGTCAAACCTTTTTTGTAAGTCTTCACAAGGTTGTCACACACTGTTGCTGGTATGTTGGGCCATTCCTCCATGCAGATCTCCTCTAGAGCAGTGATGTTTTGGGGCTGTCGCTGTGCAATACGGACTTTCAACTCCCTCCAAAGGTTTTCTATGGGGTTGAGATCTGGAGACTGGCTAGGCCACTCCAGGACCTTGAAATGCTTCTTACGAAGCCACTCCTTCGTTGCCCGGGCGGTGTTTTTGCTGAAAGACCCAGCCATGTTTCATCTTCAATGCCCTTGCTGATGGGAGGTTTGCACTCAAAATCTCATGATACAGGGCCCCATTCATTCTTTCATGTACATGGATCAGTCGTCCTGTTCCCTTTTCAGAGAAACATCCCCAAAGCATGATGTTGCCACCCCCATGCTTCACAGTAGGTATGGTGTTCTTTGGTTGCAACTCAGCATTCTCTCTCCTCCAAACACAACGAGTTGTGTTTCTACCAAACAGTTCTACTTTGGTTTCATCTGACCATATGACATTCTCCCAATCCTCTTCTGGATCATCAAAATGCTCTCTAGCAAACCTCAGACGGGCCCGGACATGTACTGGCTTAAGCAGGGGGACACGTCTGGCACTGCAGGATCTGAGTCCCTGTTGGCGTAGTGTGTTACCGATGGTAGCCTTTGTTACGTTGGTCCCAGCTCTCTGCAGGTCATTCACTAGGTCCCCCCGTGTGGTTCTGGGATTTTTGCTCACCGTTCTTGTGATCATTTTGACCCAATATATAAAATGTTGGTATTCTTTAAGAAATATAAAGAAATTATGGTTTAACCAAAGGAATGAATTAAAGGAAAATGGAGATGCCGGTTATGTGTTAATCGTTTTACAATTGCTATTTCAGACACTGCAAATATAGGTCTATATGGAAAACCTTGCTGTACATGATTCCAGGGACTAACAAAAATTGCTGCCATCACATGGCCGGGTTCGTCAGGTCACCACATGCTATACAGGTCCTTCTCAAAAAATTAGCATATTGTGATAAAGTTCATTATTTTCTGTAATGTACTGATAAACATTAGACTTTCATATATTTTAGATTCATTACACACAACTGGAGTAGTTCAAGCCTTTTCTTGTTTTAATATTGATGATTTTGGCATACAGCTCATTATAACCCAAAAATCCTATCAAAAAATTAGCATATTTCATCCGACCAATAAAAGAAAAGTGTTTTTAATACAAAAAAAGTCAACCTTTAAATAATTATGTTCAGTTATGCACTCAATACTTGGTCGGGAATCCTTTTGCAGAAATGACTGCTTCAATGCGGCGTGGCATGGAGGCAACCAGCCTGTGGCACTGCTGAGGTGTTATGGAGGCCCAGGATGCTTCGATAGCGGCCTTAAGTTCATCCAGAGTGTTGGGTCTTGCGTCTCTCAACTTTCTCTTCCCAATATCCCACAGATTCTCTATGGGGTTCAGGTCAGGAGAGTTGGCAGGCCAATTGAGCACAGTAATACCATGGTCAGTAAACCATTTACCAGTGGTTTTGGCACTGTGAGCAGGTGCCAGGTCGTGCTGAAAAATGAAATCTTCATCTCCATAAAGCTTTTCAGCAGATGGAAGCATGAAGTGCTCCAAAATCTCCTGATAGCTAGCTGCATTGACCCTGCCCTTGATAAAACACAGTGGACCAACACCAGCAGCTGACATGGCACCCCAGACCATCACTGACTGTGGGTACTTGACACTGGACTTCAGGCATTTTGGCATTTCCCTCTCCCCAGTCTTCCTCCAGACTCTGGCACCTTGATTTCCGAATGACATGCAAAATTTGCTTTCATCCGAAAAAAGTACTTTGGACCACTGAGCAACAGTCCAGTGCTGCTTCTCTGTAGCCCAGGTCAGGCGCTTCTGCCGCTGTTTCTAGTTCAAAAGTGGCTTGACCTGGGGAATGCGGCACCTGTAGCCCATTTCCTGCACACGCCTGTTCACGGTGGCTCTGGATGTTTCTACTCCAGACTCAGTCCACTGCTTCCGCAGGTCCTCCAAGGTCTGGAATCAGTCCTTCTCCACAATCTTCTTCAGGGTCCGGTCACCTCTTCTCGTTGTGCAGCGTTTTCTGCCACACTTTTTCCTTCCCACAGACTTCCCACTGAGGTGCCTTGATACAGAACTCTGGGAACAGCCTATTCGTTCAGAAATGTCTTTCTGTCTTACCCTCTTGCTTGAGGGTGTCAATGATGGCCTTCTGGACAGCAGTCAGGTCGGCAGTCTTACCCATGATTGCGGTTTTGAGTAATGAACCAGGCTGGGAGTTTTTAAAAGCCTCAGGAATCTTTTGCAGGTGTTTAGAGTTAATTAGTTGATTCAGATGATTAGGTTAATAGCTCGTTTAGAGAACCTTTTCATGATATGCTAATTTTTTGAGATAGGAATTTTGGGTTGTCATGAGCTGTATGCCAAAATCATCAATATTAAAACAAGAAAAGGCTTGAACTACTTCAGTTGTGTGTAATGAATCTAAAATATATGAAAGTCTAATGTTTATCAGTACATTACAGAAAATAATTAACTTTATCACAATATGCAAATTTTTTGAGAAGGACCTGTATAAGGATAGGAAGTGTAGCAATATGGCGCCGCTCCAGATGACGTCTAAATGACGAAACACGTAGGCAGGAGCTTCTAGTGTCTTTACATCACTTGTTTTGAAGCCATGGAACACAAATCATCCCGGCTTCCAGGGTCAGAAGCAGATGTTGAATCCGGGGTCTCATGTGCACCCATATAAAATCATACAGGAGGGCGTGGGCATGTTTGAAATATACTGAGGGGTTTGCAGAATGTTTTAACTTGAGGGGTGGACAATATAAACACACGCACACAAAGAAAATAATTAGTGCCTCTCCTTGGACGGCTGTCATGCATCTCCTAAACTACATGTAATGAGACTTGGTACTATATACTGCACTCCTGTGACCCATTTCCAGCCGACAGCAGGCTAAAGTCTGCTGTTGGCTGATGTCACTTCGCTGAGCCAGGCTCTGGAAAGATCCCAAATTTACAGTCAAAATCCACCCAGATGTCTGGACCAGCAGCTGGTTCAGCCTGTCAGTGAGCCACCCCCTATACAGCCCAGTTTTCCAGTGAGCACTAAGGGGTAGAGAGCCGGTGACTGGTGACATTCTTCATTCTGAAGATATGGAAACCACACTCAAATGTGTTCAGCAGTTTGCAGGCACTTTCTGTTATGGGTTGACAAAACTCTGTCTCTTCCAAATGCTCTCCTGTGTTGTGACCCTGTCACATTTGTCTAGTGGATACGGTTACCGACTATGCTGACACACAATGCAAGCATGACCTACTGATGTTACCATCAGAAGGCTTGCCCTAAGAATCGCCATGCAGTCAGTGGTAAAGTTTGTGCACGTGGACAGAAAGTGTTTGAAAAGAGGCTACAGGAGATCAGCAGCACTGAGCGAAAAAATGTGTAGTTTCTGAAAGGAAAAAAATCACATGGCAATTGTTTGATACTCAGTGCTTTACCAAACTAAATGCTGTGCACTTTGGGGTTACATCTACTTTGATGTGACTATTGCCTTTTTACATGTTTGTACTTTTTTATAAAAATCATTATGAGAGATTTGTAAAATGTACCACTAGAAACAGCTTATATGGATTAGTCCAGTTACTCTGCCTTTCTTGTAATCACTTTTTGGGAGAAAATACCCACACAGGGAGAGCATTGATTTCAATGAATTGACTTACAGTAAAGCACTGCAAAGCAGGCAACAGAGCCAGCACATGCAGTAAACAATATACAGCTGCCCCATGTACATATAATAATCCAAAAATAAACACAGAAAAAGGCTTTTAAACAGGAATGCATAGTAATAACACTATTTGCAAGCAGGTCTCCTTCATTTTTCTAATCCATATTTTATATATAGAAAACAGAATTTCCAATAAAACGTATATACCATTCATAAACTCAATACAAACAAAACAGCAGCCCAAAAAATGCAAAACAAATACCAAACTAAACCTTGCATTACAAATTGAAAACATTCTAATCTATCCTTTTCCTCTGGTGGTAAAAATAAAAATTCCCCCATACAAAATATTACTTTAAAGTGCCTAAGCTTGTAGCATCTTTAGTGCCATCAACTCATGTCTGCGTCCTAGAGAACAGATGATTGGGAGATCTAAAGAGGTATATTCTGTGCTAGTCCATTAGTGTCATTCCCACAGCAGTAGTCAATGTGTTCAACCATCTTGTAGCCGGTCTCCCTCATCTCCTAGTTCCTTTGATCTTCCCAAACGTGATTTCCTTCTCCAGTGATCTCTTTCTTCTGACAGTATGACCAAAATAGGAGTTTCTAATGACAGTTTGATCTACTCCAAAATCAATCTGTTAGTTCTCTGGGCTGTCCACAGCACACATAAAATCCTTCTCCAGCACCAAAACTCAACTAAAGTTGATCTTCCTCCTGTCCTGTTTTCCGTTGTGTCCAGCTTTCACAGCGTACTTAAGAAGCGAGATAATGAGTGCTTGGACATGTCCGATCTTGGTTTTGAGTGCAATTTCTTTACCTTTGAATACTTTGTAGAGGTGCGGCAGAAAAACGGCAACCAATCGCACACAGGACACTGACTCACTGTGACCAAAACGAAACCAGGTAATATAAGATGGCTTTAGCTCTGCACCTGCAGGAGAGATCCCTAAGACGCATTTCTCCCCCTAGTGTGCATAATCGCTTTAGTTGTTACAATTCTTGGCATCACCTTTCCTCATAATAGGAATGAACAGTGATCTTCTCTAGTTTCACATTTAGATTCACTACCGATGTTCATTCCCCTACTGTCAATGGATGTGGCGAAATCCATTTTTGTGCAATCTAAGAGACAGTGTTCTGCTAATCCCCAACCTTGTTAACCTGATTTTCTGAAGCCTCTAGATGCCCCAAAATGCATGTATATGGATTATATTTTCTGTTGTCTGTTGGGGTACACCAAGGCTCCGTCCTTGGGCCCCTCCTATTCTCACTCTATACCTCTTCCCTGGGCCAGTTGATAACCTCCCATGGCTTACAATACAACCTCTATGCCGACGACACCCAGATCCATCTCTCTACTCCTCAACTCACCCCCTCGATCTTCTCACGGATCTCACTTACTGAATGACATATCGGTATGAATGTCACACCACTTCCTTAAACTCAATCTTTCTAAAACTGAGCTTGTTATATTTCCTCCTTCACGCCCCCCCCCCCATGACTTTACCATTAATAGCAACAACACAACCAATGGTCCCTCCACACATGCCAGGGTGCTGGGTGTAATCCTTGACTTGGACCTCTCCTTCAGCCCCACATCCAATCACTGGCTAAATCCTGTCACCTTAACCTTCGTAACATCTCCAGAATTCGACCCTTCCTGACTAATGACACCACGAAGCGACTTATTCACTTCTTGATTATTTCCCACCTTGACTACTGCAACTCTCTCCTTAATGGCCTACCCTTACGCAGGCTATCCCCCCTTCAGTCTATTATGAATTCTGCTGCTAGACTAATACACCTCACTAACCGATCCGTGACTGCTGCCCCTCTCTGCCAATCCCTTCACTGGCTTCCCCTACCCCACCGTGTAAAAATCAAAATGCTAATCACAACATACAAGGCCATTCACAACATCGCCCCCAGCTACATCACCAACCTCATCTGCAGATATCGCCCAAATTGTCCCCACCGCTCCTCCCAGGACCTCCTGCTCTCTAGCTCCCTTGTTACCTCCTCCCATGCTCGCCTTTAGGACTTCTCCAGAGCCTATCCCATCCTCTGGAACTCCCTGCCCCAGTATGTTCGATCAGCCCTATCCTGTCTACCTTTAGGAGATCCCTGAAAACTCAATTATTTAGGGAAGCTTATCCTACACCCACCTAACAACTATTCCCGAGCCACCCCCATCAAATCATTCTTTGCAGCTATTACCTTTTGTACCACCACCCCCTCCCTTTAGAATGTAAGCTCTACGAGCAGGACCCTCCTGTATTGAACTGTACTGTAATTGTGCTGCCCCCCCCCTCTACATTGTAAAGCGCTTCGTAAACTATTGGCGCTATATAAATCATGTATAATAATAATAATAATTATATACAAGATTTGTTTTAAAAACAGCACTGATACATTGAACATCTTTCCAAGATCTTAATAAGATGTATAAAATCTGCGGGGGTCTGTCCACATCTAATATAATTAGAGCGATCCAGAACACTTGCTCTATAAAGGGAATAAGGAGCTCTAAACATCTAATGGACAATGATTTACTCTGAGAGGCTGATACAGAGATAGGAAATGCCCTGATAGCAATTAAGTTAAAGTGGAATTCTAGTCAAAATTCAAAGTTTTCCCTTTGTCTCTGACAAAAACAAACTCTTATATTAAGCACTAAATGGATTGCTAAATAGCCGATAAAAAAAAAAACCTGTCCAATCCAGACATATATCAACCCTTTTATCTCATGACAATGGTTGCCCTGTGCAGCCAAATGTGGCTGCTCACAGGCACTTCCTAGTACCGTTGTTGGTGTTCACTCAAAAAGTCCCCTCCTGCCCTGCTCAGCATAGTCTAGAACAGTCCAGCCTGGCACAACCCAGCCCAACCCCCCCTCGCCCCATTCAAGAGGTCACATTCTTTTCATGAATGAGGATGCACACGTGTCCTTATTCATGAGAGAGCTCCAAGGGGAAACCTATAATGCAGCTTCGGGAAAAGACACAACTATCAATGTCCAGACATGTCCGCCAGCCACCTTTAGAATTGAAAGAAGGGAGGAACGTGGTCACGTGACAGGCATTGAATGAAACAATAAAAAAAAAAAAGGCAAAAAACTGAGTTTTTGGAATTTTGAAGCATTAAAAGATACATTTTGTTTACATGAATGATTGCAGGGAGAGTATGTAAGTTTTTGGCTTTCCTTTCACTTTAAAGCAGTATTAAATCGAAAAACAAAACTATTACATTGCAGCTTAGATACAGTATGGTGGCTGCATTTGTTTCCTCTTTTTTTTTGAGAGGTTTTTGCTTTATTTTCACAAAGTGATCCAGCCAGTAAGTTACTTTTCAACTTCTATTAACAGACCAAGCTTTATGGCAAAAGTCACAGTTAAGAAGGTTGAGACAAACCATTAAACACAGGGGTACTTACAATGGTCAGCTTTTATCCATTTATGTAAAATCTTTATCCCAAAAGGAAAACAAATCTGTTGCTGCAACTGCTTAAAAAAACATTAGCTGGAGTTTGGCTTTATTTCATTATTTATGTCCATCTAAATCTGTCAGTGCATCAAATACTACTCTTTCCCCATACTGACAATGCTGCTGTCCAAATGGGTCTCTGCCGCTCCTCCATCCAGAGTGGATAAGACAGGAAGTGTCCTACTAGCCGCATCAGCAGGTGAAAAGAAAGGGAAAAAAAAGCCTTAAAAAAGGAAACCAACAAAGCCACAAAGAAAAAAAAAAACGGAAGTAAAAAAAGCCAAAATTATTAAAGCCCCTGCCCCAATTAACATAACATATGTAAACACATGTGTTGGGTGTGGCGACGTTCAAAACCACGATTGGGCTCCGCATTACATATCTCCAGACACACTAGAGTAAGAGCAATAATTAATCGGACCATTGTTCATGACCAACTCTAAATTTATGACCTGTAAAGGCTTTTAAAAGTGTCACCGGTATAAGGTGTAAATTGTAATGTAAACTTCTTTTGTCAACAGCAGAGTAAGGCTCCATGCACACTGGCTTAAAAAAAAGTTGCTTCTACAGGAGTTTTGTGTTCTGCCTGTAGAAGCAGCTCAATGTTCTCCTACGTGTCCATACACATTAAGACGTTAAGAGGCATATTTTGAGTTTAACGTTTAGAGGCAAAAAAATAAAACCCTTCTGTTTCGCGTTTCTGATTGGAGCTTGGAGGCAGAAAAAAACATAAATTTAAATAAACTTTGTACAAAAAAATGCTCTATATGAGCGTTTTTTTACTCTTGAAAGAACAGACGTTTTTTTTAAGCCCAGTGTGCATGGAGCCTAAGTTTGTTATGGTTTCAAAGGCATGCACAATTTTAAGACTTTTTACTTGACACAACCTCATCTTTTTACCAAATATATTTTGTATGTGTGCCCTAAAATTAACTTGTGTATGTTTTAATGAATATTTGTGTTTGATAAACCGCTGCAGTAATATTATGTGACATACAAATTGCAACTATCTCCATTTTTTTCTCCAGTGTCCTTGCTTTTAGAAAATATATTTGCGGGTAATCTTCTGGTCTAAAATGTGCATTTTAACCACCTCAATACAGGGCACTTACGGTACTTTCCTGCCCAGGCCATTTTTCAGCTTTCAGCGCTGTCACACTTTGAATGACAATTGCGCGGTCATGCTACACTGTAACCATGTGAAAAAATTTTCATTTTCTTCTCACAAATAGAGCTTTCTTTTTGATGGTATTTAATCACTTTTTTTTTTTTCAAAAAAAAAACAGAACAGAAGGTTTTGGTAGTTTGTCAGTAAATTTTGTAAACAAGTTATTTTTCTCCTTCACTGATGGGCACTGATGAGGTGGCACTCGATATGTGGTACTGATGGGCACAGATAGGCGGCATTGATGGGCAACAGTGATAGCCAGCACTGACTGGCATCACTAATGGACAATGATTTCTGGCACTTGTGGGCACTGATTGCTGGCAGTGGTCGGCACATATTGCTGGCACTGGTGGGCACTTAATTGTAATCAGAGCACCGATGATCAGTGCCCTGATTACATCCCTAGATGTACTCTGAGGAGATGCCGCTGATCGGCTCTCCTCTCCTCATACTGTCAGTGTGAGGCGAGGAGCGACGATTACCGGCATCTTCGTGTTTACATGCAACGGCTGCGATTGGACACAGCCGATCACATGGTTAAAGAGCCACGTCTGTAGCTCTTTACAGAAATCTGGGTCGCTCGGTGTCCTAGCAATGCGGCGTAGGCGCAATCGGTGCGCTGCAGGCGCGAGATCGGTCGTTCTAGAAAGCCGCCATATGACGTCCACCCAGAACGAGAGCCGCACTGGTGGGCGGGCGGCAAGTGGTTCTAAAAAGGTTTTTACCGCATTAAATTAAAAACCTTTCAATTATTTTTCTTTCTGTTGTTTTATACAGTGAAAATTGAAAGATTCTAATAAAAATATTTGAAAAAATAAACCTTTAAAAGCAGTTGTAAACCCCACTGTTATTTTTACCTACAGGTATACCGGACCTTCAGAGCTTCTTGTTGGAACCGAGCGACGTCACCGCAGCTCCAGCCACTCACAGCGCCGGAGCCTAAGATCCCAGAAGAAAGGGCGGGAGATGTTAGCCATCTCAGCGGTGACCGGGTACCGCTGAGAGGGCTTAGTTCGAAGGTAAGTATTTCATAATGTGCTAGTATGCAATGCATACTAGCACATTATACCATTGTCTTGCAGGTTTTTTTTTCTTTCAGCGGTTTACAACCGCCTTATTGGCAGCTTCCCCCAGTGCCCCCTTTAAACACGTCAACGCGATGCCCGCATGATGCATCTCTTCTCTCCTCTTTCTGGTCTCGCTAGAGGCTCAGACGGCAGTGGGGGGCAAAGTCAAGCTGCACTGTGTGTGTGTAAACACACAGCTGGCTCTGGAGCGTTCCGGCACATCTACCCTCATAGCAAGCTGCTTGCTATGGGGGCAGACACAGAGGAGAAGTGGAGAGTATCCAGACTCTCTTCCTGAGGTTAGATCTGCCAACTATAGTCAAAGGAAATTTACTCCAAGATTGTGCCCACAACCATAGATGTGGGTAGAAGGGATTTAAGTTTATAAATGGGTACCAATACAGACTGCTACCACTAAATAGCAATTCTGAAAAATGACAAAAAATTGAAATTATAGGTATAACATTTTCAAAAGAGCAACTTGTATCACCCAAAAGTGGCTAAGTGGTTAGCACTTCTGCCTAGCAGCACTAGGATAGTCAGTTTGAATCCCAACCATGGCCTGGAGTTTGCATGTCCTCCCTGTGTGGGTTTCCTCCGGGTACTCTGGTTTCCTCCCACACTCCAAAGACATGACGGTAAGTTAACTGGATCCTGTCTAAATTGGCCCTAGTATGTGCATGTATGAATGTTAATTAGGGACCTTAGATTGTAAGCTCATTGAGGGGCAGGGACTAATGTACGTTATATGTAAAGTGCTGTGTAAATTGATGGCGCTATATAAGTACATGTAATAAAATAGAAGTGCTAATAGTTCTTTTTTTTTTTTTTTATCAATTAACAACGTGGAAAGTAAATAAAGAGAAATCCAAATCAAAGTTTGGTGTGACCGACCACCCTTTGCCTTCAAAACAGCATCAATTCTTCTAGGTACATTTGCACACAGTTTTTAAAGGAATTCGGGAGGTAGGTTGTTCCAAACATCTTGGAGAACTAACCACAAATTTTCTGTGGATGTAGGCTGCCTCAAATCCTTCTGTTTCTTTATGTAATCCCAGGCAGACTTGATGAAGTTGAGATCAGGGCTATGTGAGAGCCAAACTATCACTTCCAGGACTCCTTATTCTTCCTTACACTAGTTCTGAATGACATTGGCAGTATGTTTGGGGTCGTTGTCCTGCTGCAGAATGAATTTGGGATCAATCAGATGCCTACCTGATGGTATGGCATGATGGAGAAGTAGCTGCCTGTATTTCTCAGTATTGAGGACAACATTGATCCTGACCAAATCTCCAACTCCTTTGGCAGAAATGCACCCCCAAACTTGCAAGGAATCTCCACCATGCTTCACTGTTGCCTGCAGATGCTCATTGTACCACTCTCCAGCCCTTCGAACAAGCTGCTTCCCAGTAGAGTAAAATATTTCACTTTTTTTTATTTCAAATGTAAGTAACTGTACAAGCTCTGTATAAGTATACTAAGGTCACGTGAATAACAAGGATGTATACTCTTAGTATACTGTAAATGACCCTTTGTAGATACTTTACTGTATCTGGCATAATGTGCATCTTGCAACAAATTATAGCAGGCCTGTATTTCTTTAGTAGGTGAACAGAGAAAATTAAGTACTGTCCGTGATACTTTTTTTATTTGCACTAACATAGAATTTTTCAGGACAAGCTTTCGGGGTATGTCCCCTTCTTCAAGGTCCAAGCAGTGAAGAAGGGGACATACCCCGAAAGCTTGTCCTGAAAAATTCTATGTTAGTGCAAATAAAAAAAGTATCACGGACAGTACTTAATTTTCTCTGTCACAATTGCACTAATACGGCTACAATTACGTTTAGTAGGTGAAAAAATTGCTATATTTTGAGAATCACTCATACCTTTAGAAATGAACACAGGCTTTTCAGAATGAACACGATCTGTCAGTTTTTTGGGAAATGGAGCTTGCAGATTAATAGTGCCTAAAATACAAGTCTTTTTTACATGGCCTCTGGCTAAATCCTCCTTCCCCTTTTCTATTGCAGTTTTCCTGCTATTTGGCACCTCCACCATCTGTAATAGTCTTATTGGTGTATGCACTTCTTATCTTTGCTTTTCTGGAAACTCCCTGGCAGCAGCAAAAAGTTCACCCTGGAATGAGAAAGCAAAGCGTGATACCAAGTGAAAAAAACCCATACAACTCTTAGGTATCCTTGCAGGCTGAAACATTGATGGTAATAGAAGGCCTTATGTGCCCCACAATTGCAGTTAATGATCACATAACTTTAGACAGCACTGCTAACACAATAGTACGGTTTCACATATAGCTTTAGACAGCACATAGAAGTCAGACGCTAGCATCAGTGATATCTGTGACAGCCACATTTTCCGCAAAAAAATAAATAAAATGCTCTTCATAGCCTCTTTCCTTTAGGACATCGGGCACCAGATAAGTTGAACATGCCTCCACTGGCACAGTCAAGGAGGGATCCAGGGGAGATCTTAGGGAGGACAAAGGACCCAAATCCACTCCTGCTGTAAAAGCACAGCATACAGCCTGACCCAGCGGAGGGTAAACAGGCAGACGAACCACAGGACCCGGATGTGTCACTGCTGCCTGCTACAGCATCAGGGCACACCCCATCAGCATTGATTACGATGTTTTTCTGTTTACATCATTTCTCTGTGCATAATTCTGTGCACTAAAAGAGAAACAAAAACAATGATTTGATGCTGTACGAACACTGAAAGCAGTGTAGATGGTGCTTTTTGGAGGAAGATCAGGCAAAGAGCGCAAAGAGGATACAAAGCATGGGAAGCAAGAAGCCACCAAACTTTATTAAAGGATAAAAATGGAAAGAAAGAGGATGCCTCTGAGAGAATCTTAATTATCAAAAAAGAGCTTAAGTAGCTAAGCCAGATAGAAACAGTGCAGAGAAAGAACCCCAATGAAGAATGGACAAAGCTCTAGCCTCGAAATATACATCACCTTGTATTCAATGATCATCTTATCATTGACTAAGTCCAAGAAAACAAGACAAGGTTTTCACAGGTATAAAATTGATCAAGACCAAAAGTAAAACACATTACAATTGAGTAAAAGGTAAAAAAGGGTCAGAACATACATAACCCAGTGTGACATTCTAATTTAAACCAAAGTATTTATAAAGGTATTTATTACAGAGACCGGGTCATCAGACTATTCAGCTCAAATCTTTCCATAAGATTATATTTGCATTTAATATATTTTAGACATATTATTTACCTGTAAAAGCCTCCCTTGTGTAGGCATCCAAAAGCCTTGAGACTAGTGCAGGGCAACAGCACCTTAAATGTGATGTCAGCAGCCACAAAGCTGTCACTCAAGTGACATCCTATAGTATTTCTTTTCACTTCTCCCAGCTGCTACACAAATTTTTATGTAGGGATTGTGAGAGTGAGAGCCCCTGGCTTAGTGAAAATATGTGTAAAATGGACACAGGACTCTCAAAGAAGCAGTTTGAGAAGTTCCAGCAAAAGATTGCTGAGCAGAGAAAACTATGCTGTAAGTTTTCTCTGGATTTTGTAAGTCTGGATTGGGGCTGGAAACTTGAAGACTTCAAAGAGCATTGGGAGGGATGGAGTCTTCAGTCATGTGTCCGGGTTTTCCAGGAGCTCTGCAGGTTGTGTGTGTCCAGGTGCACACACTCGTTATAAGGCAGAGCTGGGCATAGCTCAGAGGGTGTGGGAAAAGAGTTGGTGTGACAGCAGTTGCTGGAAGGAAGTGTGCTACTGTGTAAGAACTCGGGCAACATCCTTGAGACAGTTCTCCATCTGGGAGAGGTTCCAGGTCAGTGGACTGAGAGAGTTGGGCCAGCTGAGAGAGTCGGGGAGACTATAGCTGAGACAACTGGAAGAGAGAGTCTTGGGGACCAGAGGGAACCGTGAGTCTTGGAGGAGTGTGAAAGCCTGGAGTGTCAGGAGAGGCCAGGAGTGGGCCTGTGCAGCAAGGAACTGCGCCCAAGGCTGAGCGAGCCCTTAAGAGCCAGGTGGAGTGGCATTTGTCAGTTGTTATTTTTGGGAGAAGAAACCAAATGTGTGAACTTTAATCTTTTTTTGTTACTTTCAATAAAAGTGGGCTACCACGCCCTTAAACCTTAGTTCCTGTTGGCTGTGAACTCACTTAAAACACATCTATCACTGAGCTAGACATCCCCACAATGTCACAGGATGTACTAAAATAATAGTAGTTTTCTCAGATTCCAGGACAGGAAGTGTGCTACGAGCTTAGGATCATCATTGTGCATTAAACCCAGCATAATCACTGACTATAATGTTATTAAAGTCTGTTTTACACTACCCAACTTTAACCACTTCAATACTGGCCACTTTTGCACCCTTCCTGCCCATGCCAATTTTCAGCGCTGTTGCATTTTGAATGACAATTGCATAGTCATGCTACACTGTACCCAAACTAAATGTTTAGCATTTTGTTTACACAACTAGAGTTTTCTTTTGGTGGTATTTAATTACCACTGGGATTTACATTTTTTGCTACATAAGTTAAGACCGAAAATTAAATTTTTTCATAGTTTCGGTTATAAAATGTTGCAAATATATGATTGTTCTTCATAAATTTAGGCCAAAATGGATTCTGCTACATCTCTTGAAAATAACCCAAATCAGTGTATATTATTTAGTCTGTAGGCAAGCTATAGAGGCTACAAACTATGGTATACATCTGAAAATTGATCAATCCTGGTGTACTGACAATCTAATTTCTTGAGGCCCATGTCAGGACAGTACAGACAGAGGCAGCTCTCTAATTAAGCAGTCGCCGAAGGCCTTGCACTCCCAGGGGCCTCGCAGCCGCCTAATGGAATGTCCACCAGTTGGTGTCCCCTGGGCCGTCTTTAATGCAGGACAAAAGCCTGCAACTAGTTTTTCCTGGCCAGTGGCAGACTGACCACTTAATCACTGCCTGAGGTCTCATGGTCAGTGGGTGGCTCCGTGTACTACCCCTTCCGCCATGCTGCGCTTTGCAAATCTCCTGCCATGTGCAGAGCGTGGATAACACAGTGAGCGATGATAAGCAGTAACCCATAGCAACCAATCAGTGAGCTGTAATAATGTGCAGTAACCTCTAGCAACCAGTGAGTGATAATAAGCAGTAACCTATAGCAACCAGTGCGTGGTAATGTGCAGTAACCTCTAGCAACCACTCAGCGAGCGATAATGATGTGCAGTAACATCTAGCAACCAATGGGTGAGCAGTAATGACATACAGTAACCTCTAGCAACCAATCAATGAGCAGTGCGGTCCCTGCTGAACAGCCAAATTGTGATCCATCTATGGCCTTCTTAAGAGGTTGAGAACCAATGAAGCACTGTATGCTATTTGTTTTCATCTATATGAAAAATATACCAGTATGAACAGATTTCCATTAAAACCAACATGCAGAAATGGTAGAGAAAATGTCTATGTATCTTTGATAACCAATAGGTAATGGATAAATATGGTAAATAAAAAAATTGGATTTTTATAACAGCTTATCTGTAAAATCCGTTTTCTTGGAGTACATCACGGGACACAGAGCTTAGTAATTACTATGTGGGTTATATTCCACCTTCAGGTGCTGGACACTGATGTAATCAATTAGACAGGAAGTTCCCTCCCTATATAACCCCTCCCATACTGGGAGTACCTCAGTTTTGTAACAAAGCAATAAGTGTCCCAATATCCCCAAGCAAGAGGGGCGGGAGCTCTGTGTCCCGTGATGTACTCCAAGAAAAGGATTTTACAGGTAAGCTGTTATAAAAATCCTGTTTTCTTTATCGTATATCACGGGACACAGAGCTTAGTAATTACTATGTGGGACGTCCCAAAGCAATGCCTACTGAGGGGAGGGAGACACAACTAATGCAGACCGCCATCAGACGTGAGGACCTATACGGCTACCCTAGAAAAATATATATAGTTGCGCTAAACTCAAAACAAAAATAAATAGACAAAAAATTGTCGTGGTGTGCTCCACAACACATACAAAATACATAAGTTCACTAGAAATGACACGTGGACTGGTGAATGATTGTGGGCAAACTTGGGACATGAAATAAAACAGACCAACACACAATAAATATGAAAAATCACATAAGAAATTACATGCATAAAGTGTCTTCCAAATATGATACACTAAGGCATCAGTTCATAAGTGCAAGATTATCAAAAAAGTCCAAACATATGCTGTGATAAACACCCGTGCAGAAACGGAATCCAAATCTCCACTGTGATAACTGAAGACCGGAGTGAAATCCACCACCATGAGCAAGTAAACTGCTTACCAGAACCAGTTGGTCCCCTGTTACGGAGGACCTAAATCCGCATGTAAACAATCCCAGCTGACTAGTAATGGCTTCTATGACCACCGCCTCTTCACTCAGCGCTTTCTACAATAAGAGCAGCTTGAACGCAGTTGAGACATGCAAGAGAAACAGGATGCCTCGCTGGCGTAAAATCGCAGTAGTGCAGACAGGTAGTTCTCCCGAGTCATAGTACGCTGAGTATAGATACTCCAGGATCAGACAAATACAAATACTGAAACTCTTGTGGAAGCTAAAAACGCAACCAAGAACACCAATTCCCTTGTTAGAAGGATGAAGGGATATATATGGTGCATCGGCCCAAAGTGCTGACCTTGTAAGCCGACCAAATTAGACTCAATCCTCCGAGCACAAGGGCGCCCTAACTGGCGGACTTATACGCATTACCCCTTGTATAAAGGCCCAGATCAAAGGGTGCGACGCAAGCAGCCTTTGAAAATACTGACAAGGCCGAATCGGATCCTTGATGGAACTTAAGGCTAGCTCCACCTCCTTTCCTATTGTAGGAAGGCAAGAATTTTACCTATGACATACTTCCAGGGATGCCATCCCTTGGTTTCACACCAGGAACATGGGCCTTCCAGATCCTATGATACATGGTCCTGGAGGCCAGCTCTCCTGTATGAATCAAGGTAATTTGCATCTGATTCTGAAAGCCCCGATCCTCAAGAATGCGGGCTATAACAGCCAGACCATTAATTTCCAAGTTTGCAAGACGGGATGGAATACCCCCTTGTGAAGTAGGTCTGGACAAGATGTTAGGGACCCTGGGTCCTCTACTACCACCCTTATGATTCCTGCACAGTAAGGTTGTCTGGGTCGTGCCGGAGCTATTAGGTCGGCTTTCGTTCCCCTCAGATGTTGCATAGAAGCCACGGTAGTCGCGGCACTTGGGGGAGAGAACGCATAAACCAGTGACAACTGGTCCCACGAGATCACTAACGCCTCTGTCCCACATGCGAGTGGATCCTTTGTCCTTGACACAAAGCTGTCCAACTTCTTGTTGAACCTGGACGCCAATACGTTTTATGTCTGGGGTACCCTCTCTGGTATTTGGCCAGAAAAAAAGTCAGGGGGTAGAGGTCATTCTCCCGAGAACAATTGTTGACGGCTCCAGAGAACCGCCTGCCAATTCCCCATTTCATGTAATAAAGATTGTCAATAGGCAAGGCACAAGCTCCTCTGCCCAAGCCAGAACATGGTTCACTTCCCTCTGGCTGCGTGACTTCTAGTGCCTCCTTGGTAAAAGTAAATCACTGGTGTGGCATTGTCAGATTGTACCCTGACAGAACAATCCCGCAACCTTAACGCCCAGGACCTTAAGCCAGACGCGCCATCCGTAGCTCTAGAATGTTGGCGGATAAGGCTCACTTGGAGCTTGACCACTTCCCCTGGGCACTGGTCTCTTCCAGGTCTGGCCTCCATCCCTAGAGGCCAGCCTTCGTAGCCACCACCTCCCAGGTAACTGGCATGAAGGATCTTTCTTTCTGCCAATCTTTTGGTTAAGAACCACCAACTAAGACTCCAGTGTATCCCTGGGACCAGACCCTTTAGATAATGCTAGGTTAGGATCTACTTGTTCCAGGCTGACAGAATAATGTTTATAGCAGTTTTGAAAGAAACTGAGCATAGGGAACCGCTTTGAATGAAGCCACCATCTTCCCTAGCACCTTGAGCAAAAAGGCAAATGTATGGAACTCTTCCTTGCCTTGACCACATAGACCAGCCTTCTTATAGCGCTGCCTTTGTCTGAGGCAAAAACCTCTCCTTTTTGGGCCGTGTCCCACACATTCCACGCTTCTTACCGAACGTAAGAATGTACCTGTAGACTGGGATCCTAACTCAGGAGTACCAGTTACTTGACCATGCTGGGGACACTTCGGTCCAGCCATGCTACTGACTGATCTATCAGCAGCAGATTGCCTCGGTATGCCATTACTGCTATACCCTGGGCCTTTAGACCTGCTAGAGGCAGGCCCTAGCACCCTCTAAACCCGGGCACGGTGGCTAACCCCAAGGGGCAAGACCACCAACTGGAAGAGGTGCTGCTCTCCTGCGAAACGCAGACAACCTCTGCAGTCCCATGTAAACAAACACATATGCAAATAGCTCCCCATATGTGTATGTGGCAAGTGTTAAGCCATATGCCTTTATGGAAGCGTGCGTTCATGGATGCATGAATTCATACAAATATGTTTTAGGCACAACATAAAAAAGTGTGCGCTGTATACCACGCATACATATAGCACGTGTGCTATGGAACAGGCATCTTGCAAGCAAGCATGCGTTTGACAACGTGTTATGCAACATGTACCCATGCAGACAAGTATTCCTATGTGAACACAAGGAATCCTGTATAATTAAGGAAACTTAAATTATCATGCCTCATTATGCAACCATGCAAAATCTAGGTGAACATGCAACTTTAGGCGATCATGTATCCTTATACGATTCAGCATCTTTTATGCGATCAAACATCTTATGCATTTTAAGCACTACTGTGCGGACATGTACCCTTGTGTGACCAAGGACTCTTGTGTGATCAAGCACTCCTGTGCGATCCAGCATCTTTATGCAATCAATCATTTTTATGCGACTTTAGGCCTTTCTGTGAAAACAAGCCTCTCTGTGTGATCAAGTATCCTTGGAAAATCAAGGACTCGTGAGATCAGGCAACCTTGTGTGATCCAGCATCTTTATGCGACTTTAGGCATTTCTGTGAAAACACGCCTCTCTGTGTGACCAAGTATTCTTGAGTAATCAAGGACTTGTGTGATCAGGCAACCTTGTGTGATCCAGCATCTTTATGCAATCAAGCTTTTTTTATGTGATTTTAGGCATTTCTGTGCAAACAAGCCTCTCCGTGCTATTTAAGCACTTTAATATGATTAAGCATCCTCATGCGACTATGGAAAAAACATGTAATCCATACAAACAGAAACATGTATCTTTATGTGATCAACAATAAACATGTTCTGTTACTTGTCTTTTTACCCCACATGCATTCTGTACATTCCAAATTCATGTATTTTATGCAAACATGTGGACTGGTAAAGAGGAAGTTATCCTCTGTAGACGTGCGTTTCTGCAATTATGCGATAT
Organism: Rana muscosa; assembly: GCA_029206835.1. Taxonomy (NCBI): domain Eukaryota; kingdom Metazoa; phylum Chordata; class Amphibia; order Anura; family Ranidae; genus Rana; species Rana muscosa. The sequence goes on along the minus strand of CM055121.1, from coordinate 471,098,221 downwards.
AGTGGTTGTGCGTTAGCAACGTGCACCACGCTTGATTAGCCTGAAGCCAGCACCAGGATGAGGATCCTGTGGAGGTTTTCCTAGCAACCTATGCTCCTCGACTAGAGTTTTTAGGAGGAGAAAAAAACAGCTTATGCGGGTGCCCAACCAGCAGAATTAACTGTTGCAGCAATGGATAGAGTGGGAAGGTACAAGCAACCTATGGGATTTTATTTTTCAAAAACCCCAAGGAGGAGACGGAGGCTTTAGCCGACTAGGCTAAGTTATATGCAGTATGAATCTCTGTAAAAGACTGCAGCTGCAACTCCAGAGCTCGTGAGGCTTCTGATACCTCCACCTCGTTAGCCTGCACCTGTTCCCTGTCCTCTGGCGGTGAACTTTCAATCCATTTGTTTGAGGATTTAGAGCAGGGAAAGGGGCACACCCCAGTTTCTGCTTTCTGTGATGATGCAGCAATAGCAATTAACCTCTTATAGACCAACAATGTCAGCCTTTTGCTTCTTAGGATTTTTAGTCCCAGAGCCCTTAGAAGGCATAGTCCCAAGCTCAAAGCCGAGGTACTGGCAGCCAAATTGCACCTATTACTGAGCTATAGTCCAGCGTACAAGCTGCTATATGAGCCAGTCAGGTGTCTAAACTAATGTGCTTTGGGGATGCCTGTATCACCGCTTGTTGTATGCCAAATACATTAATATTATACGGTCACCAAATCAGCCCCTGCTCCTGTGTCCGCCCTCTTACCAGTGTGTCTCCCAGAGACTGTTCTTTTAAGGCAGAGGACGCCTGCACATGCGCAGAAGCGCCCTGGGAACACGGAGCATCAGCACGCCAAGCCCCGCCCCCCTCCGTGACTTGTTCATATCTTGGAAACCTCTCGCCCGCACGTGTGTGCCGCCGGAAACGCTTCCTCATGGAGAGGAATGGGGAGAGGAGGAGGGAGGTCGGGAACTGCTCCAGCCCGTCATGGCTGAGCGGCACCTATACAGGGAGATACGCAGCGCAGCACCAGGATGCGAACTCAGGTCTCCCCCTCAGGTATGACATTGCAACATTTAGCAGATGGCCCCTGGAGCTGTACTTACAAAAGGGAGCTCCTCCATCTGTGCAGGCATTACTCTTGAAACAAGGTATAGCCCAGTTTAGACATCTCAGAGGACTCGCCCTCTAGTACCCAAAAAGGGTACTACCATAATGTCCAAAACTAGAAACCATATGAAATCATTTCAGGTTTTACAAGATTAGGCACCAGGATACAGCGGGAGTAATACCACATAGGTAAATTACAGGCAAAAAAGACATTAGTTTGAAGGTTCCCTGCTGAAACAAGTCCATCAGGGACCTTCACTTACCTTTTCCCCGCCGCAGGACCCTGTTCGGAACAGATAGCCCAAACTTCGCCCCTCTCGGCGGGCAATGTCAGCCGACCTTCAGGGACCGGGGTCCTACTGAAAGGAACACCACTCCCCTGGACCTGTATAGCACCCTGCAAGAAACATCTTGGTTTTGGGTATGACCAGAGTACTGGAACCCAGGATCCAGCCCTCCTAAGAGAGGCATTACAGGCCAAAACCTTGTGCTTCGGATACGAGGCCCCAGGTACCATCCGTTTGGCTATGAAGCACTTTGGATGGATCTGGTCTTTATGTAGGCTATTTAAATCCAGCATGGATCCCTCCAGTGGAGCTCCTTAGAGCACATCTTCACTCGTGACCAACACCTTAGACACTGATGAAAAAACGGAGGTACTCCCAGTATGGGTGGGGTTATATAGGGAGGGAACTTCCTGTCTAATTGATTACATCAGTGTCCAGCACCTGAAGGTGGAATATAACCCACATAGTAAATACTAAGCTCTGTGTCCCGTGATGTACGATAAAGAAAAAAAAGGGTGGGGGTGGTAAACAGTGTACATTTTAGAAAATTTTTAAGGCCTAATGCACACTGGTTTCTTGTAAATGTTTATCCCAAGAAGAAAATCAGCGTGAGGCGAGCTTATGTCCAGATGAAGCTACGCCACTCTTTTTTGCAAAACACATTGACGTCACCACAGTCGCACATAGTTAGGTTGAAAAAAGACACAAGTCCATCCAGTCCAACCATAGAACCACACGATGCCATTCAAATTATGCCCTGCTCTAACAGGCACTAGGAACGGCAGGGGATCCACACCACATCCAGACTCGAACGGCGTGTGCCGTAAACCATCCCGCTCCCTCAGCCACCAAGCTGTGATATCCCGTCATCTTGATATGGACCGCCTCCGATAGACAGCATCTACCTTAACGGCAAGGGTGGTGACCACGGAAGACACGCACACAGTAGGATGTGGTAGGATTACCCTCTTCACTGTGTCTCCCATAGGAACAGTTGTGCATAGCTGTGATTGCCCATAGGGCTGCTTTGACATTTGCTGACATCTGGTCCTCAATTCATTAAGGTCTGCATTTTCAGACACTTGTACCTGGCAAACTGCCTTTCCACCGCTTGACCGGCCTAGACCTGACTGCACTTAATGTGCCAGTGAACATAGGAACTTAACCACCTCAATACAGGGCACTTTCACCCCCTTCCTGCCCAAGCCATTTTTCAGCTTTCGGCGCTGTCACACCTTGAATGAGAATTGCGCGGTCATGCTACACTGTAACCAAGTTTTTGTCCAAATTTTGATAATTTTCTTCACACAAATAGCTTCATTTTAGTGGTATTTAATCACTTCTGGGTTTCTTATTTTTTCCTAAAAATGAAAAAAAAAAAAAGAAGACCGAAAATGTTGAAAAACAAATATTTTTCTTACTTTGTCAGTAAATTTTGTAAACAAGTCATTTTTCCTTCACTGATGAGGCGGCACTTATGGGCACCGATTAGGTGACACGATTCTGCCACACTTATGGGCACTGAAGAGCACTGATGGGTGGCACAGATAGGCTGCACCGATTGGCATCACTAATGGGCACTTATTGCGGGCACTATTGTGGCTTTATTGTAATCAGGGCACTGATGATCAGTGGCCCGATTACATACCTAGATGTCCTCTGTGAGGAGATGCCGCTGATCAGCTCTCCCCTTCTCACACTGTCCGTGTGAGGCGAGATGCGCAGATTACCAGCATCTCCATGTTTACATGTGACCGGCTGTGATTGGACACAGCCGATCACATGGTTAAAGAGCCGCGGCTCTTTACAGAGATCGGGGTTGTGGCAGGTGCGCGAGAGTGGCCGCTCCGGGACGCTGTCATATGACGCTGTCCCAGATCGAGAGCCGCACTGCCCCGCCATCATTTGACGGTGGGCGGGTGGCAGGTGGTTAAGCAATATCGCATATTTAGGCTTCCTCTACCCTGTCAAGGGCTATATACTTTCAAGCAGCTGTCTGTGGATACTTACATCTAGCAGCAGTATATTCAGCTTGATTGTGGTGACTGCTCATATTATTATTGGAGCTCCACATCTCTCAGGCTACCAACCGATTGCATCAACTTCCACAAATCCCTCGATCAATCCTAGCGATCACAGTACTGATTTATGTGGATAGAGACGCCATCATACTAGATCACAATATGTGACCCCCATTCAATAATCCTAGCAGCAGCCGCTTCCTTGCACTCTTTAGCACTGGTTAAACCAATAGCATATTCCTATCCCTGGGGGCCACACACACACACAGTCTACACTCTATTGGTTTTTCTTCTCCCGACATTTGCAAGCAGAGGTTTCCGCTGACTTACTCTGTGTGTATGGTGTTTGGCGTCCGGATTTCTGTGGATTTTTTTGTTATTGGTATGTCATTCTGTGTGTCTTTGTGTCCATTGTCCGTTTTCCACACACCTTCTTTGTCTTGTGTGGTATCCATTTAATCAGCACCGGTGAAGATGTCATAACTGTTTTTTGATTTTGAGTATGTTTTTAGCCCTCAACTTTGAATTTAATAAAATGTTTTGTACTTTTTATCAGCCTCCATTACTGCCCATTGTTGCCTCAGTAGCCACTTTTGTTCCCAGGTAACCTTACCTGGGCTTCCTTTTTGTAGGTCTAGCTTGCTTGGGTACAGCAACACCACCCTATAGTGGTGAGTGGCCTAAGGACTGATACAACCAAACACGTACCTGTGGATACACTTTTATGGGACCCGTCTTTTTCTCCTGTTGTATTTATATCAGAGTTTGAGAGTTTATTTAATTTGCCAGAATTTTTATTTATTCTGACTATTGAAATAAACAAACGCTGAAGTGCTAAATGTGAATAGAGATGATGTGCGTTATTCAGAGTTCAGCGTTCTTGTGGTCAGAAGAACTGCTCTTTAACACGATTTTAGGGCGTTCAGAACACAGCCCATAAACTCCTCTGTTGATAACCTGCTAAAAACATCCATGTGTACATGACCACATAGGATAACAGAGGGGAAATTAAGGGCAGTTAAAAAAAAAAAAAATGCCCAAACTCACAAAAACTTGGAGTTTAACAGAAGCACTGTGCATAAGGCCTAAGTTAGTTTCTCAGTGTAATGGTTGATGTTTTTTTAGCCATTGACCAAAACTTTGGCATGTAAAAAAAAAAAAAATAGAAGGAAAAAAAAAAAGAAAAGAAACGGGACTACATCTGCGGTGTTGAACACAAGAGACAACCAGACCGACAGCTAGAGAAACGTAAAAGAGGAGAGCTCCAGCACTCCTACCTTTATTACGGATGCATATGATATTAAACATATTAAAGTTACAAACAAATAGTAGACACTCCCTTTCCTGCAGGTACATTGGCACCAGTATGATTTAATGTACAGACATCTTAATAGGGTAGAGTACAGTCTGCTAGTTACATGACTGTACAGACATTTTTAAAGGGTTATTAAGGCACAATTAGATGATGAAAACAGACAGTAAATCCCCCTTGGGGAGCAAATCGTACCTGATAATAGTCAACCATATCATCTCAGCTCCTCCATAGTGTAGCATATTTACAAAATTCTATCAAGTAAACCACACTCAATGATTATAAAAAGGAGCACTATAGAAATATTATTACCAACACCTAGCCAGCTACATAATTTATACATTTTAACATTCATACAGTGCTACACTTAGCTTGGTTGGGCTATACTAGAGAGTTAAAGACAGTTGTTGAGGCATAAAACAAGGGGGCTGTTAACGCTAACTTGGCTGGTCACCCTTATGCCTGGTACACACGATGAGATTATAGGATGAATGATCGTCCTTTTTTTTGCATGCTAATCTCAGATCGAACCTGAAGAGTTTAATAAAGTAACAAAAATTCTCGTACGACAGAATAAATATTCGGAAGTAATGTCATGTGCTGTAATGCATTGTATTGCATTTTCGAATGACAACTGTACTGATTAAATGAAAATCGTACGTTCTGGCATCATAGAAATTTTTTTTTCATGCATCTCCAATCAAAGAATATCGGATGAACTGTCCTGATCGGCTCTCGAAAGCTTTGTACAACGATCAAATTATCGTACAATCGCTCCAAAATCTGGATTTTTTGGATGATTTTCTGATCGTGTGTACAGGGGGGGCTTCATCCTTGCTTTACTACTTGGAGAGTCACAAAGCCAAAACAAGCATGCAACCAGCAAAGTGCCTGCTGGGACACTTGACCTGTACATTTATCCAATGTCACTATTTTTATCCCAACGAATTCACTTTAAACCTGAAACTCAGGATAAGCAAATATTGTCCAAATACAAGAGGAACATATATTCTTGCTTAAATCTTGCTTTACTTTGTATTATTTTTCCCAGATCTGTGCAGTCCGGGGTGAAACTTTGCTGTCCCCTCGTGTGCAGAGTGGCTGTTCAAGTGGAAGTAAACCCATTGATTTAACAGTTTAAAAAAACAGTTAAATTCTCGGCATGCCGGAAATGCTAACTGCCGCATTGGTTGTGTTCTCAACCAAACTGTCAAACCATCAAATGGTTGGTGTCATAACTGGTCACATGTGCAGCATCATGGCAGTTGAAGATTAAACAAAGGTCAAGATGGCAACTTCCTTGGCTGAAAACGATAGGAGGGTTTACTTCCACTTTCAGTTTTCTGCAAACAACCTGTAGCCAGCAGTCTGTAGCTGGTATAGCACAGTGGGGATGTCACCAAAAAACTTTTAGAAGGCAATTCCTGGATTTGCAAATGCATCCGGTGCACACAAAGTGGATTTATAACCTTTATGGCAATTGAAGAATATATCTGAAAAAAGTTTTTGTGCCTGGACTTCAGCTTTAGCCCTGGTTCACACTGAGCTGTGGAATGTCACTACCGCATGTCAGTCCTGATTTTGGTGGCGATTTCACAGACATCTGTGCGGGTTTCTGCACAGATGTCAATGGAAAACGCACCCTGAAATCGCAAAAAGTAGAACAGAAACTACTTTTTGAAATCAGTGCGGCGCCGCAAATGCAGCGTCTTACCGATTAGGACGGTGCCACTGCCGGCAAATGCCACCGATTTGACATGTGAAATCGCATGTCAAAACGCACCAATGTGAACCAGGGCTTAAATCATTATAAATATCCATATAGTGTATTCATCTACAGCGGCCCTAAAGCTGGATATATACATGTAGGTTTTTTTGTTCAAAGAAATTAAAAAATAAAATAAAAAATATTACAGACCACCAAAACAATGTGTGATGCAGGGATCAAACCCACTGGGCTACTGTATTCTAATAGTGGAGATATCCCCCCCCCCCCTACTTCCCAGAAGCCGGTTGTTAAAACAGGGGGGTACAAGGGTACACACCCAGCCAACTTTCAGTACATGTGTACCCGGCTTTAGACATTACTCTATTCTTACAACATAACAGAAAGTGCAGAAACATTACTCAGATCTACTGGCTGTAACTTGGCCAGTAGTAAAAAGTTAAGAAAAAAAAAGCCTGGCTGCCTGTAAACAGCTACAGCAGCTTGTACTGCTCCACTGGTTAAGTTTGTTAGAAGGAGCTAAGCTAAGCACAGATAAAAAGAACAGCTAAATATAATTGAGCTCTAATGAGAGCAAAACATAAATATACTTAAAGTGATTGTAAAGTCTCTTTGTTTCTTTAAAAATAACAAACATGTCATACTTGCCTGCTCTGTGTAGTGGTTTTGCACAGAGCAGCCCCAGTCCTCCTCTCGTCTCCAGTCCCTCTTCGGCTCTCCTTGCCCCTCTCCTCTATTTAGTGCCCCCACAGCCAGCAGCTTGCTATGGGTGCACCTAAACCTGAGCTGCAACTCCATGTGTCCATTCAGACACAGAGCTGCGCGGTTCGGCCCTGCCCCCCCCACTTTCTCCTGATTGGCTTGCCAGCAGCGGGAGCCAATGACGCCGCTACTGTGTCACAGCCATTCAGGAAGGAGAGTCCAGAACGGCCGAGACACTCGTGGACTCGCTGGATAGAGATGGGGCTCAAGTATTAGAGGGGCTGATGGGGGCTCCTGCACTCGGAAGGCTTTTTATCTTAATGCTTCAAATGCAAAAAAAAAAAACTTCCGACTTTACAACCCCCAAATTACACCATTAGCGTTCTTTCATGCCTCTGCTTTTTATTACAAAGGGTTGTAAAAATTATGTCCCTCACGATCATAATACATGAATGACTTTCAATTTAAACCCTTCGTGACCAGAGTTAATTTAAGCTTAGATGCCCAGGCCAAATCTAGAAGCATCAGTACATCTTTAGATAACGCAACTTAAAGGTGGGGTACGGGAACTAGGTGCATACTCCCTGTTCTCTACTGCAAAAATAGTCAACCTCCTATAGTGTCTGAAGACCTAAATAGGCATACTTTATAATGCGACATAGTGGGTTCTAGAGGAAAATGTTCTTATCCTAGTGTTACATGCACCTTTCAGATTAACAGAAATTTCTCCTTTATTTAGCTTTGTTAAATGTGCTAAACTGGCATGATATTGGGAACATTCTCACTCACAGTCAACAGTACTTTTTGAAAAAAACAGTCAACATTGATAGATGATGAAGGACCTTTCATGAGAAGCTCACAGTAGACAAGTGCCACTATTACATATCATACATTTGTACAGAGTAGTGTTACCATCTCGGTTACCTATTGTTGTATACACTGTAAGCTTGGGATTCAAGTTTTAGAGAAAAAAAGCAGCATGCAAGTGCAGTGAGACGGCTAGTGGATTTTCTTATTCACTGCAACGTTAGATGCTTGAGAAAAGCCAGCAAAAGCAACTGTTGGCAATAAGTTCAGGAATAAAACACAGATACAAAATCTTCAGTAAATTATACCAAAGAAAAAAAAATAAAGCAAATGTAGTTTACTGTAGTGCACTGATAGAATCAAGGTGACCACATATCAGAATATTCCAGCTGCAGAATAAGTTAGTACATCTGTCAAATAGAGATCTAAATGACATGCACAAAGTGATTATTACTAGTAAAAAGAATTAAAAACTTGAGACAAAATCAAGAATAACCAGTAGTACAAAAAATAGGTTGCTGGGAAACCACTACTAAAAAATACCCCAAAATGGTCTGCATGATACTATTTAGGACCCCCCCCCCCCCTCCCCGACGTATAGCTGAGCTAGCTCAGGCATGATGCCTACGATGCACTTGAAAATTTCAACACAGAATCCTTCCAGACGGAGAAAAGTTTCTCAAGCACAGTAAGCTTTAGGCCCTTTTCACACGGGACAGATCCATTTGACGGACTCTGCTTGCTCAGTGGGGATCGCTCTGCTGATTCCCACTCAGCAGTCGGATGAAAGGTACGCCTCTGGTCACTGTGCAGAGATGGACCTTTCAGAGTCCAGCTCTCCTCTATGGGGAGATCGGATAAAAAAAAAAAAACATCCGATCCGCCAGACAGATGGAAAAATAGGACCACCATCCATCTGGATTCGGTGGACATGATCGGATCAGATAGCAGCGGATAGCACCGCTGATGTCTGCCACTCCATAGAGGGTCCGATCAGGTCCGCATGAAAAACTGACAGGTGAACCTGATCAGGTGAACCTGATCAGACAAGCCCGTGGGCCTTAAAAGACCAGTCAATATATCAGAGTTTCAAGCACTGGCATGAAAACGCCAATGAAGGTTTTAGAGTTCCAAGCAGCAACATCAAAAGATAAGTGAATGTGTATGAGGCTTCATGCACACCGTTTTTAAACAAAAAAAATTTCAGCCTCTAAACGCCCCTCTATGTTAACCTATGTGGCCATGCACACATAGGCATTTATAGGCTGAACAAAAAAAAAAAAAAAAAAACACATCACTTGCGCGTTCAGGAAAGGAACAGTTGAGCAGAAAAAATACTTGATGAGCCTAAACGCTCCTAAATGTTAGGCTAGATTAGCGCTTGAGTGTTCATTCCTTTCAATGTTCACAATAAATAATATTCTGGCCCATGGAATGAACACTCAAACACTCAAGACGCCTAAATGCGACTTTATGCTCATTTTTTAAGCTGCTTTTCCCCTGACAGGAGAAAAGGCGTTCAAGGGAGCTGGGCAAATGCCAAGTGTGCATGAGACCTAGTGTTCCAAGTAGTAACATGGAAAGACTAGGAAAGATATTAGGGTCTGTTAATATCAGGTATGTTGGGACTGTGCTGGATGGTGCGCACTCAAAAATACACAGCAAGCAGTAATTTTTTTCAGCACAGCATGGTGTGACGCACTGTCGTACTGAAATCCAATACAACCCTGTATAGAACTTAAAGCAGCATTAATCCCTCAAACTAAAAACGTATTGCAGCTTAATAATTCTTAGATGTGATGACTGTATTGTTTTGTTTTTTAGTTTTTTTTCCCCCATTGGTTTCACCTGGTGACCCAACCAGCAAGCCTTTTATTTTTTAACTTATTTTAAATATATCAAGCTGGCCACCAAAAGGATTAGTTGGATGATTAAGACAAACCATTTATAACTGACAGTGGGTGCTTACAATTGTCAGCCTTAATTCCTTTCTATAGAACTTTTATCCCAAAACAAAAAACCACCAGCGTCTGTGTTCCAATACAGCTGCTGATTGAATGGGTCTTTAAGAGTTACAAGCAGTGATATGAAAAGATAAGTGAAGGTATGACTTCCAAGCAACAAATGAAAAAAAATAGCAAAGGTACTTAAATGAAAAAAAATAGCAAAGGTACTAGACTTATAAGCGCGAAAATTAAGAGACTAGTAAAAGTATTAGACCTTCCATGCAGTGATATGAAAAGACTAGTGAAAGAATTAGGCTTTAAAGCAGTGATAGTTAAATGGTCCCATAGTGTGAGTGCAATGCAAGAGAAAGTGAAATGAAACGCAGAGGATCAGTGATGAACAAGGCAACACACAGTGAGCGTGAGATAGTACTGCACTACCTGCAAAATCATAACAAATCAACGTGCCATAAGTGGCACATAAACATAATGGTGCCATTCTCTTTAAAATATATTCAGTGTTTAAAGGAAAATAGCCACAGAGATTTGGCATTTTATATTTACAAGAAAACCTAGGTATGGCCATCTGAAAGCTGCCATCCTTTAGGAAGAGGATACAACAAGTACAATACAATTATTGTATAGCTATAAAGATAATCACAATTTTTACTGTGTTTAACTGTTCTTCCTGTATAGCCAATGGAGTCAACAGATCACAGTTGTCTCCCACTTGTTGCAACCTTAAAACTAAATTTACAGTGTAAACCAATCACTACAACACATTCCTGGGACAAAAACTTTTGTAGCTAAGGCTGCTTTTGCATTCTATCTGATCACTTGATCTAGTTAACACACTATATAAGAATTTGTAGGTTGGACAGTTTCCATAAACAGACCAATTTCTCCAGTCCCGTGTGATAATTATTTCTCTTTCTAGTTAACACACTGTAATATGAAAAATCACATGTCTGGTGGTCCCTTTTTATCCTGCATCCCAAGTTGGTTAAAACTGGCATACTGGATTAGTGGATTGCTGAAAAATAAGTTGATGTCAAGTGGGGTCTCTTCCTCAGAGTCCCAAGAATCGCCATCCGAACTGCTGGAGTCTTCTGTAGTTGTTGGGGGGTAGCTAAGCTGTTCAAGCTGGTCCAGTATATCTCCAAACTGGAGAGCAGAGCTGGATTCTGACCGCACAGAACAGGCTGGAAAGTTGATCATTGAGCTGGCAGTGGAGTGGTTTTCAGAACGTGAAAAACTTGGAATACCATTAAGGTTGGTGAGGGAACTGCTTTCAGAATGATGGTGGAGCAGAGAGCTACTTTCTGAGCGGTGGTTGAGAAGTGAGCCATTTTCTGATGGGCTAAGAAGACTCTGCATAAGACTAGCCTGAGCCTTCACCTCAAATAACTCACTAGCATCTGTTGGCCTTGAATTACCATTGAAATCTCTTACATCCATATCATCCAGATAATACTCTTCTGGTGAAATGTCCTCATGGTCAGATGTCGCCATTCTCCCCCCATAATTATATACCTCTGCTCCTCCACTGAAGGAGATGTCAGCTGGATCATCATCTATAAACTCCTCAGTAAGCAGAAGAGAACCAGAAACACCTGATACCCACAACCTGACATCCTCAACCTGGTGAGCATGTTCTGATTCAAGGCTTTCTATGGTATCCTGTCTACTGTGTAAGGTAGGGATAGGGTGGGATGAAAGACCTTGTAATGGTGAATGAACTGGCGGTCCCGTGGTCTCTGGTATTCTGGTGGGCTCTTCTTTCCATGGAGAAGCTGGAATATTTTCAACTCTGGTAATGCTTTTCTGTGGGAAGAAGGTAGGAGGGCTGGATACAGGTTGAGGGGACAGGGTAAGAGGAGAAGGCAATGGAGGAGTCTTCAAACTCTCAGTGAAAGTGATGATCTGGAAGTACAAACATATTGAAATTAAAAACATTATGATGTATATTAATGTTGATCTTCACTTATATAAACTACTGAAGAACAACTTATCACAAGTAGAAAGTAGCATGAAATTTGCAAATGCCGATATGCATAATAAAAGGGAAAATGCAAAGAAAAAATAAAGGATAGTAACAAATATTTAAAAGATAAGGGTGGTTTGAAGATGAATCATCATGCAAAACTAAGAAACATCAATATCAGACTAAAAAGTCTGGATTTAGATGCATAGTCATTACCACATATATATTTAAAGGATAGATTTCAGAAGTCAAATCCCCCATTCATTATCTTTGCACTAGCTGCTATTTTAAGAAGTGACATTAAGGCCAACGGTGGCCATTTAGAAAGCATAGTAGGAGAATTCCCCACAGTTATCTTGGTAATTCTAAGCACAGTGAATGTGACCCTAGGAGCGTATATGGGTTGTTCTCTCTATTTTGTTATATAATTACACGTGGCTAGACCAAAGTGCTTTCATGCAGCATGTAAAATTATGAAGAGAGGAAGGAAACATTCAGCAATTTCAGTCAGCAGCCACAGTCTGTATTGCTTGAGCCTCTTGAGATACATTGGTTTCTGTTGTGTATTGCTGTATGACCATTTGGCCACTTAATGTTCCAGAGTAGGGATGAGCTCAGGCATGTTCGCATTGAACACATGCAGAGCCCACCAAGGAAGTCGGCACCGTCGGAACCGTACTGCGCGAATCACAGGCAGGGAGACATTTCCCGATCTCTGCAGCCGAGCATCGGGAAATGTCTCCGTGCCTGTGATTAGCGCAGCGCGGTTCCGACGGTGCCGACTTCCTTGGCGGGCTCTGCATGTGTTCAATGCGAACACGCCTGAGCTCATCCCTATTCCTGAGTAGTAAATGTACCTACTGGTAAAACGAGTCCTAAGGAACTCAATCTAGCCAAATGAAATAAATGTACCTAGATGTGCATGAGCAATCACAGTAGTACACTTGTGCATGTCATACTAAGCCAAGCACATAAAAATATACCTGTTGCTTTTAGCACATGAAACAACGGGTATGTCAAGGTAGGAACAACATGCACGGTTTTCAATGTCCCTTTTCGCAGTATAATAGAGGTCAAGAAAATAAGCTAGGAAAATATCAAAAATAGACTATATTGCACCCTATTAGTCTTTAGATGTGGGGGTCGGTATTAGTTTTCCTTTTATTATCATCATGTGATCTTGCCAGTAACACATTTCCCATTATAAGGTGACAGCATTCACTGACAGCATCGCCACCCTAGGCTGCTCTCTTAATATCCATTATAAAAACCACCTCCTCTCCTCATTTTCGCTACATAGAGAGGTGGTGTTTTGTAGTTCACAGAAGACAGCTGGTAGGGCCAATAACATTGTTTGAGATTTCACTTCAGTGTAAAGGGAGTCACAAAGCACTGTCAAGATCAAAATCGGTCTTCGTGCCCCCCCCATCCCTATGTTGTGCTGACCTAGGCCCAAGCAATACAGTAAGCAAAAAAAAAGAAGCTAAATGAGGGAGGAGAAACAGATGAAAGGTGCCGTAAGGAAATGCAGCAAATATTAGCCAGTAAGCAGCAAAGCAAGGAAAAGGCTTGGGGATCTAAGGGACCACAGAAAACAGAAAAAGCAAGAGAGACAGCAAAGCATGAAGCACCCAGTGCTGTATATCTACACGCACCTGCTTTGGAGAGTCAGGAGTCACAGTGCAAGGGGACACTCTGGGTTTGCTGTGTCTCCTGCAGGACAGAGAGCAATACAGTCAGGAGGATCCCACTGACACCAAAGCCCAATGGTTAACACAAAAGCAGGTACTATGCATACAAGCAATGTTGAAGAGACTCAACATTAGAGATAAGTACTACTGACTACAGACATGTGTTTAATTCCATAACATGCACTCTTACCCTTGATTGTAACCTATAAGGTCATTTGCCTTGCCTCTCGGTATTATCTAACTAGCTCCAATTTGTAAAATAATATTATACCACTGCAAGTCTACATCAAGAATGTAAATCACACAGATTATTCTGACGCGGTTATAGGGGAAATCCTAGCAAGCAATTTAAACCATCAGCTGGAGGTTGAAACCCTTTAAACTATTTTTGTTTTTTTATAGTAAGGGCAGGTTATGCTAATAAAAAGGGCAACTGACTAAAACAAATATTTCTGTTTTGTAAGGATGCTTGAAAACATGCTGCCTTGTATCTTGCATGCAGGCTATATATACATGGCAATTCTTTGGTAAATCGTTTGAAAACACTACAATATCAGTCAAAGGGTATTTCTGATAGTGTTACAACCCAGTTTTTATAATCTGGTTGCTTAAAATTAGGAAAAGATCAAAACCATTAAGGACATTTCTGTGAACGATTTGATTCCATGTAGTTTTCTCTTCCAAGACTTCCAAAACTGGTATATCACTGGCATCATAGACTTCTGGGAGGATATCATCATCAGAATTCTTTGTGCTGCCTACCTGCCTTGGCCATTACATGTGAAATGACGATGCCACTCTCCCCTCCATATAGAATAAACTATTGGTAAAACCATAGCCAGGAGAGTAACATCTTCATTAGGGCTTGTGGGCGATACAAACTACTGCTTGGAAATCTGATCACTGGTCTCCAAAACATTCAATAAGCTTTAGATGCTTCAGATTACTGATGGCAACGCCAAACAAAATATCCGGTTTGGATGAACTAAGGCCCCTTTCACACTGAGGCGCTTTGTAGGCGCTATTGCGCTAAAAATAGCGCCTGCAATGCGCCCCAAAAAAGCCGCTCAATAGTATCCAATGTGAAAGCCCGAGGGCTTTCACACTGGAGCGTTGCGCTTGCAGGAGGGTCAAAAAACTCCTGCAAGCCGCATCTTTGAGGCGCAATAGGAGCGCTAAAAATAGCACTCCTATAACGCCCCTGCCCATTGAAATCAATGGGGTAGCGCCTCCAAAACGCCCGCAAAACGTCGCAAAAATGCGTTATTGCGGGCGTTTTTAACCCCTTTTCGGCCGCTAGTGGGGGTTAAAATACCCCCGCTAGCGCCCGCAAAACACAGCAAAAAAAGAAAAACGGTATAGCGGCGCTAAAAATAGCGCCGCTATACCGCCAGCGCATCCAGCGTCTCAGTGCAAAAGTAGCCTAAACCAATTTTGTTGGATCTTTTCAAGGGTCTTCCATTAGCAGCAAATCATTGGGCAAACTCTTGCATTCGCTCAGAAATATGGACTAGCTGAATATTGCTACTACTCAACTGTTTCCTGTGCCTTCTTTTTTTAATGATTTTCTGGGCAGGAGCTAGGTAGCGCTGAAGGAATCAACTCAAGAAACAGCTGCCTGTTTGGGAATTTAAATACAAAGCCTCATGCTGGTCAACATTGGGTAAATGCAGAATTTACATTTTTTACTGCAGCACACTACACATGAGTTGGATGTCATTTATAAAAGAGCCCTTTGCCATATGCATTTTTCTAAGCTTACAAAGTAATGTCATTTTTGTATGGAGACTAGCGGGTAAAATTAACAAAGAATGATATAAAAGAAAAAGGGGCTGAAAAGCATAGGAGCACTAACCAGTAACACACACACACACATCAGGGCTGTGTACTGACCTTTCATACGGTAGCTTCTTGATGCTGGTGTCTCGTACATAGTCCATCAGTTGCTTCTGTGTTCGACCACTTTAAAAAAAAAAAAAAAAAAAAAAAAAAAAGATAAAACATCAAATAAATCATCAGAGCTGAGTAGAGCTGCACGATTCTGGATAAAATGAGAATCACAATTTTTTTTTGCTTAAAGATCATGATTCACTCACGATTCTCGGCATAACATCATCTTTCACATTATACAAAAAATTGGGCTAATTTTACGGTTTAGATCAGTGATTCTCAACCAGGGTTCCGTGGAACCCTAGGGTTCCTCCAGAGGTTGCTAGGGGTTCCTTCAGCATTGGGCAATTTCTGCCTCTCAGATAAGTTCCCACTGACACCAGTGATCTTTTTATCTATCTGTAAGGAGGTAATTCTTCCCAATGACCACAAGTTTAAAGACCATTCTTCCCACTGACCATTACACGAACGTTTAATGAGTTGTAGATTTAAATTTTTTAGCAGGGGTTCCCCGAGACCGGAGAACTATTTCAAGGGTTCCTCTGTGTTGAAAAGGTTGAGAAAGGCTGGTTTAGATAGAGAAACGCATGACCGCGCTTTGGGGATCTTTTTTTTTTAGATCCTTTCACGGCTCAATTTTTACATTTAAGGACATTTTCCAATGAGGACTTTTTGTGTTTGCAACTTGTTTAAAGATTACTTATTATATTGTGCCTGTTTTATATTTCTCAGCAAATATTGATCTGATAATTGTGTTTAATGACGTTAGATTTTTAGGATTTTAGCGCTGCACTAACTAATTATAAGTTACACCTAAGGATTTGATATATTGACCTTGAGTGCATAGCTGCTTACAAGTTAGACAACCTATTGTGCTGGTTCATTTTCTATTTATTTTACTGTTTAGTTTTATTTTTTTAATTCATTAAAAAGTATTCCCAACCCCCCTTAAAAAAAAAAGCATTTAAAAATCCGCTGTGCAAATACAGCGTGACATAAAATATTGCAATGACTACCATTTTATTATCTAGGGTCTCAGCTAAAAATATAAAGTTTGGGGGTTCGGAGTAATTTTCTATCAAAAAATACTGATTTTAACTAGTAAGCAACCAATGTCAGAAAAAGGTTTAGGCCCCTTTCACACTTATACGACTTGTCTCCCGATTTGTGATGGCAAAGTAGCATGACAAGTCTTTCCCATGATTTCCAATGACAACCATTCATATTAGTACGACTTCAAGTCATTCCGACTTCAAAAGTAGTCCCTGCACTACTTTGGTCCGATTTTGATGCCACTTACAGAGGCATTCCCTGAAATCGCTGGCACGAATCGCAGCCGCAAAATCGCTGTAAAATTGCGCGCAGTAGTGTGAAAGGGGCCTTAGTCTTTAAGTGGTTAAACTGACCTAATTTACAGACTGAAGTTCATTCCTTTGATCTAAAAGAACCAAATGATACAATGTTTCTCTTTATCTCTCAGCGCTGAGAAGTGTTGTGATAAGCTTTGCCTACTTTTTTTTTCTTTGACAGCTCTGAGCAGAGAACAGCTCTGCATTTACATGAATCGTGGAAATACCAAATTAAGATCGTGAGAGGGGTTGAATCAAGATGGCGATTTTTTAATGATTAATCGTGTCGCTCTAAAGCTGAGCCAACACCAACTATGCCTTTCCTTCAGTGAAAAATAATGACATTACAGAAGGATGTCTCTGTTCAGGCTAGAATGGGGAAGGTTACATCTCTTCTATTGAGTCTAAGAAGCTCTATGTGAGCCCAGCAGTTATCTCATCATATGCAGGAATATTCAAAACATGCATTAAATTCTGCATGAGAAGTTGGGAAGCTTAATGCCACTGGCATAACCTTTCTCCCTGTACCCTTGTCACAAAAGAAGCAAATGTTCCAGTACCTGATAACACTGTTCATAAATAAATCAGCTTCTCTGCATCTCATGGCTGTGTTAGAGTAATGCTAGATATCAATGCTGTTAGAAAGAAAGCACGGTCGAGCCCCACACTCCAATCAACATGCTGGTAGGTTAATTGGCTTCTGTCTAAATTGGCCCCAGTATATGAATGTGAGTTAGGGACCTTAGATTGTAAGCTCCTTGAGGGTAGGGACTGATGTGAATGTACCATGTGTATGTAAAGCGCTGAGTAAATTGATGGCGCTATAAAAGTACCTTAAATAATAATAATTATAAGGATTTATGGGCAGAACAGTCAACCCTTTCTTATTCTAAGTGAGAAGGTTCATATGTCGCTTATATCTGCTAAAAAGGCAACACAAGGAACAATATTAAAAGGAGTTGTAAAGGCAGAAGTTTTTTTATTTTAATGCATTCTATGCATTAAGATAAAATACCTTCTGTGTGTAGCAGCCCCCCCAGCACCCCCCTAATTACCTACCTGAGCCCCTTCTCTCTCCAGCGATGTCCACGATCCACTAAGCCATCCAGGACACGCCTCCTGATTGGCCGAGACAGAGCATCTGCGCCATTGGCTCCTGTCAATCAAAGTCAGTCAGCCAATCAGGGAGAGAGGGGGCGGGACCAGGACTGTGTCTGAATGGCTACACAGAGCTCTGACTCGGCTTGGGTGCCCCCTGTAGCAAGCTGCTGGCTGAGAGGAAGGAGGGAGGGGCTAGGAGCAGTGAAGAGGGACCCGAGAAGAGAAGGATCCAGGCTGCTCTGTGCAAAACCAACCGCACAGAGTGAGGTACCGTTTTTTTCGCTCCATAAGACGTACCCCCCCCCCCCCCCCCCCGCAAAAATAGGGAAACTTCCCTACGTCTACGTATTATGGAATACTGACAGGCCTCCTCCCCCTCCACCGCTATGTCTCAATCGCGAGCCTGGCGATCTCCTGGCTAAGCCTGTCACTCACAGAAGACAGCAGTCCCAGTGGCCGAATGGAATACAGCCGCTCCTGCTGCTCTGTCTTCTATCTGAGTGACAGGTTGCCAGTTGCCGGGCACAAGTCAGGCTGCATTTAATGGTGCATTCAATGAGCACAGGTCAGGCTGCATTTAATGGTCACTGGTCGGGATGCATTTCATGGCACTAGTAAGGCTGCATTTAATTGGCACTGGTAAATATTTTAGTACACCATTTGGTTCAGAATATTTTTTTATTGTTTTCCTCCTCTAAAACCTAAGTGTGTCTTATGGTCAGGAGCGTCTTATGGAGCAAAAAATACGGCAAGTATAACATGTTTAAAAATAAAATAAAAATAACAAACAAACCTTTACAATCACTTCAGGTGCTGACATTATGCTCAGGAGAATATCTACCATCCTCGTGTTACCAGCGTAACACACCTATAGAAAAACTGGTAAAAACTAAAGCACAATATGAACACTGGTGGCATTAAGACCCCATTCACACAGGGGCGACTCAACAGGCGACTCAGCCGCCTGACAAGTCGCGTCCGTTCTGTACAATAGAACCGTTCTAACTTAGAAAAAGTTATTTA
Source organism: Rana muscosa (assembly GCA_029206835.1). Lineage (NCBI taxonomy): Eukaryota > Metazoa > Chordata > Amphibia > Anura > Ranidae > Rana > Rana muscosa. The sequence continues at coordinate 471,079,296 of CM055121.1, read as the reverse complement.
TATATATATATATATATATATTTTTTTTTTTTTTTATTATATATCGATTTTTACTTCTCTGAAACAATCACCACACATCCCATAAAAATCCTCAATTACACAATTATCACTTTTAAACTTTATTTTCATTTACCTGTATCGAAAAGAGGAACCCCGGCTTAGAAGAACTGGCTTGGCTTTTGGCTTAGGCTGATCCTGGAGTCGGAAGAAGCTGTGATACTCAACACAGATTTTCCAGAACCTCTTACACATATCCCGGCTAGGGAGAAGGAACTCCAGGGCATCCTGATAGGGACCCTACATGAAGAAGGTGGGTAAGAAATAGGCCAATATATAAATTGTAACAAAAAACAAAAACAAAAAAAAAAACCTACTCAGACATTTAAATTACTTTTATTAAAATCTTTAAGCTATAATATAAACAACCTAGCAAACCTATGATGCCATATCTGAGCTGAAAGATCAATATAAAATGAGAAAGGTTATAATGTAATTCATTAAAGGAAAAGTAGGGCCAAAGCTTTTTGCACAACCAAAAACCAGTGCTGGAGGGGAAGGGCAGAGCAGAGAGCAATGACCGACAGTCACCAGCTCTCTGCTCCCTGAGAACTGAGCGATAAGCTCTCTGAGTATATGGCCTCATGCACAAGGGGCGTTGGAAAAAGGAGCTGCAAAGCCACTACTCAATGCCAGGAAAAAGAGGCTTTAAAAACGTGCTTTTAGAAGCTTTTTGCATTGGTGTTAATGCACGTTTAGCTGCGCTAGCTTTTACAGTGTTTCTCTGCCTCTATTCAAAATCAATGGTTCCCTATGAGAGCCCATTGATTTGAATAGAAGTCGCACCAGAAGTTGGATCATGACAATCTGCGGTGTGGCTTATGAGCTGAGGGATCTTGAAGGGGAACCCTCGCCAAAATGGAAATAAATAAATAATAATAATTGGCGTAGGGTTCCCCCCAAAATTCATACTAGACCCTTATCGGAGCACACAACCCGGCACCCCAAAGCACCTTGTCCCCATGTTGATGAGGACAATGGCCTTTTCCCGACAACCCTGGCCGTTGGTTGTCGGGGTCTGCAGGCAGAGGGCTTATCGGAATCTGGAACAAACAGATGGGTGATATGGCGCACTCTGGTTATGGCTCATTATAATAGTAAAATTAAATGGAAGGAAGGAGGGGAACCGGGGTGGTGGTGGCAGTATATTTAGGAGAGTAGAAGTCCATGTAAGGTAACAATAAATGGATACTGTTCAAAGAAGGCTGCCAGTTCAAAAAAAAAGTTGAAGTTGAAAGAACTCTGCAATAGAAGAAAGGGAAAGAGAACAGCGCCCCCTAAGTGCAGTACTGACGTGTTTAATTTGCAACAAAGTAAATGATTACACTCACAGGATGGTAATGCAAGCAGGCAAAGTATGGATCATCCGCTCCTGACTTCCGGGTGGGATGGGGTCCAGCGTCACTGTGGTGGACGGGTGTCCGCGGTGAAGTCTGTCCTCCGGGAACAAGGCTGGAGACGATGCTTCCGGATGGAAGGAACTCTGTCAGCGGTGCACAATGGACTGTGTCACTTCCGGGTCAGGTCGGCAGGGCGGTGCTAGCGTTCGGAGTATTCTTACTCCTTCATCAGGCATTGGATCCTGATGAAGGAGTAAGAATACTCCGAACGCTAGCACCGCCCCGCCGACCTGACCCGGAAGTGACACAGTCCATTGTGCACCCCTGACAGAGTTCCTTCCATCCGGAAGCATCGTCTCCAGCCTTGTTCCCGGAGGACAGACTTCACTGCGGACACCCGTCCACCACAGTGACGCTGGACCCCATCCCACCCGGAAGTCAGGAGCGGATGATCCATACTTTGCCTGCTTGCATTACCATCCTGTGAGTGTAATCATTTACTTTGTTGCAAATTAAACACGTCAGTACTGCACTTAGGGGGCGCTGTTCTCTTCCCCCTCTTTTCTCTTATCGGAATCTGGAATTCCCCTTTAACAGGGGGGCCCCCAGATCCCGGCCCCACCCCACATTGTACCTATTCACCCCAAAAAAAGTGTGAAAAATAAAAAAACAGTACACGTCATTGACAAAGTAATTTATTTAAGCAGCTCTGGCATCTCTTCTCCTTCCGATTTCTTCTCCCTCCAGGGAGGTCTTCTCCCACCGCCAGTTCTCTTCTCTCCACTGTCTTCTCCTGCCGCCGGTTCTCCCTCTGTTCTTCCTCCGATGCACTTCCAGCGCTCTCTCCCACTGTATCGCTGGGTCCGCCATGTGCCATTACTTATATAGCCATGGGGCGGGGCCACCCGGGGAAGTCATCCGAAGGCCCTGTCCTTTGTGACATCACTGCCCGAGCATGATCGGGCGGTGATGTCACAGGAGGCGGGGCCTTTTGGATGATGTCATCGGGTGCCCCCCCTGCCCCAAAGCACCCACCCCCTCATGTTGAGGGAATGTGGTATGGTATGGGGGGGGAGGCGTTCGCTCGTCTCCCCCCCCCTTTCATGGCCTGCGTGGTCGGATAAGTGTCCAGTATGCTCTTGGAGGGGGGGAACCCCACGCCATTTTTTTCCCATTTTGGCGAGGGTTCTCCTTCAAGTTCCTCAGCGCACAAGACGCACCGCAAGTCCAATCATCATGATCCAACTTCTGGTGCGACTTCTATTCAAATCAATGGGCTCTCATAGGGAACCATTGATTTTGACATAAAAAAACAAAACGCTTGATGAGGCATAACATGGCTGTATCCAGCGTTAGGGCGCGTTTAGCAGCTTTTACCAGCGTCAGACATTTTTACAGCTCTAACGCCGGTCCTCAGAACGCACTGGCTGTGGGGGTTTTTTTGCAGCTCAGAAACGCCTATGCCACTTACAGTTTCTTAAAAGCCTGTGTGTGCATGAGGCCATAGAATAACATGGAGAGGCTTTTTTAAGCTGTAAGAAGAAGAAAAAAAAAAAAAAAAGACTGCCGCTCCTAAAAGTGGCTGTAAAAAAAACACCCCGTGTGCATGGGGCCTCAGTGCGTAGACAGAACTATGAAGGATTTCTATTTCCCTCCTATATAATTTTCCTCACTTTGACTGTTTAGCTGGAGTGTCTGGAAATCAGAGATCATCTTAAGTCTGACAGTTGCTCAGGTAGATTTTATGAAAGGTTTTTGATGCATTTTTTTTTTTATATATCGTAGGCAATAAAATCCAATTATACAATCCAGCCATTAACAGTACTCGTGAAAGAGCAGGGGGTAAATAGATCCCAATACTCAAGATACCGAATGTGCAGTTGTCAAACAACAAAAGATTAGGATCTAGAAGTTTATAAACTAGAAACAATTTTCTCTGTACATCAGGAGGAACCTCCTCGCAATCCATTAGCCCAAGTAAGCACAATTGAGGATCAGGTGTAAAACCGGTGTAAAAAACAAAAACTAAACTATTGATGGTAACTAATACATCATTCCAATATTGAAAAATATTTTGGAATCTCCACAACATGTGTAAGATGTCTCCAGGGGACAGCCCACTTCTTGTACAGTTGAGTTTAGTTCTGTAACCATATTGACTGAGCCATTTGTGGGCTGCAATACTTTCTGTGTAATATAAATAGCTGGGTATAGTTGTGAGATGGTGATAAGGACACAATGGGTATGGCCTCCAAGATAAATGTCCACTGGTCATCAGACAGTGCACCCTATAGCCTTTCTTCCATTTTACTCTACAAATTAGCAGGGGCGTAGATAAGGGGGGTTCAGGGCTGTTCAAACCCCAACCCCCACCCCCAGAGCATCCTGGCAAAATGCCCAGACAGTGTCCCTGCTGTTTAGCCTCAGCATCAGCACAGTAGAAGCAATCAGAGTTTTGAAGTGCAGCAGCCAACCCTCCTTCTATTGTGCCCCATCCCCTCAGTTTAATAAGGGGTCCCCCTGAAAAGCATGAAATTACTGCAAGGTCTCAGATGCCGGCAATTGATAGTGCACGGTTGAGGGAACTCCTAGACTCCACCTCAAGGTATAAAATGACACAGCCAAAAGGGAGACTGGGGATGCAGAAGTTTTCCTACTTCTGTGCCGTGCTGAATCTGAGATATGGTAAGTGGGGAGGCATTCATTTTCTGTTTTCGGAAGGAGGAAATGAGAAAACAAGCAAGGGGGAGTTTCTTTTGTTGGGGGGGTTAAGGAAAGGGGGGTGGGTTTGCTTTTTTGAGAAGGGGGAAGTTTACAGGGGGTGGTTAATGGCAGGGATTTGCTTCTGGGAGGACGTTTGATCGGATGAAGGGAGATTTTCTTCATAATTAGTAATCTTTGCTGGGGGAAAGGGTGTTGACTGAGGGAGATATTTTTGCTTTAGGGGGTCGGTTTAGAGACGGAGGTTTAATTTTTGGGGGGATATTTGAGGGAGATATTTTACAGTGGAAATCTTTGCTTGGGGAGGGAGGGTTCTTTGGAGGGAGAGGGTTTTTTTTTTCCTAAAGAGATTTTTTTTTATTATTATACTTACCTAGGTGGATGGAGCATCGATCCAATGTTGCATCTGTCCCCAGCTGCTCCTAAGACCAACCACAGAGCGATCAAAGACCGCTGATCACTCAGTTCTCAGCCTTCAGGGAGCAAAAGAGTGGTGACCGTCAGTCGGCTGGCTCAGGGTCTCTGTGGCTCACAGAGGCTGAGCGAGCTGCTGTTCCAGGCATCTGGGTGAATCCTGACTTTAAACTTAGGACCTTTCCACAGCCTGGACCTGCTGAGCGATGTCAGCTGACAGCGGGCTATAGCTGGCTGTCGGCTTAAAATGGGTTACAAAAGTGCAGCCAAAGAGTATGCCGTCCCTTCAGAGTGCATGCACCGGTGACATCACCGGCTGCTTTCCATGTGAATATCTCCTAAGCAACACAAGTTTATGACATATTTACTGTACCTACAGGTAAGCATTATTATAGGCTTACTTGTAGGTACAAGTTCGAAAGCTGGGTTTACTACAGTTTAAGACTGAATAAAAGCCAACTTTATTGACCAGGTGCAAAGAGCACAATATTTTTTTTTTTCATCTCTTAAAACATTTCATACAATTTCTTAGGACACAGTTTTTATGGTTTAAAAAAAAAAACTGGATTTACTGCCTACGACAATATGTTGCCCCTTGCACCTGCTCAACTTACACAGTAAGGTTAGCTAAAATCCAGTCTTGAGTCTCATTCATACATCCTACATGACCATAGTGCAGCAAGTATACTGCAAATACCTGCACCTGGGATCTCAGATGTTCCAATATCTGCTCAGCCTATACACCTGAGTGACAAAACTTGGAACATCTGGGATCCTGGCTGTAGGTATTCATGGTATATTTGCCATTCCATGGCCATTTAGAACATATGAATTAGATCTAAAGCCTGGTTCACACTGCAAGTTTTTTTTTTAGTTCAACCCATCGGGCTGAACGAAAAAAAAAACTAGGGAGCTTAGGAGGAGCTTGCTGTACTAATGAGTACACTACCACACCATAACTGCGTGCATTGCGTTCTATTCAGTTGAATGGGGATAATTTTTGCTGCGCTGCATTGCAAAGCCTCATGGCCCCACTCTGCTGTCACGTGTTTTTACTGTACCTCCCCCAGCATAAAAGCGTAAATTATGCCTTTAAATTTTAGAGACCTGAACCTCCCCCCAGCAAAAAAAAAAAATCTAGCTAAAGTTAGCTAAATCTGTGCATTAGGTGTTAAGGGGAGAATGGAAGTGTAGATATAGTACATTTTGCAGTAGATATCCAGGCTACTAGCTCACAATATGCTTAGCCTAATAAATGTTGCATTTGGGAGGCAATGTGATAGTTCTGTGGGGTGGCCAAACTGCCCACATCCAGATGGAGAAGTTATATTGAACATGCATACGAGGTGTTGCATCCAAACAGTTTTAAAGACTTCTCATTAAGTGGTGAGCACCTCCTTGTGTGTGTGGAGAATACCTATACCCAGGTAATTTTTTTTCCATATAGTTTTCTATAGTATTTATATGTCAATCGTGTATCATTCGTATACTACGTATTCATGTACAGTGGAACCTCGAATTATGAGCATAATCCGTTCCAGGAGAATGCTCGTAATCCAAAGTACTCGCATATCAAAGTGAGTTTGCCCATTGAAGTCAATGGAAACGAAAATAACTTTTATTCAATGGCATGCAATACCACATGCGGGGGGGGGGCGCCAGAGAGCATCGGAAACAGCCGGAAAGGTCGAGGACAGTTCGGCTGACCTCGGAGAGGCTCGGGAACGTAGTATTTCCGAGCACTTCCGAACGGGAACATTCGGCTCCAGCACGCCCCAGACCTCAGGCCAAACGCGGTACTGCACACCGCTTTGGTCTGAAATCCTGCTCTTTTTGCGAGACAACACTCGCAAACCGAGTTAGGATTTTTCAAAATACAGTGCTCCTATTGCAAAAACGCTTGTTAACCGCGTTACTTGCAATCCGAGGTTCCACTGTATTATGAATATCATTTAATCATAAATTTTATATAAAAAAAAAAAAATGTCTATAGAAAGAATCGGTACTCGATTGCACATTTTTAGCCTGGTTAAGATCAGAAGATGTCTTCTAGTTCCTTTAACCCACTTATCTGCCCACCCCTCAAACTATTTTTACTTTGTTGCTGGGACCTGACTTTTACAGACTAGCTAAACTTCACTAAATGAAATTTCCTAGTCAAGAAAGACTGCCTTTTCTGGGTAATCAGGCTCATTGCACAGTGGAATGGCAGGGGGTAAGGCTTAGCCATGTGGTTAGAAAAAGTATAACCAGTGAAATAAAGTGGGTATAGAAAAGAAAATCGCCCCCCTTTTGTTGCTTTGCAGCCTGAAATGGAGACACACAGTTTTTGTTTTATCCAGTGCAACTTATAACATCCAAGTGAAAGGTATAACACCAACATGTCAGAAAAAAATTCCAAAAAATTAATCACAACCTCCTAAAAACTGCTTGTAGAAACGCAAATCAGGTGTAGCTAGCTACCTTCGCAATGATACACAAAGCCATGTGGCTTTCAACTGTGGTTATTTTAATTAGCTCAGCATGAAAAGAGCTTTCCTGAAGCAAACAATCAACTATTGGTGGCAAGGCACTGTCAAAAGATCTCCGTCGACCCTATGACTGTATTAAGAAGTTATCTTTTTATTGTACCTGTGACACATCTTTAAATAAAAATAAAATTCCAACTTTATCAACGCTAACAATATTTATGTAATTTGTACAGTGAAGAAGATGGGTTAGTTTGTTATACATAAACCAATAAAAAAAAACTCCGAACCTCAACTGCAGTGTATCTTTCAGATTTTCTTTCATAAAAAAGGTACACATTTCTGTTTGAGGTTAAAAAAAAACCTTCTCTTACTCCTTCCTGGGCAACAGTGTGTTGAGAACCCAGCCCAGCCCAGCTCATAATTTATCAAATTTTCTTTTGGGCAACCACAAGCGTCATAGGTTATTTTATACATTGGTAGGGCTTGAATGACAAGCTTTTGCCAGCCTTATAGCAGGCAGATCAGATGATTTTCACTAGATTGCTAGAATATTCTCAGCATAAAAATAATAATAATAATAGAGCAGTCTGGTGCAGGTAGGCATATCAGAATCTTCCACATAGCCTAAGAGCAACTATCTGGGTTACATATACAGTGTTTGGTATTATCAGAAGAGAGGAAGTAAAATCCATTATAACCACAAAAAACATCTCATTATGGGACATTGCCATTTCATGTGAAAAAAGGTTTGTTGTAGGGCTGGGAAAAAAAATCGATTTTAATCTTGAATCGAGTTTTGAGTTCAAATCGATTCAGATTTGAAGAAAATCAATTTTTTTAGATTTTTTTTTTTCCTTCAAAGTTTCTGTAGCAGGGCTGCAGGGGGCGTATCTGGAATGGCACTGGACGGCGTTACCCTAATTACATCTACACGCCGCAGCCGCAGTGAGTATATGTAATGTAACACTAACTAACCACAAGCCGCCGTCTGCCTACCTGATCAGCGTGTCATGCAGACAGACGGCGGACATTGCAGTGTTCAAAAGCCGCGCCTCCCGAGTCCTCGTCGTCTGTGATAGGCGGAACACTCAATTTAACAGCAGGAAGTGTTCAGCCTATCACGGACATCCTCTCATCCTCGTCTGTGTTATGAGGATGAGCGGATGTCCATGATAGGCGGAACACTGAATGCTGGGAAATTGAGTGTTCCGCCTATCACAGACTAGGAGGAGGCGCGGCTTTTGAATACTGGAATGGCCGCCGGTGTAGCAGTAAAATCTGTATCCCATGAAAATCTGCATCAGGTACTGGCACAGTGATTGATGCATGGGCACAGTGAGGCACGGGCACAGTGAGGCACGGGCACAGTGAGGCACGGGCACAGTTCAATTCAACTAAGAGTAACCTCAGGATTTTTTGTTGTTTTATTAGCTAAATCCAAATACAGTATTAATAATTTGGATGTTTAACAATCTTTGTTGCACACTGACTTTGCAGTTAGAGAAAGGGTTTGTCTTTGCAATTTTGTTTGTTAATGCACTTTAATATAATAAATAAATAAAAAAATCGAATCGTAAATCACGTTTTTTATTTAAAAAAACGCAGATTTTTTTTTGGGGGAAAATCACTCAGCCCTAGTTTGTTGTTAGGCAGAGCGGGAAGTTTTTCCATTCTAAACAGCCTAGATGGTATAAAATATATATGGTGTACATATTTTGAATTGCTTTGTTTCTATAAGAAATTACTGTTATAACGTATGGGCCTATAATATCCCACCAGGAAACCGCTGGAAAATCTGCTATAGCCTTCTGCCATTGACTTTTAATTAGGTAAGACTTTAATTTTTAAAAGTTCAAAATGGACCAGAGGTTTTCCTTACTGCAGTAATATATTCTGTACAATTATAACCTGTGTTATGCTAGATCCAGAAATTATCGTACGATTCTTCCTCGGACAACCGTTTTCGTACGATATTCGGATCGTGTGTATGGGCCATAAAAGTCCTCCTAAGCTACGCTCCTAATGCATTCACCCTGCCCACTGGGGCTTAGTCTCAGAGGTCTGTGGGCAGGCCAAAATGCTTCAGGGGATGGCTTAGAGGGTGTTCAAGGCTGAGGCCATTTACATTCCTCTCCACCTGTTTAGCTAGTGGTGTATGGTGTCTCTCATCCTGTCATGCTCACTGCTTTCTGGATCAGGCATAAGACAGTCTTGCACTCTTACATCGCTGTGGGACACCCGATTCTTTACCAGCAGAGCACCTTAAGAGGCACAAGAAATGGTTATAAAAGGGGGCGTGTCGACTTCCGGGATGTGAGCAGGATTTCTTCTGAGCTCCGGACCGCGCTAGAATCCTTAAGTATCCTGTGCTGCCACACACACACACACCGCGATTTTCTCCATAAAAAGTACCTGGGCGAGGAGGGGAACACCCGAGGAGCTACACGATGGTCAAATACGGTCCCGAGTGTGGACCCGTCGCCGGCGGAGAGGCTTGCTCATTTCGCACATGGAGCCGGCCAAGATGGCGCCCGCCAGCAACAGGAGGATGAACAGCGCCCAAACTCCCCGGACAAGCGGCAATGGGCTGAGGATGAGTCGGAGTGGATGGACGCTAGTGACCCCCTGACAAGCCCGGTCCCACCCTCGGCTGAGGAGGCTTCAGGCTCAGGCTCTCAGGTAGGAGAACCGTCCCTGGCACAGATCAAGGTGACCATTAAGAGCTGCCATGCCTCCCTGTCAACCAAGATTGAGACTATAAGGGTGGACTTTGCACTGCTGAAAGATGATGTCCGCAAAGTCAGGGAAAGGGTCACTACTGCGGAGCAGAGGATTAGTGCTGTGGAAGATGATCTGTCCCCACTCATGCTAACGGTCAGGGAGGTGGCGGTGGGCAACAAGTCCCAGCAAGCCAAACTCGGGGACATAGAGGACAGGCTCCGTAGAAACAATTTGCGTTTCCTAGGATTCCCAGAGGAGTTCCTCATGTCCTGGCTCAAAACTACATTTGGAAACGAATCGTTCTCTCACCTTTTTGCCATAGAAAGGGCGCATTGTGTGCCCCTGTGAGCCCCGCCGCCAGGGTGATTTCCCAGACCTATGTTGGCGCGATTCTTGTATTTCCGTGATAAGGAAACTATCCTCCGCAAAGCCCGCAATATGCAGGAATTACTATTCAACAACAGCTGCATTTCAATTTTCCCTGATTTTTCGGCCGCAACACAAAAACAGAGAGCAGCGTTTCAAAGTGTCAAACAGCGCCTACGTGAAAGGAGCCTGCCCTACAGCATGATGTACCCAGCAAAGCTTAGAGTGGTCCACAAGGGCCAGGTGCAATTCTACACTTCCCCCAAGGAAGCCAACAGGTGGCTGGAATCGCTAGGCTCAGCTTGACGGCTGCATTATTCTGTGTAGGATTGTCCGAATTGACTCAGACACATTACTTTTCAAACTCTGCATTTAGTCTGGGAGTTCTGCTTTCTGACTGCATAGCTGCACTGTGGTACGGCAGCACTGACTCATCCTTTTTCCAATCAATGGTCCGTGGTTAGCTCTGTAGCTCACTAAGTTATCACCCTCCCTTTGCTATCCGGCTGGATAAGGAAGGGCTCCCCCTGCTAGGGTGAAGGTACTGTTTATGTTTGGGGAAAAAAAAGCCTGTGGAATGTTGGGGACTGCGCGCAGGGAGGGGGGTGGGGAGTTTGTGTTCCAATGTTCTGGACCACCGCGTTTATGGATGGGGACACTGTTTTTTCTGATTTTTTCAAAGTACAACACATTTTTTACTTTCTTTTTTTTTCTTCCCTTTTGGGGATTTAAGCTCTTGTTATTCCACATTTACCCATTGTCATTTTATGTGATGAGCATGATTTCTTGTTTGCCGATCATCCCTCAATAATGGGGAGGAACCGTATGTTATTGTCCTGGTATGCCAGGTCCCACTATGCAATCACTTCTCGGTATGATGGCCAGGCTTAGTACTTTTAAACTTCTCTCCTGGAATGTGAGAGGTCTCAACTCAAAAGTTAAGAGGACACTTGTCTTTAATTATAAACAGAGGCATAAGCCACAAATTATTTTCCTGCAGGAGACTCATCTGGTAGGCTCTAGGGTTCTGGCCTTACAGAAGGCGTTTGTAAAACATGCTTTTCACTCCACCTACTCGAACTATGCTAGAGGAGTGTCTATTTTAATAACCAAGTCGCTAATTTGTACCATAGAGAAGATAGTAACGGACCCCTTTGGCAGATATGTCAGTGATTCTCAATATTGACAACACCCCCCCAAACATTTGTGGCACTTTATATTCCGCCGCTGTTTACCATTGCATTGTGGGACATGATACTGGCGAAGGTTCTCCTGGTGGCCCAAGGGCCTCTTATTATAGCAGGGGATGTTAATGCTGTACTGTCACCTAGCATGGATAGACTCAAAAACTGTGTCCGGCTGCACATCTCCATTGGCTGGTTGCATGAATCACTACGGCCTGGTGGAGGTGTGGCGTTGGAAACACGCTGATGTCAGAGAATTTTCTTGTTTTTCCTCTACATATGGTACTTTATCTAGACTGGATATGTGTTTTGTGACGGGGGAGGTATTGCAGAGGGTGGATGAGGTGCGGTACCTTCCGAGGGCTATTTCGGATCACTCCCCCTTGATGGTTTCCGGTCACTATGGGTAGGTCTCGGAGTTGCAAACCTTGGAGGCTGAGCCCCATGTGGCTGGAGGAGGAGTGTTTCGAAAGGGCAACTGCCAAGGAAATATCAAATTTCTGGTTGGAAAACAGAGGGGAGGTGCCGCTCGGGACTACCTGGGATGCATTTAAGGCCACCCTTAGGGGATCGATCTCGGGGCTAATAAAACAATTAAGAGCTGACAGGGAGTGGAAGGTGAAGGAATGTGAACAATTTGCTCCGGAGGTGGAGTATATTGCTATTCCTACTCCCCACAACTTTGGGGAATGGAGAGATAAGGCCAGGCAGTTGGATTTGGTGGTAGTGGAAAAAAAACCAGAAGAAACGGTTATATCAATCACAGCGTATCCTTGAGTTCGGTGACAAAAATAGTAAATTATTAGCATACTTGGCTCACTCGCAACAGGTTTCGGCCTCTATTCCCAGGATTTATAACAAAAGTCGCCTTTTATGTACCAAGCAAGGGGATATTGCTGCTGCTTTTCTAGAATTTTATTCCGACCTTTATAAGACTAGGGTTGATTATCAGGAGGAAGAGGTCTGTCAGTTTTTTGCGCCAGTTCCTGTGAAGGAGCTGTCAAGGGAGGTAGCGGATGACTTGGACCTTCCCTTCAGTACTGAAGAAGTCCTATCGGCAATGCTCTCCATGAACCCTAATAGAACGCCTGGTTTAGATGGGTACCCTGCAGAATGGTATACCACTTATAAAGAATTTATGGCATCCACTTTGTTGGAGGTATATAGGGACGCTATGTACAAGGGGATACTTCCTGATTCAATGCAGGAGGCACTGATTGTACTGCTCCCAAAGCCCCATTAAAGACCATGAACAGTGTGAGTCGTATAGGCCCATCTCCCTTATTAACGTAGATGCTAAAATTTTAGCCAAACTCCTAGCTCAGAGTTTGAATGGCGTAATAGGGACCATTGTCCACCCTGATCAGACGGGCTTCATCCCAACGAGATCCACAGCTATAAATCTGAGGAGACTATTTACTGTATTACAATCTGTAGGCCCGGTTCCAGACACCCACATTGTAGTGTCATTAGACGCCCATAAGGCCTTTGACTCTATTGAATGGCCATACTTATGGGCGGCCCTTGAAAGATTTGGCTTCTGCCCTAAATTTATCAGCTGGGTAAAGCTGTTGTACTCTAGACCGCTGGCGCGGTTGAGGGTTAACGGCACGGTGACGGAAACCTTTGAAATAACAAGGGGCACGCGGCAGGGGTGTCCTCTGTCGCCTCTGTTTGCTCTGGCTATAGAGCCATTGGCGGTCCAGCTGAGGGAAGATGTGGAGGTAAAGGGCTGCTGGATAAACTCTAAGGAGGAAAAAACGTCTTTATATGCAGACGACATGCTCTTGTAACTAGCGGAGGGTTCCCTAAAGGCGGCTTTCGCTAGGATTACAGACTTTGGTAGGTACTCTGGTTTTAGTGTAAATTGGGATAAGTCAGTGATTTTCCCTATTGACTCTACATATGCCCCGAATCTCCCAGCTGAGGTTCCCTTGAACGTTGTTTCCCAATTTCGGTACCTGGGGGTAGAGGTGCAATTGCCATTGAAAGTATATATTAAAAACAACCTGCGTCCGATGATGGTGTGCCTGAAGGATAGCTTACAGACCTGGTCCAAGCTGCCCCTTGGCCTCTTAGATCATCTTAAATATGTTAATACAACCTATCTACCTAGATTTTTGTATGTGTTATGGCATGCCCCAATATATGTCCCCAAAAAACTGTTCAGGGACATCAATACCATCTTAGCCTCTTTCCTCTGGGGCAATAAGCCACCACGGGTATCCTTGGACACTTTGTTTTTGCCAGTCCAGAGTGGTGGACTGGCGTTACCAAATTTACAGTGCTACTATTTGGCAGCACAGCTGACACACATCCACTGGTGGTTTTTCCCTAAGATGGAGGTGGCTTCGGTGGAGACTCAGGTAGCCCTGATGCACTCGTTTGAGGCACTAGTCAATTTACTATATAAAAATGGCCCATATCCGCCTCAGGGCGCAGAGATCCTTAAAAACTTTCATATAAAATTTTTCACATCAGTAAAAAGCAAACGGGGGGTGTCCCGCTGACTCTATTCCCTAATGCACCTTTGTGGTATAATCCTCAACTCGCAGAGATCTGTAAAATCCCTGATGGGGCATGCTGGGCTCAGTATGGTCTCATGTACCTGCATCAATTGTTCAGGAACCAGACTTTTAGGGCATTCAGGGACCTTCAGTTTGAGTATAAGTGCCCCAACAATTACTTTTATAGGTATCTTCAGCTGCGCCATGCTGTAAAGGCTCAAATTTGGCCTGCGGGAGGTCCAGCTGAAGAATTCAGACCTGGAGAAACTGTTAATGGAGGAGGACCACTCAAAACTAGTATCAAGATATTATTTCTCCCTAATGACTTCCTCATCCCCTAGGATGAAAAGGGTGGAGGCGCAGTGGAGAGGTGATATTCCAGCTCTCACTGAGGAATCCTGGGCTGCAGTCACCGCGTCATTGTTGCCGGCTGTGATTTTGGCCAGGGATAAAGTCATTCAATTTAACTTTCTGCATCAAGTATATTACACTCCAAAGAGGCTTCATAGGATGGGCAGGGCAGAATCTCCTGACTGTAACAGATGTGGGGTGGAGATAGGCGATTTCTTTCATATGATATGGCTCTGTCCGCAGGTGAGGGGATTCTGGTCGAGGGTTATGTCATTTCTGGATGAGAGGATGGCTCTCCCGAATATATGTGATCCGGCCAGATGCATATTGGGTGTCTTTGGGGATGAGGAATTGTCTGACTCAAAAAAAGACTCTTCTGAGAACACTTTTCTTCCATGCTAAGAAAGCAAGTGGAAGGATGATAGGCCTCCGTCGCTCCAGTTTTGGATTGACCTAGTTAATGGAGCCCTCCCAAAATATAAATTGACCTACATATCCAGGGGGTGTCCGAAAAAATTTAACAAAGTATGGGCTGGATGGATCAAATCGGTGACAGGAGAGATAGAGGTGTGAGGTGGTCTGGACAGACTCTAGAGGGTTCCTGCTCTTTCTCAGTAGATCATGATAGACAGTAACATGGGTATGTTGATCATGCACTTTGGCCTCTAAAGATGGAAGATCATATGTTGCAATGTTCTTGTGGACTTGGGTTCCCCCGTTGTTCGGTGTTTTTTTTTTTCTCCTGTTACCGTTTGCATATTTTTTCTCTATGTCAGCATACGTAGGGGTATATACTTGGAGATAGGGGGGTTGGCCCCGCCTGCAAATGATTGACCGTTCTCTGTCTAATATGTGTCGTAGTTACATGTCTCTGATATTGTGAGTATTGGTTGCTGTTTTGATACCCGTGTGATAATCTCCTATGTTTTGATTATGCTCTATGGAATGTAACCTGTGTTATTGTTTTTATGTGAAAATGAATAAAATATACCTTTAAAAAAAAAAAAAAAAAAGAAATGGTTATAAAAAGGTATTATGACTATTTTTTTTCATCATGTATTTTAGTGTGCATTACTTCTTTTAATTACTCTTTAAACATATACTTTTTAGATTATAAAGTTTATTCTACTAGGGCAAATCCGAGAACCCACTTGAGAACAAACACGAGTATTTGAGGGCTTATTATCCCACTTACAATACTGACCTAATGTATAAGAACCTTTGTGGGTTAGTGTTTAAAATATTAAAAATATGGATTATTAGGTTTTGAATTTTTAGATTATTGGGAGCTGTGTTATGGAACAAAAAAAATAGACACTAATAACTTGATTTTCTCTTTACATAATTTTGACCAGCCGATTCTCATAACTCAAAACATCCCCTGTTAAGAGATGAAAGGGACATTTTTTACATTACTCACATGAACCTCCGGGTGTAATTTTATGAGGAAACGTCGTCTTTTGAAGCTTAACTTCCGTATTTTTGACCAGTTAAATGTATTAATTTTCGTGTTACCCTGCAAGTCAAAAACGGAAAAGTAATGATTATAAGTGAAAAGGAAATGAAATTATTGACAAAAAAAAAGAAAGATGTTACCCCCCCATGAAGCTGTATTTACCCCTGTGAGCTATACATATATGGGTGGTGCTATTGATTATGAATGGCACCCAGCTGCACATACAGTGGAAAAAACGTTGCTGCCCTTTAGCACACAAAAATGCATAGATGAAGCACTGTGTCAAAAAATTTTTTTTTCATGTTCTGAGTTATGTTAAAGAAGTTGTAAAGGCAGGTGTTTTTTTTTATCTTAATGCATCCTATGCATTAAGATAAAGGCCTTCTGTGTGCAGCAGCTCCCCTCAGCCCCCCTAACACTTATCCGAGCCCCCTCTCTATCCAACCATGTCCACGAGTGCCTCAGCCGTACAGATTATCCTTCCTGATTGGCTGAAACACAGCAGCGGCGCCATTGGCTTCTGCTGCTGTCTAAGTCAGCTTGCTAATCAGGGGAGAGAGGGGGTGGGGCCGGATTGGGGCTGTGTCTGAATGGACACAGGGAGCTGTGACTCAGCTTGGGTGCCCCCATAGCAAGCTGCTTGCTGTGGGGGCACTAAACAGGAGGGAGGTGCCAGGATCACAAAAGAGGGACCCGAGAAGAGGAGGATCCAGGCTGCTCTGTGCAAATCCACTACAACAGAGCAGGCAAGTATAACATGTTTGTTATTTTTATAGGAAAAAAACAAGCCTTTACAATCACTTTAAGGGGCCATTAAAAGTGAATGGGCTGCCTTAACACCACATGCATCAAACACACAGACAGTAGGGAAAACTATTTGACCCCCTGCAGATTTTGTAAGTTTGCCCACTGACAAAGAAATTAAAGGTCTATATATTTTTTTTTTCATATTGGTGTATTTTAAATGATACAAATGTTATAAATTGAGTTCCAGTTCAGCGAGTAAAATAAGTATTTGAACCCCAATCAATCAAAACATGACTTAGTACTTGGTGGAGCAACCCTTGTTGGCAGGCAGAGAGGTAAGATGTTTCTTATAGTTGACGACCAGGTTTACACACATCTCAGGAGGGATTTTGGTCCACTCTTCTTTACAGATCTTCTCTAAGGTGTCTGTTTATCAAGCAGCGGAACATATCCACTGCTGAGTTTTCAGGTATTCTCAGTGTCTGTTTATGATTAGGGTGGGTGACAAGTGGTTAAAATTTAACTCCAAGTAAAGATTTTATTGCATAGTTACATTAGTGCAGCATGGACCATTGTAATTATGCACATGCGATCTCTGTAAGACAGCTGTGGAAGCAGGACTCCGATTATGGGACTAGCCAAAAAAGAAAGGCCAGCCTCAAAAAAGGGAGACAAAGCTTTTCAAGCTGAATTCCAGGAATGGATTTTAATGCATAATTAGAGTGGTCTACATTAAGGGACCATTGTAGAATCAAAGTAGTCGTCGCCATTATTATAGTGATCATAGGCGTGCGCACTGGGTGTGCCAGGGCACGCCCTAATCACACCATGTGCATTAGCATTATCCAGGGACAGCACCAGGTGGGTGGTTGGGAGTGCCAGTGTAAATGCCCCCATTATAATAAAGGCTAGGTTCAACAGTAGGAACATATTACACCCGTATTTAAGGTGTAACGTAATATGCTTCCAATCAACTGTCTCCCACCATCAGAGCCTCCTTTCTGTGACAGCGGGTGGCGTTCATGTGTGTTTAACATTTGGGGTGCACACCCTAATGCAATAGGCTGCGCACACCTATGATATTGATCCCCGCTGTCTTCCCCATTCTGTGGTGAGCGGCTGTCCTTCTGCATAGTAAACACAGGGGGGGTCGCCTGCTTGTCACAGGTGCCATTCACAGAACGCCTTGCATTTTTATCAACTAATGCAAAGCGTTCTTGGAATGGACACAATGGAGACTGACATCACCGTCCTGCCTCTCCACCTCATCTAATCAGAGAAAAACTTGCCTAAGAAAAATGCAAGGCTTTCTATGAACGGCACCCCTGCTGAGAGAGCAAGCAACCCCCTGTGGTAATATGCAGTAGGGCAGCCACTCTCCACGGGATCAAGTAGACAGATGTGATGACCGTAGTAGTAGACTGCTACAGTGATTTCTTGCTTCCACAGTGATCATTCAAGCTGGACCAATGTAACTATGCAACAAAATCTATGTCTCCATTTTTTAAAACTGGATTTTCTTTGTTTGGCTGGTCCCATGCCTGTAGCCCACTTTCCTGTTCGTAGAGGTCTCTTTTACCAAGCAGGCTCCACAGGAGCCACCTGTGAGTTTATGTTCCCTGTGATGAGCCTATTGTCTTCTGACACGCACAGACGGCATCTCTCACAGGCCAAAATCTTTTCAATGAGGCGCACCAAGAAAGATGGAACATGTAGCTCAGAGGATTGTATCAGCTGACCCTTGATGTTGTGAGAGCGTGCTCTCTGACTTGAACTTCCATCATGCAGCGCTGAGGCAGTAGGTTGTTGTGGCTAAAAATGCTCAAAACTTGAGCTATTTTGGACTTTGCTGAAAATCATTATGTGCTTATTTTACCTACCAAGATGTGTTCCAGATTAAATACACTAGGCTTTAGTATTTTAATCCACATGGTACTGGATGCAGTAAAAGCAGACACCACCGCAGTTTTTTTGTTTAGCCAAGTACTTATTATATACACAAAGACTATCTTTAAACATTTTTGTATATGAATCTCAAATATTACCTGAAAAACCAGTACACCCATATGAGAAACGGACAAATTAATTTTGGCACCTTCCCGGTCAGATGCAAGGTGGAAGCGGGTTCCATACAGGTCGAGTCTTCTAGAAATCTCCAGAATCTGGAAATCAGCATCAGCTGGAGACATGCCACTGCAAGAGGAAATTATAGCAACAGACGTGCCATTAGAACAGAATACTTATTACATGCTTACATAATTTAACAAAAAGTAAACAAAAAAATAATTCGAGCCGGTTCACACAGGGGCAACACGTCTTCAACACGACTTCCAGAAGCAACTTCAGACACGACTTGAGCATGAATCACAGCGAGACTTGAGCAGACTTGGAGGAGACTTCAGCACGACTTGTGGTCATTAACAACACGACTTGAAGTAAATTCCTTGTGGCTTCTGGGTAAATTCCTTTCTGCTTCCTGTAAAGTTGCCTTCAAAATGAACAGTGATCAGACTTCTAAGCGACTTCCATTGAAATCAATGGGTACAAGTTGCCTACAGGTCGCCTAGAAGTCTGATTGAAGTAGTACAGGAACCTTTTTTGAAGTCGGAGCGACTGCAGTCGTGTACATTAAAACATCTCCATTCACTTCAATTTGTCTTAAAAATAGCGCGACTTGGGGCAACTCGGGGAGACCTGAAGTCTCGTCCGGAGTCGCCCCTGTGTGAACCGGGTCTAAGGCTTCACTGTTGTATACAGATATTAATATGATCATATATAAAAATGATACAATATGACTCACATGTGCTCGTGGTGGTACTGCAATATGCGCTCTTCCAGATTGTCCTGTCTCTGTACATAGTGAGCATTTTTCAGATTCTCCAAATCCACTTTCTGATCGTAATCCCCAACTTCAGCTGTAACAGACATGGATATATAGATATAAACATGGAATGAAAATCTGAATTAAAATGAGCAAATGTTATGAGCCAACAATAGTGTAATAGCATAGAAGGGTATTTGTGTAACATTTTTAGGTTTAAAGCACATGATCTAAGTGTATTAAACATTAATTATTAGGACATCTTAGCAACATTTAGGTTTCACTAAGCACCTTACTGAGGTTTCTTAAAAGGAGTTGCAGCCTGTAAAGATAATGCGAACTGGGCACCTCAAAAAAAAACAAACATAAGACACAGGGCAGCCATGTTGTTCAAAATTCATAAGTCCGCCATGAAATTTTTTAAACTAGAAGACAGAAGAGCTGTTGGCCCCCTTTCAAAACATATAATCCCAGGAGTGCATCTCCATAGGCATAAAACTTGAGCAAACAGTTTCCCAAGTCAGGCCATAGATGATGCTTTACATTCAACCAGAAGGTTGAACAAAAAAAATTTGATTACCCCAACAACACACTCTGCATTGATAGGGGAATCCCTCCTGTGGAGCTATTATATTCTGACAGCGGGGAGAGTCGTCTGCAATCAGAATACAATAATCAGTGATGCCTTCTACAGCCAGTGGCACCGATTGAGCGAAAAAAAAAACGAAAAAAAACCCCCACCATTAGGGGCAGCTGAATAATCATAAAGACGGGCAATCCCATCACTTCTCATTGGTCAGGTCATTTTTGTCAACAGAGATTGACTTCTGTACAACCCGCTGCAGCTTAAATTCATACATTTCCCAAGTTTCTTGTACAGGTATACTATAGCCACCACAAACAACTTTTAGTTTCAGTCTAGCCAAGGTTTAAGTGCACATCACACATTTTAAAGGAAACGTCCTGCCTAACAGTAGACATCTCAAGGTGTCTGCTATTATTTTAGAAAATAAAAATGGCATTTGGGCGGGGCTTAGTTAAAGTGGTTGTAAAGCTTCACTTTTTTTTTTTAAACAAACATGTCATACTTGCCTTCACTGTGCAGCTCGTTTTGCACAGAGTGGCCCCGATCCACGTCTTTTGGGGTCCCTCGGCGGCTGTCTTGGCTCCTCCCCGCATCAGCTAACCCCCTCTCTGGGAAGCACTCTCCCAAGGTGGTTAGCTTGCGGCCGCGCTCCCGAGTCCTGTATCCGGCGTCCATAAGCCGCCGACTACAGGACTCATCCCCACCCCCGGTGTCATTGGAGTTGATTGGCAGCAGCGTGAGCCAATGGCTGCGCTGCTATCAATCTATCCAATGATGAGCCGAGAACAGCTGAGAAGACCGGGCCGACATCATGCGTGTTCTCGATGCAGGACTTTCGAGGGCCCAGGTAAGTAAACGGGGGGGGGGGGCTCTGGGGGGCCTGCAATCGCCAAATGTTTTTTCACCTTAATGCATAGGATGCATTAAGGTGAAAAAACATGAACCTTTACAACCCCTTTAATAAAGGTAAAAGCCTATATATTGTGGTATCTTCTGTCTGACAAGACCTTTATTTCTAAAAGGTTAAAACAACTGACAGATTTATTTTAAAGTGCATCTTGAATCAAAACTTACTGTTCAGCTTTGGATATAGTAGACACAGTGTTAGAATCACAGTCAGTTTTTACTGCTCTCTGTTGAGGAAGTTTGACATATTTACAATGGGGGTCATTTACGAAAGGCTACAAGTGCAAACTACAAGTGCAAAGTGTAGCCGCTGTAGATCTGAGAGGGACATGCAAGGAAAATAAAAAATAGCATTTTAGCTTGCACATGGTTGGATAATAAAATCAGCAGAGCTTCCCCTCATTTCAGATCTATCCCTCAGATTTACAGTGATTGCACTTCCAAGTGCAATTTCAAGTGCACTTTGCACTTGTAGTGCAAAGTGGATTTGCCTTTCGGAAATAACCCCCAATGTCTCACCATAATGGAAGGTGAGGGGCAAAAAAATGAAGATGCGGAAGGTTTACTGCGGTCTTTGTCCCTGTTGAAGATTTTATGGTCAATTCCTGCCTGAAAGATACCATTGTCAGGACAGGAAGTTAGGGAAACTCTCCCAGGAAGGCCTCAGACAAAAAAAAACCTGTTACCACTGTATTCAAAATTTGACAAAAAAAAATATACTTCATACTTTAAATCTCTGTTTGATTTAGGACACCGTCGATGGAAATTCCCATCTCCTAAAACCCCTCAGTCTACAGCTATTTGGGGAACTAAAGTCCGACAACAAAAGTACTATTGTCTCCATAAGATATAATGGATAGATTTCTTTTGTTGCAAGCATCATGTGTACCATGCTCAAATCTGAAAGAAACGAGCAGACTTCATTTTGTTTGATCTATGGTAGGTGGATGTGCCTACAATTCAGTGCCTAGAAACCTGTATTGTTTGATGATAACAATGTTTGCTTCTCTTAAGGCACAAAAAGACAAAAGCTTCTGGATCACATTCACTTTTTTCTGAAATGTATGCAGCCACATGTATGAAAGTAGCAATGTGTTGTCCAGAGCAACAAGTCAGATTTTTCTTATATTGTTAAAGTTTCACTAAAAACAGAAAATAGGAAGGGAGAATATAACTGGGTGCTCCTGGAAATGCAGACAAGTTCATATGTGAAGCTTTTTGTGCAATTTGATCACATTCAAGCTTTCTCCAGCATCAGCATGAATTTCACAAAGAGCTGGTACGGGCTTCTCTTATCGCCCAAGGGTGTATCCTAGATTATAGTGAGAGTCCACACCCCACAGGTAAAATACTTACACTGCAAGAGCAGAGAAATAAGTAGAGCCGTAGTATTATCACTGCACACCAGCCTCTCTTCTGCAAGGTCCCTCTTGATCTGCATAGCAAAAAGGTACCTAAAGCAAACAGAATATAGTTTATTACACAGTCACATGTAAAAGGACAATGGAATATCTTGCACATCAATCTTTCTAAGATCTAACCTTGTGTACTCCTCCTGCAGCTGACCAGGGTCAGGGGGAAAAAACTTTACAGCCAGACGCATTTTGGCATTTTTCGGTTCTGTAAACACAAAAAGTTATTAGGTTTCACAGACGTTATAAACAATCAGTACAGAAAAATATACGCCATGTGACAATGAAGCAGTGATGACCCTACAACAGATTAAGACAAAGCACAATAGATTATGCATCATTATTTGGAAATGTCTAAATCAAACTGAAATTAAAAAATGGGCTTGAATTAAAGTGGAATTCCAGGCTAGATCTAACTATGTTTAAAACAGCTCCCGCCCCCTCCTATTCTAACTATCCTGTAGAAGGAAGATGCATATACTTGCCTATTCTCAGGTCACTCCAGTCCAGTCACATGATCAGCTCCCAGCTTCAGGGGAAACAAGGGACAGCCGACAACGAATTCCCCCTTGTAAAGGGCCATACACATGGACAGAATCTCAGCCAGTTCAATAAAAACCTGCTGACATTCGGGCCGTGTGTACAGCAAACAGTCCAGCTTCTGTCCAAGGGGCATGACCGAAAAAGGTCTGCCGATCGGCATCCGATCAGCGCTTTCAGCCAATGGGGTAGAGGGGGGGGGGGGGGGGAGTCCCCTTGTCAGAACACAATAGCTCAGCGGGGGAGATCGCTGTACTGACATCAGATTGTTAGTACAGGATCTTCTCCCAAGCTCTTCAATTTTTTTTTCGCTTAGCCCACTGGGTTGAACGAAAAAAAAAAAAAATAGGATTTTTATAACAGCTTACCTGTAAAATCCTTTTCTTGGAGTACACCACGGGACACAGAGCTAGTCATTACATAATGGGTTAAGGGTCACCAGCGGTGATTGGACACTGGCACAACCAATGGAAGACAGTTCCCCTCCATATAACCCCTCCCATCAGGGAAGTACCTCAGTTTTGTAGCAAAGCAGTAAGGTTCCCATAAGAAGGGGGGGACCTCTGTGTCCCGTGGTGTACTCCAAGAAAAGGATTTTACAGGTAAGCTGTTATAAAAATCCTATTTTCTTTATCGTACACCACGGGACACAGAGCTAGTCATTACATAATGCGACGTCCCAGAGCAATGCTCATATGAAGGGGGGGAGACACAGATCAAAACAGGCCGCTTGCGGACCAGAAGCCCTATACTGCTGCCTGCAGCACACTTCGCCCAAAGGCGGAATCCTCATGTCCTTTCACATCTATTTGATAGAATTTGGAAAATGTATGGACTGAAGGCCAAGTTGCAGCTTTACAGATCTGAGCCATCGAAGCCTGGTGGTGCACTGCCCATGAAGCACTTATCGCCCTGGTAGAGTGCGCCTTAACAGGAAAAGGAGGAGTCCTGTTCTTTAAACCATAAGCTTGAACAATTACTTGTCTAATCCACCTGGAAATGGTGGATTTTGATACCGCTTGGCCCTTCTTGGGCCCATCTGGTAAAATAAACAAAACATCTGTTTTACGTATCTGAGCGGTTGCTTGCAGATACACCCTTACCGCTCTCACTAGATCTAGAGAGTGTAATAATTTTTCCCCCGCCGTCCGCGGGTTTGGAAAAAAGGAAGGCAGAACAATGTCTTGATTCAAGTGAAAAGCCGACACCACCTTAGGTAGAAAAGCCGGATGGGGTCGTAGTACGATTTTGTCCTTGTGACAAATTAGATAAGGCTCTTTACAAGAAAGAGCTGCTAGCTCTGATACTCTCCTAGCAGAAGCTATAGCAATCAGAAAGGCCAACTTCCTACTCAATATAATTAAAGGAATATGGCGAATAGGTTCAAAAGGTTGCTTTTGCAACACTGACAATACCAAATTCAAATCCCATGGACACAAGGGAGTCCTAACTGGAGGATTTATCCTCAGTACCCCCTTAATGAATGTCTGAACTAGGGAGTGAGATGCCAATGGTCTCTGAAAGAAGACTGATAGAGCCGATATTTGCCCTTTGATGGTGCTAAGGGCTAAATTCATATCCACTCCTAACTGGCAAAAAGCAAGAATCCTACTTATTTCATATTTCTGAGGATTCCAACATCTGGATTCACACCAGGAAACGTATGCTCTCCAGACTCTCTGATAGATGAGTCTGGAGGCTGGCTTTCTAGCATTAATGAGCGTAGAAAGAGCCGGACCAGAGACCCCTCTCTTTTTCAAAATGTGGGTCTCAGCAGCCAGGCCGTCAACTTTAGCCTTTGTAAGGAAGGGTGGAATACTGGACCCTGTGACAGCAGGTCGTGTCGAAGTGGAAACTTCCAGGGCCTTCCTATCGCCATTTTTACAATCTCGGCGTACCAAGGCCTCCTGGGCCAGTTTGGGGCCACTAGGATTACTGGTATTCCCTCCTCCTTGATCCTGCGAAGCAGTCTTTGTAGAAGAGGGATCGGAGGGAATGCATAGATCAGTGAGAACTGATTCCATGGAGTTATTAGAGCGTCTGTATTATTAGAGCGTCTGTCCCGTAGGCTAGAGGATCTCTCGTTCTGGACACAAAGTTGTCCAATTTCTTGTTGAACCTGGCAGCTAGCAGGTCTACATCTGGGTTTCCCCATCTCAGACATATGGCCTGAAAGATCTCGGGGTGAAGAGACCACTCTCCTGGTAGCAGCTGCTGACGACTCAGGTAGTCTGCTTGCCAATTTTCTATCCCTGGAATGAAGATTGCAGAAAGGCAAGGTACATGCTCTTCTGCCCATGCCAGGATCCGGTTCACCTCTCTTTGGGCTGCCCGACTGCGGGTGCCTCCTTGGTGATTGATGTAAGCTACTGCAGTAGCATTGTCGGATTGAACCCGAACTGGGTAGCCCTGTAACCTGTATGTCCAGGTTTTGAGGGCTAGATATACCGCCCGGATCTCTAGCACATTGATGGGCAGGATCCCCTGAGTCTTGGCCCAGGTTCCCTGGGTAGAAGCCTCCTCGAATACTGCACCCCAGCCCGATAGGCTGGCATCCCTAGATACCACCTTCCAGGCCACTGGGAGGAAGGACTTTCCCTTCCGTAAATTCCTGGCTTCTAGCCACCAATCGAAGCTGTGGCGTACTTGTGAGGACAGGCGCATGGGTATATCCAGAGCTTGGCTCTTCCTGTTCCAGGAAGCTAAAATATTGCCTTGAAGTAGTCTCGAATGAAACTGGGCGTAAGGGACCGCCTCGAAGGAGGCTACCATCTTCCCAATAGTCTCATGCAAAGGCGAATAGACGGCCTCTTGTTTGCTTTGACCTTGTGGATCAGGTCTTTCAGAGACTGTATCTTCGGTTCTGGCAGGTATACCCCGTTTTGGGCTGTATCTATGATCATGCCCAGGTACACTATCCTTCTTTGGGCCTGGAGAGAGGATTTTTGTAAATTTATAATCCATCCTAAATGCTCCAGGTATCCTACTGTAGTGTGTACAGCGTGACCCAATCCCTCCTTTGACTGATCTATTACTAGTAGATCGTCCAGATAGGCTGTTACCGCAATGCCCCGTGTTCTTAGGTTTGCTAACAGAGGAGCTAGCACCTTTGTGAATACTATGGGCGCGGTGGCTACACCAAACGGCAGAGCCACAAATTGAAAGTGGCGATCTTCTACCGCAAACCTTAGGAATCTTTGGTGAGCGGGGAGGATGGGTATGTGTAAATGTGCGTCCTTGATATCTATGGGCGCCATGAATTTTCCGCCCTTTAAAGTGGCGGCCACGGATCGGATCGTTTCCATTCGAAAATGGCGATCGTTCAGGAACCGATTTAGGGATTTTAGATCCAGGATGGGTCTGACATCTCCATTTGGCTTTGGAATCACAAAGAGGTTTGAGTAAAAACCTGCACCTCGCTCTTTTTGGGGTACGTCTGTAACTACCCCTTGAGCCATTAAGTGATTCAAACCTTTGAAGAAGGATTCTCTTTTTTGTGGATCCTTGGAGAGTCTTGAACCTCGGAATTGAGAAGGTGGGATCTCTCGAAATTCCAGTTTGTACCCTGAGGATATTGTGGATACTACCCAATTGTCCTGGATTTCTGACCCCCAAGTCGCTCAGATCTGATAAAGCCTTCCTCCCACTCGGCCGAGCGGGGGCGCCCCTTCACTGAGAGGCTTTGGGGGCTTGCTTATTAGCTCTTGCACCCCACGGCTTCTTGTTCTTCTGAGCTTGCCCCTTGGCTTTTGTGGGCGGCTAAAACAGGCCGCCGCCACTGGTTGGAGTCAGATTTCCCGGGAGCTGGGGAGAGAGAGCGTTTAAAACAAGATCTCTTGTTTTTCTCTCAGGTAAAAGTCGTTTTACCACTTGATATCTTCTGTATATATTTTTCTAAATCTTCCCCAAATAGGCGTTCGCCATGGTACGGGAACTTGCCAACAGCTTTTTGCATGGGGTTTCCGCTGACCAATGCTTAAGCCAAAGTACTCTGCGCATCTGTACCAGCTGGAGTGTAAGGCGTGATGCCTGTATGATAGAATCTCTCATGGCATCCACTGTGAAGCATAAGGCTTTAGGCAAATTTTCCCAATTTCTAGCCTGCTCTGAAGGCAGTTCCTTCAGCCCCTGCTTTACCTGTTGGCTGATGACCTGACACATACCGACTGCTGCTACTGCAGGTTGGGTAATTGAGCCGGCCAAAAGGAAGGAGGATTTCAACTTCCTCTCAGAAGGATCTTTTAAACCCTTGTACATTATCCACCGGACATGTCAGGTTTTTATTTACACAAGAAATAGCCGCAACTACCGCAGGCAGGCTCCATTTCTTTAAAAAAATTTCCCCCATAGGATAAAGAATGTTAAACCTTTTTGGAGGTGAGAAACGCTTATCTGGATGTTGCCAGTTTGCGTATATTAGATCCTCTAGTAACTGATGAACCGGGAAGGCGCATGCACCTTGCAGGGATCTTAATGACCCTAGGGAGGAGACAGGTAATTCCGTTACCTCCGCAGAGGTTAACTTAAATGCACTGCTATAGCATTGTACCTGTGACCTTAAAATCTGGCTCCTCATCCTCTGCTGATGTAGCCTCCTCCTCCTCATCCTCCTCCCTCAGGTACTTCTGAAGGGAGGTCCAATACTGGAAGAGACCTGCTTCGCTTATTGTCCTTTTTAGAGGACTTAGCGATTAAGGTAGCAATTTTTTCCTCCAGATTATTTAGGGCAGCTGATAAAGTGTCCTCAGTGACATATACAGGCCCAGGCTTCACTGGGGAAGCCGCCATACCTGACAGAGGTAATGGCTCATCCTGTACAGGTGCATTTGGCAACACAGGAGAGAAAGGTACCGAGTCAGCACAGCTAGAGCCTCCTCTCAGGCGGTGGTGCTTTCTTATCTCTTTTTGTCTGTATTACTTCCCCTGGAAGGCTTACTGTTTAGACAAAATACAAGGTACCTAAATGCATATACTACCGTGTTCAGTTTAGCAAATACATTAAGTATGCAACTTTTAACACATAACTATGCATAACATGGATGTCTTCTAGGAAGTACCCAATCCAACCACATGGAGTCTTACGTCCCTGTATAGCTGCTGTGTTTCTCTGCCAGGAACAAGAGAACTAACGAGCTTGCTTGCTGCTGCAGTGCTTCTCACACTGACAGTCTTTTAAATTTGGCGCCGTTTCTGTGCCTGCGCGCGCCACGTGCCCGCGCACGCCTTCGCCCCCCCCCTCCGATAAAGCGCGCGCGCGGCCCTTAGCGCTATGGCGGTGGCCATAGTGAGAGAGGACTCTCATCAGCCCTTGTTCCCACTAACCTGCATCTGCAGGTGTCTGGTCGGCCACCGAAAGGAGGATCGGGGTGCCCCAGCAAGCTCAGCAGCGGAGGTGACGAGCAGTGTACTTCGCCGAAGCCGACACTGAACAGAGTGAGGTGAGTATATTCAGCTCTTTACTCCCCCCAGTGGTGGAAAAAAAGAAGACATCCATTTTTTGAAAAAGGTCCCAATCTAGTTATGGACCTTCTAATCTCACCTTATCCACGCCGCAGGTTTTTCTGCTGAAAGATTTCAGACAGATACCAAACTTCACCCTTCACGGTGGGCTATGTGTGCCAACCTTCAGGGATATGGGTTCCTATTTAAAGGATACCTCTCCCCTGGGCCTTGTACAAGACTCTTACCAGGACTTTATAGCGAAATAGCGAAAGTGCTGGATCTTAGAGCCCAGTCCTCCGAAGAGAGACATTACAGGCGACGCCTCATGGATGAGGCCCGGATCCCATCCAGATTCAGCTCATTTGTAGGCGTCTTGGATGGATCCGAAAGCATAGCTCTTTTACCCCCAGAGGGTCTCTTTGGTAGAGCTTTCCTTTAGCACCTCCTAACGCGTCCAACACCTTTCGACACTGGCGAAAAAACTGAGGTACTTCCCTGATGGGAGGGGTTATATGGAGGGGAACTGTCTTCCATTGGTTGTGCCAGTGTCCAATCACCGCTGGTGACCCTTAACCCATTATGTAATGACTAGCTCTGTGTCCCGTGGTGTACGATAAAGAAAATATCGTACATACCAGGCTTAAGCCTACTGGTGATATGTTCTAATATTCCTGGTGAGTATCACCACCTTGAAGTGTGATCTTATGTGTCAACACCACCACCAAAGGCTGAAATGCTCGCTTACCAAATTATATGGACCTCTCATTACAAAAGGTCACAAGCACTTGTGGCTCCAAACCCAGCCAGGGCCTTTATAGCTTTAGAGGGTCTTACAAATTGACACATCAATCACATGGCTAAAATACAAACGGCATGCATAATAGCAGATTCTGTATCACCAGACGATCCTCAGCACTCCAGCCTCAGCATCGATCTCATCTTCCCCGGGTCCATCCTCCCCGCTCTCTGTGTTTTTCTTCTCCGTCGAAGGGGGATGCGAGTGGAATTCCACTTCAATTTTGTTTACATTTATATTTGAAGCTCAACTCATGGAAATCTAAAAATTGGGGGTGAAGAGCCAAATAGATAAAGGGAATTTGCTTGAACTTGTCTTTTTTTTTTTGTGGTTTGGGGTGGAGGAGCTTGTCTTTTTATACAGTATGCTTTCTTGCTACTTTTATACTTTCTTGCTACTAATAAAGAAAACCCACCATTCTTTCTGCACCTGCTGACTGCTCTCCAGAAATAAAAACTCAGAAAAAAACTTTGTCTCTGCTAGCAGTTAGGGATGGGAATAGGCTCTCCTTTGATTAATTCAGCTATGTGAGTGTAATCAAGAATGCTCCTAGTTATGGAGGGGTAGTGCCAGCTCACCACTATACAACGTATTTACTTTAAATAACTTCAAGAGGCTTAGTTCATAATGGCGAGAGTAACTGAAAAGGGTTGGATGAAAACAGCTTGTCACTGCATTAAAGAACCACCTTTTCCAGAAAAAATAATAAGTACATGTATTGTTGCAGGAAAAACAAAAACATATGCATTGATTACTTTTTCTAGCAGGAGCCTGGAAAGCATTGCACCCGTGATCAAGGGTACAATGTCAGGCTTTTGCAGACAAGCCCTGCAGATTTCTGCTCGTACCATCATACAGGTCATCCGTTTGACTGCTGCAGGGCTTGTGAATGACCTGAGAGCCATCACCAGTGCCATCACAGTTCATAGATATGGCAAATACGGGTGGAAATGTTACATGTTCCAAAAGTTGAACTTATCCTTTTAAGTACATGTGAAGCTATATATATATATATATATATATATATATAAATATAAAAGACACACAGTGTTATCAGCTGTGTAAGGGACTCAGAGCTGGGGGTTTAGACTGCAGGGAGGCATGTCAGCAGGAGGCAGAGAAACAGCAGAATACTGATCTTTCCAGTGAAGAGTTGTGCAGAGATGTGTGTCAGCACAAGTGTGACCACTGGAGTACAAGTAGGCTGTGCTTCCAGGTAGAATGCAAAGAAGAAAACGGACCACACAGGGATGGATGTGCTTTCATACCTAGTATTGTCAGTTTGAAATGTGAAAGCAGGGGGGACAGGCAGGAACACCAAGTAGTTCACATAAAGGAAGCAATGCAAAGAGTAAAGCATAACTTTTCAAACAAGTACATGGGAACCCCGACACATATCAGAAAATTGTAACCACTTGCCGCCCGCCTGATAGCAAAATGACGGCGGCAAAGTGGTTTCAAGATCCTGACTGGACGTCATATGACGTCTTCAGGATATTGAGCCGCTGCGCGCCCCCGGGGGCGCACATCGCGGCGATCGTTGTTGCGGGACTCTTTACCATGTGATCAGCCGTGTCCAATTACGGCTGATCACGATGTAAACAGGAAAAGCCGGTGATCGGCTTTTCCTCACTCGCGTCAGACGCGAGTAGAGGAGAGCCGATCAGCTGCTCCTCTGACAGGGGGGGGGGGGTTTGTGCTGATCGATTATCAGCGCAGCCCCCCTGAGGATGCCCACACTGGACCACCTGGAATGCCACCAGACCATCAGGGATGCCCACCATAAGGTAAGCCACCCTAGACCACCAGGGATGCCAATCAGTGCCCACTAGAAATGCCTAATGGATGCCAGTGCCCACAATGGATGCCAATCAGTGCCCACAATGGGCACCACTGATTGGCAGGCATTGTTTGGCACGGATTGGCATCCATTAGTACAACACATTACAGTGCCACCTAACAGTGCCCATCCATGCCCATTCGTGCCACCTATCAGTGCCCATCCGTGCCACCTATCAGTGCCCATCAGTGAAGGAGAAAACTTATTTACAAAGTTTTGTAACTGAAACAAAAAAAAAAAATTTTTTTTTTTCAAATTTTTGGTCTTTAATTTTTTTTTTGCAGAAAAAAAAAAAAAAAAAAAAAAAATCGCAAAGGTGATCAAATTCCACCAAAAGAAAGCTCTATTTGTGGGGAAAAAATGATAAAAATTTAGTTTGGGTACAGTGTAGCATGACCGCTCAATTGTCATTTAAAGTGCAACAGCGCAGAAAGCTGAAAATTGGTCAATTGGTTAATGTTGCGGTAACATGCTCTTTAAGTGAGATCTGAAAGGAACTCACTAGTTGGTCAACTCTATGACTTCTACCAAAAAAAAAAAAAAAAAAAAAAAAGTGTAGGTTTTGCGTGCTCTTAACATACTGTACATACCGATTCATACCAGCCTATTGGAAAGGTACAAAATGTGCAGTAATCTATGGGAACTTCAGAATTCCTTTACTGATCTAAATGCTTATTATAAACAATATTAAAAAATATATACCGTATTTATCGGCGTATAACACGCACCCCAATTTTAGGAGGGAAGTTTAAAAGGAAAAAAAAAAAAAATTTTAACTACTTCCCACCCGGCCACTGTACATATACGGCCGGGTGGGCGCTCTCTCCTGAGTGGACGTTCAGGAACGTCCCTCAGAAGGAGGGGGATTGCGCGCGCGCGTTCCCGCGCAGCGGCGCGATCCCGATGCACGCGTGTCACCCGGACACGGCGCATCTCGATTCGGCAGGAGGGCTCTGTGATTGGCCCTCCTGATCACATGACGGCCGTGTCCAATCACAGCCGCCATGTGATGTAAACAGAGAGCCGGTTGCTAGGCAATCAGCTCTCCTCTCCTCACACAGAAGTCGTCGGTGAGGAGAGGAGAGCGGATCGCTGCAGCTGGCTGGTGATCAGTGAGTATGAGCAGTTTTTTTCAGCTTTTTACTCACTGATCACCAGCCTAGTGTCCCCACACAGTGTAAACACATACAATTAAACAAACATGTCCACACACACACACACACACACACACACACACACACACACACACACACACACACACACGCATGTCCCCACATAGTAAAAAAACCTGTCCCCCACATATGTGACAGTAAAAGCATATGTCCCAATGATCATTTGCACACATATGTCCGTGATCACCTGCGCACATCTGTACATGATCATTTGCGTACATATGTCCATGATCACACGAACCAATTATTATACACTTAACGGATTTTTTTTTACCAAAAACATGTAGTAGAATACATTTTGGCTTAAATTTATGACAAAATTCGATCTTATTGGATTTTTTTTAAAATAGAAAGACTAAATTTAAATTTTTTTTTTAAATTTCCGCTTTTTCGTAAAAAATAAGAAACATAGTCGTGAATAAATACCACCAAAAGAAAGCTCTGTTTGTGTGAACAAAATGATAAAAAATTTCATTTGGGTACAGTGTAGCATGACCGCGCAATTGTCATTGAAAATGCGAGAGCGCTGAAAGCTGAAAATTGGTCTGGGAAGGAAAGGGGCTAAAGTGCCCAGTATTGATGTGGTTAAATAAAGAACTTTGAAGCAAAATTAGCGTCACATCTCATCAATGCATCCTGCTCAGTGCCCATCTGCAGCCATTAAATTGCCCAACAATGCACCCTGCTCAGTGCCCATCTGCAGCCTATAAATGTACCAAAAATGCAGTCTGTTCAGTGCCCATCTGTAGTCTCACCTTTCCCATCATTGCAGCCTCGCCAGTGTCAGATTATCCCTGCTGTCTCAGAGGGAAGCGATCGCCACTGAAATTACACAGAGCCGCGATCTTCTGTGTACCCGGCGCTCCGTCACTCACAGCCACGCCTCCTGGCCCTGCTCATATGATAGACAGTACAGTAGCGCAATGCGGGGCCAGGAGGCTTGGCTGTGCGTGACGGAGCACCGGGTACAAAGGAGATCGCGGCTCTATGTAATTCAGTGGCGCTCGCTCCTCTTCCCTCAGACAGCAGAGATCGAGGTAAAACACGCACCCATGATTTTCCCCTGATTTTAAGGGGACAAAAGTGCGTGTTATACGCCGATAAATATGGTAAATATAACCATATTGGTTGTCTATGGTTTACTGTACGCTGCATATCATCCCTGCTTTTGTCACTGTCCTATTAAAGTGGTTCTAAAGGCAGGAGTTTTTTTTATCTTAATGCATTCTATGCATTAAGATAAAAAGCCTATGTGCAGCAGCCCCCCTTCATACTTACCTGAGCCCCCATCTCCATCCAGCGATGTTGCACGAGAGTCTTGGCTGTCTGGGACTCTTCCTCCTGATTGGCTGACAAACAGCAGCGGGCGCCATTGGTTCCTGCCAATCAAAGTCAGTGGGCCAATGGGGAGAGAGAGGGGGCCTAGCTGCGGCCCCATGTCTGAATGAACACAAAGAGCATTGGCTTGGCTCGAGTGTAACATAGCAAGCTGCCAGGAGCACCAGCGAGGGACCCGAGAAGAAGAGGATCTGGGCTGCTCTGTGCAAAACCCCTTCACAGAGCAGGTAAGTATGACAGGTTTGTCTTTTTTTTTAAAAGGAGACTTTAATATATCACTTTAAGCTAACCCAACTTTTCATAAAATAAAAATCAGAGCCAATGAATATAGCAACCAATTGTGACCCTTTATGCAGAACAAAATATACAGGATGAGATCCAACATTGATCACAGGCTTTCTTTTTAAAGTACAGTGCATCCGGAAAGTATTCACAGCTCTTCACTTTTTCCATATTTTGTTATGTTACAGCCTTATTCCAAAATGGATTAAATTCATTATTTTCCTCAAAATTCTACAAACAATAACCAAATGACGAGAGAGAAGTTTGTTTGAAATCTTTGCAAATTTATATAAAAAAACAAAAAACAAAAAATAAACACATGTACATAAGTATTTACAGCCTATGCTCAATACTTTGTTGAAGCACCTTTGGCACCAATTACAGCCTCAAGTCTTTTTGAGTATGATGCTACAAGCTTGGCACAACTATTTTTGGGCAGTTTCTCCCATTCTTCTTTGCAGGACCTCTCAAGCGCCATTAGGTTGGATGGGGAGCATCGGTGCATAGACATTTTCAGATCTCTCAATAAAACTTTCCATCGGTTCAAGTCTGGGCCACTCAAGGACATTCACAAAGTTGTGCCATAGCCACGCGCCTTTGTTATCTTGACTGTGTGCTTAGGGTCATCGTCCTGTTGGAAGACAAACCTTCGTCCCAGTCGGAAGTCCAGAGCGCTCTGGAGCAAGTTTTCATCAAGGATGTCTCTGTACATTGCTGCATTCATCTTTCCCTCGATCTTGACTAGTCTCCCAGTTCCTGATGATAAAAAAACATCCCTACAGCATGATGCTGCCACCACCATGCCTCACTGTAGGGATGGTATTGGCCAGGAGATGAGAGGTGCCTGGTTTCCGCCAGACATGACGATTGCCATTCAGGCAAGAGTTCAATCTTTGATTCATCAGACCAGAGGATTTTGTTACTAATGGTCTGAGAGTCCTTTCTTTTGGCAAACTCCAGGTGGGCTGTCATGAGCCTTTTATTGGCTTCAGTCTGGCCACTCCACCATATAGGCCAGATTGGTTGAGTGCTTCAGAGATGGTTGTTCTTCTGGAAGGTTCTCCTCTCTCCACAGAGAAATGCTGGAGCTCAGGTCAGAGTGACCATCGGGTTCTTGGTCACCTCCCTGACTAAGGCCCTTCTCCCCCGATTGCTCAGATTGGCTGGGCGGCCTGGTCTGGGAAAAATCCTGGTGGTTCCAAACTTCTTCCATTCAAGGATGATGGAGGCCACTGTGCTCATTGGGACCTTCAATGCTACAGAAACGTTTCTGTACCCTTCCCCAGATCTGTGCCTCGATACTCTGAGGTCTACAGACAATTCCTTGGACTTAATGGCTTGATTTATGCCACAGATCTGATATGCACGGTCAACTGTGGGACCTTATATAGACAGGTGTGTGCCTTTCCAAATCACGTCCAATTAACTGAATTTACCACAGGTGGATGCCAATCAAGTTGTAGAAACATGTCAAGGATGATCAGTGGAAACAGGATGCACCTGAGCTCAATTGTGAGTGTCATGGCAAAGGCTGTGAATACTTCTGTACATGTGATTTTTTTTTCGTTCTTTATTTTTAATAAATTTGCAAAGATTTCAAAACAAACTTTTTTCACGTTGTCATTATGGGGTATTGCTTGTAGAATTTTGAGGAAAATAATGAATTTAATCCATTTTGGAATAAGGCTGTAACATAACAAAATGTTGAAAAAGTGAAGCGTTGTGAATACCTTCCAGATGCACTGTAACTAAAATTTATATATATATATATATATATATATATATATATATATATATATACTTTCCAGATGCACTGTAACTAAACTGTATGTAAATATATATATATATATATATATATATATACACATACATATACACACACACACGCAACTAGGTTTTAAATGAGCTATTTGCAAACAGTCACACCAGAATTTTTTTATATTAGGAGTTGGAAAGTTACATTTTGGAACAACACAATCCTTCCCTATCAATCACGTACAGCTATATTGGTATTACAAAGGTTTATGAAAGTTGTGACAAATCAACCCACCCATCAAACAAAACAATAACAATACTTACTGCGCAGCTGCTTGCATACAAATTTTAGATTCTCCAACCACACCTAAAATAGAAACGCATTGGAGAGTTTGCTTTTTATGGGCATTGACAGAGCTATATTGTAATAATTAAAAACAGAATATCATGGGTGGATCTTCTTATGCAGAGTCTCTCACTTGCTACTACTAATTATGTAAAACACATACCAAACTTCAGCACAAAAATTACACAATTCATGGACACAATTAGAAAAAAAAAAAAAAAAGGAAAAAAAGGTTTTAAAGCCCTACTCTGGGAAAAAAAATACCCCCATTTAACCCACCTTTAAATAATAACTTTAGGTAAAGAAACAAAAAGAAAAAAAAAACACCTGCAAGACAAAAGGCATAATGAGCTAGTATGCATCACATACTAGCTCATTAAGTAATACTTACCTTATAACGATGCCCTGCAGTGCCACCCGCACTCCGCTCCCACGGCCGACATCTTTCACCAGAGTTACTTCCGGGTTCGCAGGCACCGACACTGTGATCGCCCGGAGCCGCGATGACGTCGGCAGCGGAGCATATAGCGACTATCTCCTAAACTGTGCAAGTTTAGGAGATATTTACAGTACCTACAGGTAAGTCTTATTATAGGCTTACTTGTAGGTACAAGTGGTGTAACAGAGTTTACAACCACTTTAAAGATTAAAAAAATAATATAAAATAAAAAAGCACACTAGCTAAATGTCCTATTTACTTATCCAAGGCCATGCTCATGTGACATCACAGGCCTTCTTGTATTTATTTTTTCTATTTACTCCATGGAAGGTATTAGGTATAGAATGGTAAAACAAGTTGGAGCAAAAATCCCTAAAACTGTTCTGCCACAAGAACTGGGGCAATGACATCTTAATCCAGTAGACACAAGGAGGACTTGATGGAGATCTGCTAAGCTGTGAGGTGGCACAGCAGGTTTGGAGGTGAAGACTGAGAAGGCGGCAGGAAAGGAAGTTTAGGTTTGCAACCCATTACATCTCCAAAGCTTGGGTGCAGGAGGTAATTTGTCCAAGTGTCTGCAAAGGTTAATAAAAGTCTCCCTACCTTGGAAAGTGCAAGCACACCTTCACAACGAAGAGACCTTGTTTGAAGGTTTTGAAGACAGAGTGCTGGACCTTGCAGATGGACTGGGAACCAGGCTGTAAGAAGTTTACCCACACATACAACGTATGTTGCCAAACGCTATAGTGCTGTATGGAAATTTGTCAAATGTGCATGGGCGGGTAAATAAATACACAGATGCAGAGAAGTACACAAGTTTCACAAGTACAGGGGCTTAAAGCCACTCACTTCTATGCCTGGCTGCATTGCTCTACCTGCGAGAATTTTAAATCTCCACATACAAATTGCCAGCCAGCTACAATTGCTATTGTAGCAAAATATTACATATGTTCCCTCAGTATTTAAACAGAGGTAATCTTAATCCAGCATTATCCTACAAGGTACTCGCAACAGTGAGTTGCAGAGATGGGGACAGGAAAATTGCCTCAGCCCCAGATGGATAACGCCATAGGGAATCCCCGGACATACTAGTCTGATCTCAATGGAGGAGTACTGTGCAAACTCCAGGTCTTCTGCAGAGAGAACACCACTGTAGACCATAAACTGGGAACCTGAGCTGCGTGGACAACTTGAGAGCTTTCCAGGATTTTCATATCAAGCTTGAATCTACCAGTAGCTGTAGATGAGAAATTTAAAGCTGTCTAAAGCTGGATACA
Source organism: Rana muscosa (assembly GCA_029206835.1). Lineage (NCBI taxonomy): Eukaryota > Metazoa > Chordata > Amphibia > Anura > Ranidae > Rana > Rana muscosa. Next base: position 471,042,009 of record CM055121.1, on the reverse strand, counting down.
CACTATACAATTTTCTTTAGATTTTTTCCTTTTGGTTTACCAAAACCATATAATATGAGGTCAAACCTAAACACTTTCAATTTGTAAACAAATCAGGCAGGCCCTTGCGATACATAGTTGAAGGTAAATCTAAAGGAAATCGAAAAAAAAAAAAAATAAGTTGTACAGTGTATATCCTATAGAAAGAACACCAAAATAAACTGGAAAAATATGTGTTTGCTGACCAACTTAAAATATCTGACATAATTCCACCAGCAACACTTACAAATCAACACCCCTGGAAACAAAGAACAGCAGAGCTGAATAAAGCATGTCCACTCTCCTAAGTACACTAGCAAAAACAGAGGAAATCTGGTAGTTGGTGGGGGCAGCCTGAGCTGGCTAACAGTTTGTTATTGTTAATAGTGCCAAATTCTCCTGTAGGCAGCAGTATAACTTGACAGTCCAAGAAACCCTGTGTCCCTCAATGGACAAGCAAGAAAACAGAGAACCTTACTAACAGCTAAAGGAAAGTAAAAATGGTAGCTAGCTCTATTCACATCCCGGCAGAACAATATGTCAACTTTCAATATATTTTTAGCATAGATATATATTAGAATCATAAGCCTTCAGTTGCAGGCTAGATACAATTTCTTCCACAGGAACAGAAATCCAAACACATACTGACACATGGCAAATAATAGGATTTTTATAACAGCTTACCTGTAAAATCCTTTTCTTGGAGTACATCACGGGACACAGAGCGACATAGTCATTACTAATGGGTTATATAGATACCGTCAGGTGCTGGCACTGGCAACTTCCAAAACCGGAAGTACCCTCCCCTATATAAGCCCCTCCCATCCGGGAGCACCTCAGTTTTGTAGCAAAGCAATAAGTGTCCCCAAAGAGGGGCGGGAGCTCTGTGTCCCGTGATGTACTCCAAGAAAAGGATTTTACAGGTAAGCTGTTATAAAAATCCTATTTTCTTTCTCGTACATCACGGGACACAGAGCGACAGTCATTACTAATGGGATGTCCTAAAGCAATGCCAAATGAGGGGGGGGATACACCATATATAAGCTGAGCGCTATCAGACATGAGGATCTTTTGCGGCCTGCAACACACTGCGCCCAAAGGCGACATCCTCCTGACTTCTAACGTCCACCTGGTAGAACCTAGTAAACGTGTGAACTGAAGACCATGTTGCGGCCTTACAGATTTGAGCCAGGGAGGCCTGGTGATGCACTGCCCATGAAGTTCCAACTGCTCTCGTGGAGTGCGCTCTAACTTTGAACGGAGGCGGTCTCCTTCTCAAGCCATAGGCTTGCATAATGACCTGTCGAATCCACTTGGCTAAAGTAGATTTTGACGCTGCCTGACCCTTTCTGGGGCCTTCCGGCAGAATAAACAAAGTATCCGTTCTGCGAATCTGAGCAGTGGCTTTTAGATAAGCTTTAACTGCTCTTACTACATCCAAAGAATGCAATAACTTTTCCTCTACCGAAGTAGGTTTGGGGAAAAAAGAAGGAAGAACCACATCTTGGTTCAAATGAAACCTCGATACCACCTTAGGAAGAAAGGCTGGATGAGGACGTAACACTACTCTGTCCTTATGGATAACCAGATATGGCTCCTTACAGGACATAGCTGCTAATTCCGACACTCTTTTAGCCGAACAAATGGCTACTAGAAAAATCAATTTCCTGGTGAGAAGCACCAAGGAAATATGCTGTAATGGTTCAAATGGTTGTTTCTGTAGAACCGACAGAACCAAGTTTAGATCCCATGGACATATGGGAATATTAACCGGAGGACTAATACGCATCACTCCTTGTATAAAGGCTTTGACTAGTGAATGCGAAGCCAAGGGCCTTTGAAAAAATATTGACAAGGCCGAAATCTGACCCTTGATAGTACTCAAGGCAAGCTTCCTATCTACAGCCCACTGTAGGAAGTCCAGAATCCTACCTATTACGTACTTATGTGGATGCCATTTCTTGGCCTCACACCACGCGATGTACGCCTTCCAGATTCTATAGTAGATCTGCCTGGATACCGGCTTCCTGGCATTGATCATGGTAGATACCACAGCATTAGAGAGCCCTCTCTTTTTTAGAATGTGGGCTTCAATAGCCAGGCCGTCAAACCTAGGGCTGGTAAGGAAGGGTGGTATATCGGTCCTTGCGAAAGCAGGTCCGGACGACGTGGGAGAGTCCAAGGACTCCCCACTGAAATTTTACAATCTCCGCGTACCACGCTCTTCGGGGCCACGCTGGAGCCACCAGAATCACTGGTTTCTTTTCTACCCTGATTCTGCGGAGTAATCGAGGTAACCATTGTGGCGGTGTGAATGCATATATCAGCTTGAACTGATCCCAAGGGAACACTAGGGCATCCGAGCCGCAAGCTAGGGGATCCCTTGTCCGAGAGACAAACCTGTCCCCCTTTGCGTTGAATCTGGATGCTAGAAGATCTACATCCGATGTTCCCCACCGCTGACATATTGTCCAGAAAACCTCGGGGTGAAGGGACCCTTCCTCTGGGCCTAATTGCTGGCGACTTAGAAAGTCCGCCTTCCAATTCTCCACTCCTGGAATGAATACCGCAGATATGGCTGGGACATATTTTTCTGCCCATTTCAGGATGTAATTTACTTCCCTCTGGGCTGCACGACTCCTGGTGCCCCCCTGATGATTGATATATGCCACTGCTGTGGCATTGTCTGATTGAATTCTGACAGGGGACCCTTGGAGTTTGGATGTCCATGCTACTAGGGCATACCGGGCTGCTCGTATCTCTAAGAGATTGATGGGCAGGGCCTTTTCTGCATCCGACCATCTGCCCTGGAGAGACTATTGCTCCAGTACTGCTCCCCAGCCTATAAGGCTGGCATCTGTAGTGACCACCTTCCAAGAAATCGGACTGAAGGATTTCCTTTTTTCCAGATTCTGGGGAACCAACCACCAACGGAGGCTCTTGCGAACGGAAGGGGACAAGGACATTGTAAGTCTAGGGCCTGAACTTTTTTCTTCCAGGCTGACAGTATGGCCCCTTGCAAATTCCTTGAATGGAATTGACCGTAGGGTACTGCTTCGAATGATGCCACCATTTTTCCCAGCAGCCTCATATACAGGCGTATGGACGGCTGTCTTTTTTGTACCCACTAAGTGGATCAAATCTTTCAAAGACAACACCTTTCCTCGAGGCAAGAATATTTTTCTCTGGCCTGAATCCAACCTTAGCCCCAAGTATTCCAGACTTTTGACTGGTTTTTAGGGCTGACTTGTCTCGGTTGATAATCCAACCGTGAGATTCCAGATACTTGATTGTCTTGTGAACGACCACGTCTAGTTTTTTCACTGAGTGGTCTATCAGCAACAAGTCATCCAGATATGCCATTATCATTACACCTTGTGTTCTTAGATTGGCCAATAAAGGGCCAGAATTTTTGTAAACACTCGTGGTGCTGTGGCCAAACCGAAGGGTAAGGCTCTGAACTGAAAATGGCGCCCTTCTACTGCAAAGCGTAGAAATTTTTGGTGGACTGGAAAGATGGGAATGTGCAAATAAGCATCTTTGATGTCGATCGCGGCTAACCAATCCTCCCCTTGTAGGGCAGTGGCCACCGATCGGATCGACTCCATCGGAAAGTCCTGATATACAGGAATTTGTATAGCCCTTTTAGAATTAATATGGGCCTCCCGTCCGCGTTTGCTTCGGGACTGTAAAGAGGTTTGAGTAAAACCCGAACCCTCATTCTTCCAGGGGAACCTCCATAATTACTCCTTGGAGCAATAGTTGTTCTAGTGCCAACAGGAGGGACTCTCTCTTCCGGGGATCCCTTGGCACGTTTGACCTTAAAAATGGGAAGGAGGAGAGTCTTTTAACTCCAAACTGTATCCCAAACCTACTGCGGAGAGCACCTATCTGTCTTGATCGTGTCCCGCCAGGTCTCTTGCGAACAACTGGAGTCCTCCCCCCACCCGACTGAGTGGGGGCTTCAATGAATTTAACTTTGGGGGAGGTTTTGTACCTCCCCTGACCCAGGGTTTCTCATTACCCTGCTACTGTCCCTGTTTTTTACCCCCGGGATTTGACCGAGGAGGCCGTCGGAACTGTTACACAGCCGATGCCCCAGGGACTGGAGAAGCAGGCCTCTTAAAGAGGGACCTCTAACTCTGTTTTTAACCGGCAAGAGCGTATTTTTACCGCTGGAAATTTTCTGGATATATTTGTCCAGGTTTTCCCTGAATAAGCGTTCACCATGAAATGGGACGCTAACCAGCCATTCTTTACAGGGAGCTTCAGCAGACCAGTTTTTGAGCCATAGGAGCCTACGCATATGTACTATAGACAGCGTAAGGCGGGAGGCCTGATGGACTGAATCCTTTATGGCGTCAACCGCAAAGCCTAAGGCTCTAGGTAGATCAGCTAGGGCAAAGCCTGCTGATCTGTCAAGTCCCTCAAGACCTGTTTCAACTGATCCTTCACTGCTTAGCAGACCCCAATAGCTGCTACTGCTGGTTGTATCACCAAGCAGATTTTCATAAGGACTCCAATCTTTTATCTATTGGGTTCTTGAACATTTGGACATTATCCACTGGACATGTCAGTGATTTATACATACAAGAGATGGCTGCGTCCACTGTAGGGACCTTCCATTTTTTTTTATTTTTTATTTTTTGATGAACTTATCCTCCATGGGATAGACCACCGGAAATCTCTTGGGGGAATAAATATTTTCTCAGGACGTTCCCAATCCTGGTAAATGAGCCCTTTCAGTAAAGGGTGAAGTGGAAAAGAACAAACAGTCTGGGGGCTTCTAGCGACCCCAACGAGGATACAGTAGTGGTTGATGGTTCCGCAAGGTGCATTTTTAAATGCTGATCGGACCATGTTAGTCAGAGACTGAACCCATAATCTTTCAGCTTGAGATGCTGAGAAAAGGTTCCCCCACTGTTGATTCCTCTATAACAGAATCAACCTCATCCTGATCCCCTTCAGGCAGGTCGATCCCTGTATGGGACTGTTGCTCTGCTAACAGGCACTCTGAAGGAGGAGACGGAGATCGGGCGTGCTTTCCCTGACAGGGAGGCAGCGATAAATGTTGACAATCTCTCTCTAATCCTCCCAGAGCTGAGGAAAAAACCTCCTCTGTTACATACACAGGAGCAGGTGAACTGAGGACAGCCACAGTACCAAGTACCCCTGCGGGGTCTCTACGGTCACTTACCTCTGAACTTCAGGGGAGACTGGTGCAGCAGAAGTATTCCCAAGATCCTCCGAGCCCGATGAGATCCCCTTCGCTTCCTGGAAGATTCAGTTCCGGAGCTTCTGGACGGCATATTCCTAAGCCTAAACTGAGGTATTCCAGCCGTAATACACCACTTTTACTGAGAATAGTCTAGCACAATTGCTGCTATATCACAGTTGGTGTCTACTAATGTGCCTTTCTAGGGGATGCCTGTATCAACCGCTTGCTGTATGCCCTTTTTTTAAATGTTGCCAGCTCTGTCTCTGTACTTCATAGCCAGCTCACCACACAAAACTGTGGTTTTTACATGCTGGGACGCCCGCACATGCGCAGAAGCGCTGCGGCGCACACAGAGCGTCATCCCCCAGGCTCCGCCCCCTTTCCTGGCTCACCTCTATATATAGAGGCGCGTGCACGCGCGCGGCCACGTGCGCCTTCGGCGCTAATTTTGAAAAATGGAGACTAGGGACAAGAGCCAGGGCCCCTCTTTGCCGCAGGCCGGGGGATGGACGAGCATTGCAACATGGCAGAGGAAGCAGTTTCCCATAAGAGAACTCACCATCTGCCTGGACTTGCTCTGCTGAGAAGAAACTAGTCCACATGACAAGAAAACATTCCACAGCGGCCTCTAGTGGACAAACACAGGTACCGCAGTCTAATATCTTAAATATATATAAAAAATTTTTTTTTTTTTTTTTTTTTTTCTTGACCACCATTAAAAATTATTACATTTTTTTAGTAGTTACAGGCATGCACAGAATTTTGCGGGAATACCATTAGGTAACAGACAGAAAGACAAATTAGGCTTGGGGGTCCCCCAATAGAACCAAGTTCCTGGGGGCCCCCACTTACCTGTTCCCCGCCGCAGGACTTTGTTTGGTCCACAAAAGCCCAAACTTCACCTATCACGGCAGGCATTGTAATCAAACCTTCAGGGACCGGGTTCCCAAGGATTCCACTCCCCTGGACCTGTATAGCACCCTGCACAGAAAACATCTTGGTCGTGGGTATGACCAGAGCTCTGGATCCCAGGGTCCAGCTCTCCTAAGAGAAGCATTACAGGCAAAACCTTGCTCTTCTCTGCAAGGCCCGGGTACCGACCGTTTAGCTATGAAGCTTTTTTGGTCGGATCCGGAATAGCTTACTGAGGCCCAAAAGAACCTGTACGCAAGCTCAGTGAAAAACACATGTTTCTTCTTGGCCAACACCTTAGACACTGGCAAAAAACTGAGGTGCTCCCGGATGGGAGGGGCTTATATAGGGGAGGGTACTTCCGGTTTTGGAAGTTGCCAGTGCCAGCACCTGACGGTATCTATATAACCCATTAGTAATGACTATGTCGCTCTGTGTCCCGTGATGTACGAGAAAGAAATTGACATAATTTCATTCCTACCATACGCTACATTTATAACTGGTTGAAGATTAACACCACAGACCATACTGGAAAAGTATGTGCTACCCAGAATGGAAAAAAAAAAAATGGCAGTCGGCTGAATTATAACTTTTTCAAAAGGAATTTCCACATCAGATAAACCAAATTCTCAGATACAAAATTATATATTTTATCCACCCAACATTTAACTGATTAAACATGCCACATGAGCTGCGTTATTCTGGCTTTAGGAACATAGTGCTTAGAACTGTAGCGCCAACAAAAAGCTCAGCATCTGAGTGGAGCAAAATGATCCGCATGAGGATATACTGTATATGTTACTGCCAAAAGAAAAAAGGTTTCCTAATAATTGTACATGTACTAGGGTTGTAAGATACACTCCAGCAAAAAGAATGTAGGAGGTGGCTGAGATAAGTCAATGCAAATAACCATGCGTTAAAAAATGTAACCCTTAGGCTGGATGCACAATATGTCCATTGCATTTAGCTTGCGTTACCTGCACTGCTGAGTTGCCACGCATTGACATCCAATTGTTTAATGCCCTGTATTGATGCCCAGGTTTATTTTTACAGCAGGCACCAAAATACACCATTTTCGTTCCATAAAGTATACGTAAACATTTACCTTGTAAATTAGATTGATCGATCGATAGATAGATATGTAGCGCCCTGCTCCTGTTGACCAGGCGCTATGATCTAAATTTAGTGGGATGTCTGAACTGTAGTTAGTTTAGATTCCATGTTTTGGCTAAATTGGCCTATGTTCCAGCCTTGGCTGAGTTGGGTGCATTTCCCATGGTTACCAGTGGGTGTCACTGCCACCTCTGGTTCGTGTTGGAAGGAACAAGCCGAGGCGTATTGGGTGTTCTTTCCCAGAGGCAACTTAGCGGGAGGTTGATACCGCTGGGCATGCTGGGAGAGGGAACTTAAGGGACGGACGCCATTTTTGGAGTCTCTCTCTCACCTCGTGGCCACCCTGGCCAGAGGTATGCGACTACTCCTCTTCTGCCCCAGGGCCTGCTGGCCCGAGGTTTCGTTACTGGAGGTAGGCCAAGAAGCTGTCTGGGGCCTACTGGTTCGAGGGTGGTCCTGTGCTGTCTGTCCTGCGGTAAGAAGCCAAGCAGTTGAAGGAACCAGGGGAGGACTCGTCTTGGAGAATACGCAGCGGAAGGCTGGTATCTCGAGAGGAGCCTGGGGCCTCAATTGGAGGATGCATCTCAACCAATCTGCCTCACAGTATTGCCGGGTCGGCTTAAAAGGACTTTCTTATACTGTGTAGTTGTGATTGAACTTTGAAAATTCTGATTACCAAGTCTGTGGCAGAGACTTTATTTGTCCATGCATCATCCCGGCTGCTAAGGAGAGGGACATATCCGGGTGAGCAAGATCCAAGGACAGCGAGTTTACCTGTCTCCAGGATCTCAAGTTTTATCAGTGATCTGCATCAGGTACCTAAACTCCCCCTAATCCTCCATCCCCCATTCTGCCAACGTTGTGATTAATAAAAGAAGCATTGGAAAAGCAACAGTGTTTTATGCAACTTTAACCCTAGACTTTGAGCCAACACGGAGAACAGTGGGGTAACGGCAGACAAACTAACCAGCAGCTCCTACGGGGGTAGTGCTATAGATAGATAAAATAAATATAAATGAAACCCTTGCCCCCCTTTTTTTATTTTTAAAGTGATCACTTGCTGTCTGTACTCCGCTGCATAAGGAAGCTTAGAGATCTGGAGGAGGATAGACAGGAGAACACTGATCTTCCCACTGAATGGCTCTGCAGGGGGGGGGCATGTCAGCAGAACTCTGATTATTGGGTGGAGAGCAGGCTGAGTTCTCAGCACAGCCAGAAAACCGACTGTGGTCACTTAAGAGGAAAGCAGAGGGACTGGCAGGAATTCACACAAAGGAAGCAATACAAATAGAACAGGATACTTTTTCCTACAGGTACATAGTACAGCAGGTACATATCATGAATATGAAATGTTGGGTTTATGCATTCTTTAAAAAAACATAGCAGCACTCTTTGATGTGTTGCAACCTGTTACAGCGTGCTGTGCTGCGCTTTACTGCAGCACGTTACATTTTCACAAAAAGCACATGAATGCGATGCATTGGTTTGAACAAAGCCTTTTGGAAGCAATGTTTATTGGCTTGTTATAACACTGGGTCCACGTTGAACCATGCATATTAATGCATGTGGTGTAAATGGGCCCTCATGTTAAAGACCCTAGAAAACGCCACCACATTGATAAGTCCGCTCTAAACATTCTTCCAACTATAGGCTTAATTACCACTTCAAGCTAGTGTTAGGCAGCTTAATATAATTAAATATTTTGGGTGATTACAGTAACTAAATTGAAGCATGATTTCAAAACTTCTAAACACGCAATTAAGCCGAGTTTTAATATATTTGCCTGGAGTGGTTTATTTATTTCCCTACTTTCTGTTGCTACACAAGTTCATGTTTTTTTTTTTTTATTATGTTTACCATTAAGATCCCAAAACCACCATTTGGCCTTTATGCAATTAGTAAAAAAGATTTTTTATTCATTTTAGCCTGTGATATAAAACCTTAATATTCATTAGACTGTATCCAAGAAACAGCTTTGTGCTGCATCAAAGTTAAAGTGTTTGTAAAACCTCAAAAATGAAATTTGAAAAAAGTATATCCTTCTACAGTGTGTACTTGTCTCAATTAAGAGCACTAAGCGTAATTTCTGTCTGCTGCTTCATTCCTCGGCTATCAGCATGAATCACTTCTGACAAGATTTCCCAACGCCAAGAAAAAAAATGGTGACGGGGAGGATCTCCAGCATACAGCCTGTGATTAACAGTCTCAGCTTTTTTCTGTGAGATGTGTGAAAGTGGGTGTGTCCCTTCCCTACAATCAGCTCTCAGAGTTCTCCTCACTGAGTTGTGCAGAGTGTAACTTCGGCTCCCTATCCCCATTTTTCTGAATTCTTATACAAACTTTAAAAAAACTAGACTTGACAGATGTAGAGAAGACTGCAGATAGACAGATACAACTTCTGTTGGAGGATTTGTGTCATCTCTGTGCATCATCTGAGGCCAATCAGTTCACTGGGTATATGGAAGGGTTACAACCACTTGAAAAAAATTAAAATTAAGTGGTCACAGTGTAAAAATAGGTGGCTTAAACATGTAGCAGTAAGTTATTGAATTGTGACGAATTTACAGAATAAAAAATGAAAATAAGCTAGTCACATAAAATAAACATAAGTACAGTGGTCTAAATGCAAATCACACAAGTAGGCACTAAGATTTTAGGAAACCAAAAATATTAATTTAAGCAACAATCCATAAATAAATGATGATATAAATAGAGTTGAGAATGTAAAGTGAAAGATAGTAGGTTACATACCCACTGTGACTGTGCTGTCTGGAACTCAATGCCAAAATAGTCCGTCTCCACCACATTCAGATGCATGAACACTTGGCACAACAATGCTTGGCCCACGGTCTTTGGCTGCACAAGACAAAAAGAGATTTGTAAAAACACAGATAGGACCAGAAATGCCTTGTAAAAGAAAACCCCATGTTCATTTAGAAGCGGATACACTATAAAATTATTTCTACATAATTAATTTTTATATTGTAAGCAGCTATACATTTCCTAAAAGTTCCAAATTTCTCCCTCCCTGCAATCCATAGCAACAATGCACTCTGTAAATATAACCTCCCAATCCCTAGATAGCAGCTGGGAATTCTGTTTAAGAATCTATTTTATCTTCAGAATTTTTTATTTTTTTTGCAGACAAACACATACATTGCAATGAAAGTAGAAGAGTCAAGGTAATTGCATCGTTTTACAGGTTAACATCAGAAAATCAGGTATCAGAGAAATATCAACAAGGAGAAACTGACATATGGAAACAAAACCGTCAAGAGACTGTAACTAGTCAGGGGAGGACATTAAGCAGGTTCCACGCGAGCAACCACCCCACTTTACCAGCCCTGCCCATCCCCGGTTGGGGGCGAGAGGGTGGAGCAGAAGAACAACATCAGGGTGGAAGGCGGGGGGGGGACCCAAGAATCAAAAAGGAGGGGAAGGGAGAGGACAGGGGGGGAGAAGGGTCAGGGGGTCGGGGGCCCCCACCCGGTCAACCACTCTCCACATCTCGGTAGGATGGGTATAGGGGGCCAACCGAGCTCGACCAGATTTTTTTCAAATTTAGCTGGACAGTTCCTACTCTCATATGTTATCCTATACAACGGGTAGTACTCTGCTAATCGTTCCTAGCCAAGAGGATCTAGTAGTCAGGCCCTCTCCAACTGAGCAGGATCTCCCTCCTAGCATAAAACAAAGTGAAGGTGATGCATAACTTGACATACCTATCTCCCTCAACGTCACCTAGATAACTCGGGGGGATCTAGCGGCAGCGCCACTCCGCAGCGATCAGAGAGCGTCTCTGCCACCTCCCGCCAATAGGGACCCAGCTTGGGACAGGACCATACCATGTGGAAAAAAGATCCCGGTGCCACGGAGCATCTAGTGCATATTGAGCTCCTGGAGGAGTATATCCTAGCCAGCCTCTGCGGTGTATAGTATGCTCTATGGAGGAACTTTAATTGTATAAAACGATCCCTAGGAGGCAATCATGGAAGGGAGATAGGAAGAAACACAGTCCTCCCAAACCTCATCTAGGTCAGGGATTTCAGCGTTCTAGGGCTGCAACTACCGATTAGTTGGCCGATTATTGTTTCGATTAATCGGTTAATAACCTTTAAAAAAAATAAAAAAATAAAAAAAATAATAATAATAATAATAATAATAATAATAATAATAATAATAATAGGTAATTTTGCTGCGATTTGCATTTTGACTTTTTTTTTGCCCAATTTGTTGTTGGGCAGATTAAAAAAAAAAAAACACAAATTGCCGCAAAAACGCATTACATGCTTTTCTGCAGCTTCTTCATTGAAGTATATTGAACCAAAAAAACAAAATAGCACCGTTTTGCATTAAAAAAAGTCATTGCCCTTTCCAAATACGCAGCAGCTGAAAAAAAACATGGATGTGAACGTGTCGCAAAGGAATCCATGTAAATGAACTGTAGTGTATTTCTGCAAAAAAAAAAAAACAGAGGTGTGACCCAGGCCTGAGATGTTTAGTAACATAATGGGGTTAAAAAAAAAACTAAAATTGGTACAAAAAGAGCAAATAATCGCTACCGTAAGGGGTTAATTTTTTACTGTGGGACAGTGAAAGTATTATTTCCAGTAGCGATTTTCTCTTTTTGCACTACAAAGGGCTAATTTTAGTTTTTTTTTAACCCCATTATGTTACTGGCCGATTAATCGATTATGAAAATAGTAATCGATTAATTTCATAATCGATTAGTTGTTTCGGCCCTTCAGCGTTCCATTTAGCCAAGACCCCTGCAGTGTCAGTGTTGTGGGCCACCGTAAGACGCAAATAAAGGGACGAGAGGGGTTTCCCCATTACACCCGAGATCAGGAGACGCTCGATCGAGTCTGGCTCGAGGGTCGCCAGATCCGGGAACTGGGATGCAAGGGCATGTCGCAGCTGCCAGTACCTGAAACGAAAGGAGCATGGGTGATTATAGGTTCGGCTCAGGTCACAGAAGGACATAATCATCTCACATGGCATCACATGCCGGAGGGTGAGGATGCCCTGCCGAGCCCACAGCACCGGGTCAGGGACTGTATTCAAGTGAGGGAGGAGGGGATTCCCCCAGAGTGGGGTATGCGGGGAGATAGTGTTAGGTTTGGCAAGCTTTGCTCTGGAGGACTGCCACACCCTTAAAACGGTTGTCATTGGCTTTGTAACGGAAGGATGTGCCTTGCTTCCCAGAAAGACCAGATTAGATAGGGCAGCGTAGGAGCCCAGGACGGACGCCTCAAGAAAAAGCGCTGTGTTCTACCACGGTTGGGAAAACCACCACCGAACCGTAACGAGGACCGCCACCCAGTAGTAAGCAAGGAAGTTCGGGAGGGCCAACCCACCCCCTGACAGAGGAAGATAGAGGATGCGCCTTGCCACCCGAGGGGGACGCCCGGCCCAGATAAAGGTAGTTACTATACTGTCAAGTTTCCAAAAGAAGGACCTAGGGATAGGGGTGGGGGTCTGTATAAATAAGTATAGCAGTTTGGGCAGGTATATCATCTTGACAAGGTTCCCACGTCCCACCGGTGAGAGGGGAGGCTACGCCACGTCGCACACCGCTTGGTTAATTGATCTAGCACCGGGAGGACATTCTTACCCATGTAGTTCTCCAACTCGAGACCAACCCGCACCCCTAGATAGGTGAATTCCTCTATCCAACACAGGGGCATAAGAGTCCGTTCGGGGCAACGGCGGGTGGAGCAGGAACAACACTGATTTGTCCCAATTGATTTGTATTCCAGAGAACCGGCCGAATGTCTCAAAGTAGGTTAAACGCGTTGCGCAGGGAGGCAGAGACATCCACCAGATACAGCAGGGAGTCATCCGCATACAGCGACAGTTTTTCTTCCAAGGGATCCACCCTCATGCCCCGGTTGGGTCCCTAGAGAGAAGGAGGCTGACAGGGTCCCATTGGTGCGAATGCGTGCTCTGGGAAGGGTATATAGCATCCGAATCTAGGACAAAAGTCGAGGGCCAAAACCAAATCTAAAAAGGACCGTCCACAGGTAGCCCCACTCGACCGAGTCGAAGGCCTTCTCGGCGTTGAGTGAGGCCACCACGCCTGGGTTATCAGGATCCGCGATTGCCATATGGGTGTGTAAGCGACGAAGATTTATATCAGTACCCCGACCCGGCATGAAACCCGTCTGGTCTGGGTGAACCAGGGCCGTGATGACAGTATTCAGTCGGTTGGCAAGGACCTTTGCAAATATTTTGGCGTCGACATCGAGGAGGGAAATGGGACGATACGATGAGCAAAGGGTAGGATCCTTACTGGGCTTGGGGATGACCACTATCACTGCCTCACACATAGAGTCCAGGAGAGCCCCGGACTCTGATGCCCGAGAGAAGAGGGACTGCAGTCTAGGGGCTAGCTCCTCCACGTATGACTTGTAGAACTCAACTGGGAAGCCACCCGGCCCCGGAGTCTTACCCGTCTGCATCATTTTTAAGGCAGCCTGCATCTCCTCCAGTTTAATGGGGGCATCTAGCTTACGCATAGAGGAGGGAGTGAGGACAGGGACATCAACAGCCTCAAGGTAGGCCGTTAAGTCCACCGACTCGTATGCTACCCTGGAGCTATATAGCTGTTGGTAGTACGTAGCAAAACAACGATTGATCTCCAACAGGGTAGAGTGGAGGGCCCGGTCTCGGGCTTTGATTTGTGCAATGGTGGTTATTCCCGACTGCTCTCTAGACAACCAGGCCAGGAGCCTCCCCATCCTCTCCCCCTGCTCAAAAATGCGTTGAGATTGATGGAGCAGCTTCTTCTGTGTCAAAGCGGTTCGCAAAAGAAGAGCCTGATGTCTTAACGACTGAAGGCGGGAGTAATGCTGGGGATCACGGGTCCTAACATACAGAGCCTCCTGTCTGCTCGCCTCTCCCTCCACGTCAGTGAGCTCAGCCCTGCGCTCCCTCCTCACCCTTTGCCATTATCGACTGGTATTGGCCACGGGAGGAGGCCTTGAAGGCATCCCACACCGTGGTCTCAGCAGCCGTACCCGGGTTATCCCTCCAGTAGCTTCGTAACGTGTCATGAAACTGGGGTTTCACGTCCGGGTCCGAGACCCAGAACCTGGATAGTCTCCAGAGGTTATCAATAGGGTCTGTCGTCAAAGTCAGGGACAGGAGCAAAGGGGCAGGGTCCGAGATCCCCCGGGGGAGAATGGCAATGTCACAAACTCTGGGCAGGACAGGCGCCCCCACGTAGGTTTAAATGCGGGAGAAGGATTTATGAGTGGCCGAGTGGCAGGTGAAGGCCCCGGACGTTGGGTGTCTCCACCGCCACACGTCCGTAAGGCCATAAGTGTCAGCCCATTCCGCCAGTCCCTGTCGGGTGGTACCCATCGAGGCGCACCTGTCCATACCAGTGTCCGGGACAAGGTTAAAGTCACCCATCAGGACCACATTGCCGCAGGGGAACTGCGCCAACTTAGCCGAGAGAGTGGCCAGAACCTTCAGGGAAGCAGGAGGCGGCAGATACAGGCCTACCAGAACCCAAGGCAAATTATAAATCAGAGCATGTACAAGCACAAACCTACCATCAGGGTCCAGAACTAAATCAAGGAGTTTAAAAGGGAGCGATTTAAGTACAAGAACACGAACACCCCTGGCATAGTTAGAATACGTGGAGTGGTAATGGTGACCCACCCACGGTTTCTTTAGGCTAAGGCTCTTGGCTTCCTACCAGATGCGTCTCCTGTAACACACACACACACACACACACACACACACACACACACACACACGGCTGTACTTCTTGATAAACTGAAACACGAAGGATCTCTTAATGGAGGAATTTAAGCCCTGTGGGTTCCAGGAGAGGACATCAAGAGTAGCCATATAAACCTGTAAGAGAGATATCAGAAGGAGCATCAAAGAGCCAGAGCCACGGACCTTTCCTTGCGGCCGAAGGAAGAGCCATGCCTCCCCAACATTGCAATCAAGACTTAAGCATTACGGTCATATAACATGTAACAAAACATTGTAACGGGCGCCAACAGGGCCACCCAACGCCCCCCACCCCGCCCCCCTCCCCAAACCCGGAGAAGAGCTTGCTTTCCAAAACAAAACTCAGCCACTAGGCTGGACATAAGGGCAGTGAACAAGCGGTTACCAGCCCTTGTATGGTAGAACAGTCAGTGGTCCCTGAGCATCCATAGGAGAGATTGTGTGGAACACCCGGAGCCGCAGTACTTAAAGAACAGTATCATAAACTCTCAACAGAGAACAAAATTCAAACAGAGGGTTAGATCAGCTCTCAGAGGGGGGGCCCCCCCACCCGTACGGCAAGTGGGGGGGGGGGGGAATCTATGAGGGCGAGGGGTGGGCATCCATCCGTATCAAAGGTCCCGGGGTGAGGGGGCATGGCAAAAAGTCTGTAGTGTAACACAGGCATGTGACCCCCCCCCTCCCGAGTCCAGCAGGATTGCAAGAGGGCAGGAGTCTAAAGTTCGTGCTCTGGGAGAGAGAGGGGGGGGACCCAGACCCCACACCACAGTTCCAAATCCACCGCTACATAGTTACTACCAGGCCGGGGAAAACAGTCAGTGGACCCCCCAAGCAAGGATGGCAGCCAGGTTGGCCATGAAAGCAAAAACAGACCCCTTCTAGGTGGGCATGTGATCCCAAGCTCCCCCAGAGAGTCCCCCCAAAAGAGCTTACTCACAGTCAGGAAAAGAGAGGAGAGTCCAGCGGTCTCAGCGTGGTAGCGATTCGGCCCAGGCCGCGGAGTCTCTTGGAGAGGTGAGGTAATTGCACCCGCTCGCCGTCCTGGACCCGCAGCTTGGCAGGGAAGAGCATGCTGTATTTGATACCCCGGTCTCTGAGGATGGTGCGGACTTGATCAAATGACTTGCGTTGACGCTGGCGGAGGACTAGGCCTGGGCTTTGGCGGAGAGTCCGCAGCGGCGGCGTAACGGCGTCTCTGGTTCCCGTTTTTGTTCTGGCGCATTCCCCGGGGCACAGGACGGTAGAAGAGTAAGGAGTCGGTGCCGGTTCCACACAAGGATCAAGGTAGGAAGGATTTCAGAGCAGGAGCTTGGCAACTACACGTCCGCTCCCAGCGCTATCTTGGACACGCCACTCAGAGCCATTTTAATTTTATTGGGATGGCATCCCAATTTGTTATGCTATGACATTGAACTGTTAGACAACAGAATAAAATAGAACCAACTGGCAAAAGACAGATGTTGTCATTGCATCTGGGTGGACAGAACACAAAGGCAAAACCAACTTGGCTCTCATAAATTACAAAGCCTTAGATATTGATTTAACTAGTTCCCAACCGCCCACAGCAGTTGTACTGCGACAAGTTGGCTCTCCTGGGCGAGTCGCTGCCACACTACGTTGGGCACGTGTGCTCACGACCGGCGTCCCCACGGCGATTCCATTAGTTTCAGAACCGATCAGTCTCCAGGCCAATGATGTCTGGCCTGGACCTGGTGATCGGTTCTGGCGAATGAGAGACTGTCCTCTGCCTGTGTAATGTAAACACAGGCAGAGGAAGTGATGTCACCTCTCCTCGTGGAGCCCTTTTCGGTTCCAGAACGAGGAGCGCACATCTCACTGTGAGTACACACCACTACACTGATACCAGTACACGTAGGTACACTTGTCACCCCCCGATTAGCCCCCAGTTAACCCTTTCACTCCCTGTCACAGTGCCACCAAGTGCAGTTTTCTGATTTTTCACTTATCGCTGTACTGGTGTCACTTGTGACACTAATCAGCATTAGGGCAGTTGGTAGTAGGCCCAGGTAGGCTTAGGTTATCCCCCATTAACCTCCTAATAAAGGTTTAACCCTCTGATAAGCCCCCGGTTAAACCTTTCATCCCGTCACTAGTATAGTGTATAGATCTCTTCTGATCACTGTATTTGGTGTCACGGGTGACGCTAGTTGGCGTCACCATCAGTTTTTTTATAGCGTCAGGGTACCCGCCATATATTCCCTAATAAAGGTTTAACCCCCTGATCGCCCCACCCCCCAGTTAACCCTTTCACCCCTGTCACAGGTATAGTGTCCGATATTTTTTCTGATCACCGTATTAGTGTCGCGGGTGACATCAGTTAGGTTTTAGTGTCAGTTAGGATCAGCGTAAAATCCCAGGCAGCGTCAGATTAGTGGCAGTAGCGCTAACACACACACACACACACACACACCTTACTAGTATAGTGTTTTAACGGATCAACATCTTTGATCTGATCAGAACTATATTAGCGTCCCCAGTAATATAGTGTTCCCAAAAACGCAGCGTTCGCAGGATCAGCCAAGATACCTGCCAGCACCTGCGTTTAGCCCCTCTGCCCAGCCCAGCCCACCCAAGTGCAGTATCAATAGATAACTGTCACTTACAAAACACAGCACATATAACTGCAGCATTAGCAGAGTCACGCCTGAACCCTGTGAACACTAAGTTAATTTTTTTGGTAGCGATTGAAGCAGTCTGACAACCAGGTGCTCTTTTGCCTGCGAGTCACACGAGCTG
Source organism: Rana muscosa (assembly GCA_029206835.1). NCBI lineage: Eukaryota > Metazoa > Chordata > Amphibia > Anura > Ranidae > Rana > Rana muscosa. Next base: position 471,024,242 of record CM055121.1, on the reverse strand, counting down.
TACCTATAAACTTAGTGGACAAAATTTCCAAACAGAGGTACTCTAGTTAAGAGGCCTACACGTTGCTGAGCATGACAGATGAGAGCGAAGGAGAGGTCTCACTGTCAGATTCAGGCTCAGTATACGAACTGGTAGAGAGCAGCGGCACCCTGACAGATGGCTCTGATGACGGAGTAGTGGTCCCTGCTAAGGTCAGGTGCACCTGACCCCGTTCTTCTGTTGTTGAGGTGCAACAACCGCAGGGCTCTCGTATGGAGCAGAGAGCCAGTACTAGTGCCGCTCAACCTTCTGGTGAGCTGGCAAGCACCAGCGGCCTAGTACAACCTGGTCATAGACAAACCAGCACTGCATTAACACTTGGTGACGTGGCAAGTCCCAAAACTGCATTTAAAGCTGGTGCGGTGGCCAGCACAACTAGTGCCCTGCAGCCACCAAGAGTTTGAACACAGGCCCATAGAGCCCTTCCTGCTGCTTTTGTCATTTCTGATTGGGAGCCCACCACTTCTGCAGTGCTCGTACTTCCCCCATTCATTGGCCAACCTGGAATTCAGGTGGAAACTGCGGATTTTACTTACCTTGACTTTTATTCATTGTTTTTCACAAAAGATCTCTACAGACCTATTGTGGAACAAAGTAATTTATAAGCTGGTCAATTTATCGCCGCAAACCCCCAGTTGACCTCTGCCAGAGAATTTAAGACCTTTCTGAACCTATCCCTCCTCATAGGCATAAATAAAAAGAGTGAGTTGCGGTCATATTGGTCCACTAACCCAATTCATCATATGCCCGTGTTCTCTACTTCCATGGCCAGGACTAGATACGAGCAGATCTTACGGTTCATGCACTTTAATGACAATCAGGGGTGACCCTGAATACGATCAGCTTTACAAAATTCAGCCCCTCGTAAACCACTTCAACCAACAGTTTGCAGCCTTGTTTATTCCCTATCAAGCTGTCTGCGATGAAGAGTCCCTGATTAAATTTTCTGGCTGCCTGTCTTTCAAACAGTATCTCCTCAGCAAGCCTGCCAGATATGGGGTCAAGATGTATAAGCTCTGTGACAGGGCAACAGGCTATACATATAGTTTTATGGTTTTGTTCTTCCCGTAACGTCATAGCTAGAGTATTCGTACAAAGTTATGTCCAGATGGTTACACCCCAGTGAGAATAGCAAAATACCTTCCTATGTATCCAGTGTTATGTTTTAGGGGTTGTTCTGATTTGGGTGATATCGACCACATATAGTGGACATGCCCCAAAGTTAAAAGGTTGTGGATTTGGGTGTACACTTTGGTCAATACGCTCTTCCATTATAATATACACAAGGACCCGTGGGAAGCTCCTCTTCATAAGCCTATCTTAGGGTTAACAAAACATGAACGCGTCTTGGCAACACACAATTTTATGGCTACTAAACAAACCACTGTGAAGGTGTGGAAAACACCTCTCCCCTCTTTTGAGGAGGCAAAGCGACGGATGCAAGGTACTCTGACGAATGAGAAGCATACGGCAATACTCGTGGATAATGGGGACAAATTCTGTAAGATTTGGCAACCCTGGCTGGACCAGTTTCCAGCGATGAGCCCACCTTGCCGCTTTTTAGACCTATAGGAAATTCTAATGAGCCCGCCGTTGCTGGCCTTGGATCCCCTGGGGCGGGGCTTACTTTCTTATCCGGGATTCCCTTTTCCTTGGTTTCCTACTCTTACGCTCCCTCTTGCTCCTTTCTTTTTCCTTTATTTCTGGTTATTGACTGCCGAATGCCAGTACGCGGAGTCTGTTAATCGCTCTCTGGGCACATTTTTGGGGTAACTTTTTCACTACCTCTTTATAGCTTTCTGACCTCTGGGTAGGGGTGAAGCCCTCTTGCACATCAGGAGGCTTATGGCATAATTCCTCCTCCCCTTTTTCTTTTCCTTCCATTTTTCTCTCATATGTATACACACACACACACACACCCTTATTTTTAGGTCCTGGAGAGGACCCCATGACTTTATTTTATATACAAACATAGGTCAATCTCAGGTATCTCATGGTATTTGTTATTATGATTATTCGCTTGTTTGGCGCACTTTTCAGGTCTTGATCATCGGAAGAACTATAGTTCGTCATGTTCCTAAAGATTGTAAAAGGTACCGGAGCATCCTCATCTGGTTACTTTTTGTCTTTGTTTGCAGTTACTGTTTATACCACATAAGAGGCCTACTTATCCAGGGTATATATGTTACCATTCTCAAAGTATTTTCCGCCACTTGCCTTGGTGTCTGTTTACTGTCTTGTGAGTTTGTTTTTATTCAATAAAAAAAATATATATATTGTGAAAGAAATTTTCCAAATTTTTTGTCATGTTACAACGAATAAATGTATTTTATTGGAATTTTATGTGATAGACCAACACAAAGCGGCACACATACATGTGAAGCGGAAGGAAAATTATAAAATTGTTTTGATTTTTTTTTTTACAAATAAATATCTGAAAAGTGCCTCAGGCATTTGTATTCAGCTCCCTTTACTCTGATACCTCTAACTAAAATCTAGTGGAACCAATTTCCTTCAGAAGTCGTAGATAGAGTCCACTGTGTGTGCGCAATTTAATTTCAGTATAAATACAGCTGCTCTGTGAAGTCCTCAGAGGTTTGTTGTAGAACCGTAGTGAACAAATAGCATCATTAAGGTCATGGAACACACCAGACAGGTCAGGGATAAAGTTGTAGAGAGGCTTAAAGCAGGGTTAGGTTATAAAAAAATAAAAATAAATCCCAAGCTTTGAACATCTTATGGAGCACTGTTCAATCCATCATCCGAAAAAGGAAAGAGTATGGCACAACTGCAAATCTACCAAAACATGGCCGTCCACCTAAACTGACAGGATTGGCAAGGGGAGCATTAATAAAAGAAGCAGCCAAGAGGACCATGGTAACTCTGCGAGAGCTGCCGAGAGCCACAGCTCAGGTGGGGAAATCTGTCCACAGGACAACTATTAGTTGTACACTCCACAAATCTACCCTTTATGGAAGAGTGGCAAGATGAAAGCCATTGTTGATAGAAAGTCATAACAAGTCCCGTTTACCGAGGCCATGTGGGGAGCACAGCAAACATGTGGAACAAGGTGCTCTGGTCAGATGAGACCAAAATTGAACTTAAAAGAATTGAACCTAAAAGCAAAATGTTGTGTGTGGCAGAAAACCAACACTGCACATCACCATAAACATACCATCACCAGCGTGAAACATGGTGGCAGCAGCATCATGTTTTGGGGATGCTTTTCTTCAGCAGGGAGAGGGAAGCTGGTCACAGTTGATGGGAAGATGGATGGAGCCAAATACAAGACAATCTTACAAGAAAACCTGTTAAGCCCCGTACACACTGTCAGACTTTTGGCCAACAAACTTCATTTTGAGCAAGTTGGACCAACAATCCGACCATGTGTACGCTCCATCGGACAAACTTTTTTTGCTTTTTTCTTGTTTTCATCGGACAAAAGTTGGTTCTGCAAACGGACAAACTTTTGCCCAACAAAAGTCCGATGGAGCAAAGTCCGACCGTGTGTACAGAAAACCATCGGACTTTTGTCCGATGGACAAAACAACTAATGTTAAAAATCAACCAACAATAGCAGAAGTTGACCAAAAGGGTGGCAGTAAAGAGCAGAAAAACCACGTGCTGTTGCAAAAAGTTTTGGGAAAGTTTGCAGAAAAGTCCGAGCGTGTGTATGCTATGGGTGTTCCCGACCAACTCCGTTCAGACAAAAAACCACGGAAAAGTCCGATGGAAGTCCGACCGTGTGTACGGGGCTTAAGTCTGCAAAAGACTTGAGACTGGGACAGAAGTTCACCTTCCAGCAGGACAATGACCCTAAACATACAGCCAGAGCTACAATGGAATGTTTTAGATCAAAGCATATTCATGTGTTAGAATTGCCCAGTCAAAGTCCAGACCTAAATCCAATTGAGAATCTGTGGCAAGACATGAAAATTGCTGTTCACAAACACTCTCCATCCAATCTGACAGAGCTTGAGGTATTTTGCAAAGAAGAAAAAGGGCAAAAAGTTCACTCTCTAGATGTGCAAAACTGGTAGAGACATCCCCAAAAAGACTTGAAGCTGTAATTGCAGTGAAAGGTGGTTCTACAAAGTATTGACTCGGGGAGCTGAATACAAATGCATGCCACACTTTTCACATATTTGTAAAAAATAAAATAAAATTGAAAACCATTTATCACACGGCCGCAAAATGGCTCTCCTGTGCCGTATTACCTATCTAGTACCTGATCTGGCACTTCTGGGTAAGGGGTGCGTGCTGCTTGTGCTGTGATTAGTCACGGCACAAGCTAATCAGCAGGTGCTGAGTACATATTGGCCTAATTTTATTAAGAAATTCGATTTTCAAAAAAAAAAAATTATTGCATATGTTGTATAGCAGAAAGTAAAAAAAAAAAAAATGTTTTTTCCAAAATTGTCGGCCTTTTTGTTTATAGCACAAAAAATAAAAGCCCCAGGAGGTGATAAAATACCACCAAAAGAAAGATCTGTGGGGAGTAGGGGGAATGACATAAATGTAATTTATGTACAGCATTGCATGACCGCGCAATCGTCAATTAAAGTAGCACAGTGCCATATAGCAAAAAATGCTCTGGAGGTCAAGTGGTTAAAGTGGTTGTTAACCTTGCTAAAAACACCTTTATGTGCCTACTGATTACATGAAGGTTCTCTGCACTTGGTTTACTTTGTGCAAAGAAAAAACTTGCCTGCTGGCTGTGTTGTGCAGCTTCAAACTGCAGGTCATGTGATCGCTGTCAGCTCCACAGCAATGCATGGTACTGCCGGTGGGTGTGTACAGTGTCGGAGCAGGACGTCAGAACCTGAAGCGATATTGCCGCGGAGCTACTGTGTTTCCATGGTAATTGAACACAATCAGACTCGCCCCCCCCCCCCCCTCCCATCCAAGAGCAGAGATTGGCAGAGCTTAGCATTGATTAGGGAAGATACAGGCAGGTATCTTTGGCGTGATGGCGCAAGGCGTAAACTGACCGCGGTAGCTTGGACTGGCTGCCATGCTACTGTGGTCAGTATACTTGGAGGAGCAGCACAGGCAGGATCAACCAGGTATATTAGAGCATCGGCAGTGGGAAATGCAGTGCAAACATGAGTAATCACATTTGTTTAGTGCAAGTGAGACAGTGCAATGTTTTTTTATTTTTGACTTTACAAAAACTAAGATTACATACCTGAATAGAATATACATTTTTATAATCCAGAGAGTTTACTGTCACTTTAATGCATTTACTAAACCATTTATTTTAATCAGTCATCTATGGGTCTTGGCTCCAAACTGAGTGTCAGCTCTGGGGAGCAGGGGACTCTGGGATATTTACAGTGCAGAGGCAACCCTAGCTGTAATTTGCAGAAGGTATTCTGTATCCATAAATCTGACAAACTAACCAATGAAACATGAGAGGAAGGTCATAACTGTTCTGGCACCTTTAGATCTTTTGTAGCCAAAGGGACCTATGTAGACTTAAGAGAAAATTAAAGCTTTGGACTATTAACTGAAGCCGTCTTAGCATCTGGACACAATTCTCTCTGGAATTCAGAAAATTCCCCTACAAATGGAAATAACAGAATTAGCCTGTGAGGCCAGAGAAATTCCACTGTGTTAACCCTATTATGAGCACCAAGACATCCTGCATCTCAATTAGAGTCTGCTTAAACTGGACTGTCCATTGAACACTGGCATTTGATGAATGGATCAGTGATGTGCAGACTGCATTCCTAACAGTACTAACAGGAAACATCTTTACAAGTAATACTGTTTTGTTATAAAATGATACACTCAAAGCCAGCCCCACAAACTGTAAACTATACGTTAAAGTGGATGTAAACCCGATTTATGAAATTTGAGCTGGGCACATATATCTGCAGCGTTTTGTTATCTCTCTTCAAAGCACTATGTCCCGTAGAGGTCTCCTGCTCCGTTCTTCTGTTCTCAGCCTGATAACTCCTGACAAGTTCTCTGTCACATATGATAAAATCAAACAGAGTTTTGTGTTGGGGATGATGCTATAAATAGATTAGCAAAGGCCTGAACTATTCAATCAGCCCTGAAAGTCTCTACCTATGAGGAGAGGGGGGTGTGTGCGCGCGCGCCTTTCCTCCAATCAGCTGTCTTGGCTGTATGCCCAGGCTTCACTGCAGTGCTGACCAGGAAGAGTAAAACTTCTGTAGTGAGATTTGTTTCATCCCTGTGTATCATCTGGGGATGTTCACTTCACTGGGTATATGTGAGGGTTTACATCCACTTTAATTATCAGTGCCATTCTCTGCAGCACTGTATTGTGATCCTAGGCCGATGAGATGAAGCACCTTCAAGGAGGTTCAAAAGGAAGTGGAGGTTAAATGATGCTGGGCGTCATTCAACTTGGAAGATAACTTAACCACTTGTCCCCCGCCCACTGTCAATTGACGGCGGGCGGAGGATACTCTCGTTCTGGGAGGACGTCATATGACGTCCTCCCTTTAAAACGAGCTAGGAGGCGCGTGCTTGAAGCCAGCGGCGCTCGCCTGCCGCGTTCACGAGGCCCCGGTGCGCGTGCCCGGCGGCCGCGATTGCCCGGGAAACGAGCAGGAAAGTGGGTCTTTGTGTGTAAACACAGAGATCCACGTCCTGTGAGGGAGAGGGGACCGATGGTTTGTCCCTTGTACATATGGACAACCATCGGTCACCTCCCCCAGTCAGTCCCCTCCCCCCACAGTAAGAACACATTGAGGGAACATATTTAACCCCTTCCCTCCCCCTAGTGGTTAACCCCTTCCTTGCCAATCACATTTATACAGTAATCAATGCATTTTTATAGCAGGGATCGCTGTATAAACGTGAATGGTCCCAAAAATGTGTCAAAAGTGCCCGATGTGTCCGCCGCAATATCGCAGTCACAATAAAAAAATCGCAGATCGCCGCCATTACTAATAAAAAAATAAAAATGCTATAAATCTATCCCCTATTTTGTACACGCTATAACTTTTGCGCAAACCAATCAATACGCGCTTATTGCGATTTTTTTTTTAACCAAAAATATGTAGAAGAATACGTATCGGCCTAAACTGAGGAAAATTTTATTTAAAAAAAAAAAATGGGTATTTATTATAGCAAAAATTAAAAAATAGTGTTTTTTTTCCAAACTGGACGCTCTTCTTTTGTTTATAGCGCAAAAAATAAAAACCGCAGAGGTGATCAAATACCACCAAAAGAAAGCTCTATTTGTGGGAAAAAAAGGACGCAAATTTCGTTTGGGAGCCACGTCGCACGACCGCGCAATTGTCATTCAAAGTGTGACAGCGCTGAAAGCTGAAAAATGGCTTGGGCAGGAAGGGGGTTTTCGTGCACAGTAGGGAGGTGGTTAAGTTGGAACCATACATGGTTAGATTTTTGGATGAAATTCTAAGTGTTTGGTCCTGGCAGCTCATAAAGAGTGGATTACTCAAACGACTTTTGTGAAAGGATTAGATGTGAAAATTGTCAGACAAACAGTGCTTACAGCCAATTAAAGCCGGTGCCCGTGGCTGTTAAAATACAATATCCTGGCAGGAATTATTCATGCAGTTTGTGGGGGTGGAGGAATCGGTTTGACTTCTTAAGTTCAGCCTACAGGCTGGATGAATGAAATCTATTAGTGTATGGCTAGCTTAAAGAGCATGGCTGGCCATACACAGTTCAAATCTCAGGCCAGTTCCTGCTGAACTGATTCAAACCGATAATAAGCAGGCTAAATGTACCAAGTTGATCGATTCGATCGATCAACTTGGGCAGAACCAGCCTGCCGGATTCACTTACGATTATCACAAGTGGCTGCTATAGCCGCTAGCAATATTCACTGTCTTCTCCCGGCGGGGGTGGTTTCCCCCACCCTCACTCTTTGGTTAATCTATGTACATTACAAGTATTTTAACAAACTTTGATGCAGATTCCTACCTCTTTTTATTCAGAAGAAATAGTTGCTTGTCTGTGTCCATATGCTGCGTAAATCTGTATGCAAGTGGTTTTATAATTAAATTATGCTGCAACTGCAGGGCTCTAATCAGGAAAGCTGCTGGGTCTGCATCCCTTTAGGCTGGCCATAATTGTGCAATTTCTGGTACAACTTTCCTTTAGATTTACCAAAACCATACAATATGAGGTCAAACCTAAACACTTTCAATTTGTATGCAATCAGGCAGGCCCTTGTACTACATAGTTGAAGGTAAATCTAAAAGGAAAGTTGTACAGCTTTAGACAGGCTTTCCCTTTGAGAGTATCACACCAAAAATCTGACCTGTATCTATGTGCAGAATTCTGGGAAAACCAGTGAGCCAATCACACAAGCAGGAAATTACATTTCTGGGGGTGTCCTGTACACCATCTGTGTACAGAACACCCCCCGGTAGCCATATTGCATTGTCTTTTACAGAAGATTACAGCACTGCAGATTGAAAAGGTAATTTTTTATACCATTCAATTACAATATGACTTGTGTCGCAATTGTATACACTATATATGTTTTTTATTTGTTACCCTTCAACACTGAATGACATAGCTTGAGCTTGAATATTTAGTGCCTTTTTTTTTTTTTTATGGAAAAGGGAGTAAACTGGAGATGGGCTTTAAATATCCATACATAACACATTACTTTTATTTAAAAAAATGCATACATAATGGGGCATTCTTAGCAGCAGCCCTTGAAGCGCTGTGGCCATATGTTAATTTCCTGAAACATACTTGAAGGTCAGAATTGAATTTAAAGCCAGCATCTTATTTAACAAGACACACTGTTTCCATTTTGATGTATACAATGAAGAACTAAGCATCAGTTCCATATGCATGTATGTATGAACTGAATGGGCAATAAACCTATCATAAAAAGTACATTTGATTAGGTAATGCTAATTTAAAGTGGATGTAAACCCTCCATACACCCAGTGAAGTGAACAGCCTCAGATGATACACAGAGATGAACCAAATCTCCCTACATAGGTTTTACATGTATATCTGCTGTCTTCGCATTTATATACTGTTTAGAATGTTCAGATCATGTTAGGAAATGTTCTCTTCCTGTTTAACACAGAGTGTGATGTCTGGGCATACAGCCAAGATAGCCCACATTGCTGATTGGAGGAAAGGTACACACCCCCTCTCATCATAGGCAGAAACTCTCAGAGGTGTTTTGTAATAGGGCCAGCTCCCTGTTAACCTATTTTAGCAACCTCCCCTAACAGAAATTTCAGGCTGCTTTTATCTAAAGTGTCAGAGAATTTGTCAGGAGTTATCAGGCTGATAACAGAGGAACAGTTCAGGGGAGAACTATGGGACTTGGCTCTTTGAAGTGAGATAACAAAATACTGCAGATATATGTGCCCAGCTCAAATTTCATGAATTGGGTTTACATCCACTTTAATCATAGTAATACCTGTACAGAACAGGAGAGATCCTACTATAGGCTTGCAAATGATGCACAGGCGAGAGTAATTTATTGATATACTCGGGTCTATCCAGTCCATCCCTCCTGCACTACATAATTCCTTACCCTTTATATAAACAGAAGATGACATAGAATAGAACTGCGAGTTACTCTAGATCACATAAACAGTCATGCTCAGAGGATGACCCTGTAATGGACACAGGTGTCATGAGAAGCAACCACAGAAAGTGGTAGGTTTCAGGAATCCGACATTCCTCGGGTCACTTTAAAAAGGTTCCTGCCTCCATAGCCCCCTCATCCTGCACAAAATTAAATATATAAAAGAGTCTCCTAACCTTTTGGGAGATCTATGTCACAGATCTCAAGAGGCTGTGGGAGCGAATACACAAAGCATCCAGAGAGCAGCAGAACAGCAGTTTGCTGCAGGACAATGCTGGATTTGCTTGGAAGGAGAGTATGTTTTATGAGAAAAAAACAGCTAAATAGGTAAGAGGGGTGGGGGTGAAAAAGTAGGAAGGATTGGAAATTCCTCCATGATAAATTTTTATATTGCATTTGATTCTTCATCCAACGTACTTCATTTATGTTAATACTCTAAAATTAAGAAAAAGTAGTGGTAAAAGTAAGGAACAGAATATTTTCCTGATCCTTTCTAAGCTAGAACTTGCAAAACACTGCACTGTGCGGAGCTGTGCACTTAATAAAAGTACGTACAGCATGCAGTCCATTTTTTAGCACCGCGTGGTGCAACACAATCCACCACACTGTGGCCAATAGAACTGAATAAAGTTCTAAAAGAAAATAAGTAAAGCCTACAGTGCATTATTCTGTTTAGGCTGCATTCACACCTGAGCGTAGCGTTGTCAGACAGGAAGACGCGTGATTTTGCCACGTTTTTTGCACAGGCCAAAAGTAGAGCTGCACGATTAATCGTTATAAGATCGCGATTTCGATTCACCCCCCCCCCCCCCCCGCGATCTCCAGGCTGGATTAGCTTGATTTTTGTATTTTTGTATTTCCGCGCCGGAACCAGCATGGAACGCAAATGGCGCTGATCGGAACTGACGTCAGCAATAGGAACTGACGTCAGTCAGCAGAGAGCGTGAAGCGCCACATCATCATGGGCGGTACCACCACGTTTTTTCGGCCGCTCCAGCCCTCTGCTCATTAGCATTCCTGAAAAAACAGTAGGCGTGAGCGGCAAAGCAGAGGGCTGGAGAGGCGGGGCGGTAGTAGGAGAATTTGCATTCGTGAGGAACAGTAGGAGGGAGCGGCAATGTACAGGGCTGGGGGGCGGAGTTCCGATAAGAGCCGAGAGCTAAGGGGGGACAGAATCCGGCGGGGAACCATTCTTGGCACAACACCTGTTAATGAAACACCACAGTGAGTGCGCATTGCACACTGTGAGTCTGTGTGTGCACCAGTATTGATCCGATGATTCCAACACACACGTGAGTACCGGCAACCACCAAACTCTGGGGTAGCTGACTGTGGAAATATTCATAATATGGGTAGCTGACTCAGACTGTGGTAATATTCATAATATTTGATGAGGGACAGTGGTTTCTGGTATTTTAAGTCCACTCCTCACATGCCCCCCTTTAATAGCCTGTCTGACTGTCATCTGCAAGGTCTGGGGCCCAGACCTTGCAGGTGACAGTCAGACAGGCTATTCAAGAGGGGCATGTGAGAAGTGGACTTAAAATACCAGAAACCACTGTCCCTTATAAAATATTATGAATATTACCACAGCACAGTCTGAGTCAGCTACCCAGACCTTGCAGACAGGCTATTAAAGGAGGACTTAAAATACCAACCACTGTCCCTTACGAGACTGCGCACAGATATTTTATATCTCTCATGTTCAGAGGTTGTAAATCTGTAAAATATTTATTTTTTTGAGAATCGTGAGAGAATCGTGATCTTCATTCTATGCAAAAGAATCGCGATTCTCATTTTTCCCAGAATCGTGCAGCTCTAGTCAAAAGGTCACCAATGTAAAAAAGAAAAAAAGCTCCAAAATCTGCCCAAATTTAGCTACAAAAAAAGCTCCAGAACTTTGAGCTTCAGGCGTTTGGCTTCTGGCATTTTGAAGTGAAGATGTGAACCACCTCCATAGAGAATAATTTATTTATTTTTCCCCTCCAGCGTTTTGAAGCTTCAGGCTTCAAGCTACAAAACACTCATGTGTAAATGGGGCCTAAAGCCCCGTACACACGGTCGGACTTTTGGCCAACAAACTTCATTTTGAGCAAGTTGGACCAACAATCCGACCGTGTGTACGCTCCATCGGACAAACTTTTTTTGCTTTTTTTTTGTTTTCATCGGACAAAAGTTGGGTCTGCAAACGGACAAACTTTTTCCCAACAAAAGTCCGATGGAGCAAAGTCTGACCGTGTGTACAGAAAACCATCGGACTTTTGTCCGATGGACAAAACAACTAATGTTAAAATCAACCAACAATAGCAGAAGAAGTTGACCAAAGGGTGGCGGTAAAGAGCAGAAAAACCACGTGATGTTGCAAAAAGTTTGGGGAAAGTTTGCAGAAAAGTCAGAGCGTGTGTATGCTATGGGTGTTCCCGGCCAATTCCGTTTGGACAAAAAACCACGGAAAAGTCAGATAGAAGTCTGACCGTGTGTACAGGGCTTTATAGTGCATCAGCACCACTACCTTTTTTATTGCACACCAGGGACTGTGAGGTAGTGAATGCTGCTGGTGTGAACAAACACTAAACAGAGCAAAAAAAGTGTCCCTCTTTGCCATTTTAGAAAGTTTAAAAAGATATGAAATTAAATAATAATAACCCATTTATAACAGAATCTGAGATCCTTCACATTATGTGGAGAAAAGAGCAGCCTCATTGTTTCTCATGTACTGTAGAATTAGAGATCTGATGTGACCTTTCCATGTTATGAAAGCTCACTGCAGAAGCAGTGTGGGTGCAGATTAAGGAGTGTCCATCCCAGGAAGAGACTTTTTACGCACACAAGAACAGCATTACACAAAAAAAAAAAAAAAATTGTCTTCAACATATTAAAATATAATAAAAACAAACTGTGAAATGCAAAATGAAAATCTGCAAATTGAACAAAAGAAAGGAGTCATCCTGGGACGTTTCCTCCTTGTCTGAGACTATTACAAAATGACATCTTCCTTACACTACCCGGGAGCTGTGCCTTGATGAATCCACACAGGAAACAATCCAGATTCTCCGTTTTTTTTTTTTTATTGAATACACTGACATTAGTTTACAACTGCAGCAGGCAGTTTACCTGCTGGAAAACAACACCAGGTTTGTGTGTATATAGTGAGGCCTGATGACATCTATATAGCATTCAACAATTCGTACCTATTTAAAGAAGTCTAGCCTGAGCTTGTTTGGCTGTACTTCTCCTATGGCTCACAGAAGTGCAGTTTGTTTTTAACTCTTGAGACCCGTTTTCAGAGCACAGGCTGAAGTCCGCTCTCTGCCGACGTCACAGAAGTCGGTCCAGGCTCCGCGTCATCACGACAATGGAGTCTGGATCGGCCAGATCTCTGGACCGACACCCGGCTCAGCCTTTCAGCGAGCCACTGAGAGCCTGAGCTGGCTGCCCCCACCCCCTCCACAGCCCAGCGCTGCAATGAGGGAGCAAAGCAGAGAGCTGTGACTGACAGTCAGCAGCTCTCTGCTCATGGAGCTGTGATAACCGAGTGATCAGTGTTTTTCGCCCGCTCAGTTCTCAGTGTAGATGTGCCAGGGTGCTGCATCCACCTAGGGAAGTATGATTAAGGAAAAAAAAGAGAAAAAAACGAAACAAAAAAACATACTTCTCTTTTAACAGTGATTTGGGTTAAATGCCATTTGCTTTTCAATTTTCTTTTATTATAGCAATTGAGTTTTATGTATATCAGGGATGCTCAACCTTCTGAAGGGCCACATAAGTGGTTTGGTAACCAGCCGTGGGCCAAAACAAAATAAATGGGTCCAGAATTTTTAATTTTAATTTTATTTTAAATAGCATAGTGAAGATTTCAAACAATCAATCAGGATCATCATTCTCTGTGGGACCAATTCCTGTTGGATGTTTACCCACTGTTTAATTATAATCAGAAAAAAAGGAAAAGAGAATATAGCAACAGGATATAGTTGTATGTACTGTACATGATGATTGACACAAAAAAATGTAATGTTTCACTGGATAAAATGCAATAAGTATGTATCATGAGAACAATTCTCTAAATAAAAAGAAAGTGGAAAAAAAAGAGAGTGGATGACACTAATGTGAACACAGACTTTGTTCACTTTTTTGGGGGGGATTGATTTACTAAAACTGGGGAGTGAAAAATCTGCTGCAGGTATACAAGGTAGCCAGCTTCTAACTTCAGGTTGTTCAGTTGAAGTTGTAAAGGCAGAAGTTTTTTTATCCTAATGCATTCTATGCATTAAGATAAAAAAACGTCTGTGCAGCAGCCTCCCCAGCACCCCCTAATTTCCTACCTGAGCCCCATCTCTCTCCAGCAATGTCCACGAGTTAATAATTTAAAATACACACACACTTACAATCACTTTTAGCTTTGACAAAAAAACACACATGGTTTTGATGCACAGCTGCACCAGATTTTGCACTCTCCAGTTTTAGTAAATTAACCCCAAGGTCCATTTCAGTTGGTGCAGGAGGAAAAGGGAAAGGATCGGTTCCTGTATATGCTGCCCCTTCTGTCTAAGTGTAAAACAGAATGTGCTTTTTTTCTTCTTCTTTTTGTTAAAAACAGAATGCGACGGGGAGGCCGCACGGGCCCCCTCGAGCATGGGGCGGAGTCGCCACTGTGACCTGTCGCTACATCAGTGGTTGGGGGGCTGTGGTAAAAACACGTCTTAACTATGGGGTTTTACCTCCACCCAAACTGCAAATGTAAATCAACTCTTAGGCTACTTTCACACTGAGGCGCTGGGCAGTATAGCGGCGCCATACCGTATTTTTTGCCACGATTTGCGGGCGTTAGCGGGGCGATTTTAACCCCCGCTAGCGGCCGAAAATGGGTTAAAAACGCCCGCAATAATGCGGCTTTTGGAGGCTCTACCCCATTGATTTCAATGGGCAGGGGCGCTATAGGAGTGGTATTTTTACCGCTCCTATCGCGCCTCAAAGATGCGGCTTGCAGGAGTTTTTTGACCCTCCTGCAAGCGCAACGCTACAGTGTGAAAGCCCTCGGGCTTTCACATTGGATACTGTGATGTTTGTGCTGGAGCACTGTGTGACCCTTCACCTTTTTCTCCTGATGTATGCTGGGGAAGGGGCTGTACCAGGAAGTAGTGGGAGTGGTGTGTGGAACTGGGAAGCAGCAGCATGATGCACAGAATGGGTTACATCTGGTAATGACAGAATCCTGTTGTATTAGGACTCTATGTAACAAAGTTATCATGTTCTGAGTGAGTAATAAACCCTTCCATGGTTAAGAAGTTCACCTGACCTGTGTGTAACTTGCTGAGCAGATACTGGCAGCATTGCTAGCAACACTCTGAGAGACCCCGTGTCTAAGGGACATAACAGATACAATTGAGCGGCTTTTTGTGGCGCATTGCAGGCACTATTTTTAGCGCAATAGCGCCTGCAAAGCGCCTCAGTGTGAAAGGGGCCTTACTGTCCTGAGCCCCCTATAAAACCGCTTAAACACCGATGCACTGCGGGTATAGCGCAGTGCACATGTGGCTTTCCTATGTGGCTAATATACCCATAGCAAAAGCGTAGTGTATGTGTTGTTTAATACACTGACCTCCTTTTCCAACTTCTGGTAAAGCTGAATTAAAGCCCCTCAAAAAGGTGCAGGTGTAAGCAAACTGTTTTATTTTGTTGACAGGAGCTTTGACTGGCATTCAGAGAGCTTTAACAAAGCATGTCCAAATCCTTGTTTTGAAACAAGCGTAAACTATCCCTAATGCCGCGTACACACGATCGTTTTTCACGTTGTTAAAAATGGAATTTTTTTAAATTGGGCATTAAAAACGATCGTATGTAGGCTCCAGAGCATTTAACGACGTGAAAAATGGCCTAAAAAAAATGAGAACCTGCTCTATTTTTTCACGTCGTTTTTTTTTAACGACGTGAAAAACGGTAGTGTGTATGCTTTTATGAGGGGGAAAAAACCGCGCATTGCTCAGAATCAAGTATGAGACGGGAGCGCTCGTTCTGGTAAAACTAGCGTTCGTAATGGAGATAGCACATCCGTCACGCTGTAACGGACTGAAAAGTACGAGGCTGAAAAGCGCGAATCGTCGCTCAAACTTTACTAACATGAAGGGTGGCGCCATTCGAACGGAACTTCCCCTTTATAGTGCCGTCGTACGTGTTGTGCGTCACTGCACTTTGCTCAAGCGTTTTTTTTTTAATGAACGTGTGTATGCAAGACAGGCTTGAGAGGAAGCAAGAAAAATCACGTTGAGAAAAACGTTGTTTTTGAAAATGACATTAAAAACGATCGTGTGTACGCGGCATTAGAGATTTTTTTTGTCTATGGGATCCAGAAGCAACTAGAAGCGTTTTAAATACAGCTAATACAAAAGACCCAAATCTATCTTTATGCTTGCCTCCTGTAATTCACAGTACACATGACTGGGATCAGTAAAAGGGGAGGGTCAAAAGCATCAACTAATCAGATTCTATTGTCGACCTACAGTGCCTTGAAAAAGTATTCATACCCCTTGAAATGTTTCACATTTTGTCTTGTTATAACCAAAAAGGTAAATGTATTTTATGTGTAGATCAACAAAAAGTGTCACATAATTGTGAAGTAGAAGGAAAATGATAAATGGTTTTCAATTTTTTTTACAAATGCAGTATTTCACAAAAAGCGAGTACACCCCTCACATTTCTGCAAATATTTTATTATATATTTTCATGTGACAACACTGAAGTCATGACACTTTGCCATTAAAAACCATATAACCTACTTTCCATGCGTTTTTTATGCAGAAAAAAAAAAAAACTTACTGACTACATGTGGTGTGAACTGGCCCTTAGAACGTAAAGCATGTCCGAATTTGTTAGTTGTCAACTGCTTTGTGCTGCTGATGCTTATTAACAGCAGTAGAGGCACCAATTTAAATAAATCAAGAAAATTGTGTCTTTTGTAAGTTTATAACTGGCTTAAAAGGCGCTTCTGCTGTTTCTGCCGCTAATCCATTTAGGACATGCACCTCTCTAACAGACTGTTGATAGCAATATTTGCACTTTATGCCCAAAGCATTTTCTTCTGTAATGATGTGGGTGTTAGTGTGCCTCCCTCTTGACTCATAGAACAGGCATGGACATATCCGAGAATCACTGCAGCTACTGTATTATACAAAGCATTCTCATCCAAAGCAATTAAACAATCAAACGTGAAAGTTCCTCTCACACACATTAGAAATGCAGGATAGTGCAGCAGCAATGGCTGCAGAGCTCTACTTTATCTCATGAGCTTGTGAAGGGGATGTTGGGGTACTATCATGGTGTGACGTACGGACTGATAAAAAGCCAAGTGTAGCTTTATTGTCAGTTATACTTTGTATTATATTGCCCGTAGATAAAAAAAAAAGTAAAAAACTACAAGTAAGTTGAGTTTGAGTTGATTTACAAACTTTCAAAAGAGTATAGAAAAAAATGAATTTGATCGGGTCCTGCCCCCCCCCCCCCCCGGGACCTGGCACTCAACAGCCAGGCCATTAAACCAGGGGCAAAATAGGACAGCAAATCAGCACTTGGGACAGAAGATTTGAACAATTTAGCAGCCACCTAGAGCAGGGGTGTCAAACTCAATTTCATCGTGGGCCGCATCAGCATGATGATTGTTCTCAAAAGGGCCGGTTGTATCTGTAATATTAGATGTCCAGCGCATCCCCTCCCCTTACATTAGATGTCAAGAGCCACCCCACCATCAGAAGTTGAGTCCCCCACTCTCCCTTACATCACAGTGCAATCCCCTTTCTTTATGCTGCTGCTGGGAAGAAGCTGGATGCACTGCTTGAAAGCAGAAAGTAGGGGTCTGGAGGAGGACCAGAGGAGGGCTGGAGCTCTCTTGCAGGAGAGGTGCGAGGGCCACATGAAATGGCCTGGAGGGCCGGATTTGGCCCGTGGGCCTTGTGTTTGACACCAGTGACCTAGAGGATCCCTGGATATGGAGGTAAACCTGCCCAGTTTGTTGTTGTACCTGGAAAGCATGAGGTCAGCATTGGGCATCCCCAACCTGCAACAGCGGTCTTGAAATACTTTAGGGTGAAGAGACCATTTTCCTGAGTTCAGACATTGACAACTGGGCAAGTCTACCTGCCAGCTTGCCATGTTTGGCACAAGGGTCAGCGCTGGAACATGAAGTTCTGTCCAAGCCAGAATCAGATCTGATTCTCTTTGGGCTACATGACTTTTGGTTCTTCTCAGACAGCTAGTGTAAGCATTGTCAGATGAATCCTGGTTGGATGAAATTGTAGATGAGAGGTCCAGTATTGAAGGAATAATCAAATCACACCGAGTTCCAGAGTATTAAATCAGGAATTTTTGTACCCGGAAGATGATGTTGGGAGACTTGAGATCAATTATGGGGCAGATGCCCCCCTTAGCTTTGGGACGGTGAACAGGTTTGAATAGAAACCTTTCCTTTCCAGGACAATGGCTATAAACCCTTGAGAGAGTTGTGCTATAGCAGTATGAAGGTCTGCTAATCTTTGCAGGGATGTTGGCAAGTTTGACAAAATGAAGCAGGGTGGAAGCAGAGTCTGAAATTTCATAGCACCTGTATATAACATTTGGATACAAATACCTAAAAATTTATGGTACCAGATGGCAGTGAAGGCCAAAAGATTTCCCACCACTCTGACGAGAGGGTGGGGTCCCATCATTAGGAAGGGGATTTGCTGGTGGATATGGAGGTCCAGGTCTAACAGCGTATTAACCCCTTAGGGTGGAAACTGGGCTTATACACCAACATGGCCCAGTTACCTGTAAAACAGACAAAAGCCCCATTTACTGCAGATTAGGTTCAACAGGGGCCCAAAATCAAAAAGGCAGTACCCAGAGAGCATGCCACTCCGGCCAGTCCTTAACCCACTTGAGGGCATACCCCTTGAGTAATCTTCAGGGACACCATTTTACCAGATGTGTACATCGCAGCCCCTCGATCTGTGAAGCACTCCGCCGATGATTCAGCACATTACACAAAAAAAAACCTAGGTGCCGGCCATACATGATTCGAATTTTCGAAAATCGTATCAAAGAATTCTCGTACGAATTTTGCACCGTTAGTGGGCTGCAGCAACAGCCGGTTTTCGTGCGGCAATCAAATTTGAGGAATCGGACATGTTGGAAATTTTTTCAAAAACGAACGATTTTCTAATCAATGAAGGGAGAATCGTGCGAGAAATGTAATAGAAAAAAAAATGGGATTTTTGTACTCACCGTAAAATCCATTTCTCTGACATCCATGGACCGACACGGCGTCTCTTACACTTTACACGTGGGTATATGTCCCTGCTTGCAGGAGAAGACCTAGGCAGAATGTTAAATGTTAAAACATTCCAGACCAAACCAGAGCTGAACAGCCCCGCCCAGGGGGGCGGTCCCTCCGGACATTACCCTCACACCTGCAGCTAGCAGGCCTCAGTTCGTAACAAAGCAGCACAAACTAAAAGGAAGGGTGGGTGCCGTGTCGGTCCATGGATGTCAGAGAAATGGATTTTACGGTGAGTACAAAAATCCCATTTTCTCTTATCCATGGACCGACACGGCGTCTCTTACACTTTACACGTGGGATGTCCCAAAGCAGTGTCAAGAGGGATGGGAGCAGTATAAATGGAAAAACCAAAAAACTTCACTCCAAAACAAGGCAGAGCTCCCCAACGGAGGAGTTGCCACTTTAAACAGCGGCCTGCAACACCTTGCGGCCGAAGGAAGCATCCGGAGATGCAGCCTCATCAACCCTATAAAACATAGAAAAGGTATGAACAGACGACCAGGTCGCCGCCTTGCACACTTGTGCAACCGACGCTTGATGTCGGAAAACCCAGGAAGCACCAATTGCCCTGGTGGAATGCGCCGTAACCGGGAAGGAAGGCGCCCGCCCCATGAGAGTATAGGCTTGAAAGCCGGTTTGTCCGATCCACCTAGAAAAAGGTGGCAGACGAAGCCGCTTGACCCTGTATCTGACCAGAGACAGTCAAACAGAGAGTAGACTTCCGAATAGAAGCAGCAGACAGGCACACCTGCAAGGCACGTACCACATTCAAAGTGTGCCGTGCGCACTCTGGGATGCGACGGGCGAGGACACTAGGACGGGAGGACAAATGTCCTCATTTTAGGTGAAAGGTGAAGATCACTCTTGACAAAAGAGAAAGTCGCGGATGCAACACCGCCTTATCCTTATGGATGACTAAATATGGCAACTTGCAGTACAAGGTCGCCAATTCAGATACTCGTCTAACAGAAGTGATTGCCACTAAAAAGAGCCACCCACTGAGACAAAGCGAAGAGGGGAATATCCCTGATATTCTCAAAAGGAGGTTCCTGGAGAACCGAGAGTACCAATTCCGATCCCACGGGGGGAAAGGAGACACGACAGGAGGGAGCCCATGGCGAACTCCCTGTACAAGGGTGCCAACCAAGGAATGACCCGCTAGTGGTCACCGAAAGAAGACGGCCAAGGCCGAAACTGACCCTAAATGATACTCAAAGCGAGCCTTTGGGCCACGCCATGCTGTAGGAAACGCAGGATTCTAAGGACGGAATACGTCCGAGGATGTCAGTCCAGCTCTTCGCGCATGGCGATGTAAGCTATTCCAGGTACAGAGATAGTTCTGGAGGAAGACTTCCGTGTCCTTCATATGGACGAAATGACCGAGTCCGAGAGCCTCGGTCTCTCAACACCTGGCTTATAACAACCATGCCGTTAAGGCCCGAGACTGTAAAGGCAGGATGAAATATATGACTTTGAGACAGAAAGTCCTCCCTATTGGCAACCATCAGGGAACGGCCTCGACGAGACGTACCAGATCGGCGTACCAGTGAAGCCGAGGTCGATCCGGAGCAATGAGGATCACCGGAATTCCCTCGGTCGCCACCCTGCGCAGCAGGCGAGGAAGCAACTGCAGCGGAGGATAAACGTGTATCAGGTGATCATGACCCCATGGGCCACTGACGCCTCTGATGCATCCGCCCAAGGATACCTGGATCTGGCCACAAATCGACAACTTACAATTGAGTCGAGAAGCCATCGGGTCCACCTCCGGCGTGCCCCACCGTTTGTGTGGCAAAGGAGTTGAAATACCTCCGGGTGCAAGGACCACTCTCCCCGGTCCAACGTCTGGCAACTCAATAGTCCGCCAGTTCTATGCCCGGAATGTAAACGGCTGACAGAGCCGGCACGCTTCCTTTAGCCCACTTCAGGGTACGGGGGACCTCGGAAGCCTCAGCTGAGCTTCGAGGTGGTCGACATACGCCACCACCGTGACTTGTCCGACAGGATCCCAATGGAACGATCCTGCAATCTCTCAGACCACGAGGAGAGGCACAGTCTGATGGCCCGTAATTCCAGAACATTAATCGGCAAACGGGCTTCGTCCGGAGTCCAAGCCCTTGGGCCAACAGGACTCCCCAGATTACACCCCAGCCCTTCAGGCTGGCGTCTGTAGTGAACACCGTCCATTGGACGGGGAGGAACGACTTCCCGGACCGAAGAGCCGGGGACCCAAACTCCATGTCAGGGACGCCCTGACCAGGTGGCTCACCTGGATCGGAAAATCCAAAGACAACGGGGATTTGTCCCAAGGGAACAAGATCTCCTTCTGCAATGCCCTGGTGTGTGATTGGGCATACGGAATGGCCTCAAAAGAGGTCACCATGAGTCCCAGGATTCCCATGCAAAAACGGATTGACGACCATTTTTTGGGATGTCAGCATCCGTACTGCAGACTGAAGTGACAGTAGCTTCCCCGGAGGTAGGAATACCTTTTGCCTCCAAGGAGTCCAGAATCAGACCGAGATACTCCAAATCTCGAGTCGGGACCCGGACTGACTCCTGAATGTTTAGGAGCCACCCGAAGTCCCTGAGGGTCTGACTGACGATAGTCACACTGTCTTCTAATACTGAGCCATTTCCTGCTCTGAAAAGATCGTCCAGATAGCCCACGACAGCAATGCCTTGCTGTCTCAGCAAGCTAGAACCGGCACAAGCACCTTAGTGAACACCCTCGGCGCCGGGGCTAGGCCGAAAGACAGAGCCACAAATTGATAGTGGACTTCGTCGATCGCAAGCGCAGATCGGAACATACAAGTAGGCGTCCTTGAATTCCAAGTTCGCCAGAAAATCCCCTTGACGGAGTGCACTGACCACCGTGCGAATGGATTCCATGCGGAACTTTTGCACCTTCACGAAGGCATTCAGGACCTGGAGGTCCAAGATAGGCCAGTAGAATCCCTGAAACCTCTCCTGTGACGGAACCGGCACAATCACTCCGGACCTCAAACCTGAATAGGCCCCATAGGGCCACCCGACGGGCAGGAAGGAGAGGAAGATTCGAGGGAAGAATCTGTCTGGTATTAGGAACGGAACCTATCCTGTAACCTGAGGGGATCACCTCGCACACCCACCAGTAGGAGATCCGGGAGGTCCATTGATCCGTGGACCTGCAAAGTTGTCCCCCCTACCCCAGAGTTGGGAGGGGGCAAGACTTCACGCGGAGACGGGCTAGGGAGCCGGCTTGTTCGGCATACGCACCCAGGGGCGCTCGTGTCCACCAGCCGTACCGCTGTCAGTCTGGGGGGCCTCCCCATTGACTGACGAAAATATCCCCTTTTTTCTGGAAAGGAAGGACCCTGCTTATAGTGGCCTCCTTGCCAGCCTGAGAAAGAACAGTGCTTTTACCTCCCGTGACATCCTTGATGATGTCATCCAGCGCAGCACCGAAAAAACCTACCACCTTTTAATGGTAAACCCTTCCGAGGCTTTTTAGAAGCTAGGTCAGCAGACCAGCATTTCAACCAGATCAGACCACGCAATACCCTGAGTTATAAGGGGCCGCGTCAAACGTGGTGTCGCCACATAAACCAGGCCCTGCACCATTTGTGGGCCAGAGCAATAGTGTCTGGAGGAAGAACATGCTCCTGTACAGTTGCCCATCCCGCAAGTGTTGGAGACACAAGGGTCGCCGCTACCACAAGCCGTAGGGCGGACCCCAACAAGGCAAACATGGCTCTACTCACCACTTCTGACCTCCTGTGAGTGGGGTCCTTAAATGCAGGAGTCCCCTCCACCGGGAGAATGGTGGCCTTGTTCAACCGGGCGACTGGAGGGTCGACCACTGGGGGAGAAGCCCACATTTTTAGTAGGGCATCCTTAAAAGGGGTATCTGATAGACAAACGCCGCGGGACCATAAAAGACTTCTGCGGCTTTTTCCCCAGACCTTGTCAGTGAGCTGGTCAAAGAAAGGTACATATTGAAAAAAACACTTTTTAGAAGGCCCGGCCCCAAGGAACCAGAGGAGACCGTCCGCCTGAGGTTCTGCATCCGCAGCATTTAGCTTGCGAGTGTCACTCACTGCATCAATGAGTTCACAAAACAAGCACCCTGTCATTTACTGACACAGAACTGGAGTTTTCCTTGCAAGGAATGTCCTGTTCAAAACCATCAAATATATATTCAGAACTAGGGTCCTGAGCGGTAGTGGCTAGGCCCATATCTGAATCAGCGCATTACCCCCCCCTTTTTATTTTTTTTGTGGAAAAAAGGTGGGGATAGGGGCTTTTTTTTGCTCCCTCGCGCTCACACACTGCTTTCTCCTGGTCAGATTAATGATTCCAGGAATGCCGACAACTGGTCCCTAAGGACCGCAGGTGCAGAAGCACTGTCAGTTGTCTCTAACAATGTGAAGAAAACAGGTGAACCAGACTCCAATATTGCCACCCTCTGAGACCTTATTCACCATTATAGTGAATAATACAGCCCACCCACAGGCC
The DNA here is from genome assembly GCA_029206835.1 of Rana muscosa. Classification (NCBI taxonomy): domain Eukaryota; kingdom Metazoa; phylum Chordata; class Amphibia; order Anura; family Ranidae; genus Rana; species Rana muscosa. The sequence goes on along the minus strand of CM055121.1, from coordinate 471,000,828 downwards.
GTGCTGGGGCTGAGGAGGGGATACCTGGAGTACTCACCACCCCTAGGGACCGCTGTATGAGCCGCGCTGTATGAGTCGTGCTGTAGCGCTGTATGAGTCGCGCTGGTGCAGCCTGAGGTGAAGAATCTGTGGGGATGTGTGTATTCCGCGCCGTACAGCAGCGCTGCTAGAGGCCGAAAACGAAAGTGCAAGTGCCGCGGCTACAAGAAAATGGCCGCCGGGCACCAGTTTAACTATGCATTAAGCCTCAGCCAAAATGGCCGCCAATTGCGCATTTTTTAAAAATAAAACACCGCGCCAATGGCGCACAGAAAACACCACAGCCAGTCCCCCAGAACACTTCCCAATAAAAATAACAGTCATGAAGGGGCCCCCCCAAGGCAGAGTGACCCCCAAGTATCCCCACACAGCACAACAGGGTGCAGAGAGCAGCATACAGGGGGAGACAGGGAGAACCCCCCACACACAGAAACACAGCCAGCATGTACTCACCTTGCAGCAGGAGAGACTACTTACCCGTCCCGCAAGCACCTTGGAGAACACCCCCAGTGCCAATAGAGGGACTCACTGGCTTGTTTCAGACAGGCCTATCACAGAGTCGTACTGCGTAGCTGTCGGCTCGGTCCACCGCGAAAGATACAGTAGGTACTGTTCGATCTTGAGAGGACCGCGGGAGCATGAAAGCAACCCGGCCACCCCTGGAGCCATGGGGTATGTCGTGAACCGAGTCTCACGCACACAAGGCGAGGATCAGCACGCTCGATGGTCGGACAGGGAAGACTACGAGGATACTAGTGTACCCAACCTGTTGCCCAGCCGACAGTTGATTGAAGGTCTCAAAAATAAAATAATAAAATTCCCAAAAGGAATAAAAATTTAAAGTAAAATCTTCCAGGAGACTGGCTCCTGAGAGAGCCACGTCTTCTTCTGCTAGGCAGAAAAAAACTGAGGCCTGCTAGCTGCAGGTGTGAGGGTAATGTCTGGAGGGACCGCCCCCCTGGGCGGGGCTGTTCAGCTCTGGTTTGTTCTGGAATGTTTTAACATTTAACATTCTGCCTAGGTCTTCTCCTGCAAGCAGGGACATATACCCACGTGTAAAGTGTAAGAGACGCCGTGTCGGTCCATGGATGATAAGAGAAAATGCGCATGTGCAAGAAAAGAAAATTCACGGAGAGAAAAGAATATTCCCGGCCGAATTTAGAAAATCAATGGTGGCATCATCGGATCACAAAAAAAACGAACTTTCTGATTTTGAAAAGAAAATTTGTTTGAAATTTGACCGTGTATGGCCTGCTTAAACACAGAATCCAGTACCAGCCCTGCTTTTTCTCAGTGAAGTCCAGTATTTATGGCAATGCCGAGGATCAGACAATCTGGAAATCTGCAAAACGAGCCTCTTGTGGCTCTCCAGAAGATTACTAGATAAAACTAAAACTTGATAAAAACTAAGAACAGGTTTTTTCCCCCTCTCTCCATTGTCATAGGACACTAGTTAAAGGACTGAGGCATGGTGGGAGTGGGTTCTTACAGCTATGATTTGCCAGTTTCCTGAAGGCAGAAGCATAACCCAAATACTGTAAGGGAACAGCTTATGGCCGGCTTTAACCTCTGCATACAGAAAGTGTGAGCCATGAAAAGGTGAAATAGACCTCCACAGGAGCTGGTGCTGGGCATCTCATTAGACTGCTTCACAAAAGGGTTGGAAGGGTTTCTGGGCACAAAAAATATAAATGCTTTTTCTTATTTGCAAGAAAGAAGGGAGTGTTGGTTTCCGATTGCTGCTGGGGATTTTTTTTTGAGATTAAGTGGGTTGGCCCATGCGGTGTAGGGCTTTTTTCTTTGGAATGAGGTTGGGGTTTTAAGCATGCAGGTTTATTTTGATCATTAATTTGGTCTTTTGGTTGAACTTGATATACTCATGTAATTTCTTCAACCTTAATGACTTTCCTAAGAGAAAATAAAACATTTGAACAAAACTTGTGTACCTTTACTTAGAAGAAAGATGCTCATAACACAGAAGTTGGGTTGGATAGTTAGCAGCCAACCAGCTTTTGAGAAACTTTAGGATACAGTCTGTCCTAGCAGACAGCAGGGCAGGTTGGAGTTTGTTACAGCCGATGAGCTGCTTCTGCCTACTGCAGCACTACTTACCATAGTTACATAGTAGCTGAGGTTGAAAAAAAAAAAAGACACAAGTCCATCAAGTCCAACCTATGTGTGATTATATGGCAGTATTACATTGGATATCCCTGTATGTTGCAGTCGTTCAGGTGCTTATCTAATAGTTTTTTGAAACTATCGATGCCCCCCGCTGAAACCACCGCATGTGGAAGGGAATTCCACATCCTTGCCGCTCTTACAGTAAAGAACCCTCTAGGCAGTTTAAGGTTAAACCTCTTTTCTTCTAATTTTAATGAGTGGCCACGTGTCTTATTAAACTCCCTTCCGTGAAAAAAGTTTTACCCCTATTGTGGGGTCACCAGTATAGTAATTGTAAATTGAAATCATATCCCCTCTCAAGAGTCTTCTCCATAGAGAATAAGTTCAGTGCTCGCAACCTTTCTTCATAACTAATATCCTCCAGACCCTTTATTAGCTGTGTTGCCCTTCTCTGTACTCGCTCCATTTCCAGCACATCCTTCCTGAGGACTGGTGCCCAGAACTGGACAGCATACTCCAGGTGAGGCCGGACCAAAGTCTTGTAGAGTGGGGGAATTATCGCTTTATCCCTGGAGTTAATCCCTTTTTAATGCATGCAAATATTCTAATTTGCTTTGGTAGCAGCTGCTTGGCATTGCTGAGCCTATCTACTAGGACCCCCCAGGTCCTTTTCCATCCTAGATTCCCCCAGAGATTCACCCCCTAATGAGTAGATTGCATTAATATTTTTGCCACCCAAATGCATTATTTTACATTTTTCTACATTAAACCTCATTTGCCATGTAGTTGCCCACCCCATTAATTTGTTCAGATCTTCTTGCAAGGTTTCCACATCCTGCAGAGAAGTTATTGCCCTACTTAGCATAGTGCCGTCTGCAAATACAGAGATTGAGCCATTTACCCCATCCTCCAGGTTGTTAATGAACAAATTAAACAGGATTGGTCCCAACACAGAACCCTGGGGGACCCCACTTCCCACCCCTGACCATTCTGAGTATTCCCCATCTATCACCACCCTCTGAACTTGCCCTTGTATCCAGTTTTCAAGCCATGTACTCACCCTTTGGTCCATGTCAACGGACTTTATTTTGTACAGTAAACATTTATGGAGAACTGTGTCAAATGCTTTTGCAAAATCCAGATACACCACATCTTCGGGCCTTCCTTTATCTAGATGGAAGCTAGATTGGTTTGGCCAGGACGATTCATGAATCCATGCAGATTACTGCTAATGATACCGTTTTCCTTACTAAAATCTTGTATATAGTCCCTTATCATCCCCTCCAAGAGCTTGACATACTATTGATGTTAGGCTAACTGGTCTATAATTCCCAGGGATGTATTTTGGCCCTTTTTAAATATGGGTGCTACATTGGTCTTTCTCCAATCAGCCGGTACCATTTCAGTCAGTAGACTGTCAGTAAAAATTAGGAACAATGGTCTGAAAATTACTTGACTGAGTTCCCCAAGTACCGTCGGGTGCAAGCCATCTGGCTCCGGTGATTTATTAATGTTAAGTTTCCCAAGTCTATTTCTAATTCTGTCCTCTGTTAGCCATGAGGGTGCTTCCTGTGATGTGTCATGAGGACAAACACTGCAGTTTTGGTTACTGAAGCCCCCCCGATTCCCTCGTAAAGACTGAGAAGAATAAATTCAATACCTTCACCACCTCCCCATCCTTTGTTACCTCATTCCTTTGGGTGGCCAATATGGTATGTCCTCCCTTTTTTTTTACTGTTTATATGCTTAAAGAATTTTTTGGGATTTTTTTTGCTCTCCTCCGCTATGTGTCTTTCGTGTTCTATCATAGCCACCCTAATTGCACCCTTACATATCTTGTTGCATTCTTTGTAAATTCTGAATGCTGATGATGATCCCTCAGCCTTGTATTTTTAAAGGCCTTCTCCTTTGCTTTTATATGCATTTTTACATTAGAGTTAAGCCATCCAGGACTTTTGCTCGCTCTTTTAAATTTATTTCCCAATTGGATGCACTGGCTAATGCCCTTATTTAATATGCTCTTAAAGCAAAACCATCTTTCCACCGTGTTCTTTGGTTTCTACGTTGTATTGTTGGTAAATCAGTAGATCTAGCAACACCTTGTTTCTAGTTGGTGCATCTACCATCTAACCCATGAAATTGACCTGCAAGACACTTAGGAACTGACTGGTGAGCCTTAGACGATTGCGTAGTTCCCTCCGCCCAGTCTATGTCTGGATAATTAAAATCCCCCAATATGATAACACTTCCCATCCTTGCTGCTAATTAAGATTGTGATAGGAGGTCCGTCTTCCCCTCCTCCCTCAGTTTAGGGGGCCTATAGCATACGCCCAGTATTATTTTCCCCTTAGCTTCATCCCTTTGGAGCTCTACCCATAAGAATTCCACCTCCTCCCTAGCTTGCTTATTGATGTCATCTCTACATTCACTTGTACATTATTCTTGATATATAGGCATACCCCCCCCCCCCCTTTTTACCCTCTCTATCCCTGCAATAAAGGGAATACCCTTGAATGGTTGCCAGGCAATCATGAGAGCTAAAAATCGAAATCCTCCTTGTTCAACAGTATCTCTAGTTCTCCCATATTGTACACCAGGCTCCTGGCATTGGTGAACATGCCACGTAGTTTAGACCAGTCGCATACTGTCCTCTTATCGGGTGTTCTGAGATTGCAACTAGGACTTGTTACTATACTTGCCTCAGGTTTTTGTGCTTTAGTCAGTCAACCACTAATGTCCCTAGTACTACCCTCTGGAATATGTTCATTGCTGACTGACTCTCTACCCCTGGACCCGCCCCCCCAGTCGCCTAGTTTAAAAACCCCCTCTAACTTTTCTGCCATCTTCACTCCCAGCAGATCTGCACCCTCCTCATTTAGGTGCAGTCCGTCCCTTCTACAGAACTGGTGACCGACTGAGAAGTCGGCCTAGTTCTCCAGGAACCCAAACCCCTCCTTACTACACCAGCTCCTCAGCCACTTGTTTTTTTCCCTAATCTCCCTCTGCCTTTCTGGTGTGGCTCGAGGTACCGGTAGTATTCCTGAGAATACTACCTTGGAGGTCCTTTTCCTCAATTTAGCTCATAAGTTCCTAAAATCGTTCTTTAGGACACTCCATCTGCCTCTGATTTGGTCATCGGTGCCAATGGGCAAAACAGCCGGGTCTTCCCTAGCCCCTCCCAGTAATCCGTCCACCAGATCCGTGATGTGCCGAACCCGAGCGCCCAGTAGACAGCATACAATTTGGCGCTTCTTTGTGACAGATTGCCCTCTCCATCCTAATAATTGAGTCCCCCCCCCACCCCCCCCCCCACCACCAGAATTTATCTATCTATCCTTTCCCTTCCCCCCACTCTCACTGGGGAAGTTCTTCCCCTGGCAGCTAGGAGAGTCCCTCAACTCCAGCAGTGCTGGTCCTTGACCGGTTTTACCAATGTCACTAAATCGAGCGTACTTATTGGGATGCTCCAGCCCAGACTCGGCCTAACTGGCACTTCCACCCTCTATCCTTCATGGCTGTCACCCATATACTCGTTTCTAGTGCCTGTACCTCTTTGTCTCCACCCGCCTCTGTGCTGACCCCTGCCAGCACCTGCCGGGTACATTCCTGGCTCTCCTTAAGTATAGAGGGTCTTCTAAGTGTTGACAGTTGCTTCCCTAGATTCAGAACCTGGGCTTCCAGGGAAACAACGTGCTTACATTTTGCACCGCAGTATTCCACCTCGATCAGATGATCAAGGAACGCATACATGCCGCAAGATGTACACCGAGTCGCATCTCCACACCCGCCGGGCATCGTTCCTACTAATTCAATGAGGGTTGGGGATTATACCCTGTCCAAATTACCCAACTAGCTTCCTGACACTAATACTCAACTATACAATACACAGGTACAAGTCGACCACGTGCACACACAATACACAGGTACTAGCCGACCACGTGCACACACAATACACAGGTACTAGCCGACCACGTGCACACACAATACACAGGCACTCAGGGTACTACCTGACACTAATACTCAATACAGCCCACGTGCACTCACAGCACTCATGTACTTACAATACACAGGTACACACTCACACTGCACAGGTACTTTGATCCCTGTTATAACCTCCTGTTTCCAACTCTGGGTTTTATTTCACCACTTAGTCCAGTTCCACTTGGTTACACACAAACATAAATCTAGTGGGCATGCATTTTGGTCTGTAAAGATTTAACAATATGATGTGGTCTTCAGCCGATCTTTGTTTTAGTGTTGAACTCTTTGTTCATTTGTATTATCCCCCAGACATAACAACCTTCTCCCACAACAAGGTTATCAACAATTATTTCCAGGGTACAGAGATTAACGCTTATTATCACATTCCAATCTTAAGATTCGATGGGATCTATGCAGAGGATTAGATTCTATCTTGACAGATTAATGCCACCAACAATAAGGAGTTAAAAGATAATGGTTATTGGTAAGTTTAAAACAGAATTATGGTACTGAGGGGGCAATTTTAAAAACCCAAACTTTGTGCCACAGTATCACTTTAAATAAAATTCCACCTCTTTTATCATGGTTTTCACTTGTGTTAATTAAAAAAAAAATTTTTGGATGGAGTTTACGCTACACCTTAAAACCGTTATTTAACCTAGGAGAAAAATTGTTTACAATTAGCAGCTACAAATACTGTAGCTGCTGACTTTTAATAATAGAACACTTATATGTCCAGGCCAGGATCCAACGTGGTCCTCACCAGAGCCGGGCTATTCGGCCAACTTCAAAGTCCAGGCGCCAGCCTGTTTACTTTAGGAAGCCAGCTGTGACTGCCTGTGGTTTCACAGCCAGCTTCCAAATGTGCATGCGTGAGTCGCACTTTGTGAATGGTCCCACAGCTTTCTGGGACCTGGAACATGTCCCAGAAGGCTGCCGGGAAAGAGGGGACGAACTTCCGCTGAGGTGATCCGACCGGAAGTGGGAGCGTGTACCTGTCAAAACCAGGTACTCGCTCCTGTATTTACCTGCATAAAAAATTGCATTTTTTTGTACTCACCGTAAAATCCTTTTCCTCTGACGTCCATGGACTGACACAGCATTTTCAATCTTGACAAAGTGGTTATGTTCCTGCTCATAGGAGAAGACTAGGCAGAATGTTAGATGTTTTAACATACATTCCCTTACCAGAGCTAAACAGCCCCGCCCAGGGGGCGGTCCCTCCGGACATAACCCTCCTACCTGCAGCCAGCAGCCTCAGTTCGTATTAAAGCAGTACAAACTCAAAAAAGGAGGGGTGGATGCTGTGTCAGTCCATGGACTTCAGAGAAAAGGATTTTACGGTGAGTACAAAAAAAATCCTATTTTCTCTTACCGTCTATGGACTGACACAGCATCTTCAATCTCGACAAAGTGGGACGTCCCAAAGCAGTGTCAAAGAATGAGGGGTGGGAACAGTATCAAGGAAAAAAACAAACTTCACCCCAAACAAGCAGAGCTCCTCAACCGAGGAGTTGCAACATTAAACTGCCACCTGCAAAACCTTGCGGCCGAAGGAAGCATCAGAAGATGCAGCCACATCAACCTTATAGAACTTTGAAAAAGGTATGTGCGGACGACCAGGTCGCGGCCTTGCACACTTGAGCAACAGACGCTTGATGTCGGAAAGCCCAGGAAGCACCAATTGCCCTGGTAGAATGCGCCGAAATTGAAGAGGGAGGCACCCGCCCCTTAAGGGCATAGGCCTGTATGACGGTCTGCCTGATCCACCGAGAAATGGTGGCAGACGAAACCGCTTGGCCCTGTTTCGGACCAGACACAGACACAAACAGCGAGTCAGACTTGTGAATCGAAGCCGTAGCAGACAGGTACACCCGCAGGGCACGTACCACGTCTAACGTGTGGAGCGCAAACTCTCTGGGATGCGACGGACGAGGACATAAGGACGGAAGCACAATGTCCTCATTAAGATGGAAGGCCGAGACCACCTTCGGGAGAAAAGAAGGCTGCGGGCGTAGCACCGCCTTATCCTTATGGAGAATCAAGTATGGCGGTTTGCAAGACAAGGCCGACAATTCGGAAACCCTTCTGACAGAAGTAATGGCTACCAGAAAAGCCACCTTCTGAGATAAGGTTAGGAGAGGAATCTCTCTGATGTTTTCAAAAGGAGGTTCCCGAAGAACCGAGGGCACCAAATTCAAATCCCAAGGAGGAAGAGGTGGCTTAACAGGGGGGAGCACATGTCTAACCCGCTGTATGAAGGTACTAATCAAAGAATAGCCCGCTAGCGGCCTCTGAAAGAAAATAGCTAAAGCTGAAATGTGACCCTTAATGGTGCTTAAAAGCAAGCTTTTGGGTCACAGCACGCTGTAAGAACAGCAAGGTTCTGGGAACGGAATCCAGCTCCTCGCACATAGCGATGTAGGCCCTCCAAGACAGAAGGTCCTCCCGCATCAGCAGTCGCCACGGAACGTCCGCCACTAGGTGTACAAGATCGGCGTACCAAGGACGCCGAGGCCAATCTGGAGCGATGAGGATCACCGGAATCCCTTCGGCCTCCACCCTGCAAAGCAATCGAGGAAGCAGCTTCAGTGGAGGATAGGCATAAATCAGCCAATACCGACCCCACGGAGCCACCAACGCGTCTGCCCAGGGATCCCTGGACCTGGCCACGAATCTCTACACTTTCCGATTAAATCGAGAGGCCAAAAGGTCCACATCCGGCGTGCCCCACCTCCGGCAAAGGAGGTGAAACACGTCCGGATGCAAGGACCATTCCCCCTGGTCCAACATCTGGCGGCTCAGATAGTCCGCCCGCCAGTTGTCCACTCCTGGAATGTAAACGGCTGACAGAGTTGGCACGCTCCTTTCCGCCCACCGTAGAATGTGAGCTACCTCGGACGCCGCAGTTGAGCTCCGAATTCCCCCCTGATGGTTGACATAAGCCACCGCCGTGGCGTTGTCCGATTGGATCCTGACCGAGCGTCCCTGCAGTCTCCTCGACCACGAGGAGGGGCATAGTCTGATTGACGATGTCCTGGAACTCCGAGCAAACGGGACTCGTCCGGGGTCCAGAGCCCTTGGGCTGACAGAACTCCCCAGACTCCACCCCAACCTGAAAGACTGGCATCCATCGTGATCACAGTCCACCGGACAGGAAGGAACGACTTCCCTGACCGAAGGGCCGGGGATCTCAGCCACCACTTCAGGGATGCCCTGACCAGGTGACTCACCTGGATCGGACGATCCAGTGATAATGGAGACTTGTTCCAGCAAGATAGGATCTTCTTTTGTAAGACTCGAGTGTGGAATTGGGCGTACGGCACCGCCTCAAAGGAAACCACCATGAGTCCCAGGACCCTCATGCAAAAACGGAGTGACGACCATTTGCGGGACGTCAGCACCCGTACCGCAGATTGAAGAGTTTTTTTTTTTTCTAAGGGTAGAAATACCTGCGCCTCAGAGGAGTCCAGGATCAATCCTAGATACTCCAGACGCTGAGTCGGAACCAGGACCGACTTCTGAATGTTCAGCAGCCAGCCGAATTCTCGGAGGGCCTGACTGGCCATCACTACATTTTCCTCTAATTCTGAGCCAGAGTCTGCTCTCAGAAGGAGATTGTCTAGATAGCCCACGATAGCAATGCCTCGCTGTCTTAGCAAAGCTAGAATCGGGGCAAACACCTTGGTGAAAACCCGCGGTGCTGACGCCAAACCGAATGGAAGAGCTACAAACTGATAGTGGCCTTCGCCTATCGCGAAGCGCAGAAACTTCTGGTGACCCGCACAGATTGGGACATGCAAGTAGGCGTCCTTGATGTCCAAGGATGGCAGAAAATCCCCCGGGGGGAGCGCAGCAATCACAGAGCGAATGGATTCCATGCGGAATTTCCGAACCTTCACAAAGGAATTGAAGGCCTTGAGATCCAGAATTGGACGGACTCCGTCCTTCTTTGGGACCACAAACAGGTTTGAATAAAAACCCTGAAACCCCTCCTTTGACGGTATCGGCACAATTACTCCGCACCTCAGCAAGCCCTGCACTGCCCCTAATAGGGAAGCCTGACGCGCTGGAAGGAGAGAGAGAGAGATTTGAGGGAAATAATCTGTCTGGTGGCCAGGAAAGGTACTCCATCCTGTATCCCGAGGTAACCACCTCGCATACCCACCGGTCGGAGATCCGGGAGGTCCACCGATCCGCGAACCTGCAAAGTCCCCCCCCCCCACCCCAGAGTCGGGCGGGGGCAAGACTTCATGCGGTGGTGGGCTTGGTAGCCGGCTTGGTTGACTTACGCACCCAGGGACGTTTCTGTCCCCCAGCAGCACCCTTGTCAGTCCCGGAGAATTTTTCCGTGGGATTTGACTGACTAAAAAAAAACCTCCGAGTGGGAAAGGAAGGACCAGGCTTATGGCACGGCTTCTTCGCCTTAGGAGGCTGAGGAAGAAGGGTGCTCTTACCCCCCGTGACATTTTTAATAATGTCATCCAGGGAAGTACCAAATAGCCTTCCGCCCTTGAAAGGCAAATCCGTCAGGAGCTTCTTAGAGGCCAGGTCAGCAGACCAGCCTTTTAACCAGATTAGGCGACGCAAAACCACCACAGACACTGAGGCCCTAGAAATTAGGGGGGCAACGTCCATGGTGGCATCGCACACATACACCAGGCCCTGTACCATTTGGTCTGCCAATGTAATGCATTCTGGAGGAAGATTATGCTCCTGTACATACGGTTGCATAATCTTCGCCCATTCCGTGAGCGTCTGCATCACCAGGGTCGCCGCTACAAAAGGATGCATCGCGGATCCCAGCATGGGGAACATGGCTCTGCTCACCATTTCCGACTTCCTATCAGTAGGGTCCTTAAAAGCAGAGGTCCCCTCAACTGGCAGAGTTGTGGCTTAATTCAACCGGGCAACTGGGGGGGGGGGGGGGCTCGACCACCAGAGGAGAGGCCCATTTTTTAATCAGGCTGTCCTCAAAGGGGTACCTAACCGCCAGACGCTGCGAGACCGCAAAAGGTCTTCTGTGGTTTGTCCCAAACCTGGTCTATGAACCTATCAAAAAAAAGGTGTATAGGGAAAAACCTTTTTAAAAGGCTTAGCTTGAAAAGAACCAAATGAAACTGACTCCACCACAGGTTCCTCCACCGTAGCATCCAGCTTGAGAGTGTCCCTCACAGCATCAACGAGTTCACTAACAAGTGTCCTGTCATGTACTGACCCAGATAAGGAGTCTTCCTCACAAGGCATGTCCTGGTCAAAAATATCCAAAAATTCTGAGCTAGGGTCCTGTGCCGCAGCAATGCCCATATCTGAATCAGAGAACTCCCCTGGAGATGGTGGGGGGGAGAGGGAACTTAATTGCCCCCTTGTGCTCGCACGCCACTTCCATCCTGGCAACAAATGATTCCAGGACTGCCGACAACTGTTCCATAGGGACCGCAGGTGCAGCAGCACCGCCAGTTGCTTCTGACATGAAAGGGGAAGCAGGTGACACGGACTCCATGATACCACCACCCTCTGAGACTTTGTCCATATCAAAGAAAAAGTCCACCCTCCGGCTGCACTGACTGTGGGGGGTTACCCAGGGGACTCACCAACCCTGCTAGGACCGCTCAATTCCGCTGCCTGTGTCTGTCCTCTACAGCGCGGCTCCCGCGAGTGAACAGTGAGGAGACTGAGAATTGTGCCGTCCAATCAGCGATAGAGGCCAAATCAGCACAAAAGAGCACGCGGCTACAAGAAAATGGCTGCCGCAATTACAAATGCACCACAGGCGGCTACGGCAAGATGGCCGGCAATGCGATTTTCAATTGTAAGTAAAAACATGGCGCCGAACAGCGCGCAAGGCCCATGCTGACACAGCTAAAACCCCCCAACACATCATGCAGACCCCTGTGGACCCCCAGGCACCCCCAGTCAGCGCACCATAGTGTAGGTGACAGAGAGTAGCAAAAACACAAGGGGGAGACAGGGAAACCCCCCCCTACCATAGGAACACACAGTATGTACTCACCTGCTGAGGCAGGGGAACAGTACTTACCCGTCCAGCTAGGACCCACTGGTGTGTTCCTGACAAGCATATCACAGTGCAGTACTGAGTAGCTGTCGGCCAGTCCACCACGAAAGATACAGCAAAACTGTTCAATCTTCTGTGGACCCTTGAGCAAAAAGCTCACCGGCCACCCCTGGAGCCATGGGGTATGTCGTGAACTGATCTCACGCAGAGCGAGGATCAGCACGCTCGATGGTCGGACAGGGAAGACTACGGGGATAGCGAACTACCCAACCTGTTGCCCAGCCGACAGTTGATAGAAGAATCTCAAAAATAAAATAAAAGTAGTTCAAAAAAGAACAAAAAACATTTCTTCAAGAGACTGGCTCTGAAGAGAGCCACGTCCTCTCCTCTGCTAGGCAGAAAAAAAACTGAGGCTGCTGGCTGCAGGTAGGAGGGCTATGTCCGGAGGGACCACCCCCTGGGCGGGGCTGTTCAGCTCTGGTAAGGGAATGCATGTTAGAACATCTAACATTCTGCCTAGTCTTCTCCTATGAGCAGGAACATAACCCACTTTGTCAAGAATGAAGATGCTGTGTCAGTCCAAGGACGGTAAGAGAAATTTTATTTTAGACATGAACATTTAACAGAAGGTGCTTCTAACGCCATACAAAACCCTATGACCCATACTCATGATTAATTCAGAGGTTTGTGCAACTCAATTCAAGGTCACAGCTTAGAAATAAATGACTAAAGCAGAAGAGCTGGAGAACACCTGCTGGTTACATGTGGTAAAGGTTAAACATTTTAGGGTGTGTGTCCAGTTCAAGCATTTATCTGTACCTTTCCGCTGAAAGTCTATTATCTTGTGGCTTCTTTAACCTCAAGCCTGCAATTTTCTTCTTGCTGCTTGCCTGACCAAATTGACAATACATGCAGGTCAGTCTTGTCCACAACATTGCCTCCTATAAGGTACTCTCAGGCTACCACATGGAAAAATAAAAGGTACTGCCTCAACTTCAGAAAAAGGGCACCACTAGCTTTCCCAACCATGGATGTGGACATATTTCTGCGTTCAATAGATTTTTATTTTTCAAAATACTGTATTTATTGGCATATAACACTCACTTTTTTACCCTGAAAATAGAGGGTAAACTGTGCCTGCGTGTTATACGCAGGGGGCTGTGGAAAGTTTTTTTTCCTGAAACCTCCCTCTTAAAGTTAGGGTGCGTGTTATATGCCTGTGCGTGTTATACGCCGATAAATACGGTAATCAAAGAAATTATAGAAGTATAATATGACGAAGGGTTCATTCATGTATTACAAAGGAAAAAAAAAAAAAGGAAAAATAAAAAAACATTGTTTTCATCATCACAAAACAGTAAATTAATTAATTAATAATAAGTCCAATCACTGAAATTTCAGAGAAAAACTCAGGTTTGAGGAAATAAGAAATGAGTGAACGCCTGGTAAAGAAACAAAATAGATGTATAAAAATGAACCATAATGACAGACGGTCTGTGAGGTCCTACCCAACCTGAACCCCTCAAATGGGATCTTCCTTTGCCCCGGTCAGGCCCCCCCCCCCCCCCCCCCAGCTCGCAAACCACACAAAAACCAAAACCACCAGATTATGAGGTAAGCTAATGTAGAAAACATTGAGACTATAGAATCAAAATGCATATTTATAACGAAATACAGAATTTCTGAAGCAATTTCGCAACAGTCTATTATTTAAAACCCCTAAGTCATATTTATCAACCTAAAATAAAATAATAATAAGATACAAAAAGACAAAGAATAGAGAGAAAGAAGAAAAGAAAGATGAAAAGAGGGAAGAAATCACGTGCCTATTATCAAGTTTTATGGAATAGAGCTATCAGGGTTGAGTCTGATCGCTAGGGAAATACCACAGTAAGCAGCCCAAGGTTCCCAAACAGCTTTGAATTTAGGAAATGTATTTGATAAAATACTAGTAAACTTCTCTTGTGTGTGGACATATTTCTTGTACACCAGATGAAGCACCCAGCAGTTTCAGTGTCTGAGAAGCAAATTGATATTTTCCAAGTAAAGAACCACCTGCAACTGGTACCACAACACATGTCTTCCACACAGACTAAGAGTAACTTTCTATTACATAATGAAAGGAAAAACACACCACCATTTTCTGGGAGAATTTAACTACAAAAATTTGAGCAAGAGCGCTTCTTATGCCGCATACACACAACCGTTTTTAAGGTCATTGAAAAAAACAAAGTTTTTCTCAAGCCTGCCTTGCCTACACACTATCATGAAAAAAAAATGCTCGAGCAAAGCGCAAAATGTACGACAGCACTATAAAGGCAAAAGTTCCATTCGGATGGCGCCACCCTTTGGGCTGCTTTTGCTGATCCTTGTGTTAGTAAAGTTTGGTGAGAGACGATTCGCGCTTTCCAGCCTCGTGCTCTTCAGTCCGTTACAGCGTGACGAATGTGCTATCTCTATTACGAACGCTAGTTTTACCAGAATGAGCGCTCCCGTCTCATCACTTGTTTCTGAGCATGCGCGTTTTTTTCACGTCGTTAAAGCCTACACATGCCCGTTTTTAAATGACGAGAAAAACGACGACGTGAAAGACGACGAGAAAAAATTAGAGCATGTTCCAAATTTTTAATGGACATTTTTCACATCGTGAAAAATGCTCTGGAGCCCACACGCGATCGTTTTTAATGACCAAATTAAAAAATGACATTTTTCTCGTCATGAAAAACGGTCGTGTGTACGCGGCATTAGGCATATTTACTGAAAGATACTGTGCCATACAAAAACATAAATCCTCACGTGAAAAGAATTGCCATGATGCGGGAAAATAAACTCATATTTAAATTAATAGTGTTCTCTTTATCATATATAGTGCACTACATGACTACAATACAAAAAAAATAAAAAAAGAAGCAGTGTCCACAAATTCTCAGACGTGTTCTTAATACTCCACTCCACTCCACTCCACTTAATAGCATTTACCCTTTAAGTGAATATAGCTATCCACCGCCTCCATTCTCCTCCAGCGGAGGCAGTGCAGCTCAAGAGAAAATAAAAACAAAACAAAAAAAAAAAAAAACACAAACACCTCATAATACTTTCTAGCCAGGATCATCTATTAGGCTCCAAAGTACACTGAAGCTGATAAACTGCAGTTTATTGGAGTTTTTTTAAAAAGCCCATTAACTGCACTCTATGTTAGCCTATGTGTTCATGTACACATAGCATTTTTTAGCGTTAATGAGCAGTGGAGTTAATGGGTTTTTTTCTGAATGCAAGAAATTTGCAATCAAAGTGCTGTTTTTTCGGCAGGAAAAACGCAGAAAAACGCTAATAAACGCTCAAAAACGCTTGTCGTCAGCGTTTTTTTTGCGTTTTTTGATCCATTGAAAAAAAAAAAAGAAAAAAAAAACGCTACACTGAAAAACGCTAATAAACGCTAGTAAAAAACGCTGATAAAAGCTATATTTTAAAGCAGCTTTTTCTGCCAGAAATCTGGCGTTTAAAACGACCGTTTTTGAGCTTCTGTGTACATGGAGCCTTAAAAGGTTAAAAAAAAAAAAACTCTCATATTAATAAGTGCACAGACTGTTGCACCACAGATTTGCACTTTGTGTCTATATTCATGTGATCAGCACACTCTGGTGTCCGTTCTCGATCCCTTCCTTGTTTATCAACGACGTTCCCAGTATATTTAAAAATTTGAACATACAGTATAATGAGCCAATATAAATAGTGAAACATTTTAGGCATTTTATTACTCTAAGAAGCACGGCACTGGTTTAGCATTGTATATTTTCAAAGTGAGAGCACGATAGTGTCAGCAAGCTGCGAACTAAAGTCACATAGGGAGGAAGTAGCACGAGAACACGGTTTTAACATATTGACTGAAATGCCACACCACCATGCCTTCTGGGGTCCTGCTATGCACATACATCTTCCCAAGCAGGGAAAAGTTACAATTGCACTTTTAAAGCACCTCCCACTTGCAGCATGTCCTCAGACACATGTAAATTCCATGCTGCCACTTTAATGATAGGTCGACAACAACTTTAGCTAAAGATTTTATTTTATTTTATTTTTTTAACATTTATAGCCTAACTCCAGGTTTCATTTCCATCCTAAATCGATCATTTGGGTCAAACTGGCCCAAACAAAACTATTTTCTATTACTAATACATGTGCCCGCCGTCACTGCTGTATCAACTATATGCAAGGATAGCAGAAGCAGAGGATCAGAGCAGCTCTGTGCAAAATCATTGCAGAAAGCAGGAAAGTTTTCCATGTTTGTTATTTATATAAAAAAAAATTACCTTTACAATCACTTTAAAGTGAAATGAAACCTGCGCATTTAGGCTTTAAATGGGGTTCAACAATTGGCCACTCAGCAAACATAAGCGGTGTCACCACACCACAGATCTCCCCCTTCCTCAATGCACTGAAATAAACTTGATAAGTCGGCTGAGCCCCCGTTGCATGTTTCCGTGATCAGCAGGTCTAGTTAGGTTTATTGCCCTGAAGTTTGTCAGATTGTGTCTGCATGTTCACCTCCCATCTAGTGTATACAGGTAGTCACACCTTCAAAATTTATATTACAACTTCATCATCATGTGGCATTTTCTCACAAGCAAGTAATCTTGGTTCTGATCTATCTAGATTCTTCTGAGACTTTTTTTTTTTGTTGCTCTAAATGCCGCTGAGAAGAAAATTGATCTTATGATCTTTACCTTTTCCACGGTTGCAATTCTCTTCTGTACAAACACACAAAGAATTTACTATTGTCTACTTTTACTACGTATTTTAATAGTTAAAATCTATCATAAATTACCAACATAAGTTCCGAACAAACATGGCTTATTATTCTTTGTCAGCTTTAAAGCTAGCCATACACAGCTGGAATTCTATCCAAATCCTGCTGCGGGTTCAATGGCTGCCTGATTACAATAGCTGGAAGTGCAGATTCCTCCATCTGTGTGGCTAACCTTGCTAAGATATGCATAGAAACGTTTTTCCGAAACCAAAAACAGGGGTTTGGCTTGTTAGATATTTTACATGTACATTTGAGGGATGAGAAACTCAAAAGATGTCAGCTACCAAGAGTGGAGTGCACTGCAGCAAATTAAAATGTGTGTGCAGAATACACCCACATGCTTTGCATCACTACTCAAAAGGGGGGAGTATAGTATATTATCAGTGAGCATATATTTTGAGTTATTACTTACCTTCAAGGTTTACCAAAAATTCACAGGTGTGTGTATATATATATATATATATATATATATATATATATATATATATATATATATACACATATACATATACACACACACACACATATACATATACACACACACACACACACACACACACACAGGTCCTTCTCAAAAAATTAGCATATTGTGATAAAGTTCATTATTTTCTGTAATGTACTGATAAACATTAGACTTTCATATATTTTAGATTCATTACACACAACTGAAGTAGTTCAAGCCTTTTCTTGTTTTAATATTGATGATTTTGGCATACAGCTCATGAAAACCCAAAAATCCTATCTCAAAAAATTAGCATATTTCATCCGACCAATAAAAGAAAAGTGTTTTTAATACAAAAAAAGTCAACCTTCAAATAATTATGTTCAGTTATGCACTCAATACTTGGTCGGGAATCCTTTTGCAGAAATGACTGCTTCAATGCGGCGTGGCATGGAGGCAACCAGCCTGTGGCACTGCTGAGGTGTTATGGAGGCCCAGGATGCTTCGATAGCGGCCTTAAGTTCATCCAGAGTGTTGGGTCTTGCGTCTCTCAACTTTCTCTTCCCAATATCCCACAGATTCTCTATGGGGTTCAGATCAGGAGAGTTGGCAGGCCAATTGAGCACAGTAATACCATGGTCAGTAAACCATTTACCAGTGGTTTTGGCACTGTGAGCAGGTGCCAGGTCGTGCTGAAAAATGAAATCTTCATCTCCATAAAGCTTTTCAGCAGATGGAAGCATGAAGTGCTCCAAAATCTCCTGATAGCTAGCTGCATTGACCCTGCCCTTGATAAAACACAGTGGACCAACACCAGCAGCTGACATGGCACCCCAGACCATCACTGACTGTGGGTACTTGACACTGGACTTCAGGCATTTTGGCATTTCCCTCTCCCCAGTCTTCCTCCAGACTCTGGCACCTTGATTTCCGAATGTACTTTGGACCACTGAGCAACAGTCCAGTGCTGCTTCTCTGTAGCCCAGGTCAGGCGCTTCTGCCGCTGTTTCTGGTTCAAAAGTGGCTTGACCTGGGGAATGCGGCACCTGTAGCCCATTTCCTGCACACGCCTGTTCACGGTGGCTCTGGATGTTTCTACTCCAGACTCAGTCCACTGCTTCCGCAGGTCCTCCAAGGTCTGGAATCGGTCCTTCTCCACAATCTTCTTCAGGGTCCGGTCACCTCTTCTCGTTGTGCAGCGTTTTCTGCCACACTTTTTCCTTCCCACAGACTTCCCACTGAGGTGCCTTGATACAGCACTCTGGGAACAGCCTATTCGTTCAGAAATTTCTTTCTGTGTCTTACCCTCTTGCTTGAGGGTGTCAATGATGGCCTTCTGGACAGCAGTCAGGTCGGCACTCTTACCCATGATTGCGGTTTTGAGTAATGAACCAGGCTGGGAGTTTTTAAAAGCCTCAGGAATCTTTTGCAGGTGTTTAGAGTTAATTAGTTGATTCAGATGATTAGGTTAATAGCTCGTTTAGAGAACCTTTTCATGATATGCTAATTTTTTGAGATAGGAATTTTGGGTTGTCATGAGCTGTATGCCAAAATCATCAATATTAAAACAAGAAAAGGCTTGAACTACTTCAGTTGTGTGTAATGAATCTAAAATATATGAAAGTCTAATGTTTATCAGTACATTACAGAAAATAATGAACTTTATCACAATATGCAAATTTTTTGAGAAGGACCTGTGTGTGTGTGTATATATATATATATATATATATATATATATATATATACACATATACATACATACACACACACACATATACATATACATATACACACACATATATACACACATACACACACACACACACCGTATATACTCGAGTACAAGCCGAGTTTTTTTGTGCTTTAACCACTTAAGCTCCGGACCATTTGGTAGCTAAAGGACCAGAGGTGAATTCAGAATTTTGCACTGCGCTGCTTTAACTGTAAATTGTGCGGACATGCAATGTTGTACCCAAACAAAATTTGCGTCCTTTTCTTCCCACAAATAGAGCTTTCTTTTAATGGTATTTGATTGCCTCTGCGATTTTTATTTTTTGCGATATAAACGGAAAAAGACCGAAAATTTTGAAAAAAAATGATATTTTCTACTTTTTGTTATAAGAAAAATCGAATAAACTCAATTTTAGTCATACATTTAGGCCAAAATGTATTCAGCCACATGTCTTTAGTAAAAAAAACGTCAATAAGTGTATATTTATCGGTTTGCGCAAAAGTTATAGCGTTTACAAACTAGGGTACATTTTCTGGAATTTACACAGCTTTAAATTTATGACTGCCTATCTCATTTCTTGAGGTGCTAAAATGGCAGGGCAGTACAAAACCCCCCCAAATGACCCCATTTTGGAAAGTAGACACCCCAAGGAAATTGCTGAGAGGCATGTTGAGCCCATTGAATATTTTTTTTTTTGTCCCAAGTGATTGAATAATGACAAAAAAAAAAAAAAATTACAAAAAGTTGTCACTAAATGATATATTGCTCACACATGCCATGGTTATATGTGGAATTGCACCCCAAAATACATTTTGCTGCTTCTCCTGAGTACGGGGATACCACGTGTGGGACTTTTTAGGAGCCTAGCCGCGTACGGGACCCCGAAAACCAATCACCGCCTTCAGGATTTCTAGGCACAAATTTTTGATTTCACTCCTCACTACCTATCACAGTTTCGAAGGCCATAAAATGCCAAAATAGCACAAAACCCCCCCAAATGACCCCATTTTGGAAAGTAGACACCCCAAGCTGTTTGCTGAGAGGCATGGTGAGTATTTTACAGCTCTCATTTGTTTTTGAAAATGAAGAAAGAATTTTTTTTTTTCTTTTTTTTTTTTTTTCAATTTTCAAAACTTTGTGACAAAAAGCGAGTTCTGCAAAATACTCACAATACCTCTCAGCAAATAGCTTGGGGTGTCTACTTTCCAAAATGGGGTCATTTGGGGGGGTTTTGTGCCATCTGGGCATTCCATGGCCTCCGAAACTGTGATAGGCAGTGAGAAGTGAAATCAAAAATTTACACCCTTAGAAAGCCTGAAGGCGGCGATTGGTTTTTGGGGTCCCGTACGCGGCTAGGCTCTCAAAAAGTCTCACACATGTGGTATCCCCGTACTCAGGAGAAGCAACAGAATGTATTTTGGGGTGTAATTCCACATATGCCCATGGCATGTTTGAGCAATATATCATTTGGTGACAACTTTGTGCAAAAAAAAAAAAAATTGTCTTTTTTCCGCAACTTGTGTCAACATATAAAATATTCCATGGACTCGACATGCCTCTCAGTATATAGCTTGGGGTGTCTACTTTCCAAAATGGGGTCATTTGGGGGGGTTTTGAACTGTTCTGGCATTTTATACACAACATTAGGAAGCTTACATCCACTCTTCTAACCACTTGAAGACAAAGCCCTTTCTGACACTTTTTGTTTACATGAAAACATTTTTTTTTTTGCAGGAAAATTATGTTGAACCCCCAAACATTATATATATTTTTAAAGCAAAGGCCCTACAGAATAAAATGGTGGGTGTTGCATTTTTTTTTTTCTACACAGTATTTGCGCAGCGATTTTTCAAACGCATTTTTTGGGGAAAAAATACACTTTTTTTTATTTGAATGCACTAAAACACACTATATTGCCCAAATGTTTGATGAAATAAAAAAGATGATCTTAGGCCGAGTACATAGATACCAAACACGACATGCTTTAAAATTTCGCACAAACGCGCATTGGCGACAAACTATATACATTTTTAAAAGCTTTTAAAAGCCTTTACAGGTTACCCCGTTAGATTTACAGAGGAGGTCTACTGCTAAAATTACTGCCCTCGATCTGACCTTCGCGGTGATACCTCACATGCATGGTGCAATTGCTGTTTACATATGACGCCAGACCGACGCTTGCGTTCGCCATTGGGCAAGAGCAGGGCAGGACAGGGGTGCTTTTTTTTTTTTTTGTATTAATTTTGCTTTTTTATTTTATTTTTAAATTGTTCCTTCCATATTTTTTTTTTTTTCTATCATTTTTATTGTTATCTCAGGGAATGTAAATATCCCCTATGATAGCAATAGGTAGTGACAGGTACTCTTTTTTTGAAAAAACTGGGGTCTAGACCCTAGATCTTTCCTCTGCCCTCAAAGCATCTGACCACACCAAGATCGGTGTGATAAAATGCTTTCCCAATTGCGCTTTTTATATCCGGGGGGGGGGGGGGACATTCCCTCCCACTGCTTGTAAAAGCAGTCCAGAGGCTAATTAGCCACTAGGGTTGCTTTTACATTAAAGCCGGCCGCTGGCTGAAAAGAATGATACCAAGATGATACCTAAACCCGCAGGCATCAATCTGGTATAACCATTCAAAATCCAGCAACATACCAGTACGTTGCTGGTCCTTGTTGGACATGTATTGTAATCTTTTTTTTTCATGCAGCCAGGTGGCTGAACGAAAAAAGAGATTGATCGGTGGGTATGCCCACCATTAGAATACCGCCCTTCATCCACCCACTTCTAATGATGGGCATACATGCACCATTTATATATGCCGAAGCATGGGGGCATCCTCCCGCAAAAAAGTTATGCCGCACACACATGGTCGGACTTTTCCACGGGCAAGCCTCCGTCGGAATTTTGACCGTATGTACGCGGCATTAGGAGCAAAATCGCTCCTCCGCCCCTGCTGCCCCAATGCTTCGGCATATTTGCTTTTTTTTTATTTAACTGTGGTGGTGAAATCACCTCCTACAGCACTGGAGTCGCAGGGATCAGGCCTGTCTCTGCGAACGCTGCAGTTATGTGTGTTTTTGTTTTGTAAGTGACAGTGATCGATCGATACTGCACTTGGGTGGGCTGGGCGGAGGGGCAAAACGCAGGTGCTAGCAGGTATCTGGGCTGATCCCGCTAACACTGCGTTTTTGGGAACCCTAAACTGCTGGGGATGCTAGTATAGATCTGATCAGATCAGATATTGATCTGTTCAGATACTATACCACTAAGGGAGGTGTATGCTTCACGCGTGGGTGTTAGCATTACTGGCACTAACCTGACGCTGCCTGGGGTGTGACGCAGACCCTCTCTGACGCTAAAACCTAATTGATATCACCCGCCGGGCGATCAGGGGGTTAAACCTTTATTGGGTTATATACGGCGGGTGCCCTGACACTATAAAAAGCAAACTAACTAACCAGCGTCACCCGTAACACTTATATGATGATTACTGGTGAAAGGGTTAACTAGGGGCAATTAGGGGGTTAAAACCTTTATTAGATAATATATGGGGGTACCTGACGCTATAAAAACCTGCGGCGAACCTAAAAAAAAATTACTGGCTACCGATCTGCATCACCGACGCTAAGACAGCGATCAGAAAAATGATCGCTTAGTGACAGTGGTGATAGGGGGTGAAAGGGTTACCTGGGGGGCGATCAAGGGGGTTAAACCTTTATTAGATATTTTATGGGGGTACCCGACGCTATAAAAACCTGCGGCGAACCTAAAAAATTACTGGGTACCGATCTGCATCACCGACGCCAAGACAGCGATCAGAAAAATGATCGCTTAGTGACAGTGGTGATAGGGGGTGAAAGGGTTACCTGGGGGGCGATCAAGGGGGTTAAACCTTTATTAGATAATTTATGGGGGTACCCGACGCTATAAAAACCTGCGGCGAACCTAAAAAAATTACTGGGTACCGATCTGCATCACCGACGCCAAGACAGCGATCAGAAAAATGATCGCTTAGTGACAGTGGTGATAGGGGGTGAAAGGGTTACCTGGGGGGCGATCAAGGGGGTTAAACCTTTATTAGATAATTTATGGGGGTACCCGACGCTATAAAAACCTGCGGCGAACCAAAAAAAAAAATTACTGGGTACCGATCTGCATCACCGACGCCAAGACAGCGATCAGAAAAATGATCGCCAAGCGACGGCGGTGCTAGGGGGTGAAAGGGTTATCTGGGGGGTGATCAAGGGGTTAAACCTTTATTAGGGGGGGTTAGGGGGCTACACTGGACCTAAAACTAAATGTAGTGACACTTTTACAGTCACAAATGTCACTGATTGCAGTGATCAGTAAATAAATGGTCACTGCAATCAGTGACACTGTGACTGGGGGCTGATCTGGGGGGGGGCGATTTATGTGCCTATGTGTGCTGGTGTTAGTGTAGTGTTAGTGCACTGACCTGTGTGTCTTCTCTTGTACGACGCTCGGTATATGTGAGCGCCGCATGAGAGATGACATCACTTCCTCCTGCTTTCTCGGTCTGTGTAAACATTACACAGACAGAGGGGGCATTTCTATTCGCCGGGAGCGATCGCGGGGGGGTGGTCGGAATCGAACGGCCGCCCCCCCATCTCGGAACGCTCCCAGACGAATTCCGACCGCTCACTGTACAGAAGGGGGGTCCGATCGGACCCCCCAACTGTACAAAGGCAATCACGTATGCTCTACGTGATTGTGCCTGTCGGTGCCATTGTACCGACGTATATATACAGTGAGCGGTCGTTAAGTGGTTAAATGCCCCCCTCGGCTTATACTCGAGACACCTTTTTGCGCCTGATCTCCTGGACTTTGGGGACCCGGTACCGGCCGGCCGTAGGTCTCCTGGACCCCAAACTTGGCACACATGTAGCCCCACTCTTTCTCTACAAGTGTGCAAAGTTTGTTGTCCAGGAAACCTACGGCCGGGGAGCACCGATTTTTCAAACCTGGGCATCCCTTCCATAGACTCCCATGTTAAACTGTAATTTCTCTGGTGAATTTGGGGACCGGGTACTGGCCGAAACTTACCACACATGTAGCTCCATTTCTCCTCTATAAGTGTGCAAAGTTTTTTGTCTGGGGGACCTACGGCCGGGGAGCACCGATTTTTCAAAGCCGGGCACCCCTTTCATAGTCTCTAATGTTAAACGTCAGTCTAGTCATGGACACAGTTAGGCATGGACACAGTGAGGCACAGTGAGGCATGGGCACAGTGAGGCATGGGCACGGACACAGTGAGGCACAGTGAGGCATGCAGATGGACACCCTAGGCTTATACTCGAGTCAATAAGTTTTCCCAGTTTTTTGTGGTAAAATTAGGTGCCTCGGCTTATATTCGGGTCGGCTTATACTCAAGTATATACGGTATATATTTTTTTTAAGGGGACTTCTATAGCGCCGTCAATTTAAGCAGCGCTTTATATATACACACACATTGTACATTCACATCCGTCCCTACCCTCATTGAGCTTAGAATCTAAGGTCCCTAACTCACATTCATATACTGGGGCCAATCTAGAAAGAAGCCAATTACCTACCAGCATGTCTTTGGAAGATATTTTATGCTTTGCTACTGAAAGAGGGGTGCCAAGTCTGAAAATGGAGTCAGGTCTTTAAAAACTATATTACTACTACTATGAAAGAAGAATTTGTACACACAGAGAGGTAAAAAGAGCAAAGCTTGTTAGAACAGCTTATCCTATGTCCATCTGTTGCCCATTCAAGACAAACCTGTCCTGAGGATAACAGCTGTTCTGTGGCATTACGTAAAATCCAGGACCAGATTACAAGGGGAATCCTGGCTGTGTCTCACATGCAGTCACCCACACTCATGTGACATGCAACTAGCTAAACATCAGCAATACCACATACAAAAGTTTACAGAAATGTAACCCTATATATTACCAGCACTAAAACCTAAAATAAAGCATTGGGACATTTACATTACCACTACAATGACTGCAAAATACAGTGAGTATATTAGAGAAGTTTGACCACCACTTCTAAAATTCTTTTTGAGTCCCATGAGGATACAAAGTGCATATAAGCATTTGGTCCCATTCTGATCCATGCTACATTTTTCTGCTAAAAGCATTGCTTTAAAAGCAGTAGTAAACCGCTGAAAAAAAAAAAAAAAAAAAAACCTGCAAGACAATAGCATAATGTGCATTGCATACTAGCACATTATAAAAACACTTACCTAAGAATGAAGTCCTGCTGTAGCGCCCAGTCACTGCTGAGGGAGCCAACATGTTCCCTCAGCGTTTCTTCCGGGATCGCTGGCTCTGGCGCTGTGAGTGGCCGGAGCCGCGATGACGTCACTCCTGCGCATGCGCACCGGAGCCCTTTATTCCAGAAAGTTCCTGCAGGATAAGCCGGACCTGCAGAGCGCATGCGCCGCTGATGTCAGCGGCTGCATACAGAGTCAATATCGATATTCTTTTTACCTACAGGTAAGATTTATTATAGGCTTACCTGTAAGTAAAAATCACCAATTGGCGATTTTTACTTACAGGGAAACAAAGCATGCTTCTGCTTGCTCTACATCCACCCAAAGCTGAAGCCCAGATTTATGGCCAATACTACGGAGGCGGTCCAGCAGAGCACAGAAGCCACCGCTCTCTCTCTCTCTCCCCGATTCTCACTATGCTTTGCAGTGTGTGCCAAGTGTCCCCTGGTGCTTTCAGTACAAACTAAAGCAAGGCATACATAATGCATTTTTTTTTCCTTCCACCATAGGTAGAAGGCATGAAAATTGCTTGCTTGCCCAATTAACGCATTTAGTGTTAATGGGGGAATCCCTCCCACAGAGTTATTGTATTCTGCCAATGGGAAGCACAGGGAGACTTCCTTGCCAGCAGAACACAATGATTAGTGTTGCTGACTTAAAGCCGGTGGCACAATCATTCAAGAAAACCCCCACAGGCTGGTTGTAAACAAGTTGATAGACGGATCAACTTGTGTACAACCAGGGTGCCCATACAGGGATCTAAATGCGACATGTGCCTGCTCAACCGGCTCAATTTCAATACATGTATCGCCAGCTTAAGATGTCCATCAGATCATTGTGTTTTGATCCATGCTGACCCCTCCCCCTGCTGTGATGAATGACACCTCATGGCAGAGAGGAACGCCGTCAACCAGCACTCATTACACATTTGTAACGAGTAGAATGAGCACACCAAGTGAAACATCCTGGTGGCAAAAACAGCTTTTTTGGAGAGTAACCTTTTCTTTAAAAAGTGTGTTATTACCATCTCTCTTAAAAAAATTGGCATTTTAAAACCCCTACATGCTTTAAAGGGGACCAGCCAGAACGGCTCGGATGATGGGGGCAAGCTTAATGAGGAGGGACAGGAAGTGAGAAATTCAGACAAAGAAAAAAAACATTTAGAAGGGAAATCGAAGGAAAAAAAAAGGTAAGTGAACCAACAATGCACTAGCTTAAAAGGAACCTATTTAGAAAATAAAAAAGACGAACCTTTACAACCCCTTTAACCATTAATGCCATCTTCTATATGTGTACTAATGCACTAAAAAACATGTTTCAAAGTAGAATAATATACAGTAGACCTAATGTATATTTACACAGACCTTTATTCAATACATACCAGGTTCTACTTATATTATACCTTGCTGATCTCATCACACTTCAAGTCTGCCAAAGAGTGACTGAGCGACAATAGACTTTGAATTCTCCAAGGATCGGTGGATTTTGCATTTATTTCAGCACAGGATGATAAATGATTCAACAACTGAACCCAAAGGCTTTCTATTAATTCTGGGGACTTAAATGGTCTCCACCAAGGTTCTCAATTTTGCTTACAATAACTTAGAGACGCACTGATATTTCTTACTACACAACATAAAATAAAAACTATAGAAGGAGATAATAAAACATATGTAGCAATTTTTGGCAATTTAACCCTTTCAGGACCAAGGTCAAAACAAACCTTAGGGGCTGGTTCACACCAGAACTGCACAGGAACGTAGTAAGGTAGTCTCTGTTCCTGTACTCCCCTGCAGTGCGATTTGGCAGCTCATTCATTTGAATGAGCTGCATATAGCACCGGACCACACAAAAAGTAGTGCATGCACTAATTTTGAAAAGCGTGACACACCAAAAAACTGTACTGTGATGCCACGTAATCTGGTGCCTGCAAGCAGATCGCAAAGGCAGTGTGTTTTGAACATGGTGCAGGAAATATGCATGGAGCCAACCTTTCCCAAACCGGATTTTTGCAGCTTTAACGTGTGTTAATAAAAAACTTAGTATATCCAGGTGGATTATACCTTGTTTTTTTCTTTCCAAAGACAGATTGGGCTTTCATTTGGTGGTAAATGGTAATTGATATCTCCCGATTTTGTTTTATCAAAAAAGAAAAACTGTCCCAAAAAAGTAATATTAACATTTTATATAATATTATATAAAAAAAAAATCATTTTAGCTGTATATTTTATGTCATTACCATGACTCACCACCAAAGACCTAAAATGTAAAATTCTCAGACGCCTGATGACTGTGATCACGATCTCTAGTGGAGAAGTTTTGTGTCCCTCCAATTTACAAAGGATAAACACAGGGATGGGCTATAGCGTGAATGATCACTGTGCTAGCCAGTCACAGATATCATGTGATCAGGACCTGGTTTCCCTGGGTCCCGATCGTTAGTAGGAGATGTGGGGCTTTCACCGACAGGTTGGTCTCAGCGCTGGGAGTGTGCTTACAGCACAAACACAGGAATACATATATGCTGAGCCCAGAATTAAAGCCCACTTACTGGGCGTTGCATACTGTATGTGTGTTACACAGTCATAAAGAGGTTAAGCGTGTTTGAAAAAAAAAATCTTTCATGTGACGAGTGCCGCCTGTCTGCTAGCCATCTTTTCCCACAACTTCTTGCATTCCCTGTATGTATTGTAGCTTTTCCTCTGATGCTTACTTTCAATTTCTAAGGACTCCATTCAGAAGGCTCTGCCAAGTCTGACACACAGAAGTACCTACTGACTGGGCACAGTAAATAAGCGTCACAGAATTCAAGGAAGTAAATGTGGGGGGAGGGTTCTTCAAAACGCAAGTTTACAAACTTCAGGATTGTTCAGGTTAAGAGGAGTAGGCTAGAGATAATTGAAATACAATGTGGCAATAAATATTTAAAATTGTGACCATAGATACGCTTCAAGAACATTCCATAACATACCCCAATTTCCACTGGTAGTTCTGTGCCATCCAGCAGCAATACAGACGAACAAAGATTTTGATTGTTGTTCTTGGCAGGAGAGGATGATAGTGCAGTGTTGAGGTTCTGTCCTGGTTCCAGTGTGCTAATGCCAGTGCTTCGTTCTGCACCCAGGCGGGCACCTGGAGTTTGCAACACACGATACGTTCCTTCTATTTCCCCCATAATGACCCAATCTTGTTTTATTTCCTGAAATATTTAAAAAGACATGTATATTAATATGCAAAAAATTCCAACACAATCACTATGCGCTGTGAGTAACAATGTGATCAAAACTTATGTATACAGACTAAGACAAAATATCACTGCTGCCACAATAACAAAAAAGTAACCAAATCTCTGAATTATGAGACAAATATAGCCCTGTGAATCATATGTATACACATCAATATAAAAGTCCTATTAAAAAAAAAAAAAAACCTGCATGAGTTCAACCCTTCAACTATCAAGCTCAATCACATTGAGTATAAGACAAAAGGCTCCAATAGTGTCATTCTGTAAAATCATCACCCACATCAAAAAATAAAATCAAGCACAATGCCCATCAACATAGCAAGTGTACAACTACAAATTAGCCTCTAATAAACATATGTAATGTATGGTAGAGCCATGGTACTTTCATCCAAAACATTTGAGATATAAAGAGCTGACTTATTTGGTCCCCAACCAAAAATTCTGAAAAAATGGGGGCTACTGGACTATCTCTGTACAAGTTAAAAGGGTAAAGTCAAGGATAGAAACATATGTAGAAAAATAAAAAGAATTTTATTAATACACAATCAAAAAAAAAAAAACACAAAATCATATACAGCGGCAATCCATACATATCACCATACACATCACAATCAGGGCCGTCCCTGATTGGCAAGGGTTTTAGATAAGCAGCAATGCTCCTTCTTTACCCATGTATCTTGTTTAACTGTTTGTTTGCACTATGCTAATGTATAGTTGTCTGATTAACTTGTTAATTTAACCACAGATACTCTCCTGATGAAGCGGCATTAGCCCGCGAAACTAGTCGAGATGCTTTTTGCGACCCACAATCCCACTGTGACTTTCCCCTTTTGGGGACTGCCATCTTGGTGATATGTATGGATTGGCACTATATGGTTTTTAAGCTGTATATGATTGTGTTTATTGATTGTGTATTAATAAAATTCTTTCTATTTTTCTACATATGTTTCTATCCTTGACTTTACCCTTTTAACTTGTACCGAGATAGTCCAGTAGCCCCCCATTTTTTTTTGAATTTTTGGTTGGGGACCAAATAAGTCCGATCTTTATAACATAGCAAGTGTAAAGGACTGGGAGTAACAGCATCTCACCCACTCTCCACACATCACTTCCGCTGGAGATGATACGTAATTTCAGTTTAAGATACAGCCACACCCCGACACGTTTTGTCCTTCCAACTTTGTCCAGGGAATTAAATACACATGCAGGATGTTTGTAGGACTTTGTATTGATGTATATTGATGATTAAAAGCGCTACATTTGTTTCATTTCAGTAATGAATAAGCAACCTTAAAAACAACGCATGATCAAACCAAAACAAATGACAGTCCAATAGGGTTGCAACGATATCAATTTTTCATTGGCGAAGAACGATACCAATACTTTCGGTCAAGTACTCGCCGATATCGAGTACCGATACTTTGCTGTGCGATTTGCATCAATACAACATAAATGGGTGTAAATCACACTGCAAAGACTCGCATGCGATTTGAACAGGAATGCGGTGTGATTCCTGTCCGAATCGCATGCAATTTCCCCCACTGCTCGTGTGTGTGTGTGTGTGTGTGTGTGTAAAGAGAAGTGCCATCTATTAAAAATACATATCTGTACATATCTGGTCAAATGCAAAATCTGCACAGTGCCCCGGTCCCGCAGATGATAGAAAATCACGGGCGCTGGAAGTGCTCACAGGACTGCAGAAGTTCCGGGACCCCTGTGGGTATAGGGCAGAAGTTACGTCAGCTTAGGGGCGGACCTCCTCTACATCTCCTCCAGCCCTGTGAGCACCTCCAGCAGCCGTTATTTGCCATCATCGGTGGGACCAGGACAGATATGTACGTTAAGAGGAACTGCAGTCTGGTCACATCACATAATTTGTAACAAAAACATCTTTGCCATTCTGAAGCTTCCCTCCACTACTTTGCATATTATTTTATATATTACTGTGATTCTGTACTTTCCAAA
Organism: Rana muscosa; assembly: GCA_029206835.1. Lineage (NCBI taxonomy): Eukaryota > Metazoa > Chordata > Amphibia > Anura > Ranidae > Rana > Rana muscosa. Next base: position 470,970,215 of record CM055121.1, on the reverse strand, counting down.
TAGGCTGCAGAAATCTCCCACGAGTCTGGCTGCAATCATTTTATCTGTGGGCAGCTGAAGCTGCTGCCTGTTCACTTCCTGAATTTACACAGACACACAGGAGGCACACCTCCAGCTCTGTTGCTCTGATTGGCCCTCTTAGGACTCATCCCCCTCTCTTGCAAACTCTCACGAGTGTGAGAGAGAGAGCGCTGTGCATGATGTCATAAGCCTAGGTTTTTTTCCAGACAAGGAACAGGAAGTGGGCTGTATAAGGCATTTACTAGCAGAAAAAAAAAAAAGTTAAAACAACAAGGGCAGAGGATTTAATAGATGGAAAGATTAAAAAATGACTGAAGTTCCGCTTTAATGCGAGTTAGGCCCCATGCACACGAGACGCTGTTATTTGCTGTTGAACGCGCGTTCAGAGGCAGTTGGACGCTTTTTTCAACTGCCCCTGAACCCATTCAAGGTTATCCTATGTGTCCATGCACACACTCTCGTTTTTTGGCGTTTACAAGCAGTTGCGTTTAACCTCGTTTTTCCAGAAGCAAAAAAATGGGTTCAGACGCAAAAGTTTTCAACGTTTCAGACGCTAAACGCGACTAAACGCGGTACCGGCGTTTTGCCGCGTTTGCGTTTTTAAAGGTGACCTATTTTTTAACATTAGTAATCTCAAAAATTATGGCAAATGATGAAAAACTATTAAAAAATATAAAAGAAAACTGTAATTGCTTGCATTGCATTGTGGACAATCCACAACTTGTGGCAGGTAACGTGGCAAGTGGACAATCCACAACTTGTGGCAGGTGACATGGCCAGGTGACGTGGCAGGTAACGTGGCCAGGTGACGTGGCAAGTGGACAATCCACAACTTGTGGCAGGTGACGTGGCCAGGTGACGTGGCAGGTAACGTGGCCAGGTGACATGGCACGTGATGTGGCAAGTGGACAATTCACAACTTGTGGCAGGTGACGTGGCAAGTGGACAATTCACAACTTGTGGCAGGTGACGTGGCAAGTGGACAATCCACAACTTGTGGCAGGTGACGTGGCCAGGTGACGTGGCACGTGATGTGGCCAGGTGACGTGGCAAGTGGACAATCCACAACTTGTGGCCGGTGACGTGGCTAGGTGACGTGGCCAGGTGACGTGGCAAGTGACACACTAAATACAAGTACACTGCTGCTCTCTCAGCTGCTGCTACTCACTCTGGTCTCACAAACTGGCTGAAATGGTTAAAATTTACTGTTTTTTGAGCCTAGGGAGGGTCTTATGATGAAACGCTTATAAACGCAAACTCGGTAAAACGCAGCTAAACGCCAATAAACGCGGCCGGTTTCAGCGTTTAAAAACGTGTGTTCAGCAGAGTTTGCACCTGCGTCTCGTGTGCATTGGGGCCTTAAAACATTTTTTAATAAAATTCCCACTAGATGGCGCCTCCCCTTCTACACACACACGAGCGGTGGGGGGGGGGGGGGTTTGAAAAAAATCACATGCAATTGGGACAGGAATCGCACTTTTCAATTTGCATATGATTCTTTGCAGAGTGATTTGCGCCCATTCATTTTGTAATAATGCAAATCATAACACAAAGTAGGTGTCATCTTCAACAGCTACGTGCAATAGCCCTTCATACTAGAGGGCATTTATAGATATGCCTGTATTTTTGTGCTGTAATTGATTTGAATTTTCTACTGTATAGATCAAAATTTTCCAATAAATAATATTTTTAAATACTCACCTGGTCTGTTCTAAAAATCCCGAGGGGTTATGCTGTGCCCATGAGCACTAGGTTTGTTTGTAAAGTATTGGTTTCGGTATTGGGGACATTTTTACAATTACAAGTATTCGTAAAATGCTCGGTATTGGTGCATCCATACAGTCCTATCAATGCTTGTAAAATGTAAGTTCACAGAACATCAAAGTTTAGTTCATTATTGTTCTATTATGTGACGCCTACAGTTTGTCTCATACTACACAGTTTACAGCTGGTTACTATATACAGGTATGCTTTCCCCAACAGTATGCACTTCCAGCCTCGGACTTAAATGTACCCTAAGAATGTCTGACAAATGGTGATAAAGAAATGTTTCCCGATGTCAATCAGTGTCACTTGATGTATTCCCTACAGTTTATTTTGCTTTGATCACATGACCTCTGTTATTTTATAAATATATCTTAAAATGGTTGTTAATCCACCTATACAAGTCTATGCCAGCCCCTCTATTAGAGGCTGGCATAGCACACGGTCATTTGTTTTAAAAAACGAGCGCTGTAAATACCAAATTTGAGCTTTCTCCAGGCTGGTCACATGACGTGTGGCCGCTTTCCAGCTCCGATACATTGCTTCTGACGGAGGGGCCATGATCTCCCTCCGACATCAGCAAGGGAGATCACATAGCAGCTCGTCTCCTCCGCCGTGCATCTTAGCTGTAAAGCGGCCGCAAGTCACGTGACCGACCTGAAGACAGCTCAAATGTCAGGGCTGGGCTCAGCCCTTCCTTCTCTGTGCCGGCAGCTCAGCTGTCAGCTCCCATCTCTCCACAGTGATCCACCTGTTGATGATCCTGCTCGTCATCTCTGCCTACTTAAGGACTTCCAGTTCATTTGCTCGTTGCCTTCGCCTGTGTTAACATCACAAGAGACTTTCTCCTGCGTACCAGTTGAAGACCCGCTTGTCTGACGTTGCCTCCGGCTACAGATCCTGCTTGCTGTACTACTACCTTTATCACTGGCTCTTGGACATTGGCTTGGCCGACTACCCAATCCGGTTACCTGTTTACCTTTTTATTTTTATCATTAAACAAGTGCGATTTAACTGTACTTCTGTCTAGGTCTGATTCATGGTTTCTGACATCAAATTAGGAATTTACAGCGCTCATTTTTTAAAACAAATGACATAGTGTAATGACATGGTCTAATAGAGAGGCTGGCAGTGAAAATTTTGGAAAATTTCGTTTACAAGAATAGTGGCGGGGGTTGGGCACAGACACAGAGGGGGATGACAGGCAGGAAGGAGGGGGGAGAGAGGAGAGCGGAGCAGGCAGGCCATCACGGAGGGAGCCACTTTGACCACGGTTATCAGGGCAGAGCAGCCCTGGTTATCGTGGTCGGTTTAGAGAGAGACCATACAGGAAGTGGTAGGTTTAGGGTTTTTCTTTTTTTTTTTCTATTTTCTTTTTTACAGTTTAGAGGGGGCAAGATTACACAGCACAAAGAACCAGAATCTACATAATTTTTTGTTTTTAATACTGCAATATTACATCTAGGTTTTTGTAACATGCACATCACCTATAGGTCTATAAAATGTATCTCTAAAGAGAGCCAGCAGGAATGAATGTCAAGCACTGCCCGACACAATCCAAATAAAAAATGGTGCATTTGTAAATGCTTCCCGATAACCACTCCACCTACATAAATCATATACAGTATCAGTCCACCTGCACTTTTCATATGGTTTTGCAGTATTATTATTATTATACAGGATTTATATAGCGCCAACAGTTTGCGCAGCGATTTACAACATTAGGGCAGACAAGACAGTTACAATACAATTCAATACAGGAGGAATCAGAGGGCCTTGCTCGTTAGAGCTTACAAACTAATGCCGTGTACACACGACCGCTTTTAATGTCATGGAAAAAAAAACGAAGTTTTTCTCGACATGATTCTTCTCAAGCCTGCCTTGCATACACACCATTGTGAAAAAAAATGCTCAACATGTACGACAACACGTACAACGGCACTATAAAAAAAGGGGAAGTTCCATTCGGATGGCGCCACCCTTTGGGCTACTTTCGCTGATTTCGTGTTACCGCGTGTTAGTAAAAGTTTGGGGTTAGCCGATTCGCGCTTTTCAGTCCGTTACAGCATGACAAATGTGCTATCTCCATTACGAACGCTAGTTTTACCAGAACGAGCGCTCCCGTCTCATAACTTGCTTCTGAGCATGCACGTTTTTTCCCGTCGCTAAAGCGTACACACGACCGTTTTTCACGACGTGAAAAACGACGAGAAAAAATAGAGCAGGTTCCACATTTTTAATGCCCATTTTTCTGGTCGAGAAAAATGCTCTGGAGCCTACACACGACCGTTTTTCACGACCAATTAAAAAAATGGCATGTTTCTCGTCATGAAAAACGGTTGTGTGTACGTGGCATAAGAGTCAATTGTATGCATTTCATAACCCTATCCACAAGTCCCATCAGGAGCAGTTGTCCTGCCAGTAACCACACTTAAGCAGGCCATACACGGTTCGAATCTTGGCTGGTTCAGCAGGAACCGGCCAAGATTCAAACTGTATATGGGCAGACAATGTACCCAGTTGATCAAATCGTTTAACTTGGGTACAACCAGCATGCCAGGTTTTACCTGCGATTATTATCGTTAGCAACTGCTATAGCCACTAGCAATAATCTCTGTCTTTTCCAGGCAGGGACGCTGGGCTGTGGAGGGGGCAGGAGCGGTTGGGTCAGGCTCTCTGCAAAATGCTGAGAGACTGAGCCAGCTGCCAGTAAGGTACCTAGGTGGATCCAGACATTGTCGGGATATATCCAGGAGACTGGAGCAGCTCTGTAACATTAGCTGACAGTGGGCTATATCCAGGTGAATTTGGGTCACAGGAGTGCAGAAATAATTGCCAAAAGGGGCCATACTTCTCTTTTAATAGTCCACTAAATTTGTATCCAGTCAGGTAGTTTCTCATACTTAATGGTTGACACATCTAAAAAGAAGATGGTTTAATCACATTGCATTGTATATGGCCATCAGTAATCTAGCTTGAAACTTTGCCTTTGCAATAGCTTCCCAAAATAAAGACCGTCACTGCTGCTCTTTCTTTGTGCAGTGAGACTGGTCTTGTGTTCACCCCTTTCTGTAGACAGCCTGTAGTGGGTGGGCCTCCTGGGTTATTCTTTATAGTGGTTGTGCCTGCAGTTCAGTTTTAGACCCCTTTCACACTGAGGGCGTATTGCAGGCGCTATAGCGTTAAAAATAGTGCCTTCAATCCGCCCTCAAACAGCTGCTCCATTGTCTCCAGTGTCTTCCGCTAGCAGAACGGTAAAAAAAGTCCTGCTAGCCGCGTCTTTGGAGCAGTGAAGGAGCGGTGTGTTTACCACTCCTGCCCATTGAAATCAATGGGACAGCGCGGCCATGCCGCCGCCCACTATGCGCTGCTTCTGCAGCGCATTGCGGGCGGTTTTAACCCTTTCTCGGCCGCTAGTGGGGGTTAAATGTGCCCCGCTAGCAGCCGAAATGCGCCGCAAATCCGCCCATAGCATCAGCGGTAAAAAAAAGCGGCGTTTTACCGCTGACGCTATGGGCGGCTCAGTGTAAAAGGGGTCTTAAGAGCAGGATATTAGTTTGTATGCAAGATCTTTCATTTGTTACTTCTAATGCATATATTCTAGGACAGTTAATTCACATGACATTTTCCCAGTTAAAAACAAAAAACACATTACAAAGAAATTAACATGAATTTGCATCCGCTAAAATATACATTTTTTTTAGCATTTAATAAATTATATATAAATAGTAATGTAGAAATATAATGGAACATTCCAAATACTTAATTGTCACAATCTCTTCTACGTAAATAGGGAGAAGAAAGATACTGCAGAGAAAAGCAGCAACACAACCTGTCTAACCAATACAACTAGTTTTTAAAGCAAATAAAACTAAAGACAATAGTGAAAGATACAAAAAAAAAAAAACATGGCAAAAATCCTACTAGCCCAGGGCATAGATAATTACTGATTAGCATCCCTCCCTGTCTATTACAGGAAGTAGAAGCAAAACATGTTTAGTTAAGTGCCAACTTAATAGCTGTGCCCCATAAGGACATACCCAATGCATGGGAAAACTACATCTCACAATTCCAAACACAAGTCAAGTCATACAACATTATGCAAACACTTGTTTTAAAACTGCCATGCCTCAAACATGGCAGCAGACAGTCCATATTCTGATAGGACAAAAGTAACACGTAAGAACAGTAAAAGAAAGACCTAGTCCCACACCATTGTATTAATAGCTCATTGCATCAGGCCCAAATAAAATATGAAATATGGGATTAGGTTTTCAGATCATAGACTGATAGCCCGAGGGCTTTCATACTGGAGCGGTGCGCTAGCTGGACCACTCCAAAAGTCCTGTTAGCCGCATCTTTGGAGCGGTGTGTATACCGCTCCTTCACCGCTTCTGCCCATTGAAATCAATGGGACACCACGGCTATACCGCCCGCAATGCGCCTATGCAGAGGCGTATTGCGGGCGGCATTAACCCTTTTTCGGCCGCTAGCGGGGGTTAAAGCCGCACCGCTAGTGGCCGAATACCGCCGCAATTCCGACGGTATAGCGCCGCTATACCGCCAGCGCACCTCCCGCCCCAGTATGAAAGGGGCCTTAGTGTCTTCATGAAAATGTTAATTGTATCTAAACCCAAGAACAAAAATGCAATACATTGCAGCTTACCAGACTTTCTTGAGGCTGTATTCGTTTTCTTTTTTCAGACTTGCTAATTTAATTTCACCTAGTGATCCTGCCAGTAACACCTTTCCTGTCCTAGGATGACTGACAACGCTCACTCATTGCACTGCATTCTATGGAGTCCTGCACTTGATTACTGTATAAGAAGACCGGATAAAAAGGCATGAAAGATGGAGAAGAACTAAAAACCTGCGGCCAGTATGAACTCTATATTTACACTGCACAAAGATTTCACATTTAGTTGCTTAATTAATCCAATGATCTATATTTTACATGTTTTCATGGATACACAAGTACATTTAAAGATATGTTGTGAGTCCCAGGATATATCCCCATGTGGTTCCATTGTAATATGCCTAACTGGGCTCAAGTTCAAGAGACCAACGGCTTACTTTATTAAATTACTTCCCCAGGCAGCTATAGCCTTTAGAAATATGAACAAAGACTTTATTCTTTTAACTGACTTGGAGTACACATGACAACTATACAATTAATTTGGTCAGCAGCTTTCTCATTTGCGCTGCTGACTTCACAATATTCTTAAAGTGTAAATAAATCTTAGACAAAACTCCTGTGTCCCAATACTTAAAGCAGCATTAAACCCAAAAACAAAAATATAATATATTGCAGCTTACAAATCCTTAGATCTGGAGGCCGTGTTTTTTTTTAGGTTTTATTTATTTATTTCACCTGATGATCCAACCAGTAACACACTTCCTGTCTTAAAAGGAGTTGTAAACCCTTGAGGTTTTTCACCTTCATGCAATCTATGCATTACCTCATCTGTACAGTTGGATTTGCACAGAGCAGCCCGGATCCTCCTCTTCGCTGCTCCTGGCCCCTCCCTCCTATTGATTGCCCCCTCAGCCAGCAGCTCTCTATGGGGACACTATATAAAAATTGTGCACTTAAAAGTGGTTGTAAACCCCCAAAAAAATTAAAAATAAAAACCTGCAAGACAAAGGCAAAATGAGCTAGTACGACTAGCATACTAGCTCATTATGAATTACTTACCTTAGATCAAAGCCCCCAAAGCCATCCTCGTCTCCCCTCCGGCCGCAGACATCTCTCTGGAAGGTTACTTCTGGGTATCGCCACTCTGGCACTGTGATTGGCCAGAGCGGCGAAGACGTCGCTCCGCGCGGGAGCCGTCGAAGCCGGCATTAGCCATTCACAATATCGGCATTCTCAGTGCGCCTGCGCCGTTGTCTACGGCGCGCATGCGCCGCAGACATCGGTGCATTCTTTTTGGCAAATATCTCCTAAACCGTGCAGGTTTAGGAGATATTGCAAACACCTACAGGTAAGCCTTTATATAGGCTTACCTGTAGGTGTAACTTCCCTCAGAGGGTTTACTTCCATTTTAAGCGCTGATGTGAACCAAAAATATTAAAAGATAAACAAATGATTAAAAGCTGCAACTATTTCAAAAGTGTACTGATATCACCATATAGTGCTGAATTAATAAAGTAATAATGCGCTAAAATCAACCTTCCAATATTACATAAACTTAAACAAATTCCAATGGCATAAAAACAATAGGTGTACAATTAAATTACAGCCATGAAAGTCCAACAACTATTCACCACCACCAATTAGTGGGTCATGAGAAAGGAAATACTCATCTATCTTGATTGAGAAACAAATCCCTGGGGTGGTTCTCCAGATAGAAAACTCACATCAGAGACTGACACTCTTCATATAAAGTGGATAATTTTATCAGGAGTTCTCCAAATGCAGTGATTCTCAAAGAAAAATTAAGAAATCATCATTGCTCAGGTTTGCTATGGAATAGTAGAACAAGAGCTTTGGATAGCTACACTCACATTTAATAGTGATAGTGAAATGCTTATAAAGCGGTCAGTGCAGACAGCAGTATCCCTCTCCCTCCACATCCAGCACATTCAAGCACCGTGGGTAATGTCACTGGCTCCTCCCAACCGGTTTCATCACCTATCACGTGATTTTTTTCAAGGGTCAAAAAAAAAAACAAAAAAAAAACACAATAATAGGTGGTGACAGGTACTCTTTATGGAGGGATCGGGGGTCTAAAAGAACCCATATCCCTCCTTTGCACTTCAAAGTATTCAGATCGCCAAAAACGACGATTCTGAATACTGTATTTTGTTTTAAAACTGGCGCCATTGGCAGCCGAGTAAACCGGAAGTGATGTCGCTTCCGTGTTTACATACAGACTGGAACGAAGCCGGCGCTTCGTGCAAGTCTGTCTCTAGCCGCCGGAAGTGGTGGCTCATGGATCAGGTCTCCCGGTGGGACGGGAGGCCCGGTAAGAGCAGCGGAAGACGGCGGGATGTTCCCTCCCGCTCCTCCGGGATAACAACCGAGCGGCTTTTAGCCGCATCGGTTGTTATCCCTGGAAAGCCGACCACCCGCTCTAAAAACGGTACCAGGATGATGCCTGCAGCTGCGGGCATCATCCCAGTATAACCCTCTAAAGCCGAGGCCGCATAGGGGTTAACGGCTCAGATCGCTCTCCCGGGAAGGGCGGGGCAAGTCGGGATGACGTCACCAGACATAGATTTTCCTGGTCGCATGCATCGATGCCGCATCGGGGACACCTGAACCGCGATGCAGCGATTCATTTCGACACCCCTAGCTTGCAGGATGGGGAAAAAAAAGAAGTCCTGCGAGCAGCAACCTTGGGGCGGTGTAGCAGCGCTGTATATACAGCACTGCTACACCGCCCTTGCCCTTTGGAATGAATAGGCAGCGATTCGGAAGTGCAGTAACACGGGCGCTTTCAAACCCATCTTCAGCCGCTAGCAGGTGGTTAAAAGCGCCCCGATATCGGCTGAAAATCACCACTAAAACAGCGGTAAAGCGCTGCTAAAACTAGCGGCACTTTACCACTAACGCTGCCCAATGTGAAAAGGGGTCTAATACCAATGTCAGGTTATTTTTGCCACTGTCCTCCATTGGGAAGATTTTCCTTCACTTCCTGTCCCAAATCCAAAAACAGTAAGTAGGGAAGCAAGACAAAATCTCTAGTTGTCACCAGAACTAGTGTCCCCCATTGGATTATTTCCTGCACAACCTGTTCTGATGACAAACCAAAATTTTAAATTTTCACTCTTGGCGATAAAAAAAAATAAAAAATGAGGGTAAACAAGTCAATATAGGATGGTGAAGCCCCCTAACAGGAGCACAGACAGCAATAAAAACATGACGGGTGTTCTAATCCCTCTCCACGCTATCCAAAACAAAAAAAGTGTTGCCTTTAGTCATGCTTTAATAATATCCCCAATTTTGTTTTAGGAGGAGACATACGAGTACTTACCGACAGAAATATTTTCCCCTTGGAATCTGCTGACACAGGGCAAGATCAGACTTCACTGCAGAAAAACATATGTATATAGCTCCGGTCTTCTGAATCCAAATCTCTGTAATTGGAAAAAAAAAAGTCTTCTGGGCTTCAACACAAAAAAAGGGATTTTTATAACAGCTTACCTGTAAAATCCTTTTCTTGGAGTACATCACGGGACACAGAGCGACATAGTCATTACTAATGGGTTATATAGATACCTTCAGGTGCTGGCACTGGCAACTTCCAAAACCGGAAGTACCCCCCCCTATATAAGCCCCTCCCATGCGGGAGCACCTCAGTTTTGTAGCAAAGCAATAAGTGTCCCTAAAGAGGGGCGGGAGCTCTGTGTCCCGTGATGTACTCCAAGAAAAGGATTTTACAGGTAAGCCGTTATAAAAATCCCTTTTTCTTTTTCGTACATCACGGGACACAGAGCGACATAGTCATTACTAATGGGATGTCCTAAAGCAATGCCCAAACGAGGGGGGGGATACACCATACATAAGCTGAGCGCTATCAGACATGAGGATCTTTTGCGGCCTGCAACACTGCGCCCAAAGGCGACATCCTCCTGACTTCTAACGTCCACCTGGTAGAACCTAGTAAACGTGTGTACTGAAGACCATGTTGCGGCCTTACAGATTTGAGCCAGGGAGGCCTGGTGATGCGCTGCCCATGAAGTTCCAACTGCTCTCGTGGAGTGCGCCCTAACTTTGAACGGAGGCGGTCTCCTTCTCAAGCCATAGGCTTGCATTATGACCTGTCGAATCCACTTGGCTAAAGTAGATTTTGATGCTGCCTGACCCTTTCTGGGGCCTTCCGGCAGAATAAACAAAGTTTCCGTTCTGCGAATCTGAGCAGTGGCTTTTAGATAAGCTTTAACTGCTCTTACTACATCCAAAGAATGCAATAACTTTTCCTCTACCGAAGTAGGTTTGGGGAAAAAAGAAGGAAGAACCACATCTTGGTTCAAATGAAACCTCGATACCACCTTAGGAAGAAAGGCTGGATGAGGACGTAACACTACTCTGTCCTTATGGATAACCAGATATGGCTCCCTACAGGACATAGCTGCTAATTCCGACACTCTTTTAGCCGAACAAATGGCTACTAGAAAAATCAATTTCCTGGTGAGAAGAACCAACGAAATATGCTGTAATGGTTCAAATGGTTGTTTCTGTAGAACCGACAGAACCAAGTTTAGATCCCATGGACATATGGGAATATTAACCGGAGGACTAATACGCATCACTCCTTGTATAAAGGCTTTGACTAGTGAATGCGAAGCCAAGGGCCTTTGAAAAAATATTGACAAGGCCGAAATCTGACCCTTGATAGTACTCAAGGCAAGCTTCCTATCTACAGCCCATTGTAGGAAGTCCAGAATCCTACCTATTACGTATTTACGTGGATGCCATTTCTTGGCCTCACACCAGGCGATGTACGCCTTCCAGATTCTATAGTAGATCTGCCTGGATACCGGCTTCCTGGCATTGATCATGGTAGATACCACAGAATTAGAGAGCCCTCTCTTTTTTAGAATGTGGGCTTCAATAGCCAGGCTGTCAAACCTAGGGCTGGAAAGGAAGGGTGGTATATCGGTCCTTGCGAAAGCAGGTCCGGACGATGTGGGAGGGTCCAAGGACTCCCCACAGACATCTTTACAATCTCCGCGTACCATGCTCTTCGGGGCCACGCTGGAGCCACCAGAATCACTGGTTTCTTTTCTACCCTGATTCTGCGGAGTAATCTAGGTAACAATTGTGGCGGTGGGAATGCATATATCAGCTTGAACTGATCCCAAGGGAACACTAGGGCATCCGAGCCGCAAGCTAGGGGATCCCTTGTCCAAGAGACAAACCTGTCCACTTTTGCGTTGAATCTGGATGCTAGCAGATCTACATCCGGTGTTCCCCACCGTTGACATATTGTCCGGAAAACCTCGGGATGAAGGGACCATTCCCCATGGCATAATTGTTGGCGACTTAGAAAGTCCGCCTTCCAATTCTCCACTCCTGGAATGAATACCGCAGATATGGCTGGGACATATCTTTCTGCCCATTTCAGGATGTAATTTACTTCCCTCTGGGCTGCACGACTCCTGGTGCCCCCCTGATGATTGATATATGCCACTGCTGTGGCATTGTCTGATTGAATTCTGACAGGGGACCCTTGGAGTTTGGATGTCCATGCTACTAGGGCATACCGGGCTGCTCGTATCTCTAAGAGATTGATGGGCAGGGCCTTTTCCGCATCCGACCATCTGCCCTGGAGAGACCATTGCTCCAGTACTGCTCCCCAGCCTATAAGGCTGGCATCTGTAGTGACCACCTTCCAAGAAATCGGACTGAAGGATTTCCCTCTTTCCAGATTCTGGGGAACCAACCACCAGCGGAGGCTCTTGCGAACGGAAGGGGACAAGGACATTGGTAAGTCTAGGGCCTGACCTTTTTTGTTCCAGGCTGACAGTATGGCCCTTTGCAAATTCCTTGAATGGAATTAACCGTAGGGTACTGCTTCGAATGATGCCACCATTTTTCCCAGCAGCCTCATGCACAGGCGTATGGATGGCTGTCTTTTTGTACCCACTAAGTGAATCAAATCTCTCAAAGACGACCCCTTTTCTTGAGGCAAGAAATTTTTTCTCTGGTCTGAATCCAGCCTTAGCCCCAAGTATTCCAGACTTTTGACTGGTTTTAGGGCTGACTTGTCTCGGTTGATAATCCAACCGTGATATTCCAGATACTTGATTGTCTCGTGAACAACCACTTCTAGTTTTTCCACTGAGTGGTCTAGATATGCCATTATCGTTACACCTCGTGTTCTTAGATTGGCCAATAATGGGGCCAGAATTTTTGTGAACACTCGTGGTGCTGTGGCCAGACCGAAGGGTAAGGCTCTGAACTGAAAATGGCGCCCTTCCATCGCAAAGCGTAGAAATTTTTGGTGGGCTGGAAAGATGGGAATGTGCAAATAAGCATCTTTGATGTCGATCGAGGCTAACCATTCCTCCCCTTGTAGGGCAGTGGCCACCGATCGGATCGACTCCATCCGGAAAGTCCTGATATGTAGGAATTTGTTTAGCCCTTTTAGATTTAATATGGGCCTCACGTCCCCGTTTGGCTTCGGGACTGTAAAGAGGTTTGAGTAAAACCCGAACCCCCATTCTTCCAGGGGAACCTCTATAATTACTGCTTGGAGCAATAATTGTTCTAGTGCCAACAGGAGGGATCCTCTCTTCTGGGGATCCCTTGGCACGTTTGACCTTATAAAGTGGGAAGGAGGGGAGTCTTTTAACTCCAATTTGTATCCCAGACTTACTGCGGAGAGCACCCATCTGTCTCTGATCGTGTCCCGCCAGGTCTCTGTGAACAACTGAAGTCTTCCCCCCACCCGATTGAGTGGGGGCAACCCTTCATGCATTTGACTTTGGGGGAGGTTTTGTACCTCTCCTGCTCCAGGGCTTCTTGTTACCCTGCAATTGTCCCTGATTTTTACCCCCGGGATTTGACCGAGGAGGCCGTCGGAACTGTTTCACAGCCGATGTCCTAGGGACTGGAGAAGCAGGCCTCTTAAAAGAGGGACCTCTAACTGTTTTTAACCGGCAAAAGTGTACTTTTACCGCTGGAAATTCTCTGGATATATTTGTCCAGGTCTTCCTCGAATAAGCGTTCACCATGAAATGGGAAGCTTACCAGCAATTTTTTACAGGGAGCTTCAGCAGACCAGTTTTTGAGCCATAAAAGCCTGCGCATATGTACTACAGACAGCGTAAGGCGGGAGGCCTGATGGATTGAATCCTTTATAGCGTCCACCGCAAAGCATAAGGCTCTAGGTAGATCAGCTAGGGCAAGAGCCTGCTGATCTGGCAAGTCCCTTAAGACCTGTTTCAACTGATCCTTCACTGCTTGGCAGACCCCAATAGCTGCCACTGCTGGTTGTGTCACCAAGCCTGCTGTAGCAAAAGCAGATTTTAATAAGGACTCTAATTTTTTATCTATTGGGTCCTTGAACATTTGGACATTATCCACTGGACATGTCAGTGATTTATTCACACAAGAGATGGCTGCGTCCACTGTAGGGACCCTCCATTTTTTGATGAACTTATCTTCCATGGGATAGACCACTTGAAATCTCTTGGGAGGAGTAAACATTTTATCAGGATGCTCCCAATCCTGGTAAATGAGCCCTTCCAGTAAAGGATGGATCGGAAAGGAACAAACAGTCTGGGGAGCTTTTAGCGACCCCAACGAGGAGACAGAAGTGGATGATGGCTCCGCAAGGGGCATTTTAAATGCTGATCGGACCATGTTAGTCAGGGACTGAACCCATAATCTTTCAGCATGTGATGCTGAGAATGGTTCTTCCACTGTTGATTCCTCTACAACAGAATCGACCTCATCCTGATCCCCTAACAGGCACTCTGAGGGAGGAGACGGAGATCGAGCGCTTTTTTCCTGTGACAGGGAAGCAGCGATCAATGCTGACAATCTCTCTTCCAGCCCTCCCAGAGCTGAGGAAAAAACCTCCTGTTACATACACAGGAGCAGGTGAACTGAGGACAGCCACAGTACCAGGTACTCCTGAGGGTGCTCTATGGTCACTAACCTCTGATTCTTCAGGGGAGATAGGTGCAGCCAAAGCATGCCCAAGATCCTCAGAGCCCGATGGAGACCCCCTATGCTTCCTGGGATTTTTAGTCCCGGAGTTTTTAGACGGCATATTCCTAAGCGCAAAGCTGAGGTATTCCAGCCGAAATACACCACTTACTGACAATAGTCTAGCACAAATGCTGCTATAAAAACTGTTGGTGTCTACTAATGTGCCTTTCTATGGGGATGCCTGCATCAACCGCTTGCTGTATGCCTTTTTTAAATGTTGCCAGCTCTGTCTCTGCACTCCATAGCCAGCTCACAACACATAATTGTGGTTTTTAACATGCTGGGACGCCCGCACATGCGCAGAAGCGCTGCGGGGCGCAGAGCGTCATCCCCCAAGCTCCGCACCCTTTCCCCGCTCACCTCTATATATATATATAGAGGCGCGCGCACGCGCGCGGCCACGTGCGCCTTCGGCGCTAATTTTGAAGAGGGAAACTATGGACAAGAGCCAGGGCCCCTTTTGCCGCAGGCCGGGGGACGGACGAGCATTGCAACATGGCAGAGGAAGCAGTTTCCCACAAGAGAACTCACCATCTGCCTGGACTTGCTCTGATGAAAAGAAACTAGTCCACATGACAAGAAACGTTCCACAGCGGCCTCTAGTGGATTAACACAGGTACCGCAGTCTATTATATTTTTTTTTCTTGACCACTATTAAAATTATTACATTTTTTAGTAGTTACAGGCATGCATAATATTTAGCGGGAATACCGTTAGGTAACAAGCAGAAAGACATATTAGGCTTGGGGGTCCCCTCAATAGAACCAAGTTCCTGAGGGCCCCCACTTTCCTTTTCCCCGCCGCAGGACTCTGTTTGGCCACAGAAGCCCAAACTTCACCTATCACGGCAGGCATTGTAATTAAACCTTCAGGGACCGGGTTCCCAAGGATTCCACTCCCCTGGACCTGTATAGCACCCTGCACAGAAGACATCTTGGTCGTGGGTATGACCAGAGCTCTGGGTCCCAGGGTCCAGCTCTCCTAAGAGAAGCATTACAGGCAAAACCTTGCTCTTCTCTGCAAGGCCCGGGTACCGACCGTTTAGCTATGAAGCTTTTTTGGTCGGATCCGGAATAGCTTACTGAGGCCCAAAAGACCCTGTACGCAAGCTCAGTGAAAAACACATGTTTCTTCTTGGCCAACACCTTAGACACTGGCAAAAAACTGAGGTGCTCCCGGATGGGAGGGGCTTATATAGGGGAGGGTACTTCCGGTTTTGGAAGTTGCCAGTGCCAGCACCTGAAGGTATCTATATAACCCATTAGTAATGACTATGTCGCTCTGTGTCCCGTGATGTACGAAAAAGAAATGTAACTGGTGTAAGGTGAACCAAAGCAATGGAACATTTGTTTGCATGTATTAAATATTTTAGGCAGAGGACTATATTATATTGACAATACTAAAAAATGTTTGTATGATTTGTAGGTTTTTGTTCTTTTCTGCTGATGTACAACGTTGCAGGTGACTGTAGAAATATGACTTTTGACTTGCCATAAAATCCTTTTCTAAAGCCTTGTACACACGGCCGAAAAACTCGTCAAGAAAAAACACGTCGTTTTTCTTGACGAGATTCTTGGACAAGAAACTTGTCCCGGCCGAGTGTACAGACGCTCGATTCAAAGAACCCGCGGTTCTTTGAATGGAGCGAACGCGGTGACGTCATCGACTACGACGAGCGTGCGCTCGTCACATTCGATGCCGTCGCCGCCATCTTGCTACACCCTATCTATGCCTAGGAAGCTACCGCGCATGCGTCAAAGTCATTTCGAGCATGCGTGGGCTTCCCGGAGGACAGGTAAGTGTACACAGACACACACACACAGACACACAGACACACAGACACACAGACACACAGACACACAGACACACAGACACACAGACACACAATTTTCTCGTCGAGAAACAGGCTGACGAGAATCTCGACGAGAAAATAGAGAGCAGGTTCTCTATATTTCTCGTCGAGATTCTGGTCGGTTTTCTTGACGAGAAACCATACACACGAACAATTTTCTCGGCAAGAAAGCCATCTCGGCAGTTTTCTTGTCGTTTCTTGCCGAGAAACTCGTTCGTGTGTACGAGGCTTCAGAGTACATAAAGGACACAAAATGTATTCCAGTAAACAGGGCTATGTGGTCGCCTTTCATGATATTGGACACTGGCAAACAAACCTGTTAAAAAAAGCCCCTCCCACTCCCAGCATGCCTCAATTTCGTAGGAAGCAATAGTTGGAGTGGATCATAAAAACAGAGGGGGAGGAGATGTGTCTCTAAGGAAAGGATTTTACATTAACTCAAAAATCCTATTTTCTTAATCATACGTTAGAAACAATGGATGTATTCAGGTGCATAAGGATGTCAAACTGACACATAGGCAACAAACACATCAATATGCCAACAGGCCCATGTGAGCAGGTTAACAGAAGGGGCTCAACAGAGCTTACAGAGCTGCTTGAAGAACTTTGCAAGCAAAGCTGGAATAAGATGAGGCCTAAATACCCACTTGGTAAAACTTGTGAACAGAAGACCTGGTGGCAGTCCTGCAAATATGGGAAATAGATGCAGAAAGCCCCTGAAGCATTACCTACTCTAGTGGAATGCACTTTTACATTGAAAGGTGGAACCTTGTGCCTAAAATGGTATGCTCGATTGAGCTAACAAATCCACCTGGAGCGAGTGGAATAAGGCTGTCCCCTATAGGGACCCTCAGGAAAAAAATAATAAATAAATAAAGTCAGTCTGATTTAAAGAAGTTGTAGTTGTAGTTGAGAGATACACTTTAAAGCGGTTGTATACCCGCTGACTTTTATTTTTTTTATACACCTGTAAAAGGAAAAAAGGCATAATGAGCTTGTATGCACAGCATACAAGCTCATTATGAAATACTTACCTTAGAATGAGGCGTCGGTGTCCCTCCCGGTCCACACCGAGGCAGCTGACATTATGCCTCGGCGTGTCTTCCGGGTATCGCGGCTCCAGCGATGTGAGTGGCTGGAGCAGCGATTCGTCGCTCCCACGCATGCGCGCGGGAGACTTCTTTCCGGCAAGGTCCGGCGTCCGCCGGGCCTTCAGCCGAGAATCCCCTGTGTGCATGCACCGCTGCAGTCAGCGGCGCAGTGCAAGGGGAATATCTCCTAAACCGTAAAGGTTTAGGAGATATTTCTTTTACCTACAGGTAAGCCTTAGTATAGGCTTACCTGTAGGTAAAAGTTACAAAAAAGACTATACAACCACTTTAATAACATGTACCACATACAGACAGTGAAGGGAAATCTCCTTGAGATGATGTGGAGCAGAACAAAAGATTGGAGAAGAATGTCCTGTTTAAGGCACAAAGAAGAAACCACCTTGGGAAGAAAAGAGGCCCAAGACCTCAAAATAACTTTATCCCTGAGTGGCACAAGAAAGGGTTAAAGGTTTCAGGTTATAGCAGACAACTCCAACACTTGCTGCACAGAGGTGATGACGATGAGGAAGGCAACCTTGAGGGTAAAAGTAAACAGAGGAATGTTTCTAGAGAAATGCCAGGACCAGGTTAAGATCTCAGAGTCATTGGGGAAAGCACAGGGGAAGCAATATGCATGACACCTTCACAAAGGGTTTTTACAAAAGGCGTGAGAAACGAACAGTCTTTGAGAAAATGAGTTGCTAAGGCCAAGATTTCACCCTTGATGGCACTCCAGGCCAGATGTGGATCCAGACCAGACTGGAGAAAAGGCAGATTAGCACTACAGAGTACTTCCTGGGATGGAAATCCCTTGAATCACACAAGCAGAAAAATGTTTTCCAGGTGCGATGATGGACTTTGCAAGAAGTTGACTTTCTAGTAGAGCTGCAGGATTCTGGGAAAAATGAGAATCACGATTCTTTTGCATAGAATGAAGATCACGATTCTCAAAAAAAACATATTTTACAGATTTACAACCTCTGAACATGAGAGATATAAAATATCTGTGCGCAGTCTCGTAAGGGACAGTGGTTGGTATTTTAAAGTGGAGGTGCTGCGGAAAAAAAATATTAAAAGCCAGCAGCTGCAAATACAGCAGCTGCTGACTTTTATTAGGACACTTACCTGTCCTGGAGTCCAGCGACGTCGGCAGCAGAAGACTAGCAATCGCTCGTCACTCTGCTGCCCCCA
This sequence comes from Rana muscosa, assembly GCA_029206835.1. Lineage (NCBI taxonomy): Eukaryota > Metazoa > Chordata > Amphibia > Anura > Ranidae > Rana > Rana muscosa. The sequence continues at coordinate 470,951,629 of CM055121.1, read as the reverse complement.
CCGCCATCTTCGGTGAGGGAACCAGGAAGTGAAGCCTTGAGGCTTCATGCCCGGTTCCCTACGGCGCATGCGCGAGTCGCGCTGTGCCGTTCTGAATGGTCCCCTGTGTTCTGGGAGCCGAGTGTCTCCCAGAACACAACGGGGAATCTGCGGGAAGTGACGTGCTTCCCGCAGAGAGGACTCCCGGGAAGTGTGTGCAAATACATGTCTTAGACAGGTATCTTCACCCCCCTGAAAGGTGTCAATTGTGACACCGGAGGGGGGGGGGAGGGTTCCGATCAGCAGAAGTTCCACTTTAGGGTGGAGCTCCGCTTTAAGTCCTCCTTTAATAGCCCGTCTGCAAGGTCTGGGTAGCTGACTCAGACTGTGCTTTGGTAATATTCATAATATATTATAAGGGACAGTGTTTGTCAGTATTTTAAGTCCACTCCTCACATGCCCCCCTTTAATAGACTGTCTGACTGTCATTTGCAAGGTCTGGGCCCAAACTGACTCTTTGCAGCTGTACAGCTTGAATGGTCTGCAGTCTCCTGGGACCTGTGATGTGTCCCAAGAGGATATGGGGAGAGGTGAACAAAATAAAATCAGGTACCCGCTCCCACATCCCCAAAAAAAAAAAAAAAAAAAAAAAAAAACACATTCCAAATATGGGAGGAAGGAGGAAAAAAGGAGAAGTTAGGCCCCTTTCACACTGGGGCGGGCAGGAGCGGTGGCGGTATAGCAGCACGATTTGCAGCGCTGCTATACCGTTGTTCTTACCGCGGTATGCGGTCGCTAGGGGGTGAATTTAACCCCCGCTAGCGGACGAAAAAGGGTTAATACCGCCCGCAAACCGCGGCTATTGCCGCGGTTTGCGGGCGGTATTACCGCAGTGTCCCATTGATTTCAATGGGCACCCGCGGTAAAGGAGCGGTGAACACACCGCTCCTTTACCGCTGTAAAGAAGCGGCTAGCAGGACTTTTGGAGCGGTCCTGCTAGCGCACCGCTTCAGTGTGAAAGCCTTTGGGCTTTCACATTGAAGGCTACAGGGCAGGAATTTTTCATGCGGTATAATAGCGCTATTATTAGCGCTAAACCGCATGAAAAACGCCCCAGTGTGAAAGGGGCCTTACGCTTTAAAAGTAGTTATAAACCCTTACAAATATCCAGTCAAGTGGCTGGCCTCATGTGATACACAAAGAAGAAACAAAATCATTCTACAAGTTGTACCTGTTTATCTGCAGTCTTCTCTACATCTGTTCAAAGTCCAGAATTTTTGAAAGCTTATCTGAGCGATCATAAAATAGGGTGCGGAGAGCTGAAATTACACACTAAGAAGCTCAGTGAGGAGAGCTCTGAGAGCTGATCGGAGGGAAGGGACACCCACCTACCCCCTTCACACAGCAGGAACAGGAACAAAGCTGAGGCCGTTAATCACAGGCTGGGTGCTGGAGATCCCTCCCTGTCACCTTTTTTCTTTTGGTGTCAGGGAAACTTGTCAGACATTATTTATGCAGATAGCAGAGGAATGAGGCAGCGGACAGAAAGGACACTTAGTGCTCTGGATAGAAAGTACACACTATAGAGCACAGGTGTCAAACACAAGGCCCGCGGGCCAAATCCGGCCCTCCAGGCCATTTCATGTGGCCCTCGCACCTCTCCTGCAGCTGCAAGAGAGCTCCAGTCCTCCTCCAGACCACTACTTTCTACTTTCAAGCAATGCATCCAGCTTCTTCCCAGCAGCAGCATAAGGAAAGGGGGGTACACTGTGATGTAAGGGAAAGTGGGGGACTCAACTTCTGATGGTGGGGTGGCTCTTGACATCTAATGTAAGGGGAGGGGATGCGGTGGACATCTAATCTTACAGATACAACCAGCCCTTTTGAGGACAATCATAATGCTAATGCGGCCCACGATGAAGTTGAGTTTGACACCCCTGCATAGAGGAATATGCTTTATTCCTATTGCATGTCAGAGGTTTACAACCACTTTAATAAAAAGGAGGCTAAGGATTTGCTAAAGAAGCATTCAACTTGCTCCACAACTCCAGACAGCATTGTTAGTCCCCCATTGCAAAGTCATCCCCTTAAAGCTGAACTCTGGGCAAATTTTTTTTCCCCCCAAGCAGTGGTGCAATTTTGTCTAGGGGTTTGGAGAGCCGAGATATACTCACCTAAATATCCGATCCTCTCAGCGCAAGACCGGCGGACTGTCCCTGACGTCATCACGCCCATAGGCCGGCTCTAGACGTGAAATCATCAGGAACAGTCCACAGATGGACCTGGGGAGTGCCATTTTCCGAAGGATCGAATGGATTGGGCGAGTATAAGCTCTTTGTTCATCCTTCGACAAAACAAGCAGTTAACCCAGGCATTGTGGTCACAGCCCCATGCTTGGGGGGGGGGGGGGGGGGGAAAGTCTGGCATTGGGCTTTAAGATAAATTTATTAAAATAAAAACAGGACAGACAAGCAATTCTAACTTTTAGAAGATTAAATAGTGTGCATATTAGCAGCCATCTCGAAGGAGAAAAATGTGTAATTCATTCAAGAATCAGAATATATTTGTATTCCTGTCTCTTAATACTGAAATATGTATGCAGTGCATGATGGTGTTCATAAAACTGGGAACATCCGATGCTTTTTATGTGCAGTCCATTAGCCTTAAATAATGGCCCTAGAATCCGCTGTACCTTGCCCCCTCCTGTGCTCACTTATTAGGCACAAAGTTCGCTCTGACAAGTGTGGCTCTGCCAGCTAAAGTGGAAGGGACTATCCTGCTTTGCCCTGGAATGTCTTTGAACATGGATCACAAACCTCAAGAACATTTCAGTGGCTGGTTACTCATATGCATGAATGAATGAACATTACAAAATTTCAGCCTATTTCTGAAATGAGCTCAAAAACACCTAATGAAAGATCGCCAATTCAGCTTTTGCCTCTACGTAAAGAACACTGGACAAATTAAGGCCCCTTTCACACTTATACGACTTGTCCCACGATTTGTGATGACAAAGTAGCATGACAAGTCGTTTCCCATGATTTCCAATGACAACCATTCATATTGGAACGTCTTCAAAAGTAGTCCCTGCACTACTTTGGTCCGATTTTGATGCCACTTACCCAGGCATCCCCTGAAATTGCGGCAAAATCCCGGCCGCGAATCGCGGTAAAATCACGCAACTTTGAAGTCGCAGTAGTGTGAAAAGGGCCTTAAGCCCAGTACACACGGGCAGGATGTCAGGAGACATTTGCTGGTACAAAAAATACCTGCCAACATTCTGCCCGTCTGTATGTTGATCTGTCTGGCTTCTGTCGGACGTGCATGCTGGAAAACCAGCAGCCGACCACCACCCGGTCAGCACTCTCGGCCAAATGGCAGAGGGCGCTGATCTGAGTGTTCTGGCGGGGGGGGGGGGCGTCCCCCTGTCAGAACACAACAGCTCAGCAGGAGAGATCGCTGGACTAATCTTGCATGGTTAGTACAGTGGCTCTAAACCGGAGGACAGTTTTTTTCCCATGCAACCCACGGGGTTGCAAGGAAAAATAAATAAAAAAACAACTGTAGTGTGTACCAGGCTTTATGTACACTAGTTTAGGAGCTTTTGACGTTTTTTTGCCAAAGCTCCTAAACTTAACTCCATAAAAGCCTATGTTGTTAATGTACACTAGAGCTGCGCGATTCTGGCCAAAATGAGAATCACAATTTTTTTTGCTTAGAATAAAGATCACAATTCTCTCACGATTCTCGCAGCATAACATCTTTCACATTATACAAAAAAAAGATATAGATATATAGAAAGATTGGGGTGATCAGACTTCAGTGGTAGGTGCGTTTTCATTAAGTACGCCAGTCCAGAACTGAATTTTTAAGGGCCCGGTATCCCACTTTTATTTAAAGGCACAAAAAAGTTCACAAAGACATCAGTAGCCCTCACAGGGGGGTTCCACCATTACTGTATCTTACTGACTAAATACTTTAGTCTCCTGGCTTACATTCTTGCCATACGGCTGCTTCGGGCATTTAGCCTAGGCCTTAGGTCTGCTCCTTAAAACAAAAAAGAGTTTCCTGGACTTAAACTTACTTCTGATCAGCGCCTTGCTGCTCTATCACCAAGGACATCTGCCTCCTGCAGACATGCATGCTCTGATATGCAGCCTCTGACTCCTCTCCGAGGAATGGGAGTCCACCTGACTCCCATGCACAGACTTCCTGTCTGTTGGGTGGGGTCCTGAGCCATAGTCAGGTCACAACTAAATAGCCCAACACACAGCTGTGCAATCAGCGTGCCTTTCTCTCCCAAAATCTGGCGTAAACCAGCAATCTTTAGGTAGCACAGGGTTCCACTGCCACAAAATTATATATATATATATATATATATATATATATATATATATACATATACATATACACACACACGCACGGCTCAAAATTTGAAGTCTTGAGCCACTAGCCAGGCCTCAAGGGTTACTCGCCACCAGTTGCCCCGCCAAACCCCTACCATGCCCCGCCCCTAATTACGCCCTCATAAATTATCTCCCGAAATGACACTTAAATGTTTTATGCAGAATAAAGTTACAAAAATAAATATTCTGCCACCACCAGCTCCTCCTGCCACCATCACCAGCCCCTGCCAAAAGCTCCTCCTGCCACCACCAGGTCCTGCCACAAGCTCCTTCTGCCACCACCAGGCCAGCTCCTTCTGCCACCTCCTGCCCCCACCAGATCCTGCCACCACCAGCTCCTCCTGCCACCACCACCAGCCCCCATCACCTTCTGCCACAAGCTCCTCCTGCCACCACAAGCTCCTTCTGCCACCAGCTTCTCCTGCCACCAACACCAGCTCCTGCCACCAACACCAGCTCCTGCCACAAGCTCCTCCTGCCACCAACAGCTCCTTCTGCCATCACCAGCTCCTGCCCCCACCACCAGCTCTTTCTGCCACCACCGGCACCTCATGCCACCATCACCAGCTCCTGCCAAAGGCTCCTCCTGCCACCGTCACCTTCTGCCACCTCCTGAGACCTGCCACCACCACCAGCTCCTTTATTTATTACCTTGAGGCAAGGAAGTCTGAGAATGCAGGCTTGGCATGAGCTGGTCCGTTTGTGCTGTGGATGTCTGGGCACTGTGGGCAGCTGCTGGGCTGTCACTGAATCGTCTGGAGTATCTGGAGTCCAGACAGACCACCGCCGGGCGCCAGCACCAAGAAGGCAAGACTGCTCCATTCCCTCTCTCAGCTCCTCCTGGTGAGGTGACTATTTTTAAGGGATGGCGCGTCTGGCAAGATGTGCGATGACATCACTCGCATCGCCGCCAGTAGCGCGCCACCTCTGTCAAAGACTCACACACAGCCCTGCCTCCTCCTAACCCTGCGCCTGTAATAGACAGAACACATCCCAGCATTGGACCCGCATTCTGTCTATTACAGGCACGGGGTTAGGAGGAGGCAGGGCTGTGTGTGAGAGCGAGCAGAGGGGAGGAAAGTAATGTAAGCTGTTACAGCGGGCTATACCGCTTGGTGATCCCGCGGCTCTCCGCTACCTCCATGCTCTCTGCCACGGGGCGATCGCTGGGAGAACAGCTCCCGATCCACCTCCGCCCGCCGGCGATGCTCGCCCCCCCCCCAGGCAGCCCAGCTCCTCGCCAGACCTAATTTTACACTCGCAAAATTAGAGGTTTGTGTGTATATATATATATATATATATATATATATATATATATATATATATACACACACACACACACACACACACACACACACACACACACACACACACACACACACTTGAAGGCTGTAGAGCAGAGAATTCTCTGCATAGAAAGAATTGGGAAATACTTTGTCAAGATCGCAAGGAGGAAAAAAATTATAAGGATTCTTAATGATTAATCATGCAGCTCTAATGTACACATAAGCTTTTAGCAGAGTTTAGGAGCTGCCGCATTTGGGTGAGCTTCAACCTCCCTCTCCTGAACATGGAAGAATCGCGTTCAGGATAGGAACGTTTTGAAGACTGGCTGCAGAAAAACGCCGCAAAATGTGCTGCATTTTTTTGCAGTAAATGTAGGTTAGTTTACATGAAGCCTAGTTCTAAAGTTGTTCAGCTGCATGAAATAGTTCTACAGCAATTTCATGGTTTAGGTTTTTCCAAGCAGTATGACACATCCAGTTACTAGAACAATTGTGCCATGTAGATGTTAACTGCGTCAATACCCACCCGTTGTCAAATGACGTCCACAGGAGGGATCTCCCACCCTGGGTAGACGTCATATGACATCCTGGGCTTCCTGGCCGTCTAGGGGGCGCTCGCGCGCCCCCGCTCGGGACCCGGTGCGCTTGCCCGGCAGCCGCGATGTCCACCGGGCACCCGCGATTGTCCGTGATCACGGCAGGACCGTGGATCTGTGTGTGTAAACACACAGATCCACCTCCTATCACAGGTGAGGAGACCGATGTGTGTTCCCAGTACAGAGGAACACAGATCGGTCTCCTCCTCTTGTGAGTCCCCTCCCCCTACAGTTAGAATCACTCCCTAGGGAACATATTTAACCCCTTGATTGCCCCCTAGTGTTAACCCCTTCTCTGCCAGTCACACACACAGTAATCAGTGCATTTTTATAGCACTAATCGCTGTATAAATGTGAATGGTCCCAAAAATGTGTCAAAAGTGTCCGTCGCAATGTCACAGTCACAATAAAAATTGCAGATCGCGCCATCCCCCATTTTGTAGACGCTATAACTTTTGCGCAAACCATTCAATATACGCTTATTGCGATTTTTTTTTACCAAAAATATGTAGAAGACTACATATCGGCCTAAACTGAAAAAAATAAAATGCTTTTACATTATTAATAATACCTCAAAATGTATACTCACTCAAATAGCTCCAATTCATTTCATGACAGTGTCTAGATTTCCAAATTGCTCGATTTGATGTTGTAACACTGGATTATCTGCTTATTAACTCTCAGAACCGATTAAGGCTAATTAGTGGTTCAGCCACACAAAGGTCTACTGATCTCCCTCAAATTAAAAGCAAATATATATTTTATCTGATGGGAAAACAGAGGATCTGTCAGCTGGCACCCAACCTGTTCCATTACTTTGTATCCACTCCTGGACAAGGCTCTACAGTCTACACTGGCCTGGTATACCAAGCACAGTGCCGCATTTTGTAGTTTATGAAATTTGTACAGAATGCAGAAAAAGTTAGAAGACAAAACAATTGGATAGTTGTTATATAGTTGATATATACAAGATAGACCTTTTGTCTCACCATTCGATAAACAGCAGGGATGCAATAAACCCCATGCATCAAACCCACCTAGGGTGACCACGTGTCCTGGATTGCCCGGGACAGCCCCGCATTTTGCAGGTCTGTCCCGGGCACCTTTATTCCAGGACAATACAGTGTCCCAGAATGAAACTGACACAGCCACCCCCCGGGCCAATCTGATGCCCCCAAAAAAGGCAGCCACATCACCGCTTTACTCACTGACAGTACTTGTCCTGGCCGGGAATGCCTGGAGGAGCACAATCCCCGCTTGTGATGGAGAACTCATAAATCCTGTCTCTTGTGTCCAATCACTGTGCTATGATTCGTTACAGCACAAGCTGATTTTTGGGAAGGGGGGGTGTCCCTGAATGGTAGTTTGGAAATGTGGTCACCCTAAACCCACCATGACCTAAAATGTAGCTTTTATTAGACAGCTATACAAAACCCATAATATAAAAGGAAGTCACAAACACTGCCAGGTGTGCAACCTCTGTGGCTGCGAGAAGCCGTTTCCAGCCCGGGTCGTTGCCGCCAGCTGAAGTGGTGATGTGTAGGCCGTGACAGATTATTAAGATACGGAGCTTATGGTGGTATCGGCCGTGATTCATTGCAACCATCCATCCGGGGTTTCCTGAGATCTTCTGCACAAGCAAAGGCCTTGGCTGGGCTATAGCCACATGCCTGGTTTGCTTGCCATCTGGTAAGCTTTTCTATAAAAGGTGGCTGTGCACTTGTGTGAATCAATCACTGTGGTGTTTTACTACTGGATGAACTAATTTGCCTTTGGAACCATTGGAATAAATTTATGCCCTTCAATCAACTATCCAATTATTTACGGACTGTAATTAGCACGATTTTTTCCTATTTAGGTGTGCAACCTTATAGGGCAATGTAGAACTAGTTCATCTATAGGATATAATAATCAAAAAAGACCTGCATGGAAGCACTACAGTAATCCACACAGTTGAGTTTTCTTATAGAATGTCCAAGCACCCCTGACTACCCGGGAGCATCATTACTAATGCTGGCATGGATGCCCATGAGTAAACAAGGCTGCCTATGACATTTAGGAGACAACAGTGAGCTACTGAAGGCAGCCAAAAGCTGTTCGGCATTAGAAGACCAGGAGGTATGCTGAATAAATTCTGAATTCACCTGCAGACACCTGAAAACAACTGGCATACAATGAGGCATTTTAAGACAACCTCTCCTTCATGACATACCAAAAACATGACTGATTGCCATGCTTCAAGTAAAAGTATGGGGAAGTATGATATTAGGAGTCCTAACTTTTCTAGTCTGCATGCTTGCCTCAAGTCAGTGTTCTAAAACCAGACACAGCCAAGTATATATCATTTTCAATAAGGGGATCAGCAACCATAACCTTCAGTCTTCCTCATTCTTCTATGAACAGAGGAGCAATAAGAAAATCAACCCGTTGCTTTTCTAATAATCACAACAAACAATGCGCCTAACCCAGCTATTTAAGCCTTTAATGAAAATAACTCAAATTAAAACCAGTCATAAATTCTGCTCAGTGTATTATTTACCTTCAAACTATTAGGTCACCAATTCATAAGCCAACCACACAAGAATCTGCAAATCACGGACAAACATTATGAAAGCACATGCCTAGTAACACATCATTGTCTTCATAAACATAGGAAATTATATCTGCATTTTGTAATTCGTATCTTTTTATATTACACACTTCGTTGCAAGATTAAAGACGGCAAAGAAAAGAGTAAGGTAGGTGATATGTTATCAAATAGGAAGTTTGTTTCCCACGAGAAAATATCTGTTATGTAAAGCTGCACAAAACAAATCTGGACATGTAAGTGGAAAGAAAGTGATGTTTGAAAAGAAAGTCTCCAGGCGATTAGTTGGGTTTTCTCTCTCTCCCCAACGCACAACATGTACAGGCAGTTCATACATGCATACAAGTTAATGAACACATTTACCCTTGTCTTCCCCACCATTATGAGTCACTTCATACCGACATGTTCAATGAAATATGCAGATCTCAAACACAATTATAGGCTATTTTCAGTTTGTCGGTGTGTAACTCAACCAAGAAAACGCATAGATATACAGTAAGTCATAGTATATAAAAACCAATGAGTTCCAATACTTCTGTACATACAATATAAATATCGTCTCACCGATAAAATAAAAGATTTTCAAAACATTGGAAACCCACTATCCATCTGACTAAAGCCCCTTTGCAAAGGAACACAGAGCTAAACAAGTTCTCAAGTTGGACCTCTACATAGATTACGATAGACAGGTGAAATAATAGGATTTTTTGTACTCACCGTAAAATCCTTTTCGCTGACATCCATGGACTGACACGGTGTCTCTTTACACTTTACACGTGGGTTATGTCCCTGCTTGCAGGAGAAGACCTAGGCAGAATGTGAAATGTTATACATACATTCTAAAAGCCAGAGCTGAACAGCCCCACCCAGGGGGCGGTCCCTCCGGACATAACCCTCCCACTACAGTCAGCAGACTTCAGTTCGTAACAAAGCAGTACAAACTTAAAAAGGAAGGGTGGGTGCCGTGTCAGTCCATGGATGTCAGAGAAAAGGATTTTACGGTGAGTACAAAAAAATCCTATTTTCTCTTACCATCCATGGACTGACACGGTGTCTCTTTACACGTGGTATGTCCCAAAGCAGTGTCAAGAGGGATGGGAGCAGTATAAATGGAAAAACCAAAACTTCACTCCAATAAGGCAGAGCTCCTCAACGGAGGAGTCGCAACTTTAAACAGCGGCCTGCGGCCGAAGGAAGCATCCGAAGATGCAGCCACATTAACCTTATAAAAAACTTAAAAGGCATGAACAGACTACCAGGTCACCGCCTTGCACACTTGTGCAACCGACGCTTGATGTTGGGAAACCCAGGAAGCACCAATTGCCCTGGTGGAATGCGCTGTAACCGGAAAGGGAGGCGCCCGCCCTTTGAGAGCATAGGCTTGAATGACGGTTTGTCCGATTCCCCTAAAATGATGGCAGACGAAACCGCTTGGCCCTGTTATGGACCAGAGACAGTCACAAACAGTGAGTCGGACTTCCAAATAGAAGCAGTAGCAGACAGGTACACCCGTAAGGCTCGTACCACCTCCAATATGTGCAGCGCAAACTCTCTGGGATGCGATGGGTGAGGACACAAGGACGGGAGGGCAATGTCCTCATGTAGGTGAAAGGTCGACACCACCTTTGGCAAAAAAGGAAGGTCGCGGATGCAACACCGCCTTATCCTTATGGATTACCAAAAATGGCGACTTGCAGGACAAAGCCGCCAACTCAGACACTCGTCAAACAGAAGTGATTGCCACTAAAAAGGCCACCAACAAAACAAGAGGGGAATATCCCGGATATTCCCAAAAGGAGGTTCCTGGAGGATCGAGAGCACCAAATTCAGATCCCACGGTGGGAGAGGAGGCTTGACAGGAGGGAGCACATGGCGAACCCCCAACACAAGGTGCTAACCAAGAAAAATGACCCGCTAGAGGTCGCTGAAAGAAGACGGCCAAGGCCGAAATCTGATCCTTGATGGTACTCAAAGCAAGCTTTTGGGTCACTCCACACTGCAGAGGACGCAGGATTCTGGGGACGGAATACGTCCGAGGACGCCAGTCCAGCGCTTCGCACATGGCGATATAAGCTTTTCAGGCACGGTGATAGATGTGCCTGGAGGAAGACTTCCGTGTCCTTAACATGGTCAAAATGACCGAGTCCGAGAGACCTCGGTCCCTCAACACCTGGCTTTTAACAGCCCTGCCGTTAAAGCCAGAGACTGTAAGCCGGATGAAACATAGGACCTTGAGACTGAAGGTCCACCCTCATCGGCAACCGCCAGGGAACGTCCGCGACGAGACGTGCCAGATCAGCGTACCAGTGATGCTGAGGCCAATCCGGAACAATTAGGATCGCCGGAGTTTATATCAGGCGATAAGGACCCTATGGGGCCACCAACACATTCGAGGCATCGCCCAAGGATCCCTGGATCTGGCCACAACCTCGATCCTTGCGATTGAGTCGAGAGGCCATCAGGTCCACATCCGGCGTGCCCCACCGTCGGTAAAGGAGTTGAAATATGCAAGGACCACTCTTCTTGGTCCGGTGTCTGGCGATTGGCGACTCAGATAGTCTGCCTGCCCATTGTCTATGCCCAGAATGTAAAATGGCCTACAGAGCCGGCACGTTTCTTCCGGCCCACTTCAGGATACGGACTACCTCAGAAGCCGCAGCTGAGCTCCGAGTTCCCCCTTGATGGTTTACATACGCCACTGCCGTGGCGGTGTCTGACTGGCTCCTGATGGAGCGACCCCCTACTCTCTCTGACCTGAGGAGAGACACAGTCCGATGGCCCGTTTTTCCAGAACAGTGATTGGTAAACGGGCTCGTCCGGAGTCCAAGGCCTGAGCCGACAGGACTCCCCAGACCCCAGCCCGTCAGGCTGGTGTCCGTCGTATGTACCGTCCATTGGATGGGAGGGGAACGACTTTCCGGACCGAAGAGCCGAGGATCTCAACCACCATGTCAGGGGCGCCCTGACCAGGTGAATCACCTGGATCTGAAGATCCAAGGACAACAGGGATTTGTCCCAGGTGGACAAGATCTCCTTCTGCAATGCCCTGGTGTGTGATTGGGCATACGGAACGGCCGCGAAGGAGGCTACCACGAGTCTCGGGACTCTAATGCAAAAAACAGATTGACAACCATTTTTGGGATGTCAGCACCCGCACCGCAGACTGAAGTGTCAGCAACTTCTCCAGAGGTAGGATACCTTTGCCTCCAAGGAGTCCAGAATCAGAACTAGATACTCCAGACACTGAGTCGGGACCAGGACTGACTCCTGAATGTTCAGGAACCACCCGAGTCCCTGAGGGTCTAATTGACGATAGTCACCTTTCCTCTAAGTCTGATGCACTTTCTGCTCTTAGCAGAAGATCGTCCAGATAGCCCATGACAGCAATACCTCGCTGTAACAGAAGGCTAGAACCGGAGCAAGCACCTTGGTGAACACCCTTGGTGCCGAGGCTAGGCCGAAAGGAAGAGCCACAATCGATAGTGGACTTCGCTGAACGCAAAGCGCAGAAACTTCTGGTGACTTGCGCAGATCGGAACATGCAAGTAGGCGTCCTTGAAGTCCAAGGACGCCAGAAGAAAATCCCTTTGGGTGGAGTGTAGCGATCACCGTGCGAATGGATTCCATGCGGAATTTCTGCACCTTCTCGAAGGCATTCAGGGCCTTGAGGTCCAGGATAGGTCGAACCACGTCCTATTTTTGGGACGACAAACAGATTCAAGTAGAATCCCTGAAAACTCTCCTGTGACGGAACCGGCACAATCACTCCGGACCTGATCAAATCCTGTACAGCCCCCAAGAGGGCTGCCCGACAGGTAGGAAGGAGAGGAAGATTTGAGGGAAAGAATCTGTCTGGGGGCCAGGATCGGAATACTATCCTGTATCCTGAGGTGACCACCTCGCACACCCACCAGTCGGAGATTGGGGAGGACCACCGATTCGTGACCTGCGAAGTCGTCCCCCCACCCCAGAGTCGGGCGGAGGCAAGACTTCACGCGGAGGCGGGCTTGAGAGCCGCTTGTTCGGCTTACGCACCCAGGGGCACTTGTGCCCACCAGCCGCACTGCCGTCAGTCTGAGAGGGCCTACCCGTGGACTCTGACTGACGAAAAAACCCCGTTTTGCTGGAAAGGAAGGCCCCTGTTTGCGGCGGGCCTCCTCACCCTTGCTAGTCTAAGGAAGAAGAGTGCTTTTACCTCCCATGACATCCATGACGATGTCATCCAGAGCAGCACCGAAAGGTCTACCACCTTTAAATGGTAGATCCGTCAGGAGCTTCCTAAGGCTAGGTCAGCAGACCAGCACTTCAACCAGATAAGACGACGCAATACCACCGCCGAGACAGAGGCCCTGGATATTAAAGGGGCCGCATCCAACGTGGCGTCGCACACATAAACCAGGCCCTGAACCAGTTGGTAGGCCAAAGCAACTGTGTCTGGAGGAAGATTATGCTCCTGTACAGCTAGGTGCAACATTTTTGCCCAACCTGTAAGTGTTTAAGACACAAGGGTCGCCGCTACCACAGGCCGTAGGGCGGATCCCAACAAGGCAAACATGGCTCTGCTCACCACTTCTGACCTCCTGTCAGTGGGGTCCTCAAATGCAGGAGTCCCCTCCATCAGGAGAGTGATGGCCTTGTTCATCCAGGCGATTGGAGGGTCGACCCTGGGGGAGAAGCCCACTTTTTAAGTAGGGCATCTTCAAGGGGTATCTGATAGACAAACGCCGCGGGACCATAAAAAAATTCTTCTGCGGCTTTTCCCAGACCTTATCAATGAGCTGGTCAAAGAAAGTACATATGGAAAAACCTCTTTAGAAGGCCTGGCCTTAAAAGAACCAAAGGAGACTGTATCCGCCTGAGGTTCTGCATCCGCAGCATTTTAGCTTGAGAGTGTCCCTCACCGCAGTCATGAGTACACTAACAAGCGCCCTGTCATTTACTGACTCAGAACTGGAGTTTTCCTCATAAGGAATGTCCTGTTCAAAACCATCCAATACATTCAGAACTAGGGTCCTGAGCGGTAGTGGCTAGGCCCATATCTGAATCAGCGCACTGCCCTCATGAATTAAAGTGGGGAGAGGGCGCTTTTTTGCTCCCTTGCGCTTGCACACAGCTCCCATCCTGGTCAGAAATGATTCCAGGACTGCCCACAACTGGTCCCTAGGGACCGCAGGTGCTGAAGCACTGCCTGTTGTCCACTGACATTTAGGGGAAGCTGGTGACAGAGACTCCATATTGCCCCCCTCTGAGACTCCTCAGATAAAAAGTCCACCCACAGGCTGTGCTGGCTGAGGAGGGGGCGCCCAGGGGACTCACCAAACCGGACCAGGGACCGCTCAGTTCCGCTGTCTGTACCGCGCTGTGTCAGCGCTGGTGAGCTGTGAGGAGATTTGCGCTGTTACAGCAGCGCTAGAGGCCAAAACTAGTGCTGAAGAGCGCGCGGGCTACAAGAAAATGTCTGCCGCACTTCACTGAGGCGATCCGCGGCAAGATGGCCGCCATGACTCAGCAAAAGTGAAAAAAACAGCACACACACAGCGCCACTCAGGCCCCAAAATACACAAAAAAGGCCCCAAGCATATCTGCAGACGAGCATTAGCCCCTCCAATAACCGTGTGACCCCCAGGCACCCCACACAGCACAGCGCCAGCAATAGTGACAGAGAGTGACAATGAAATACAGGGGGAGACAGGGAAAATCCCCCACAGAGAAACACACAGCTTTTTGTACTCACCTGCAGGCAGGAGAGACTACTTACCCGTCCCCTGAGGGACCCACTGGTGTGTTTCTGACAGGACTATCACAGTGCAGAACTGAGTAGCTGTCGGCCCGGTCCACCGCGAAAGATACAGTCAGTCAGGAACTGTTTAGTCTTGAGAGGACCGTGGGAGCATGAAAGCAAACCCGGCCACCCCTGGAGTCATGGGGCCTGTCGTGAACTGAGTCTCACGCACACAAGGCGAGGATCAGCACGCTCGATGGTCGGACAGGGAAGACTACGAGGATATCTTGTACCCAACCGGTTGCCCAGCCGACAGTTGATAGAAAATTCTCAAAAATAAAATAAAAAAGAATTCCAGAAAAGGAATAAAAATAGGTCAGGAGAGCCACGTCTTCTCCTTCTGCTAGGCAGAAAAAAACTGAAGTCTGCTGACTGTAGTGGGAGGGTTATGTCCGGAGGGACCGCCCCCTGGGTGGGGCTGTTCAGCTCTGGCTTTTAGAATGTATGTATAACATTTCACATTCTGCCTAGGTCTTCTCCTGCAAGCAGGGACATAACCCACGTGTAAAGTGTAAAGAGACACCGTGTCAGTCCATGGATGGTAAGAGAAAAATAGCTCACCTATGGAACTGGTTACTGCCAATTATCAACCAGACTGAACAATATGTCTAACCATACTTGCTTAAGCCTAGTAGACACGGGCCGAATGGCAGGCGACATTCGGCCCGTGTGTATGGCAGCCGATCCGACAGCCAGAACTTTTGCTCGCTCTTTTAAATTGATTTCCCAATGGGATGCACTGGCTAATGCCCTTATTTAATATGCTCTTAAAAGCAAACCCATCTCTCCGTGTTCTTTGTTTCTAAGATTTTTTCCCAATTTATATCGTCTAGCAAGGTTAGTCGTTTAGGGAAATTGGCTCTTTAAAAATTCAGTGTCTTTGCGTTCCCCTTGTGTTTCCTATTTGGGTGATTTATAATGAAGCCAATTGACCTGTGATTGCCGTTTCCTAAATTGCCCCTTATTTCCACATCCGTGATCAGGTCTGTATTGTTGGTAATCAGTAGATCTAGCAACGCCTTGCTTCTGGTTGGTGCATCTACCATCTGACCCATGAAATTGTCCTGCAAGACACTTAGGAACTGACTGGCAAGCCTTAGACGAATGCGTGGTTCCCTCCGCCCAGACCATGTATGGATAATTAAAATCCCCCATTATGATAACACTTCCCCCTCCTTGCTGCTAATCCAGATTGTGATAGGAGGTCCGTCTCCCCCTCCTCCCTCAGCTTAGGGGGCCTATAGCATACTCCCAGTATTATTTTCCCCTTCGCTTCATTCCTTTGAAGCTCTACTCGTAGGGATTCCACCTCCTCCCTAGCGCTCTTATTGATGTCATCTCTCACATTCCCTTGTACATTATTCTTGATATATAGGCATATCCCCCCTCCCCTTTTTTACCCTCTCTATCCATGCAATAAAGGGTATACCCTTTAACGGTTGCCAGACAATCATGAGAGCTGTTGAACCAAGTCTATGAAATTCCCACAAAATCTAAATTCTCCTCGTTCAACAGTATCTCTAGTTCTCCCATCTTGTCCACCAGGCTCCTGGCATTGGTGAACATGCCACGTAGTTTAGACCGGTCGCATACTGTCTTCTTATTGGGTGTTCCAAGATTGCAAATAGGACTTGTTACTATACTTACCTCAAGTTTATGTGCTGTACACTACTAATGCCCCCAATACTACCCTCTGGAATATGTTCCACACTGACGATCTCTACCTCTGAACCCTCCCCCCCCGTCGCCTAGTTTAAAAGCCCTTCTAACTTTTCAGCCATCTTCACTCCCAGCAGATCTGCACCCTCCTCATTTAGGTGCAGTCCATCCCTTCTATTGAACTGGTGACTGACTGAGAAGTCTGTCCAGTTCTCCAGGAACCCGAACCCCTCCTTTCTACATCAGCTCCTCAGTCACTTGTTTACTTCCCTAATCTCCCTCTGCCTTTCTGGTGTGGCTCGAGGTACGGGGTACTCAATACACAGGTACATTCCTAAAATGTACACTCAGTGTGTATACCTAAATGTCTTACAGGACACATTTTCATGGGTCAGGTGGTACTCACCAACTAGAAACAAAGCGTTACTAGACCTACTGATTACCAACAATACAGACCTGATCACGGATGTGGAAATACGGAGCAATTTGGGAAACAGCGATCACAGGTCAATTAGCTTCAGTATAATTCACACAAATAGGAAACATAAGGGGAATACAAAGACACTGAATTTCAAAAAAGCCAACTTCCCTAAACTATGAACCTTGCTAGAAGATATTAATTGTGATAAAATCTTAGGAACAAAGAACACAAATGGAGAGATGGGTTTGCTTTAAGAGCACATTAACCACTTCCCTACTGCCCCATTGTCATATGACGGCAGGAGGAACCCTCTGTCCCGCCGTCATTTGACGTCTTTGGCTTCCCGAGCCTCTAGGGGGTGCGCCCCCGCAGCCTCACTTGGGAGCTGATGCGGGTGCCTGGCGGCCGCGATGTCCGCCGAACACCCGCAATTGCCTGTCACACAGCAGGGACGTGGATCTGTGTGTGTAAACACACAGATCCACGTCCTGTCAGGTGAGAGGAGACCGATCCGCGTGTTCCCAGTACAGAGGAACACCAATCGGTCCCCTCCCCTTGTGAGTCCCCTCCCTGTACAGTTAGAATCACTCCCTAGGATACACATTTAACCCTTTGATCGCCCCCTAGCGTTAACCCCTTCCCTGACAGTCACATTTACACAGTAATCAGTGCATTTTTATAGCACTGATCGCTGTATAAATGTGAATGGTCCCAAAATAGTGTCAAAAGTGTCCAATATGTCTGCCACAATGTCACAGTCATAATAAAAATCATTACTAGTAAAAAAAAAAAAAAAAAAAGCCATACACATTTTCTTGTGAAAAAACAAAAACAAAATCCCTTATTTTGTAGGCGCTATAACTTTTGCGCAAACCAATCAATATACGCTTATTGCGATTTTTTTTTAACAAAAATATGTAGCATACATATTGGCCTAAACCGAGGAAAAAATAAATTGTATCTTTTTTTTGGGGATATTTATTATAGCAAAAAGTAAAAAATAGTGTTTTTTTCAAAATTGTCACTTTTTTTTTGTTTATGGTACAAAAAAAATAAAAAATAAAATAAAAACGCAGAAGTGATCAAATACCGCCAAAAGAAAGCTCTATTTGTGGGGAAAACCCAAGAAATTGTCATACAAAATGTTACAGCACTGAAAGCTAAAAATTGGCCTGGGCAGGAAGGAGTTGAAAATGCACTGTATTGAAGTGGTTAAATAAGGGCATTAGCCAGTGCATCCCAAAAAGAGCGAACAAAAGTCTTGGGTGGTTTAACGCATTACGCGCTAAAAATGCATATAAAAGAAAAAGGAGAAGGCCTTCAAAAAATACAAGGCTGAGGGATCATCATCAGCATTCAAAATTTACAAAGAATGCAACAAGAAATGTAAGAGTGCAATTAAGGTGGCCAAGATAGAACACGAAAGACACATAGCGGAGGAGAGCAAAAAAAATAAATCCCAAGAAATTCTTTAAGTATATAAACAGTAAAAGAGGGAGGACAGACCATATTGGCCCCATAAAGAATGAGGAAGGGAATCTGGTTACAAAGGATGGCGAGGGTATTGAATTTATTCTTCCCCCTAGTCTTCACAAAGGAATCAGGGGGCTTCAGTAACCAAAACTGCAGCGTTTATCCTCATGACACATCACAGGAAGCACCCTCATTGTTAACAGAAGACAGAATTAGACTTGAAAAACCTAACATTAATAAGTCACCGGGACCAGATGGCTTGCACCCGAGGGTTGTTGGGGAACTCAGTCAAGTAATTGCCAGACCATTGTTCCTAATTTTTACTGACAATCTACTGACTGAAATGGTACCAGCCGATTGGAGAGAAGCCAATGTAGCACCAATACTTAAAAAAGGGCCAAAATACATCCCTGGGAATTACAGACCTGTTAGCACAACATCAATAGTATGCAAGCTCTTGGAGGGGATAAGGGACTATATACAAGGTTTTAGTCATGAAAACTATATCATTAGCAGTAATCAGCCTGGATTCATGCAGAATCGTTATTGCCAAATCGATCTATTAACCATCTATGAGGAGGTGATCTGCCTATCTAAATAAAGGGAGGCCCGTAGATGTGGTGTATCTGGATTTTGCAAAAGCATTTGATACAGTTCCCCATAAACGTTTACTGTACAAAGAAAGGTCTGTTGGCATGGACCATAGGGTGAGTACATGGATTGAAAACTGGCTACAAGGGCAGTGATAAATGGGGAGTACTCGGAATGGTCAGGAGTGGAAAGTGGGGTCACCCAGGGTTCTGTCCTGGGACCAATCCTATTAAATTTGTTCATAAACGACCTGGAGGATGGGGTAAACGGTTCAATCTCTGTATTTGCAGAGGATACCAAGCTAAGCAGGGCAATAACTTCTCCACAGGATGTGGAAACCTTGCAAGTAGACCTGAACAAATGAATGGGGTGGGCAACTACATGGCAAATTAGGTTTAATGTAGAAAAATGTAAAATAATGCATTTGGGTGGCAAAAATATGAATGCAATCTACTCGCTAGGGGGAGAACCTCTGGGGGAAATCAAGGATGAAAAGGAACTGGGGGTCCTAGTAGATGGGCTCAGCAATGGCATGCAATGCCAAGCGGCTGCTAACAAAGCAAACAGAATACTGACATGCATTAAAAGGGGCATTAACTCAAGAGATAAAGCGATAATTCTCCCACTCTACAAGACTCTGGTCCAGCCTCATCTGGAGTATGCTGTCCAGTTGTGGGCACCAGTCCTCAGGAAGGATGTGCTGGAATTGGAGCGAGTACAGAGAAGGGCAACAAAAATAATAAAAGAGACTGGAGGACATTAGTTATTAGGAAAGGTTACGAGCACTGAACTTATTTCTCTCTGGAGAAGAGACGCTTGAGAGGGGATATGATTTCAATTTACAAATACCATACTGGGGACCCCACAATAGGGATAAAACTTTTCCATCAAAAGGGAGTCTAATAAGACACGTGGCCACTCATTAAAATAAGAACAGAGGTTTAACCTTAATCCTATGCATTAAGGTGAAAAAAAAAAAAAAAAACTTGGCAGTTTCCCCCGGCGGGGACACGCTGTCCCTCTCTCCACAGGGTCCCGACTCTTGATTGGATAGATTGATAGCAACGCTGCCATTGGCACAAAATAACAAAGATTTGATTTCAAATTAGAATTATAAAAAATAAATGATATTTGTATGGCAAAATTTAAAAAAGTTTGATATTTGTTTTTTACTCTGTATTCCAAAGGCTGGTTTTTGTTTTGAACATGTGAACAGAGGACTAGAATCTCCTTATGTTTCCCTGCAGACAGGCTGGGAAAGATCTGGGTCATGCGACAGCTGTATAGATAGATTAGGAAAAGGGTACTTAGATATATATTTTTTTAATTAAAATAATTACAGTGCCATCATCCACATACAGAAAGAAACGACAATGTAAATGAAACAGTGTGCGTTTAGTATCACTTTTAGGTCAGCGGCTGTGACCATGAAGCATTGGCATTGCAGGTCCTCCTCTTCCTCACCCAGTCCCAGAACTCACAGTATTCTTTCCCAGAATGCAAAGCATTCTGTGACTAGAGGAGGCAGATTGTGTCATTCATCTGCTCCTCTTCCATTCAAGGAGCAGGCACTGTTCGGGTATGCTAAGAGCAGCAAGTGCCAGCTGTCAGAATACAATAACCAGCAATGCAGATTCATCTATCCAAGCCGTTTAATGTGGATGGGGGAAACAAAAATGATTTTCTCCCAATGCACTGAACGAGAGAAATCTTAAATTTACATGGCCAACTTTAGGGCTCAGACACACCGCGCTTACCTAGCATGAAAGTATGGTCCCGAAAACGCAAGTTTCACTTTAGAGGGGAAAAGTCACACGCACATGTGCAGGTAAATGCAAATGAAAAAGTTAGACTTACTGGTAACTTGTTTCCCATGAGTCTTTCAGGACAGCACCTTGAGAGCGTGGCTCCACCCACTGGACAGGAAACACACCTCCACCAAACTTCTTAAAAGGGAGGCTCCTTCCACTTATCAGTAGTAGTAGTAGAGAAACCTCCGGCCCAAGCTGGAACACATAATCAGAGAATGGTTAGTCACAGCATAATAATCAAAAACAATAAGGGCGGGTTGCTGCTGTCCTGAAAGACTCATGGAAAACAAGTTACCGGTAAGTCTAACTTGACTTTTCCCTTATCGTCTTTCAGGACAGCACCTTGAGAGGGTAAAAGAGACTTACCCACTTAGGGAGGGACCACAGCTTGCAAGACTTTTCTGCCAAAAGCCTGATCGCTTGCTGACAGAAGATCCAGTCTGTAATGACGGACAAACGTAAGGTAACTTGACCATGTAGCCGCCTTACAGATTTGATCTGGGGTGGCACCAGCTATTTCTGCCCATGTAGTGGCCTGAGCCCTGGTAGAATGCGCTTTAATTCCCAGTGGGGGAGATAGCCCTGCTTGGGAGTAGGCTTCCAGAATAGTGGTTTTAAGCCACCTAGCTATTGACCCCCTTTGATGCTTGCTGGCCCTTCTTTTTTCCTGTAAAAAGTATGAATAAGGAGTCCGAAGACCGAAAGTCCTTGGTCACTTCACGGTAAATGTAGCAAACTTCTTCTCACATCCAAATTGTGGAAATGGCTTTCCTTTTCCCCTTAAGGGTTAGAGCAAAAAGTTGGTAGGATGATTTCCTGCGATCGGTTGAGGGCTAACGCCACTTTTGGTAAGAAACCAGGATCGGTCTTTAGTACAACCCTATCTTTGTAGACAGATAAGAAGTGGTTTTTTTACTGACAGGGCGTGCAGCTCACCAATTCTCCTGGCTGACGTAATTGCCACTAGGAACAAAGTCTTGAGAGTAAGATACTTCAGAGAAATGTCTTGTAGCGGTTCAAAGGGTTCCTTAGAGAGAGCCTGAAGTACTCATGACAAATCCCAACTGGGGAAGTGTTAAGCAGGAGCTGGTCTAGATCTAGTAAGCGCCTTGAAAAATCTTGCAACTAGAGGCTCTGAAGATATTGGTCTTTCCAGAAAAACTCCCAATGCGGCCATCTGTACTTTGAGTGTACTGACTGACAAGCCTTTTTCTGCTCCATTCTGAAGAAATTACAGAATTGACACTAGATTTTTCACCACTCTATTTGATGAATGACACCAGGAGTTGTAAACCTTCCAGTATTTTGCATAGATCTTCCTGGTAACTAACTTTCTACTGGAAAGCAAGGTAGTCACCAGGAGTCGAGACAGACCTTTTCGTCTCAACAACTGCCTCTCAGATACCACGCCATGAGGTTTAGACTGGCCACCTCCGGATGGCGTATCGGACCCTGCAGAAGTAAATCCTGCCGGAGAGGCAGCCGCCAAGACGGTCTGACTGCCATTCAAAGAATGGTGGTAAACCAAGCCCTTTTTGGCCAAAATTTTCCTCAGTGCCAACAGAACTAGTTGAAACAGAGGAAAGGCGTAACCCAGCTGGAAGTTCCAAGGCTGTATTAACGCATCTGTTCCCAGGGAACTGTCATTTCTGTGAATGGAGAAAAAATCCTGAAGTTGCGTATTTTCTTCTGACGCAAATAGGTCTATTTGTGGTTGGCCCCGATGATCATTGTGAAGACTTCTGGATTTAGGGTCCATTCTGCTTCCTGAATCCGTCTTCTGCTTAGAAAATCTGCCACTATATTTAAAAGGGCCTTTGAGGTGGACTGCTGATAAGGACAGCAAATGATTTTCTGCCCAATTTAGGATGTCTCAGGCAAGAAGCCTGGCCCCATCCCCATAAGCTGGCATCCGTAGTTACCACTTTTCCTATTGGAAACGACCACAACAGGCCTGCTAACAGGTTTGTCTGACTTCACCACCACCAAAGCGATCGTTTGACTTTGGTGGGGATTTTTACCTTTGTCTTCAGAGATTCTGTCCTGTGATCCCATGCTTTCAGGAGGAAACTCTGAAGAGGTCTGAAATTAAGCCTTGCCCATTGCACAGCTGGCATGGATGAGGTTAGGGTTCCTAGGGCTCACATTACCTGCCTGACAGACAATTCCTGATTTGTCTTTAAGGAGGCTACGACCCTTTGTATTTTTATTTTTTTGTCTTCTGGGAGAAAAATTCTCTGCTCCACTGAGCTGATTTGATACCCCAGAAATTGTGCTTCTTGATAGACTCCGCTGATGCATCTGAGACGTAGGCTACAGCTGCTGATAGGGTAGAAAAGGAGTCAAGGATTTCTTGCTTTGGAGAATCAGCTATTATATGAGCTTTGAGCTGGTTCAACCAATACTCCATATTTCTGGAGACGCAAGTTGTTGCCTATGATGGATTGCCAGGCCCTCTTTAATTGCTGATCCATCCTCTTATCCATGGGGTCTTTCAGAATCCCCATGTCCTCAAATGCTAGATCTGAAGATCTTGAGACTTGAGAAAAGGCTGCATTAAGTTTTGGAACCTTATTCCAGGGAGCTGCTGGGTCTTCATCAAAAGGAAACCTTCTCTTGTGTGCCCTAGCAAAGAAAGGTTTCCTTTCAGAATCCGTCCATTCTTTCTTTTTTGCATCAGAAATTACTGCACGGACTGGAAAGGTACGTATTTTGGGCTCACGAGTCCTGCATACATCCTGTCGTGTAAAGATAACTCTTTACGCTCTTCCTCTAAGCCTAAAGTCGCATGAATTGCTTTAAGGAGGCCATCGACTTGTTCCAAAGACATTTTTTTTTTAAGACAAATTCGCCAGCTCATCCTCCTCCTCATCCGATTCCTGAGAATGTGAGGGAGAAGGACCTTCCTGGTTCAGAGGACTCTTCTGCCTCCACTACCAGGACTAACAGTGAGGCTTGTGAGGTAGAGGTCTGTCTCACAGATGGCTTTCTAAGTGAGGACTTAAAAGATTGAATGGTAGCATCAAATTCTTTTTTAACAGATGTGATTATGTCGCTGCAAGCGGCAGACGCTTCCTCCTTCACTAATGTGTCAATACATGTTTGACAAAGTCTTTTTCCAGCCTTCAGGTAGTTTAGACTTGCATGAAGGACATTTCTTTTTATTCCCTGGGTCAGAGCTCTTGGCCTGCCATGATAAGGAAAGAAAAGAAGGAAAAAAAAAAGACAAAACCATCCATATGAGTCAGCCTGTAAACCATTCAAGATGCTCACCACAGGTGCACAGTGAGAGGATCAACTACACTGATGTGCCCAGACAGGCCCAGGCCTGTTCCTCCCTCCTCCTTCAGCGCTTTCCGGCGGAAAGGACGTCATCTCCATGCCCCGCGCCCGCTCGTAGGATGCCTCCCCCTTCCAGTTACCTCACTTCCGGGGGAAGCAGCCTGACTGACCTTCCCAAGATGGCGGCGTTCGGCTTGCCGAACCGGAAAAAAATGTCTGCGCCGTCTACCTTGCCGAAGGGTAGCATCCCGGAGCAGTCCCGGCCCCTCTGAGCACCAATGAGGGAGAAGGAGCTCATGCACAAGGCACTCTAGCCTGTGGATTGGAGGAATCAGACTCTCTGAGGTAAGGAAAAAAACAGGTGGAGTAGGGAGATCTGGCCTCTCAGGACAGCACCTAGAGAGCTCCTAACCACCACATGTGTTCCCGCTGGAGGAAACACAAAAAACTGATAAGTGGAAGGAGCCTCCCTTTTAAGAAGTTTGGTGGAGGTGTGTTTCCTGTCAAGTGGGTGGAGCCACGCTATCAAGGTGCTGTCCTGAAAGACGATAAGGGAAAATCACCATTTACATGAGACAAGCAAGCACAGCCATTCACTTCTATGGTCAGCTGTAGCTTCCCAGACACTTGAAAACACATAGAATTTTACGCTACTCCCTCAACCCCCCCTCATTAGCCATGATGGAGCGATCCAAACTCTACCCCCTACCCCTTTTCATACCCCCAGTTGCTCTTCTCGCTCTCCCCCATTCTTTTATCCCAACTGGCTACTAGTCAGTAACCCTTTTTTCTTAATCCTTGATATATCAATAGATGAACCGGTTATTCAAAATGTACTACTTTTCATTATGTGTTCTGACGAAGGTAACATTTGACTATTCTAGTTGCCTCCCCGATTACCTCTTAGCTGACCTAAGACAGTAGACCCCGATTACTGACACCGTCTGTTTGCCAACATTGGAATCTGTGTTTCTACGTAAAGTTTTGACATGTATATTACCACATTTTGAAAGATTTGTATCTTGCCACATTTTTACTCTATGTAAACTGCAACTCTCATCTATGAAATGTTTATTAAAATAAGATTAAACAAAAAATTTAACCGAATGCGCCGACACCATGTGCTTAGAATTAAGAGTTGAAAGTACAATACATGGTAGGAAGGTGGGGTGTACTATGTTTCTGGCACAGCTGTTATTTTTCTTTACTTGCAGTATGTCTAAAGCAGTGGTTCTCAACTCCAGTCCTCAGGGCCCACCAACAGGCCAGGTTTGCAAGATAACTGAAATGCATCACAGGTGATATAATTTGCTGCTCAGGGATTGCAGTATTCTAGTCTGCATCTCACCAAGGTAATACTTAAAATCTGGCCTGTTAGTGGGTCCTGAGGACAGGAGTTGAGAACCACTGGTCTAAAGGGATACAACTTTGGAAATAAGCATGCATTGCAAAGGTGCACATAACCACTTCAGCCCCAGAAGATTTTACCCCCTTCCTGACCAGAGCACTTTTTACAATTTGAAACCGTGGAGGTTTAGGAGATATTTCAAGCACCTACAGATAAGCCTTAATCTAGGCTTACCTGTAGGTAAAAGTGGTCGTACAGGGTGTACAACCAATTTAACCACTTCCAGAACGTCTGCCATACATTTACTGAAGCAAGGTGCCCTGGCTTGCGTGAAACTACGTACCTGTACATCGCTTTGTGCAGTAGCACGTGCGTGTGCCGATTAGACAGAGGGGGAGCCAATCAACGAGAGCCTATCGTTCCCCAGAGAGACAGAATGGCAATCTGCCTATGTAAACAAGGCAGATCGCCGGTCTGACTGGGGAGAACATAGAGATCTTGTGTTCCTGCTGAGCAGGGACACAGATCTCTGTGTTCTCCCAGTCAGAGCAATCTGTACACAGTAAGCACCCCCTAGGGACACACATAACCCTTTGATCGCCCCTGGTGTTAACCCCTTAGTACAGTAACTGTGCATATTTTTAGCACTGATCCTTGTATTAGTGTCACTGGTCCCCAAAAAAGTGTAAGTTGGGTGTCCGATTTGTCCGCTGCAATGTCGGAGTCGCTAAAAATCACTGACCCGCCACCATTATTGGTAAAAAAAAAAATGAATCCATACAAATGTCCCATCATTTGTAGATGCTATAACTTTTGCGCAAACCAATCAATATACAGTTATTGGGATTTTTTTTTTACCAAAAACATGCAGCAGAATGCCAGAATACATATTGGCCTAAATTCATTAAGAAATTCGATATTTTCAGTTTTTTTATATTGGATATGTATTATAGCAGAAAGTAAAAAATATTGTTTTCTTTTCAAAATTGTCGCTCTTTTTTTGTTTATAGCGCAAAAAAATAAATAAAAAAAATTTAAACCGCAGGGGTGATAAAACACCACCAAAAGAAAGCTCTATTTGTGGGAGAAAAAGGACATCAATTGTGTTTGGGTACAGCGTCGCACAACTGCGCAATTGGCAGTTAAAGTAACGCAGTGCGGTATCGCAAAAAATGGCCTGGTCGTGAAGGGGGTAAAACCTTTCCAAGGCTGAAGTGGTTAAACTGGACAAACTGATCACATGCGATCTCTGAGCAATGCGAGTTTAGCCATACAATTGTATGGCTGAACTCGCATTGGATTCACACAGAAAATAGTGCAGGGATTTGTTTATCCTCGCACTAGAATCGGATCGCATAGGTGTTCTCACCTATGCGATCCAATTCCTGTACGAGTTCACAGTTCTCACTACGATCTGTAAACTAAACTGGGGGCGTCATTAACTTTGTTAATGACACCCGCAGCAGTTCGCGCACAAGGCAGTGTGAACTGCCTGCGGGAGAGGAGCGATGCGGGAACGGCGCTGGTTACCGAATCGCACTAGTGTGAACACAGGGCGAGTGCTAGTTCACATCAGATACAGTTCCGTGCGCTTTTTTTCCTGCACTAAAAATGCATGCAGTGTTTTCCATGTATTCCAATGGCTCTAGTTCACACCAGCGCAGGGAAAAAAAGGAGAGAAGAAGTAGAGCGTGCTGCATTTTTTCTGGAAAGAACTGTACTGGAACCTAGCAAATTGTATCAAAAACGCACTGGAGGGGCGTGGCCGACCGAGGTAAGAAGATGGACGCTTAATCCCCTCGCTCCTGCCGCCACAGAAGACCTTGAGCTATATTTTGAGGTTACCTGCCCCTAAATCTCACCCAGACGATGGGCACAGATTCCCGTACCTCCTCTGCCTCTAGATCCCGCTCCCCAAGGGAACAATCGGGAGGAAATAGCCAGAACATCCCTGAAATGTTCCGTAACAGCAGGGGAAACATGGCGCCTTCCCGCCATGGCCGCTCGCAGGACAACGACCCGACGGCCTCCACGTCCCCTTCCACACACCCGCCGGCTTCTCACTCACACCCTCAAGACATAGAACTGTCTCCCCAACCTCAGCTAAACATTCACGATCTGCGGACCATAGCAGCGGACATAAAAGACACCCTGGCGGCTGCCATCGCGGACCTGAGACTGGACATCCGCGCGCTCAACGATAGGGTGCTCTCAGTGGAAAACACTACCGACCGCCACGACGCTTACATCCACAAAACAGCCTCCCGCGTTGACTCCCACACCCAACAACTGAGAGATATGCAGCGCCATTTAGAGGACCTCGACAACAGAGGTCGGCGCCATAACCTTAGGATCCGCAACGTCCCTGAATCAGTGGAAAACGATCAATTAGCCCCCACTGTTGTGGAGATCTTCAACGACCTGCTCGGCCGACCACCGCAATCTGCCATAGATCTGGACAGGATTCACCGTGCCCTCCGGCCAAAGGGAAAAGAGACTGACCCCCCCAGAGACATAATCTGCCATGTAGTAGACTTCAAACTTAAAGAGGACATCATGAAGCAAGCGAGAAGTCGACCACAACTACTGCACAGAGGCCACCCCATCCAACTATACCAAGACCTGTCAGGCATAACACTTCGACACCGCCGTGATCTGAAGCCCTTACTAGACGTCCTTCGCTCCAGAAACATCCCATATAAATGGAAGTTTCCCTTTTGCCTATCAGCCTCCTTCCAGGGCCGTACAGCCCTGCTGAAAGTGCCTGAAGACCTGCCTCACTTCTGCAATACGCTGGGACTGCCACTGATAGAAGTACCTAACTGGTACGGGGAATTCCGTCACACTTTACTACGGAAAGCGCTCCCCCAGGAAGAACCCATGGAAGCGCAAGACAACAGACCTCGCAGGAGACGTTCGCCCTCGCCCACCGGGCGCCACCCCTCAAACCGCCAGCATTTCAGCACCTCCAGCTCATCCGATTCCCCCCGCACAAGGAAGACCCGTCGGGACTACTAAGGCCTAAGGTACCGCTATACCCCACACGCCTCCTCGATCCTTCTAGCCGAAAGTTCCCCTGTTTTGTCACCTGTTGAAAGTTTACAGTTCCCCCCCGCACATTCTGGTTTAGACGTTCTTTTATTGTCTTAGTCTACTCTTAAACTTGACGCCAGTACAACCCTTCGGAGTCCTGGCTTGGACATTCCGAGTGTGCCCTGCCACAGAGCTATGGACGGTATCCATGCAAATCACCACTCCCACGAACCTACTGATTGGCCCTGCTGCCGCCTCAGCCGAGACACTACCTACACCACCCTCAGTATGGCTGCTCCGCCCTCACTCGACAGAAGACTACGCTCTCCAGAAGGCACTGCGCCACCCCCGGCTCGGTCCCCGCCCCACTCACCTGCTCTACACGAAGAAGCGCCACATCCGGCGGCCAAATGGAAGGACGACTACTACAAGCAACATCCTGGTCTTCCGGTGACTCCTCCGCCTCCCTCCGCCGGACGACCTAGGTCACGCCTGCGGCATCCCATCAGCTCCACGTGATGGCCCTCCATGACGCAGCCTGACAGACTTCCACACGAGCGAGTACCGGACTTTCTCCCCACAGCCGCACCTACGCAACCGGAAAGATCTCACGCGACCCGCACGTCCGGAACCGCCAACCTTGTCCGTCCGACAAGTATCTCCCTCTTTCACATGCGCAGAAACACTACATCCCTCGCTGTCTTCTGTTATTACCGGCACTCCGCCAAAACGGGTCAGTAAAGCCCCGATTGTTCCCTGAACCCCTGTCTCGTTAACCTATGCAGCCGGCAGGTCTTCAACCATTTTACTGCCTAATCAAATAATTGCAGACTTGAATAATTATTGCAGTTACATGTATTAGCCTTTCTAAATTAACTATATCCTCCCTGAGATCCACGGTCAGCTAACCCCCCTATGTCCTGCCAATCATTTAGCTAACTGGCAATAACCCGCCCCAAAACATGGCGGTCTAACAATTTTGTCTATGCTGCCCGTGGACCATACGGCTAGGTATCACTCAGCACCCATGCTTGGCTCAACAAGTGCCGACGTCCCAGGACTTATATTCTTTACAAGATACCTCTTGACCCATCAATGCTAACAGGTGTCCACATGTTTACTTGGGTTTACTTCTTAATGTTTATTTCTTACTTTTTACAATTTTGTCTCACTTACCGTTTTATGTTTCTGACATCCCCAGTTCCAGATCTCCACGATTTGGCTCCATGCCTAGACCCCACCCAGACGCTAAATCGCAATTCAAACACCTCATGAAGTCCCATCCCACCTCTCTGTGGCGGCGGACGCCTACATTCCAATTTCATCCACCTTCGCTTCCTTGTGTTTTACCAACCCTCCTACAGTCGCGTGTCAAGGTGAGTCCTCTACATAGGGGTTGTCACCCCATACACGCACTGTACCTGACCGATACATAATTTCTAGAGGTTATTCAACCTATCTGGTTGTAACCTCATCGGTTTTTCACGTGTGACCGATCTTACTCACGCACCAATTCCACTCCCTGTTTTCCGTACAACCCTCACCCCCCCTCCTACACCTTCACCCCTATTACCCCCACACAATACCACGGTAATGGCAAGCAATATCCCCACCAGATCAACACATTCGACCCCCCACACGCAACCCCCCATCCTTAATTTGTATTCAGTAAACATCAGGGGTCTGAACACGCCTGAAAAGCGTTCTAAACTGCTCCACTCCCTACACCATTCCAAAGTCCACGTAGCTCTCATTCAAGAAACGCATTTCAGATCCAATAGCATTCCCAAGCTACAAAACTTCCACTTCCCTACGGTATTCCACGCTTCTAATCCAGAAGCCAAATCTAAAGGAGTGTCTATTCTCCTCTCGAAACACTGCCCCATTCAAGTCACGGATGTCCAAAGAGACACTCAGGGCAGATTTATCTTCATCAAAGGCACATTACATCAAAGACCTGTGACCATCGCTAACATATATGCCCCCAATGCCCACCAGGTTCCCTTCTTTCGCACCACCCTTGAACAGTTGATCGCCTTTCAGTCTGGCACCTTGATTGTGGGGGGCGACTTCAATGTAGCACTCAATCCCACGATAGATACTTCCAACGGAACATCTTCTCTCACCTTTCGAGCCCTCCGTGCGATCAAACGACTGCTACACACTCTTCTCTTACACGACACCTGGCGCACCCTAAACCCGAATGGCCGTGACTACTCATACTTCTCGAGTCTCCACAACAAATACACCAGACTGGACTATTTCTTCCTCTCCCAATCTGACCTCTCGTACCTGTCTTCTGCAACGATCGAACCTATGATCCTATCAGACCATCACCCTATCTCTATGGCCCTCAAACTCCCGACATTTCTCACGAGACCTAATATTTGGAGACTGGATAGCTCCCTACTCACAGATATGACACACACACAAACAATCGCCGACACCCTCACTAACTACTTTAGAGAAAACGCCAATGGGGACACCGCCCCTCCCATGGTCTGGGCAGCACACAAATGTGTAGTAAGAGGCACATTCCTATCACTAGCAGCTAAGAGAAACAAATCGAGAAAAGCCCACATTGCGCAGCTGACTGCACGTGTACAAACCCTGGAACAATCACACAAAATGTCCCTAGCCCTAGACTCCTTGTCAGAACTAACCCAAGCACGTGCTGATCTTTTGGAAGCACTCAATCTAACAATTCAGCGCAAATACACTCTATCCCGAAAACTCTTCTATGAGCACAGTAACAAAGCGGGTAAACTCCTAGCAAGGGCCCTACAGACAAAGAAAGCAGCGCACACTATTCACAAACTTAAGCACCCCTCGGGCACCGACCTGGTCAAACAGGAAGACATATCCCATCATTTCGTATCATATTTCTCCAACCTTTACAACCTCCCCACCGCCGACTCCCCCTCCACCACTTCAGACAGAGTAGCAGCGATAACTGCATTCTTGACACAATACTGCCCGACCCCCCTGACTCCCGAAGACGCAGCCACCCTCGAACTCCCAATTTCGAGGGACGAAACAGTGGCAGCACTAACACAAATGAAACCGGGCAAATGCCCAGGCCCTGATGGTCTGACGGTTAGCTATTATAAATCCTTTTCTGATACCCTTCTCCCACACCTAATAACCGCTTTTGAGTCCCTCTCCGCTAACCCACTCTCCAATGCCGAATTCCTTGAAGCCCATGTATCCCTAATCCCCAAACCTGACAAAGACCCCTTACTGGTCACTAATTACAGACCAATCTCCCTTCTCAACGTCGACCTGAAAATATATGCTAAAGTCCTAGCGAACCGTATCCTCCCCTTCCTAGACAGACTGATATCCCTGGACCAAGTTGGTTTTGTCCCCGGTAGAGAAGCCAGAGACAACACAATCAAAGCTCTGAATATCCACCATTGGCTATCCAATTCTAAAACTCAGGGATTCTTCCTCTCCTTGGACGCCGAGAAGGCGTTCGACAGGGTTGCATGGGACTATATGGAGAAAACCCTTTCAATCATGGGCTTCCCCCCACGCCTGCTCCGCATGATTCTATTGCTGTACGCTGCCCCCTCCGCTAAATTAAAAATCAACGGCTGCCTGTCGAGCGCCTTCCCCATCTCCAACGGTACCCGCCAGGGTTGCCCCTTATCCCCTTTGATATTTATTCTGACCATGGAACCTATGCTGCGCAAATTGAAAGCTAACCCAGCCATTAAAGGTATAGATATAAAAGGGAAACTCTATAAAATAGCCGCATACGCAGACGACGTACTCTTATTCCTGAAAGATCCTATCACCACCATCCCTAATCTACTTGCCGATTTCTCCTTATTCAAAACCCTTTCCAATCTACAGATCAATTTTTCAAAATCCAGAGCACTCAACGTCTCTTTACCCCCCACATTGCTCTCTCAATGCAAACTTAACTTCCCCTTTAGTTGGGAACATACCTGCCTCTCCTACCTGGGTATCAAAATTCCGACAAACCTGCGGGATCTCTACGCGCAGAATTTTCTACCAGCCCTACAAAAGCTACAAACTGACTTACATAAATGGCATCAAGGCACTTTCTCCTGGTTTGGCAGGATAGCAATCATAAAAATGAATATCCTCCCGAGGATCCTTTACCTCCTCCATGCTATCCCTATCAAACTTCCCCCCTCGTTCTTCAAATCCTACAAACGCATGTGCAGGACTTTCATTTGGTCCTCTACAACCCCTAGGATAAACTGGCATAGGCTAACGCTCCCAAAAGTCCTAGGGGGTCTCGGACTTCCCGACATCCAAAAATATCAGTGGGCATGCCATCTAACCCGTATCGTGGATTGGCATATCCATGGAGACTTCAAGGATTGGATTACATTGGAAAATTCTACATCCAACATCCCCCTCTCTCACCTCCCATGGATAACAAAAAGCTCTGTCCCAGTATCCTGTTCCTCTCACCCCCTCATTGGAACCTCTTTAGCCCTATTTAGACTTGCCTGCACGCTCCTACGCACAACACCCACCCCCGGCCCCATGACCCCACTAGACCGGAATCCTGACTTTCCCCCTGGCCTACATCTCCATACCACGAACACTGACTCCCATCGCCCCTACACAGGTGCCAGTGTCAGAGCACATACTCTATTCCAGGAAGACGCTCTCCTCCCACACCGAACCCTGTCATCTAAACTCCCCGATCGCCATATCCCGTTCTACACTTACCTACAACTCCGACATTTCCTAGCTTCGGCTACTCCATCCTCACCCTGGAATAGAGACCTAACGTCCTTTGAATCACTTTGTACCATGACTGAACCCCAACGTCACCTGATCTCTACACTGTACGCTCTCCTCTTCTCCACTCACGATATACAAGAGGATACCCTAGTAAAAAAATGGGAAAGAGACCTCTCCATTCACCTCTCGGTCACTGAGTGGGAACAAATTTACACCCACATGCACAAGGGCTCCATCAATGTCTCGGTCCAGGAAAACAGATACAAAATCTTTTCTAAATGGTACAGAACGCCGGTGATCATCCACAAGTACCAGCCCAACCTCCCTCCATTATGCTGGAGATGTAAAGCACACACCGGCTCCTTACTCCATATATTCTGGGAATGCCCCCTTATCCAACCATTTTGGACAGAAATCCATCGCTTAATCTCTCTCATCACTACATACTCCCCGACTTTTACACCAGCACAATACCTCTTACATCATACCTCTATTCCCTTTTCCACATACAAAAAATCCCTGATTTTTCATCTCATCTCTGCCGCCTCCATGTGCATCCCCACTCACTGGAGAGACAGTACGCCCCCCTCAATTTCAGAATGGATCCGGCGGGTCGACAAAACGTCGGCCATGGAAAATCTTATACACCAAGCACACGATACCCCGACCAAATTCACCGAAATTTGGGCCTGTTGGCTCCAATTTAAAGAAACTGAAGCTCACACCCCAGCTTCTCAGAATCCCCCCACGCCCAATGGATCCCCCTGCTCTCCCAGAAGGCCCCCCCTCTCCTATACCTCTTCCGACACCCTCCCCCCCCCCCCAGTCCCCACCTGGATCAACCCAGACTGACTCCCTCCAACACATTGCTACCGACCCAACATTACATTCCATCGTATGAACCCGAAGCCTCTCACATCTACTCCCTGGAATCCTCCTCTTCCCCACACTATCCAATACCCACAATAATCTGACGCTAATCACTCTTATAGTACCACCCAGTCAGATCATTCTTGCACACATCCTCCAGGCCCGCACCCACTCGCAGAAAGTACCCGTGGGGGCGAGAGGATCTGTGGCTGATCGACGATGGTAATAATTAGGGTACTTAGATCCCGATGACTACCATCCTACTGCTGCCATACATCCCGGCACATTATCCCCCACCCCTCACCTTCACCATGGTGTATAATACTCTCTTCCATTTCCGTTCTACCGGTTACCCCACTGGTCGCATCCTGCCACTGATTAACTGATGTCCCCACCAGTAGACATAACATGTATTGTTAGACTATGGTTCCATTAACCCTGTTTTACACTCTGACCTGTTCCGCAGAGACTATAACGTCTTGTCTGTGTTGCTTGTCGAGCCCAGCCTGTATCATACACACGTACTTCTCCGCAAAACAAATAAAAAAAAAAAAAAAAAAAAAAAAAAAAAAAAAAAAAAAAATATATATATATATATATATATATATTCGAAAATGTTCACCACACGTAAGCGTAACCGGGAATTTGGGTTCATTTGAGTATGAACCATTGTACCAATGTTTGTATGATCATAGTTACATATGATATGTCATAAAAATTTACTTTCTTTGTTTCATGTCTCTGTAAACTTGAAAAATTTTCAATAAAAATCTATTTCAAAAAAAAAAAAAACGCACTGGAACTACACGTGGTGTGAACTGCAACAGATCTGTAAACGTATCTGGAGTGCATTTTTGTGGTGTGAACTGGCCCTAAAAAATGCATACACAGTGTTTTCCATGTATTCCAATGGCTCCATTTCACACCAGTGCAGTCAGTTCTAGTCAGTTTCTGGTCAGTTTCTGGTTCAGAAACTGACTGCACTGGTGTGAACTAGAGCCATTGGCATACATGGAAAAAAATGCAAGAAAAAGCACACATAACTTCATCTGGTGTGAACTGGCCCTTAAAGCACAACTCAAA
Source organism: Rana muscosa (assembly GCA_029206835.1). Taxonomy (NCBI): domain Eukaryota; kingdom Metazoa; phylum Chordata; class Amphibia; order Anura; family Ranidae; genus Rana; species Rana muscosa. The sequence continues at coordinate 470,916,694 of CM055121.1, read as the reverse complement.
TTGTATCTGAGCGCCTCAAACTGAAACGGTATTTAACCCATCCATGTCTAAAACATTTTGTAAAACATTCCCCTAGCATTCCCAGCTGCAGCCATCTTGAGTAAGGGCAGATGATTTATGTAGCATTTACTTCCTGGAATCCATATGCCCTTAGCTCAGGGCTAAGACAGATAGGTGTGCTTAGCTGGAAAAGCATCTTCTGCAGATAAAATAAAAAATCCATGAAGACTCCTGGGATGTATGACATCATTTTGGCCTAGGTCAGAAACCAGGAAGTAACTGAATAAATGCAAAAACAAGTAGGTATAATATACCTTCTGATCTATTTACCAATGCTAGCAGCATAAGGATTAAAAATAGTTCATTTTGATTTAGAGAGTTTAGTTCCGCTTTAATGACTGTAAGTGGAGACTATTTATTTCAAACCAAGGATGAACTCTCACATTTTCTTGGAGGACATGGCTATCATTTACAGAGTGCTCAGAAATGCAGACATGAATGTTTGTCTCATTCCATAGTGCATTCCATCTAAATATGGGGCATGTTAAAGTACCGTAGCTTTTCCAAGGACACATGGACTGATTTAGCAACATTCAAAGCCACTTATACATGATACTATATTCACCTGAACCCAGATCATGCTACCAAGTCAAAATCCTTTAAAAATTCTAAAATTACAGCAACATCACAAGGGAAGCACATTTTAATGACATGTGATTTCATTCTTATTGCATTACTAGGAGGAGGAAATCTTCTGATAAAAGGCGCTCCTGGATCGTTCACATTGTGTGCGTTGAATGGAGTTTTTCCACACTGGACAAAACGTCAGTCACTACAGCGGTTTTATTTGTGCACAACCAAGGTGTGATGTGCGGTGGAGTGCGGGGAAAAATGCAGTGCACTGGATGGCAATGCTTGTCATCGTACCGCAGTGCAATGCATCATGCCACTGTGCAGAGACATCAATGAAGTATCTATGCAACTTAAACAAAAAAAAAAAAAAAGTATGCTGAAACAAGCATTGCACCACCCCCTTACTGCAGGGGAAAACTGACAGCTGCCTGTACACTGTAACGCAGGATTTAGCATACGGGTAGTGTGAACGAGTGCATTATGTTGTAAAAAAAATCTCCCTGCAAGCCCAATTACTCTTCTATCGAGAAAAGTGAAGGAAAATGTGCTTCTTCGCCAATGTTTGCATTGAGGTGGATCCTGGTGCAAGAGCCATTTGTAGAAGGACAACAAGCTATCGCTCTGCCGGTCATTATTAGAGGCTAGATCTACCGCTCTCTGACCACCCTAATGCCCCGTACACCCGATCCGAATATCGTACGACAGATCGTACAACTTTTTTCGCTTAATAGTCGCAAGTAGAAATTGAATAGGGCAATAATGTCCCGAAAATTCTCGTACGACAGAAAAAAAAAAAATCGTAAGTGATGTCATGTGTTGTAATGCATTTGTATTTTCGGACGACAACTATACTGACTAAACGAAAATCGTACGATCTGGTATCGTACGAGGAAATTTTTCATGTTTGTCCGATCTAATAATAAATCGGATGAACTGTCGTGATCGGCTCTCGAAAGTAGTGTACACACGATCCGAAAATCGTATGATTCTTCCTCGGGCGACCGTTTTCGTACGATATTCGGATCGTGTGTACGGGCCATTACTCTGGTCACAGATAAAACCGCTTGATTTCATTTGCGATGTTTCATAAGCGCTTATTAGGTCCCTTGTCAAACGGGTTTCAATGGAAAAATCCAGTGCACTTTCGAAATTAGTTTGAGATGATAATTCAGAGATAATTCAGAATTCATTGCAGACGCAGCTGACTTGCTTCAACTGCTTCTCTCCTTCCATAGCCACTTGTGGACCAGTGGCGTACGTCGCTGGACTTAAAGTGGTTATACCGGGATGATGCCTGCAGTTGCAATACTTTTTTGTAAAAGCAATCCTAGTGGCTAACTAGCCCCTGGATTGCTTTACCAAGCAGCGGGAGGGACGTTTCCCCCCCCCACTCTCCCTCCACCTTCTGCGGCTTTCTCTGGCTCTCCCATCCCAACGGGAGACATGATCGACTAGCTGCCGCCTCTGCCGGCTGATTGGAGAACCAAGCTAAGCCCGGATTGGCTTTGATAGCTTGGAAGCGATGACCTGACTTCACTTCCTGTTTACCCGGATGTCACAGGCGCCATTTTCAAGAATCAAAAGTATTTGAAAACACCGGCCTTGGTGTGATCGGATGCTTTTAAGAGCAGAGTAGGGATTTGGGAGTCTTGTAGACCCCAGATCTCTCCATAAAGGAGTACATGTCACATGCCTATTGCTGCCACAAGGATGTTTACGTTCCTTGTGACAATAAAAGTGAAAAAAAAATAAAAATTAAAAGCAACAGTGTAAAAAATAAAACTTTTTTTTTAAAGTGTCCATGTGCAAAGGCAAATGCACGCATTGGCCCCGCACACAGGCAAACAGCAATTGTCCCACATGTGTGAGGTATCACTATGAACATCAGATCATGGGCAAAAATTCCAGTACTAGACCACCTCTGTAAACCTGAAAATGGTAACCTGTAAAAGGCTTTTAAAGCGTCGCCTATGGATAGTAAAGCTTACGTAGTTTGTCATCGTTGCACGGGCATGCACAATTTTAAAGCATAACACGTTTGGTATCTATTTTTTTGGCGTAACATCATCTTTAATATTTTACAAAAAAATTGCGTTATGCATTGTGTTTTTTTTGCATTAGAAAAAAGAGTGCATTTTTTCCCAAAAATTGTGTTTGAAAAACTGCTGCACAAATACTGTGTGACCTAAAAAAAAAAAAAAAAAAAAATGCAAAACCTTGCTTTAAAAAACGATATAATGTTTGGGGGTTCTAAGTAATTTTCTAGAAAGAAATACTAATTATTACATGTAAACAAAAAAAAGACAGAAAAGGTCTGGAAGTGAATAGACTTCTATGGGGAGATTAGCACTTCTAAATATGCCTGAAGAAGGGGTCGGAGTTTTCCTGACAGCTTGCAATTTTAATCTCCTTAGTTTAGTCCATGTAAACCATCACTACAAGTCTTCTTTGGATGATTCAACAGTCAAAAACAAACATCCAAGGGCCTGAAAAATACGTAAATGTCATGAACCTTCAGGATGTTGAAAGTATGTAGCAACATATTTGGGTGCTCATCAAAAAGAGGAGTACATGTACCTATACTAGCGTTCTCAGCTGCAGCAATCTGAGTTTACTATTGAGTGTTAGGGCTCTTTCACAGGCGGACCTGAACGGACCTCAGTGTCAGTTTTTTAGGCGGACCTGAAATGGATCCTCCATGTACCCCTATGGAGGCACAGATGTCAGTGGAGACATTTCCGCTGACATCCGCTCCGCCAAAGTGTGACGGAGGAAAACCCTATTTTTCCTTCCGTTGGCGGAGCGGATCGGATGACAACGGACTCTACGGTCCGTCGTCATCCGATTCCCCATAGGGGAGAGCGGCGCTCTGAAAGGGTGGTCCCTGCACAGTGTGCGGGGACCGCCCAGTCATCCGTCGGCTCAGCGGGGATCAACGGAGCGATCCCCGCTGATCAAGCGGAGCTTCACGGGGCGGATCATGACTGATCCGCCCCGTGTGAAAGGACCCTTAACCTTCCAGCCACCCACAGCCACTCCCATTGTCACTGTTAATTATGCTAGGCTTTCACTGCTGATAGTATGAGATTTTCTGTAATGACATACAGGTGGGGGGCCAGTAGAAACTACACATAGTAATTCATAGGGTAGGATGTGGTGACAGGGTCTCTTTAAAGTGAAACTTTACCCATAAAAGCCTAAAATAATGTTTAGCAAGGAACATACATTCCACATTAATAATTATGCTACCAAATGAGTGTGTGCTGTAAATTGCCTCCAGCAGTGTTCCCGTTCCTTCTTACCGGAGGCTGCCATTTTTCTGAAGCCCAGAGCCCCTGAACATCAGTAAATCATAAAGCGAAAATAAACCCATTGATTTAATAAGTTCAAAAACAGGTTACATTCCTAGAATGCCGGGATTGCCAACTGTCACATTTGCTTGTGCTCTAAACCAAACTGTCAAACCATCAAATGGCTGGTTGGTTCCTTGGCTGTAAAGGATAGGAGCTATAGATGCAACAACATTTCTGCGGCCAAAACATAGTACTAATACTGTAGCTGCTGACTTTTAATATTAGGACACTTGCCTGTCCAGGGATCCTGCGATGTCGGCACCCCAGCCAATTTTCCGATCGGCTCTCGGATGCTGCCACCGCCATTTGTGGTAGTGGACACCGGTCGTGAAGCCTTTCGGCTTCACGGCCAGTTCCCTACCACGCATGCACAAAGTGCACTGCGCTTTCTAACTGGCCCGGTGGCAGGAGGTAGGAGGCCACAGTTCTGGGGGACCTTGCCGTAGCCAGGTATCCCAAAAGTGGGGACGGCTACCTGTAATACAGATGCCCGTTCCCCCCCGAAAGGTGCCAAATGTGGCACCAAAGGGAGGGAGGAAGCAAACAAGCGGAGCTTCCACTTTTAAGTCGAACTCCGCTTTAAAGGAATGCTTTTTTCTTGCGCCAAGGTGCCGATAATGGCCGACAATAAATTCATATTCATTAAAAAAAACACACACACACACACACACACACACACACACACACACACACACACATATATATTTATATTAAAAACAATCATTTTCGGTACCAAAATTTCCATTCGGTGCACCTCTAATAGGAGGGTTTAATTCCACTTTAAGGCGGTAAGCAGATCAGCCTCTAAAAATTCAGCAGTGCCTAAAAATGGAGAGCAATTGAGCATGTGCAGAGCAGGGTGAGACCGTGTATTACTGTATAAAAACAGTATAGGTGCTTTTTTTTTTTTTTTTTATGTTTTACATTGCTATTCCTGCAAAAGGGGTCAGTCTGACGTCATCTAGCAGGACTTAATTTTCTGACTAAAGTTCCACTTTAAGGCCCAACAAGAACCCACTTCCACCTCCTCCAACAGATTGCTGGTATGAAAAGAAAAATCACACCCATCTAAATGCCTTTTACTCACCTAAAGCTGAAGTCATGGGACGCTCCAGCCCCAAGTCTACTCTCTTCCTCTGTTTACATGAGGGGTCTTTTTTGGGGTGTCCACACAACTGCCTGCGTGGCATCACTGACATCATCACCAGGGACGGTCAGGGAACAGACCCATTCAGAAATGTGTCAGCAAGGGGCCCACATTTTGACTAGAATAAAGCTTCAAGTCCTATTCAGTTTCAGGTTTTATCACATGTAATGCAACAGACAAAACTCATGTGTCACAGAATCAGTACAGAACCTGTTCACATTTGCAGCACTTATTTTGAAAATCCCTTAGACCTGCCTTTGAGGACCATAGAACCTAATATGGCCCCTGATGACGTCAGTTGTGACAAAACATGTAGGATGGAGCAGTGCTTCGCGACTTCAACACGTTAAGTACATCAAACTGGAAGAGCACCTTAGTGTCTCCGGAAAGAGGTTTACTGTACAAAGCTGTTACTTCATAGATTTGTATTTTTATTAAGATTTAACTTTTTAAGCAGTTTTACATTTTTGGGCTTTAGCATTTCAGGCCTGAAGATTACATAAAACCCCCAAACATTATATATAATAAGGCTCACCTATAGGTAGTGTAAATATCTCCTAAACATGCACCGTTATGGAGATATTTAATGTTCATGCAGCCAGTGACATCACTAGCACATGCGTTCTGAAGGAACTGCCACAGTGCCATTTCTTTAGAGCCCAGTGCCATGAACAGCGGCTCCTGTGCGTGATCATTGAGGTCTCCGCCTCTGTGACTGGAAGCACCCAGGAGCAAGACGGGTGCAGACGAGAGCCCCTGCATCGCTGACATCTAAGCGCTGAGGGTGCTTCATTGTAAAGTAAGTTTAACATAATGTGCTAGTATGTATCGCATACTAGCACATTATGCCTTTACGTTAAAATAAAAATAAAATTGTCCAGCAGTTTACAACCCCTTTAAAGTTTCCCTCAGACACCAGTCTTTCTGATAAAAGTGGTCCAATCAGCAGATTCGCTGCTGAATTACTTTTAGAAGCTCCGGAAATCGATCCGGCGCAGGCGGCGGCTGGGCACATTGATGAGCGAAAGAAAAGATGGCATCCGCTCATCTCTATGGCCTAGGAGGACCAGAACAATGTCATGACGCCACTTCTGGTTTTAGCCCCATGTAAACAATGACATTTTTTTTATCTTTTGCTTTTAAAGTGATTGTAACGGTTTGTTTATAAAATATAAAAATAAATAACACGTTATACTTATCTGCTCTGTGTAAGGGTTTTGCACAGAGCAGCCCCGATCCCCTTTTTTTGTGCGCTCCTGGCCCTTACCCTTTATCGAGTGCCCCCCACGGAGAACCGCATTCCATGGGGGCACCCGTGCGGGCGCGCTCCCGAGTCCTGCTGCTGCGTCCATTGATACACACAGCAGGACACGACCCCCAGCTCCCGCGTCACTGGATTTGATTGACAGCAGCGGGAGCCAATGGCTCCCACTGCTATCCAATGAGGACCCGAGACAGGAGCTGCTGGGCTCGTTCTCGTCGCTGGAAAGACCAGGTTCAGGTAAGTAAAAGGGGGGCCCAGGGGGGGGGGGCAGCTGCACTACAGAAGGTTTTTAACCTAATGCATTAAGGTGAAAAACCGTGTGGGTTTACAACTCCTTTAAGGGTAGAGGAGAGAGATCAGACCCCAGATCTCTCCATAAAGAGGACCTGTCACGCTGTATTGCCATCGCAGGAGATGTTTTTTTTTTTCACAAAATAAACTTTTATTCAAAGTTAATGAACACATGTTACAAGGGATGTTTACATTTCTTGCGATAGCAATAAAAGTGATCAAAACCATTTTTTAAAAGTGACAGTGTAAAAAAAAAAAAAAAAAAAAAGTGATATAGAATATATATAGATATAGAGAGAGAGAGAGAGAGAGAGAGAGAGAGAGAGAGAGAGAGAGAGAGAGAGAGAGAGAGAGAGAGAGAGAGAGAGAGAGAGAGAGAGAGAGAGAGAGAGAGAGAGAGAGAGAGCGCTCCTGTCTCCCCACGCAGTGATGAACGCATACGTAGGTCATGCCCACATACGTAAACCGTGTTCCCACCACACGTGAGGTATCCTAAACATTCTCTGTAACTCTAAACTGGTAACCTGTACATATTGTTAAAGCGTCGCCTGTGGAGATTTTTTTTAGTACCGTAGTTTGGCACCATTCCATGAGCGCACCCAATTTTAAAGCATGGCATGTTAGGTATCTATTTACTTGGAGTAACATCATCTTTTATGCTATATAAAATAAAATTGGGGTATATATTTTCACATTTATTAAAGGATCTTTTACAAAAATAATTGCATTTGAAAAACTACTGTGCGACATAAAAAAAATAATGCAATGACTGCCATTTTATTCTCTAGGGTCTCTGTTAAAATTAAAATTATATATATATATATATATATATATATATATATATATATATAAATATATAGGAGTTTCTAAGTCATTTTCCAGCAAAAAATACAGATGATTTTTACTTGTAAACAAAGAGTGTCAGGAAAAGTCCTGATCAGAACTAGGTTTCTTCATACCTAGCAATCGTTGATGTGCACTCTCCTGTGTTACATTGTAGATTTCTATTGTTTGTATGACTTTGGTTTCTCTGCACCCATAGATGAGTCACACATACAGCCACATAGACAAAGCAGTGCTCTCATATGTAGTTCCACACACAGAAGACAAGGGCAGGTTATACTGTAGCACACATACAAGTGTCAGTCACACAGGCAGACTACCCCAGCACCAACCCCCCTGTACAGGGCCAGTCAGTGTAAACACGTTTAGCTGTGTATACAATACAGGACACTGTGCCTGCTGGCAGAAGCACAATACAACCCCTCACCTTATCCTCAGCCTACAAGACACACCTAACACCCGTCCCGCACCCACAGCTCCACACTTCTCACCTTCCTCCACCGAAACTCCAGGCGACACTAACGGTTACACTCGGGATTGGACGCTGCAACAAGCAAGAGGTGCGGCCACGGTGGTAGGCGTGTCACAGAACGGTTGCGAGGGTGGAGCTAAGAGTTCTTTCGTTCCTCCACAGCGTTCGACACAATTTTTGGGCGGGATACCCGCGGCGATTGGCGTAGATTCTGTAGAAGGTCAATGTGTAGGCGGGGCTTGCGGTGTGTACGAACGTCACGCTCTAACTTTCCAAAACTTTTTTTATTGGTGGATTACGGAGGAAAGCAAAGGTCTCCACCCTGCGATTGGCTGAGAAGGCGAAAGTAGCCAAGCAATACAGCTGTAAACAATGGTGATTCTTCAGCCGCCATGCTTGTTAAGGGTAAAAGGAGAGTGTACACGTTGTATGCTATTGAACCAATTTTTTTTTTTACCGTCCTTTTGTATGGTTAGTGTCACCAGGAATAGCTTTGTAGCCTCCATTGCAAGACTGTTTTAATAATTTAAGGACCAAGCCTATTCCTGACACTCTTTGCTTACAAGGTAAAATCAGTATTTTTTTTTGGTAGAAAATGACTTAGAACCCCCAAACATTTATATATTTTTGTTAGCAGAGACCCTAGAGAATAAAATGGAGATCGTTGCAATACTTTATATCACATTGTATTTGTGCAGCGGTCTTACAAGCGCATTTTTTGGGGAAAAAATACACTTTTAACTGGTTACCGACCGGCTCACATACATATATGGCACTGCTGCTACAAATCCCCATGCTGGCGCTCTTGCACGCGATCGTGCGTGGCTGGCGGTCAATTGCGACCGCCGGCCACGTGCATCAGGTCCCCCGCGCGCACCCTCTGGCGGCTCTTAAAGTAGGGTGACCAGACATCCCCGGTTTCAGGGGACAGTCCCCGGACCAAGTCTGTCCCCGGTTTTGTCCCCGGATTGGATTTGAACAGGGGCTGGGGCAATTTCAAAGACCGTCAGTGCAGAATAAAAAAAAAATATCTGAATTACACACCGCCGCTCCACCGCTCCTACTAGCTTGGGGGGTGTAATTTTTTCCATTATCTGTGCCCCTTTCTGATGATCATGTGCTGGTCGGAGCGGAGGGAAAATTTCTTCAGTTTCGGGCGCATGCCCATCCAGCTCCGCTCGCATGTTCTTCTGCCTTGGCTCAAGTCCCGGTCAGCCGCCTGCCTGCTTATCTCCTTGCCTTCCCTGGCGGAGTGATCTTCCTCCGCTCCCCACCCAGTAGTAGCCGGGGGCCCGGAGAGTAAGACTTGACAGGCTGTGAGGTGGGAGGCGACGGGCAGAGAGTCGCTGATTGCCGCCATTACTAGTAAAAAAATTAATATATGTCCCCGGATTACATTTAAAAAAATCTGGTCACCTTATCTTAAAGAACCCCTTTAAGAGCCGCCAGAGGGTGCGCGCGGGGGACCCGATGCACGTGGCCGGCGGTCGCCATTCGCCGCCGGCCACGCACGATCGCGTGCAAGAGCGCCAGCACAGGGATTTGATAATAAGTATTGGCTGTACACTCCTGTGGCCAGAATGGCCTTCTAGCTTAATTTTTGTTATGCTGACTTATCAGCACAAGTAAACACAGACAATTCTACATAAAATAGAAGACGTACAAAAGACAAATATGGCTGAACTACTTTTCCAATCATATCAAATATATATATATATATATACACATCTCCCTTACAATTAAAGCATTTAAATAAATAGTACCCTAAACTGTGATTCCAAGAGGGACCCAAATCAATTTTCTTTAACCACTTGCCAATCGGGCCATAGCCGAAAGACGGCTGCAGCGCGGTTGGCTTATTCACAGAACACGGAAATCGCCGCTGACAGCAGCCCTTTACCACGTGATCGATCCGTCAGATGATGAAGCGATCACTTGTAAACAAACCGGCGTCATGTCTGGTTCATCTCTCTCCTCCCCGTACCGATTGGTACAGTGCGAGAGGCGAGGGGAGAGATCGGGTGCAGCAACGATGTGGGCTGGATGTGTAGTGCCCACAGCGCTGATCTGTGCCCATTCCTGCACTCATCCATACCCAGCCATCTCAGCAATACTCATCAATCAATTCTCAGCAATACTCATCCATCGATCGATCGATATCCATCCATAGCAATTCTCATCCATCCATCCATGCTCAGCAATACTCATCCATCGAAGTTTAAGGGCTAGGGTAGAAATAATCAAACAGAACACCACATCCCAATTATTTCACAGAAAAAAGAGAAGGGAAAGGGGGGGGGGGGTAACAAACCCCAGGACTTTAAACGGTGTTCAATGAAGATAGTGGAAACACAGTAACAGCGTCATAAAATTTCAATGTTTTATTGTAAAGGTAAAAACACGCAAAGATAAAAACATCCATGTCAAATACATGAAATTTTGCCACATGCATAGATAACTACAATGATACCACTCAACATGTTTCGCTCTGTGAGCTTCTTCAGGAGCTTCTGATATTCCCAGCATAACCTGCACTGTAACAAAAGGCACAGATGGAACAACATGTTAATTGTTTGAAATCAGCACATATCAAACAATAAAGTCAGTAAAGATATGTTGGAACAATAACCAATGTAGGAAATAAACATATGTAACTTATAGTCAAATGAAAAACATAAAAAAAGAGATAACCATATTGAAAGCAGAGGAACGAGTCTCACCTAGGCAAACACAGTGTGTGTGTGTAAACAGTCAAAATTAGTCAATATCTTAAAGGTCCCATGAAGGTTCAAAACCTAGACCTTCAAATTTTGGTCAATGAGGATGGAAGCATTGGCACAAACCTTTTCCGTAAGCCCTCAGCGGGTAATTCTCTGCTTCATGCTGCTAGTTCTCATCCCACCTCTCTTGTAGCAAGTGTGCCCTATGGGCAATACTTGAGACTGAGACGTAACTGCAGTGAGGATTCAGATTTTGAAAGGGAAGCCAAAATGCTGCAGTCGGGTCTACAACAACACGGATACAGCAATAAATGCTTGAAAAAGGCCTACACTAGGGCTAAAAACCAAAATAGGAGGTCATTAATACATGATCCAAAACACCAGTTAAAACAAATCCAGGGGTACGAATGATCACACAATTCTCTGGTCAACATCGCCAGATACGCAATATTCTGCAGAAACATTGGTATCTCCTAATGGAGGATGAGACTGTCTGTAAACATCTCAAGCAACATCCTGAGATTACCTTCAGACGATCCCGATCTCTCAGATATCACTTTGTCCATAGTCATCATACCTCCCAACCAGTAACCTCTCGAGATCCCAAGGGCACTAGGCCTTGCCACAAATGCCAGTTTTGTCGATACATCCATGCTGCACAAACTATTTCTCTCCCAAATGGGCGTATCCACAAACTTCAATTCTCAGTAACCTGTCAATCGATAGGAATAGTTTACATCATGCAATGTGAATGCCAAGCCTTTTACATTGGCAAAACCAAGCGCCCCTTTTTTCATCGCATTCGGGACCACGTTTCTCTGATTTCCAAGGAAAAAAAATGGAAACTCCCATAAGTCGCCATATAGGCCTATACCATAATTTTGACAGTTCAAAATGCATTTTTCTGCCCTTGAACACATTCCTCCTGGAGATAGAGGGGGTGACTATGACAAAGTGTTTCTCCAGTGGGAAGCCAGATGGATACATGAACTATCTGCTCTTAAATATCCTGGCCTCAATGATGCCTTTAGTTTCATTTTTTTTTGTAGTTCACTCACTCTTTTCCCTCTTATTCTTTTTTCTTTCGTTCATATCCTATGCTTAATGATCAACAATATTGATTCCTGTCTTCGTGAATTGTAATACATGTATGTTATGTTTTGCAAATGTATTTGCTGTTCCTATGTGTCTTTTTTCTGTGCCAACCATGGGGGAGAGTTAGGAGTCTCTTCGTGTCCGCCTATTTATTGATACAAAAAAATATTTTTTTTAGGCAATATCTTTTTATTGCTTCTATAGTCAAACTTAGGTTTATCCATTTAATATCTATTTAAACATGTGTTATCCTGTCCCTTAAGGTGTTCTCCCTGCCTGTCTGGTCACCATTCAATATGGCCATACGGACACCCCGCGCACAGTATGGACCGGGTGTCCAATCAATCACCCGTGTCGTTTAAAGTTCATTACCCCCCCCTTCCCTTCTCAATACTCATCCATCCATCCATACTCAGCCCTACCCAGCCATCCTATCCACACTCAACCATACCCAGCCATCCTATCCACACTCAACCATACCCAGCCATCCTATCCACACTCAACCATAACCAGCCATCCTATCCACACTCAACCATAACCAGCCATCCTATCCACACTCAGCCATACCCAGACATCCAATCCACACTCAGCCATCCCTATCCATACCCAACCATCCCATCCATACTCAACCATCCACATTCATGGCTCAACCACGATCAACATCCCCATCCACGGCTCATCCATGCCACATCAGTTCGCATCCATGCCACTACAGTGCCTCAAAGTGTAACAGGTAGTCTAATTAGATTTGAAATTTATGCACCTAGAACGCCTGATGGTGCTCCCTGCATGTTGGGCCTCTGTATGTGGCCAGGCTGTGTAAAAGTCTCACACATGTGGTATCGCCATACTCAAGAGGAGTAGGAGAATCTATTTTGGGGTGTAATTTTTGCTGTGTACATGCGATGTGTTATAAATATTGTATAAATGGACAACTTTGTGTAAAAAAAAAAAAAAGCGATTTTCTTTTCACATTTTCCAAAAATGTGTAGAAATAAAATGACATGTTCAAAAGACTCATTATGCCTCATAGATTATACTACATTGGGGTGTTTTTTCCAAACTGGGGTAATTTTTTGTGCGTTTTAATTGTTCTGGTGCTCCAGGGCCTTCAAAAGTGCAAGAGGTAGTCAAGAAATTATGTGTAATTTATGCTCCTAGAACGCCTGACGGTGCAACCTAAATGTTGGGCCTCTGTATATGGCTAGGCCGTGTAAAAGTCTCACACATGTGGTATCGCCTTACTCAGGAGGTTTAGAATGTAATTTGGGGTATGCATATGCTGAGTGTGAGAAATGACGTGCTAATATGACAATTTTGTGAAAAAAAAAAAAAAAACTTGATTTTGCAAAGAATTGAGGGAAAAAACTACAACTTCAAAAAACTCACCATGCCTCTTACTAAATACCTTGAAATGTCTACTTTCCAAAAAGGGGTCATTTGGGGGGTATTTGTACTGTCCTGGCTTGTTAGGGTCTCAAGAAATGAGATAGGCCATCAGTACTTCAGGTGTAAACAATTTTCAGTGATTGGCACCATAGTTTATGGACTCTAACTTTCCCACAGACCAAATAATATACACCGATTTGGAATATTTTTACCAAAGATATGAAGCAGTATAAATTTTGGCCAAAATTTATGAAGAAAAATGACTAATTTGCAAAAGTTTATAATAAACAAAGAAATATATATATATTTTTTTTTACAGAATTTTTGGTCTTTCTTTTGCGTTATAAATGAAAACAGCAGTGATTAAATACCACCAAAGAAAGCTCTATTTGTGTGAAAAAAAGGACAAAAATTTCATATGGGTAAAATGTTGCATGACTGAGTAATTGTCATTCAAACAGAGCACCGAAAGCTGAAAATTGGTCTGGTTAGGAAGGGGGTTTAAGTGCACAGGGGTTAATTCAGTCATTTTTGCAGTGACTGGTGTGGATTCAGGTGACTTTTGCTTCAAGTTTTTATATAATAAATAAATGTCTTATAACAATCCACAAGTCACTTGGCTTTAGTTTACGAGATCCTTCCAAACTGTTAGGAACCGGAATTGGAGAGAAAACATGTAAATGAGTTTGTCAAAAACCTTAAAAAATCTGCAACTTTCTCTGTGAGATCCAAATCTCAGCTGCTGAGACAAAACATAAGCAAGTGAGTAACACATTCCCAAACAAAATCTCATAGGGAAAGTCCAATATCCCCTTAAGGGCTTAATAAAATATAAGAAAACAAACATTTAGGCAATAGTTTTCTAGTTTCTTACTCTACTTTTTCCGCTACATTCTAGCAGATGTGTACTACATACAGTATACCTGTGAACAGCACTATTCTTCTTTTCTTATCTATAACACTCCGATGGACAGTAGACAGTGACAACATAACATAACCCAGTTGCAGAATTACCAGGATCGCAACAGTCGCACTTGCGACGGGTGGCCCTAGCATTCCGCCACTTTCGCACGGCTCTGAGCTGACAACGTCTATCTCATGGAACAGCACAGAGCCGGCATTGACAGTTCTATCTCCCCTCCGTCCTCTCTCGCACGGGATGGGAGAGGACACAGCCAATCTGCTCCTCCTTATCCCCTCTCCTGTGTGTGCGATGCAGGGAGTCAAGTGCGGGGCACACACAGGGGAGGGGGGAGAAGGGGGAGCAGATTGGCTGTGTCCTGCCTCATTCCGTGTGTAAAACTGTCAATACCGACTCTGTGCTGTTCCATGAGATAGACGATGTCAGCTCAGAGCCGTGCTGAGAAGGCAGACAACATTGATAAGCTCCGATAAGAGCCACTGATGAGCACTGATAGGAGGCATTGATGGGCACTAATAGATGGCACTGTGGCTGATAGGCAGCACTTATGGGTATTGAGCACTGATGGATGTTGATAGGCAGCATTGATAGCACTGATGGGCAGAATTGAACAACACTTACAGGTGGCACTGATGAATGCTGTTAGGCGGCATTGATCAGCACGGATAGGCAGAATTGATGGGCACTAATAGGGGGGCATTGATAGGTAACACTTGTAGGTGGAATTGATGGGCACTGAAAGTTGGCACTGAATATCAGTGTAAACAATTTACTGAAATTCTTGACGGTTAATGGCAGTCCTTTCCTCACACAGCATGGGAGGAAAGGGCTGCAAATAACCGGCAAGTCTGTTTACATATGATCAGCTGATCACATGGTAAAGAGCCATTGTGATTGCACTGGATGCATGTCCCAGGGGACACGCGGGAGGCAGGGTTCTGTGAGGATGTGCATGGACATCCTCCCAAAGTTGGAAGACTGGGGCTCGGGTGGAAGCGGGGGATGGGGGGCCCCCATCATGGTTTCTTGCACTGGGGACCCTGAGGGCTCTAGTTATGCCTCTGATATAACCACCAATCAATACAGTTTGTTTAAGGGGAGTAAAATAGGTACCCTTTGTCCCCGAAAATGCCTTACCGATCATGGAAGTCTGATAACTCAAATGTAAGCAAAAGGCTTACCTCAGTCGATTGATTACCAGAAATTCCTGGATCGCCTCAAGCTCCTCATTTCGGATTCTCAGGGTCACATGTAAATCTGCTCCTAGGCAAAGCTTGCCATGAAATATATACCCCATCCTTGATATCAGTGGAAGGAGGGAAGAAATGCCCTAGTGTCACTATGATGAATATGCCCCATCTTTTCTGCCATTGGGAAAAATAGTTCAGGATTTCGAATGCCCTTTTCAGGATGCAGGATCTAGGATCTGGCAATATTCTGATTCAAGATTTATTTTATCGTCATAATTGTAGGCCATTTAGGTACCCCTGGAAGCCTGTGCGCAATCTTTCAGATAGCAACCCCCATGTCCTGCCTTGTTGCTAGGGGCAAATCATTGGTTGCTTACACATGCTGGGAGCATTACAGGAGGATTTTCAAGTCTAATGCCGCGTACACACGACCGTTTTTAATGTTATTGAAAAAAACAAAGTTTTTCTCAACGTGATTCTTCTCAAGCCTGCCTTGCCCAGGGCTGGACTGGGACAAAAATTTGGCCCTGGACTTCATCCAGACCAGCCCACTTTATTTCAATAAAATGCTGCCACCCCCCACCCCCCAAAAAAATCACGCCCACCAAAAGGCCCCTACATCCATTATTGTATATCATGAGAGGGTGATCGAGAGGGTAATGAGAGGGAGGGTTGAGGGAAAGGGGGTGAGAGGGGGTGAGTGTAAGAGAGAGGGGGTGAGTGTAAAAGAGAGGGGGTGAGTGTAGGACCCCTTTCACACTAAGGCATTTTTCAGGCGCTTTTGGGTTAAAAAAAATAGCGCCTGTAAAGCGCCTGAAAAACGCCTCCGCTGCAGTCCCAGTGTGAAAGTCCTCCAAGCAGCATCTTTGGGGCGGTGGAGGAGCGGTGTACTGACCGCTCCTGCCCATTTAAATGAATGGCCACCGCTGCTGAAGCGCCTGCAAAGCACTTTGGCAGCAGCGCTACACGGGCGCATTTAACCATTAATTTGGCTGCTAGCCATGGTTAAAAGCACCTGCTAGAAGCAGAATAGCGCAGCTAAAACGACAGTAAAGTGCTGCTAAAACTAGCAGCATTTTACCGTCAATGCCTGGCCCAGTGTGAAAGCAACCTAAAAGTCAGGGAGTGAATGAGACAGAGGAGGAGAGCAGAGAGACAGGAGGGGCTAAAAGAGGGGGGGACTGAGAGACAGGGGAGCCGAAAGACAGAGGTGGGGGAGAGCCGAGAGACAGAGGTGGGGGAGAGCCGAGAGACAGAGGTGGGGGGGAGCCGAGAGACAGAGGTGGGAGAGAGCCGAGAGACAGAGGTGGGGGAGAGCCGAGAGACAGAGGTGGGGGAGAGCCGAGAGACAGAGGTGGGGGAGAGCCGAGAGACAGAGGTGGGGGAGAGCCGAGAGACAGAGGTGGGGGGGAGCCGAGAGACAGAGGTGGGGGGGAGCCGAGAGACAGAGGTGGGGGGGAGCCGAGAGACAGAGGTGGGGGGGGAGCCGAGAGACAGAGGAGGGGTCTGAGAGACAGAGGGGGAGAGCTGAGAGACAGAAGGGGGGGTCTGAGAGACAGAAGGGGGGTCTGAGAGACAGAAGGGGGGTCTGAGAGACAGAAGGGGGGTCTGAGAGACAGAAGGGGGGTCTGAGAGACAGAGGATGGGGCTAAAAGAGGGGGGGACTGAGAGACAGAGGGGGGGGTCTGAGAGACAGAGGGGGGGCTGAAAGAGGGGGGACTGAGAGAGAGGGGAGGGCTGAGACAAACCACATAGCACCGTCCCTTTCTGCAGTCCCTCCTCTGCTCACCTCCCCGCTGTCTCAGTGTTCTGGCATGTTTGTGTAGGATGCCAGGTACCTGATGGCCAGCAGCAGCAGCGCTGAGTCTCCCTCTTGATCTGGGGGGTGCTCTCGCTGCTCTGCTCCTTACAGCAGCGCATGTTCTCTTCCTCCAGGCTCCCAGTCAGCCTGCCCTCTGGCCCAGGCCGCATGGTTCCTGGAGCAGAGAGGTGGAGGAATCGAGGTTCTGGGATCACTGGGGTGGCCGCGCTTGCTACTGTCCGCCTCTTCGGTGGTCAGGGGAGGGGGGTGGAGCTCTTCTCCCTCCTCTGAATTTTACATTCAACTGCCCTCCTTGCTGGCCTCCTTCCCCGAATCCCCGCCGCTGTTTGCTGCCACGCTCCCGCTGGACTGCATAAAAAAACGGGCCACAAAAAATAATAAATTTTTTCATGGGCCGCTGTTTGCTGCCATGCTCCCACTGCCGCCGAACTGCATAAAAAACGGCCCACAAAAAAAAAATTAGTTTTTTGTTCTTTTTAAAAAACGGCCCACTGAGCCATCGGCCCACCGGGAAACTGCCTGTAGTCCCTATGGCCAGTCCATCCTTGCCTACACACGATCATGAAAAAAAATGCTAGAGAAAAGCGCGGTGACATACGAAATGTACGACGGCACTATAAAGGGGAAGTTCCTTTCGGATGGCGCCACCCTTTGGGCTGCTTTTGCTGATCCTTGCGTTAGTAAAGTTTGGGGAGAGACAATTTGCGCTTTTCAGCCTCGTGCTCTTCAGTCCGTTACAGCGTGACAAATGTGCTATCTCCATTACAAACAGGACAGGGCAAAGTGGCCTACTGGTGGGACATAGAAATTCATAAACGTTTTACAAAGCTTCATAGTTTACATTTAATACCTACTGGGATCTCTTGATTGCATAGGATATTTTCTGTAAAATGTAAACTTCGCCTTTTAATCAAATCCAGTCTAAACCAGATTGTAATGTTTGACCAGCTTAATAGAAGGTGGCAGAGAATCCAATATAAGTGCCTCTTCCATATGACCCTACCAACCTACATTTCTCTAACAGGTGTATCCTGGATATAAAGCAACCAGCGTTTATGGCAGTGGTTTATTATATCCCCTTCTCTATGTAAATGTATGCGGAGTAGGGTTTTATACCATACCTGAGCACCAGCAACTGATTTGGCCAATAGAAGGGTAAGAGCTGTTACCTTCTGACATTCACTACAAAACTACAGCTATACTTAGCTTAGTTGCGAGTAATTTTTGGGAACCTTTATCCTAAATGCCAAACAAAAGCCAGATTTCAAATGACTGGGGCCAGGGAATAGAATCCGATTTATACAGATGTGGTGATACAACTATGAGAAGTGACAACTCACTTTAATGCAGGCTCTGGGGGCTTTAATTCTCATTTTAGCTGCATAAGTGGAAATTTTGGCAGAATCACTACATTTTCAACAGTGTTGGAAGGCTTATTTTTCTTGCGTCCCCTTGGAGATTTTTTTCTGGCATTCTTCTAGACAGAAAAGAGTGTAGAATCAGACCTGAGCCCGACTTGCCCTTTAGCGGTATAATGACGTGATGATGACCAAGGACAGAGAAGTGGTAAGCCCCCCATAGAAGTTCATACTCTTCCAGAGTTTAAAAAAAAATGAAACTTTGGACATGCTTTCAGGACAGGTGATTAGACGTCTCAGGAATCAGGACTCATTTTGTAGATGCTAGGGTCATAAGTGACAGGCCTTTCATTGCCTACTGGGCACTTTCACCGTTTCCTGGCCCAGGCCAATTTTCAGCACGATCGCACTTTATGTCTGGGTTCACACTATTGCGAATTGGATGCGGCATTCTCTGCATCCAATTCGCATAGCAAGTGATTGTGACCGGCTCTCTATGGAGCCTGTTCCCACATCTCCGGAGCAGGTCCTGTGCATCTTTTGGTCCATTTCAGGTCTGAATTCAGCAAAAAATTTGGGCTGAAATGAAGACACATCAAATCCCTGCTGTGAGCCCTGCCATGCTCCAGTCTGAACCCAGCTTTAATGACAATTATGAAGTCATGCAGCACTGTATCCATATGAAATTTGTATAATTTTTTCACACAAATAAGAGCTTTATTTTGATGTTAGTTAATCACCACTGGGGTTTTTTTTTTTTTTTTTTGCTAAACAAATAAAAAGACCAAATGTTTCGAGGAAAAAACAAAAAAACTAATTTTTCTTAATTTTGGTTATAAAATTTTGCAAACAGGTAATGTTTCTCCTTTACTGATTTTGCCAAGGGTGCTGCACTAATGGGCACTGATTGACAGCACTAGTGGGCACGGGCGGCACTGATCATCAGGACATGATCCCTTTCACACTAGCTGGTTACCAGCTCTCTCCTTACGCTGTGACAGCGTGAGGAAAGGAAGATTGAAAACCAGCAAGTATTTACACTATGATCGGCTGTGATTGGACACATGATGCCCTCCAATTCTTGCCGCGCATGCACGCAAGGCTTTCGGTGGTTAGCTGTGTCCGTAGGACACAGCGTATCACCGATCAGGGAAAGCGCAAATGACAGCAGTATATACTGTACGTACAGTGGGTACGGAAAGTATTCAGACCCCCTTAAATTTTTCACTCTTTGTTATATTGCAGCCATTTGCTAAAATCATTTAAGCAAAATTTTTGTTCCTCATTAATGTAACACAGCACCCCATATTGACAGAAAAACACAGAATTGTTTTTTTTTTTTATAATCTGCAAAAATTTCTACTGAAATATCACATGGTCCTAAGTATTCAGACCCTTTGCTGTAACATGCATTTATTTAACTCAGGTGCTGTCCATTTCTTCTGATCATCCTTGAGATGGTTCTACACCTTCATTTGAGTCCAGCTGTGTTTGATTATACTGATTGGACTTGATAAGGAAAGCCACACACACCTGTCTATATAAGACCTTACAGCTCACAGTGTATGTCAGAGCAAATGAGAATCATGAGGTCAAA
Organism: Rana muscosa; assembly: GCA_029206835.1. Lineage (NCBI taxonomy): Eukaryota > Metazoa > Chordata > Amphibia > Anura > Ranidae > Rana > Rana muscosa. Next base: position 470,896,598 of record CM055121.1, on the reverse strand, counting down.
AGGAACTGCCTGAAGAGCTCGGAGACAGAATTGTGGCAAGGCACAGATCTGGCCAAAGTTACAAAAAAAATTCTGCTGCACTTAAGGTTCCTAAGAGCACAGTGGCCTCCATAATCCTTAAATGGAAGACGTTTGGGAAGACCAGAACCCTTCCTAGAGCTGGCCGTCCGGCCAAACTGAGCTATCGGGGGAGAAGAGCCTTGGTGAGAGAGGTAAAGAACAACCCAAAGATCCCTGTGGCTGAGCTCCAGAGATGCAGTCGGGAGATGGAAGAAAGTTGTAGTAAGTCAACCATCACTGCAGCGCTCCACCAGTCGGGGCTTTATGGCAGGGTGGCCCAACGGAAGCCTCTCCTCAGTGCAAGACACATGAAAGCCCGCATGGAGTTTGCTACAAAGCACCTGAAGGACTCCAAGATGGTGAGAAATAAGATTCTCTGGTCTAAAGAGACCAAGATAGAACTTTTTGGCCTTAATTCTAAGCGGTATGTGTGGAGAAAACCAGGCACTGCTCATCACCTGTCCAATACAGTCCCAACAGTGAAGCATGGTGGTGGCAGCATCATGCTGTGGGGGTGTTTTTCAGCTGCAGGGACAGGACGACTAGTTGCAATCGAGGAAAAGATGAATGCGGCCAAGTACAGGGATATCCTGGACGAAAACCTTCTCCAGAGTGCTCAGGACCTCAGACTGGGCCAAAGGTTTACCTTCCAACAAGACAATGACCCTAAGCACACAGCTAAAATAACGAAGGAGTGGCTTCACAACAACTCCGTGACTGTTCTTGATTGGTCCAGCCAGAGCCCTGACTTAAACCCAATTGAGCATCTCTGGAGAGACCTAAAAATGGCTGTCCAACAACGTTTACCATCCAACCTGACAGATCTGGAGAGGATCCTCAAGGAGGAATGGCAGAGGATCCCCAAATCCAGGTGTGAAAAACTCGTTGCATCTTTCCCAAAAAGACTCATGGCTTTATTAGATTAAAAGGGTGCTTCTACTAAATATTGAGCAAAGGGTCTGAATACTTAGGACCATGTGATATTTCAGTTTTTCTTTAATAAATATCTGCAAAAATGTCAACAATTCTGTATTTTTCTGTCAATATGGGGTGCTGTGTGTAGAATAATTAGGAGAAAAAAATTAACTTAAGTGATTTTAGCAAATGGCTGCAACAAAAAGTGAAAAATTTAAGGGGGTCTGAATACTTTCCGTATCCACTGTATATCACACTCATTCAAAGGGGGAGGGGGAGATAAGAGAGAAAAAAAAAAAAAATATGGACTAGTGCCAAGACTACTTTCAACTCAAACGTTTATTCATTTAAAATGTTGCAATACAAAAAAAAAAACTGTCAAATACCAAAAATCTGCCACCATTTTAGAAAAGAATACAAAAAAATCATTAGAAAATTTGTACTCTGGGGGGGGGAATCATGTAAAGTCGGAGTGGTGCATCCCCTGTAACATACAGTATGGCAGCGATTCAAATAATACTGCAGATTATCAACTACATAAAAGAGAACCAAGTGGATACAAGGCATTTCAATTCACATTGTGTAATATAAGCACTTACAATATGCAGACTAGTGGTTAGTCTTTACTGATAAAATCAGCAATGTGTAGAAATGGAAAAAAAAAAAAAAAACACAACACACGTGCTCAAACTTCGGTATGATCATAATACAAAGGCACATAATTTAGCCCCAATGGAAGGGACCTCTGATCATGCAGAAGACAGACTGTTTTCAGCGGAAATATGTGTTGTATGCAGAGAACAACAATTGCCATCAAAATGAATGCTTGGTCAGTTAAATTTTTTTTTTTTTCCATTGTAGGATGCTACTACTTATTCGTTGGCTATAAAGTGCACCTTTTTGCATAATATGTGCATTGTTTTCAGCAACTGCATTGTCCAGCTACTAACAGTCAAGAAGAACTAACATTGTGGGAAAAGTCCATCCAATCAAAAATCTATATTTGTACAGGTGGAGCTTTGGCCTCAAGCCTTCTCATCTCTTGAGACTTTCTATGGGTCATTAGGACACCCAACACATTAAATTAACAATATGGAGACTCAGAAGGGATAACAATTAGCCACCATAGAAACTACGGCTCACAAACTGTCTGTTGTCACGTATCTGTAAAACGATTTGTTTTCTGGTAAACTTTGACCAGTATCATGGCTGCTCAAACCTGTGGCCCTCCAGCTGTTGCATAACTACAAGTCCCATCATGCCTCTGCCTTTGGAAGTCATGCTTGTAATGGTCAGCCATGCAATGCCTCATGGGACTTGTAGTTCGGCAACAGCTGAAGGGCCATAGGTTGAGCACCATCACTACCAAAATGAAATGATGTAGTAGTAAGTGCCAGTTTTTCGATCTCATCTGGATTAAAAATGCCACAACCCGACTGCTCTGAAAAACGTTGAGAGATAACTGATGACATTACAAAACGTTGGCATTCTTTGTAAAATGTTACCCATCACTTTAAATATTAAAAGCAGGAAACATTCAGATATTGCCATGAGCTACCTTTGTGCCCCATATCCTGGGGCACAAAAGGCAGTCGCTTACTGGTTGTCTTTGGCTTGTTTGACCTCTCCAGCACCATTCCACTGGCCAATCACAGGGATGAGACAGGAGAAGGGGGTAAACGGCTTTGGAGGTATGGGCCTTCTCAGGATTGAACTGGCAATTTTCTGGTTTAAGAACCCTGGATTTTAAGCACCCAAGGGTGCTCAATGGGGATGAACAAAAAGTCGTTTTTCTGACTGGTTGTTATGGAACAACACAGACCACTCTTTCAGACACAGATATACGTGTGTATTAGGCCCATGGAGTTATTATTGGACTATGTAAACCATTCCCATGGTAGTAAAGACCAGTGTGAATTTTAAGAACGGTTAAAGAACGGTTAATCTAATGTTCAGCCAGTAGAAACTTCGATCCTAATCTCTCATTTGTTTTAAATAGAGAAAAAGGGTGAATTCCTAGATGGCAGGGAAAGAATCATTTTCTACTTAACATTAAAACCCCTGCTTGAAACACAAATCTGGAATGAACGGCAGATGTTGTAGATTCCATGTACTAGAAGATCACAGTTCATCTAATAATAGACAAACAATTCACATATGCTGAGCTGTGTTTAGATAGGGAGCCCTAGCCAATATACTGTATAATAAAAAATATGACCTAATGCTTGAGAGAGAGAGAATTTATTGTTTCATTTGTAACAGTTGAGTATGATCTCACATGCCCTAGGGATATGCTTCAGAAATTTGAAATTTCAGTTGAACGAGTTACTAAAGTTTAGTCTGTCCGTACATTTTCAGCTGATGCACAAGCAACATATTGACATCTATGGGTACAAAGATCACCCATTGTTTCTGCCTCCTTTTAGTAGGGTGACAGTCTACACACTTTCCCCACATACATGTAGCCGTGGGACAGCATCTGGCACCAACTGCAACATGGTGGCCAGAGAGGAGGAGCTTGGTAGAAGGGGGTCATTTATGTCACCATAAGTGGCACATTTGTAACCTGCCATTTCACTTAAGCGGAGTGTAGTTCCACTATGGAAGCTAGTTGTTACCATTAGGGTTGATTTACTAAAACTGAAAAGTGCAAAATCTGGTGCAGCTTTGCGTAGAAACCAATTAGCTACCAGGTTTAGCTTAATTGAACAAACTAAAGTTAAAAGCTGATTGGCTACCATGCTCAGCTGCACCAGATTTTGCGCTCTCCAGTTTTAGTAAATCAACCTCAGAGTAGTTAAACAATAACACAGATATGAAATGTTGTGGACCTTATTTAGGGCATGAGAACTATACTGACGGCATTAACACCATTTGGAATACGAGTCAGTAATGACACTCATGGCACAGAAGAAAACAGATAAAGTTTCCCAACATAAACGGTCAGTATGCAAATTCCATTCAATTAAGAATCATTGATAACCTTGTTTATGCATTACAACAATGCTAATATCTTAGAAGACCTTAAACTATATTTTGCAATCATAGGTTACCATTTTAAATGATTTTAAAGTGGCATTTTCCTTTTAGATGCATCAATGTCTAATGAGCTTCTGACATTAACTTAAATGATACTGAAAGCTAAAAACAGGAACACTTAATTCATTTCCACATCACCCCAGGACAATAAGAACTCAGGGAGCTGTATCCTGCAAACAGCAACGCCAGCTCTCTGTGCTGTTGACCATCACTTTGCTCATTATTGCTCAGCAAGGCAGTTTATTGCACTATACAACCTTGAGCAGAGAGGAGCAAACAGAGATGGGACCAGTGTGACCAAAAGAGCCGTGGTTACTATGTGCGAAGAAAACATTAGGGTTGCCTGGGTATGGGGTAGCTGCTTCAATCTCATCTTCCCCAAGCCACTTAAATTGTCAAACTTACAGATTAGCTTTAAAACCAATGAACTTTTAAGTGTATGTAAACCCAAAATCAATTTTTTAGTATATTTGGCACCATATCTCACTTTATACAGTTCTCTCGGAACAAAAAATTGTTATTGCGACTCTTAGGAGGTTCCTACCTGAAGACCCTACCATTAACAGCACTGCCCTTTACAAGGCTGGCAGTGTTAAGCTACTGCACCACTAACACAATCAGCAGCAGCATTGTGAGCCTGTTTTGTGTGCTTTATCAGTTGACCATTTGGCTGTCTATCACGTACATCAGGTACATCAGGTAGACAGTCCAATGGCCAACTGAAAGAGCCTGCATGCTAGGCAACACTGCTGGTAATTGCAAGGCAGTGGCATTGCACTGTCCACTATAGGAAGTGTTACTGGTGATTTCTAGGTAAAACAATTCGCAACGGATTCAGAAAACATTATTGCTTAAGAAAACTTTATACTGGAGGTGAAAGCGAGTGACAAAAATACAAAAAAAATTATTTCATTATGCCTAAAAAAAAAAACACAGTACTGTTGCTCCATAACAGTGGTAAAAGTCAATCCCTACATCCCTTCAAATATTCTGTGATGAGACTGCTCCTACTAAAAATCCTAGTTACCTGGCCATCACACTAATCCAATGGCTTTAATATTTCAAAGATCCAGCAAACATATGCAGGCAAGGAGTGGTGACTAGCAATATGCTTGTTCTGAATAAGTGACAAAGTATAGAGAGCAGAGACAGATAACTTATGGGCCGAACACAGGCTGAATATCGGCTGGTTCAATAGAAACCACCCAATCGTCCGAAAACAGTCAGTTCGGCGGGAACCAGCTGACATTTGGCCTGTGTATACAGCCCCCTGACCGGCTTCTGTCAAACGAGCATGCTGAAAAACCAGCAGGCGATCCGTACTCGCAGCCAATGACTGAAGTGCTGAGTGCTGATCAGTGTGTTCTAGTGGGGGGGGGGGGGAAATCGCTGTACTAACATTGTTAGTGTTAGTACAGCGATCTGTATGTTTTTTTCATTCAGCTGGGTTGAACGAAAAAAACAAACAAAAAAAAAACACTTAGTGTGTACACTGCATACCATTTTTAAGTCAACAATGTCATCCTATAGATCTTAGGTTTCCTTTCAGTGACTGCAGTACAATATAATGGTAAAAAAAAAAAAAAAAAAGGAGATACAAAAGGCACTTTTAATTTAAATGTAAACATACAAATTTGCTTATTTAACTGCAGTAAATGAACAGATCAGTTTATCAGCTAGTACTGTCGTAAAAGAAAAGGATGCGGAACACAATTTTGCCAAGTTAAAAAATAAAATATTTTGGAATGGTCCTGTTTCTTGCCTGCTCAAGTCTTGAATGATGCCTGCCTCTTACAGTATAAAAAGCCTTTAAGGTGTTTTTTTTTTTTTTTTACCCAACACATAAAAGCGATTCGCTTAATGTAAACCGTCGTATGAATGTATGCTCAAGTAATTAAAACCTTAGTATGGTTGGTAGCTAGACATACGTACATGTAAGCAACCATTTTTGTTCACTAGGTAGTCAGGACTATGCTGAAAGCTCAGGAAGAGCTTATTTTCACAGCAAGCAAAAGATTTTTCTTAAAAAAAAAAAAACGCAAAACAAAAAAACAAACACACAATTCGGGAATGCTGACATGTGCCCATTTGATTTAAATAAAGGGTGTAGTTTAACAGGTCAACTTTTACAGACTGGTCCACTAGTGAGAACTGCTCATTAAACACTGGTACGATGACCCTTTGGGGGGAAAAAAAAAACATGCAATGTTAAGTAAAATTGAGGTTTCTACTTGTGATATTTTGAATGGAGTATTACATGCATTTCCATGTTTATATATCTGTGCCAATTTGTGTGTATGTTGTGTAACAGTAAGTAGACTATGGTGTAACAGAGCATAGTTTCTAAAAAGATTTACATAAGAAAAAAAAAAAAAAAAAAGTGTACTTCTATACAGCGTGTGCACGGCATAAAATCTATGCCTCTGACAAGTCCAGCTTTGTGAAGCTAGCAAAATCTAAAAGGGTCAGCATCTTAACATTACAACAGGCCAAAGAGAACAGACTGCAGCTCCTGTTGTAAATTGTCAATCCAGGCCTGAAAGAAAAAAAACAAAAAACAGTGCATTAACACACAGTAAAACAGAGAAGCAGGATGTAAACAAGTCTATGCATTAAAATAAACCTGTCAGAAAATACAGGGGCTGCCATTGCTGAGAGTATTTGTGCAGCTGTTGTGCTGATCTAGTGGCTTCTTTACTTTCCAAGAGAGTGGCCTGGCAGCAGTATGCAGATGAAGTCAGAAGTCTTTATTTGCATACTTGTACTGGGTCAATCAAAATAGTGACAATGAAAGCCAGGCAGCTAGCATGTTCAATAACAGCAGCCTATGTATTTCTACCATGTTCGAAATTAAAAAATAAATAAAAAAAAGAAGCACAAGTTCACCCCCCCATTTAAAAAAAAAAATCAAATGCACATCTTCCAAGTAAAAAATGTGCATTTATTAATATTTTTTTTATTAAGGAGCCAGAAAAGCTATGGACCCGCAATAGGCAGATCGCGGATGCAATGCAGGGTTCCTGCCATCTTTCAGTGTAAGCCATCTGCTCGCACCACTGCTCAGGCTCCCGCATGGAGCCCTCCTGTCAGCAACCTCAAACGCAGGTCTCTGGGTTTCACAGTGCAGCCTGCACTATCTAGCACTATCTAGCTACTCCAGTGCACACTTTGCACACTCTGGGTTCTCCCTTGCAAGCCTGGTCTCCTCAGGAGGGTGGAGCCCAGAACCATGGTCAGGTGTCTACAAATAGGCCAGCACACACCTGACCAGTCAGTGTGCTGGTAACTCTCAAAATCTTGACCCAGGACTGGGGATTTCATCCCACCCGGATCTCTTTATTAAAGGGGTTGTAAAGGTTTGTTTTTTATTTTCTAAATAGGTTCCTTTAAGCTAGTGCATTGTTGGTTCACTTACCTTTTCTTTTGATTTACCTTCTAAATGTTTTTTTTCTTTTTCTGAATTTCTCACTTCCTGTGTCTCCTCACTAAACTTCACACCATCATCCGAGTGGTGTGGAGTCAGCCAGAACAGCTTACTGAGGAGGAACAGGAAATGAGAAATTCAGACAAAGAAAACAAAGAAAAAAAACATTTAGAAGGGAAATGGAAGGAAAAAGGTAAGTGAACCAACAATGCATTAGCTTAAAGGAACCTATTTAGAAAATAAAAAACGAACCTTTACAACCCCTTTAAATAATGAACCGCCAGTTTCCTCTGTACATTACAAGCTCCCTGGAGCCCCTCAACCCATCCAGTTGAGAATTCTGGGTCACTACACTGGTGGACACACACACACACACACACACTGACATTTTTGTAAATATTTTATTATACATTTTCATGTGACAACACTGAAGAAATTACACTTTGCTACAATGTAAAGTAATGAGTGTACAGCTTGTATAATAGTGTAAATTTGCTGTCCCCTCAAAATATCTAAACACAGAGCCATTAATGTCTAAACCGCTGGCAACAAAAGTGAGTACACCCCTAAGTGAAAATGTCCAAATTGGGCCCAATTAGCCATTTTCCCTCCCCGGTGTCATGTGACTCGTTAATGTTACAAGGTCTCAGGTGTGAATGTGGAGCAGGCGTGTTAAATTTGGCGTTGCTTTCTCTCTCATACTGGAAGTTCAACATGGCACCTCATGGCAAAGAACTAAGGATCTGAAAAAAAGAATTGTTGCTCTACATAAAGATGGCCTAGGCTATAAGAAGATTGCCAAGACCCTGAAATTGAGCTGCAGCACGGTGGCCAAGACCATACAGCAGTTTAACAGGACAGGTTCCACTCAGAACAGGCCTACATCTACTGTGACATACTGAAGCAAAGCATGATCCCCCTACCCTTCAGAGAATAGGCCGCAGGGCAGTATACCAACATAACGACCTTAAAACACACCAAGATGACCACTGCCTTGCTAAAGAAGCTGAGGGTAAAGGTGATGGACTGGCCAAGCATGTCTCCAGACCTAAACCCTATTGAGCATCCTCAAATGGAAGGTGGAGGAGAGCAAGGTCTCTAACATCCACCAGCTCTGTGATGTCCTCAAGGAGGAGGAGTGGAAGAGGACTTCAGTGGCAACCTGTGAAGCTCTGGTGAACTCCGTGCCCAAGAGGGTTAAGGCAGTGCTGGAAAATAATGGTGGCCACACAAAATATTAACACTTTGGGCCCAATTTGGACATTTTCACTTAGGGGTGTACTCACTTTTTTTACCTGTGGTTTAGACATTAATAGCTGTGTGTTGAGTTATTTTGAGGGAACAGAAAATTGACACTGTTATACAAGCTGTATACTCACTACTTTACATTGTAGCAAAGTGTAATTTCTTCAGTGTTGTCACATGAAAAGATAATAAAAGATTTACAAAAATGTGAGGTGTGTACTCACTTTTGTGAGATACTGTATACTTGTACCAAACAATTGGGACATGGGATGGGTATAGGTTTTTAATTTCTATGATTTAAGTTATTTTTTTATTTTTATTTTGTTAATTATTGTGATATTGAATTCTGGGAGAAGATCCCTGGCTCGCTGTCACTAGAGGCAGCAGATCAGGGTGAGGCTGCAGCAGTGGGAACAGGTTTCATCCTAAAAACGGGTGGAACATGAGACCTATTCCCAAAGGCAACGTAATCCTTTAAAAAGTTGTGTTTTTTCACATACACTGATCAGCCATAATGTTAGGATTACTCGCTTGATATTGAATAAGTCACTCTTTTTCTGCCAAAACAGCCCTGATCATTCAATGCATGGACGCCACTAGACTGCGCTGTGTTATCTGGCACCAAGCCATCAGTAGAAGATAAGTTAAGTCCTTTAAGTTGCAAGGTTGGCTCTCCATGAATCTTACTGGTTTATCTAGCACATGAAAAAGATGCTCAATTGGATTGAGATCTGCAGAATTATGAGGCCAAGTCAACACCTCAAACTCGCTGTGTTCCTTAAACTATTCTTGGAGTGGTTAACCTGTCAGTGGTCATAAAAAGGTATGGCCAATTGGTGCGTTTTCCCATTTTAATTTCTTCATGTTGTCCCTTAGGATCTACCGATCATAAAGCAGTTAAGTTTAGCTAGCCTCAGGGGAGAGCCTATAAAATAGGCAATACCAACATAACATCTCAACCGAAGAAAATTCTTAGAACCCAATCAATTAAATACATCCTTAATATAAAAAGGTAAGATAGATTGCAGATCAAGTGTCTATCAGAAGGACGTTTATTACCACTTGTCATGCAAGCCTCATGACTTTGCTTTCATTATTGAGGTGTAAAAGGTGAACATGGGAACTAACAGCATACAACACATTTTCTGGTAATATTATATTAACAGGAAAAAAGGATTGTTGGTGATCACAGATGAGGTTAGTAAACCTCATGAATATTGGCAAATGAATAAATAACCATTTCTGTCCAAAGCAATCAGTGGCTCTCATGTCTGTAGTGCAGTAAGGAAACATCTTAACACAGGCAACAAGTACATTCCTTCCTTTAGTCATGTTCCATCAGAAGGCCAAGTCTACCATTTATTAAATCTACAATTAAACAAGATTATTTGCTGCATTGGCAAGGTTATAGATGAGGAAGGAATAGGACAAGGTTTTTTTTTTATTACAAACATTTTTTATTTATAGAAAAGGCAAGAAAATAATACATACACATAAAAAAATCTGCGTATCACATAGTACCAGTTAGACTGCAAACATAAATGTCAACGCAGTGACAAGAAACGAAATAGAGAGAAATCAACAAGCAACAAAAAAAAAAAAATCTATATATATAAGAAAAATAAAAAAGGTGACGTTGAAGCATCTGAGAGAAGCCGAAGTCGGTTTGTAGAGGATCTACAGGGGACATAGTTGTCTACGTGAGGTGAGGTAAACCAGTGAGGGGGATTATCCTTCTCCCACAGACTAAAGCTGTTGGGGAGTTTGCGTCCATAGCTAAGATTGTGGCAATAAAATATGTCTTTGGGAGGTCCAGGGATCCCACCTACGGTCAAATAGGGGCATCCTATCATTTAGTGTGTAGAGAATCCTTTCCATTATCATAATAGAGTCCATCCTATGGAGGACGGAGGAGATAGGGACAGTAGGGGACTTCCAATGTAGGGCAATGGCCCATAGAGCGGCCAAGCAAATTGTGTGGATAAGGCCTTCCTCAGAGGGAAGCATACCCGGGATAGATGCTCCCAGGAGGCACATAGAGGCCGTAAGATGTATTGGAGCACCTGATAGAGCCGTTGCTATAGCCGTCACCTTGGTCCAAATGTGGGACAGATTATCACAGTCCCAGAACACATGCAGAAAGGTCCCAGGCAGGGGACAGCCTCTGAAGCATAGGTCAGAGGTACCCGGAAAAATAGAATGAAGTCTAGATGGTGTATAGTACCACCTGGTAAGTATTTTATACGCTGTTTCTCTGACCGCTAGGGATTTAGACGCTTTGCGAAGGTTAGTCAGCATAGTGTCCCAGTCATCTGAGTCAAAAAGTTCGTTGCAGTCAGCCTCCCATTTATGTTTATATGGGACCTCCCCAGGAAACAGTGTATTAATTGCTGATCTGTAGAGGATAGAGATAAGCCCCTTTCCCCTGGGGGAGTCACGGCACATGTGTTCATACGTGGTAGAGGGGGCTGCTGGGGAGAGGGCGAAGTGGGAAAGATAAAAGTGTCTAATTTGCAGATAACGGAAGTGTTCTCTAAGTGGGATTTGTTTATGTGTGCGTAATTGGTCAAATGAAGCAAAAGAGTTGCCCATCTGTAAGTCCGCCAATGTGACCATGGAGTTAGAAATCCACCAAGAGAATCCCTCAGAGTTTTTAAAGGCCAAAGTAAATAAGGGCTCTCCTACAAAGGAGGCGCCTCGGGGAGCGTGGGACACCAGGCCTAGTTTATGTTTGTATCTGTACCATAGGGTAAGGGAGTGAGCAACTAGGGTGTTAAGAGACATAATTTCATGGGCCACTTTAGAAGGGGACCAAAGTAGACTAGAGAGCCTGTACGGAGCGATGGCATGTGATTCAAATTCTACCCAGGGTACATTAGAGTCAGGGATGTTCCATTGTGCTATCTGGGAGAAGCGAGCCGCAAGGAAATAGAGCCAAAGATTTGGCAGGCCTAGCCCCCCAAGTGTTTGTGGGATGAACACAACGTGTCTGGAGAATCTCGGCCGTTTGTTCTGCCAGATAAATTTGTGGATATCTTGTTGTAGCCTATCTATAGGACAAGGTTTTTGAACACACAGCATATGTTTTATTGAAGGTGTAGTTGATGCTTGGAACAGACTTCCAGTAGAGGTACTGAGTTAGTCAATAGTAAGAACATTTAAAAATGCTTGGGACAAACATAGTTGCATACTCTTTTCAAAAATAAAACAAAAAAAAAAGGGGCACTTTCACACTTGTGCAACCTGAAAGTCACACAACTTGAAGCAAGGACAGTGTAATCTTGAGGTCTATGGACCTCAACTTGCGTCAAAGTCGGACCAAAGTGCAGGGACTGCTTTTAAGTCGCACCGATCTAAAATGGTACTCATTGGAAATAATAGGGTACGACTTGTCATGCGACTTTGCAGTCCCAAGTCGCAGGACAAGTCGCACAAGTGTCAACGGGGCCCAAGTTTTTTTCTGACAATTGAATCATTCAAATAAAGAAAATAAAAAATAATTGCATGCATCCAAATACACAGCAGAAAAATGTATCCTTACCATTACATGTGCGCATCACCATCTTGTCTCTGAATCTGCATCTGAGCTTGCATTCTAGTAATCATTTCCTGCATACGACGAAGCTACAAGACAGAACAAAAAGGTCATCAAACTACTAAAGCTATGCATTTTCTTGTAGAATGTAAAAACTGGTCATACTCTGTTTAAATTATTGCTGGGCATATGCAGCTTGACTTTTTTAAAGCAAAATTTTAGTAGTGCTTGCGTCAGGGCATACTACAGGGCAGAGGTTGGAAAATGAGGGACGATTAGTCACTCAGAGGAGAGAAATCGGATACATGACAGACACATGCAGCAGGTAACATTCCTACAGTGTGATGCAGCACCAAGAAAGCTTTAGTAAATTAGAAAGTGTATTGTACCTTTCACCTCAATACACTCTCTAAGGGCCGGTTCACACTACTGCGACTTCAAAATCGCACGATTTTAGCGTGATTTCAGGGAATGCCAATCTATAGAGCTGAATTTGCATCGCACATGGATCAAACTCGCACAGGACCCTTTAACGCAGCTTAAATTCGCAACGCATTGATGTGAATGGCACTCATGGAAAACTAGGTTAGTAAAATGACTTGCGAATTTGATCCGTTGCTATTGCTCAAATTCGCAATAGAATTCGCAGCAGTGTGAACTGCTTAGCATCAGAATAGCAGATCAAGCACCCCCTTATGACAAACCTTAGTATGGGGCCCAATATACCAGCATCCTGATGAGAAGCTCAGGTAGCTACTGGTTTGCAAGTAACCGAATTAGGAATTGCAGATCTTGGCTTTTAAAGCCACTGAGAAATCTATTGACCGCCTTGTGTGACCATCATAGATGGAGCAATTTTCTTTCCTGCAACCATTCACCTCAAATCCCTCCTATGGAGCCAGTGTTCTCCCGCAGGGAGAACACAGTGATTATTCCTAGTGGCTATAACAGCCACTAGCAATAATCACATGTACAATGCGACAGGCTGTACCCATCTAATCTTGGCCGATTCAGCTTAAAGTGGCACTAAAGGTTCCCGTTTTTTTTTTTTTAAATAACCAGCATGTCATACTTACCTCCACTGTGCAGTTCGTTTTGCATAGAGTGGCCCAGATCCACCTGTTGCGGGGTCCCACGGCGGCTCTTGCGGCTCCTCCCTGCATTAGAGAAACCCCTCTGGGAAGCTCTCTCCCGAGGGGGTTACCTTGCAGGCACGCTCCTGTGTCCATAGACGCAGAGTGTATGACTCGGCCCTGCATCATTGGATTTGATTGACAGCAGCGGGAGCCAATGGCTGCGCTATCAATCTATCCAATCAAAGACGGGACTCCAAGGAGAGAAGGATGGCGGGGACACGCCCACAGAAATTCGGGGGGGGGGGGGCGGACACTGCAAGGTGTTTTTTCATAGGATGCATTAAGGTGAAAAACAAAAAATCACGTAGGTTTACAACCCCTTTAATGTGTGCCTGACAATTAAGCACGGAGGGGGGTTGCCCTAGCAAGCAGCACACTTGCAGCCAGTAGCTGCATTTGCGTCTTTTACTTTTCTATGAAAAAAAGGGAGCAGGTATAGTCCCCCCTGTCAGAACACAATAGAACAGTAGGGGAGATCGATGTACTATCAGCTTGTTAGTACAACGGCTCTGACCTGAGCTGTCAGTTTCTTTTGTTCAACCTGCCAAGTTGAACGGGAAAAGAAAAAAAAAAAAAAGAAGAAGTAGTGCGTGCAAGGCTTAACGTGGATGTAAATTTGATTCATGAAATTTGACCTAAGCGCATAGCTGTAGTGCTTACTTATCTCTGTTCAAAGCCCTGAGTCCCATGTTTTTCTGCCGCTTGGTTCTTCGGTTATCAGCACGATAACTTTTGACAAGTTCACAGGACACAGGAGATAAAAACTAGCCTGAAATTTGTGTCGGGGTGGGTGCTATGAATAGAATAGCAGAGAGCTTGTCTATTCACAGCTCTGCAAATCCTTCCTTCCTTTGCCCATGTGGAGAGGGGGGGGGGGGATGCCTTTCCTCCAATCAGCTGTCACACAATTTATGCCAAGACTTCACTCCCAGTGATGAACAGGAAGAAAAAAAATTCTAAACAGTATGTGCACTTTATAAAGAATTTAGCAAGCTGAAGACAGCAGATATACAAGTAAAACTTATGTAGGGAGATTTCATCCCTGTGTATCAACTGAAGCTGTTCACTTCACTGGGTATATGTGAGGGTTTACATCCACTTTAAATTTAACAAGGTTATTCAGAATGCAATCATTTGAGAAATTCTCACCTCAGCTTCTTTTTCCAGCAGTATCTGGTCCTTAGACACCTCCACGTTCTCCATACTGATAGAAAAAAAGAACAGCAGGTAAAATTAAGGTAATCTGATTTGGGAAACCATTCAAAACTTTAAAAGGTAAAGTTCTAAATATTAACAACTTCTATATTCCATCTCAGGGGTCTCCAAACTTTCTAAACAAAGGGCCAGTTTATTGACCTTCAGACTTTAGGGGAGCCAGACCATAAAAGACCGGAGATTAGGTATTTAGAGGCATCGGCTTACACGAACAGTGTAGGATGGATTCATAAAACATACACAACACACACACACACACACACACACACACACACACACACACACACACTATATACGCAAGTATAAGCCGAGTTTTTCAGCCCTTTTTTTAGGCTGAAAACGCCCCCCTCGGCTTATACTCGAGTGTGTACCTGATTATCCGTGACATGCATATTCAGACGGCGGGCGTCCAGTGTTAAAAAGTCGCACCTCCTCCTCGTCCTGTTCCGTGATAGGCGGAACACTGAACACAGTGTCTGCTAGGAAATTGAGTGTTCCGCCCATCACGGAACAGGACGAGGCACGACTTTTTAACACTGGACGTCCGCCGTCTGAATATGCATGTCACGGATAATCAGGTACACAGATCGGCAAAGTGAGGCTGCAATGGGCACAGTGAGACGTGCAAATGGGCATTGTTGACCCTCTTTTTAGCTTACAGTAGCTGCTGCATTCTCACCCTAGGCTTTTACTCGAGTCAATACGTTTTCCGATTTTTTTGTGGTAAAATTAGGTGCCTCGGCTTATACTCGAATATTATATATATATATATATATATATATATTTATTTATTTATTATCTCAGTAAAAAAATATGAAATGAAAGTAAAAAATTTTTTCCAGCCATGCCTATTTTTACTTCAAGTTTGACGTAAAGGCAGGCAGTTTTATACTGTATATTCAAAACGTAGTGTTTGTATGCTATTAGGTCATACTTCTTTCCCATACAGCATGCATTACGTTTTTACTGACTGGCAATCGGGAAATTATGCCAATTTCCAGAAAGATTATAAGCTGTCAAAACCTAACACAAGTCTATGTGGCTGCTCTGCTTGTTCTATGTACTTCAGCTGAGGATCCAAAATACATAAATTATTAGCATTACTGAACTTCAGGAGCTCAGTTACAAACACGGACATAAGCTGATGGTCACTGTAAGGTTGGCTAAACTTTAGCCCCAGTTAGGCTCTAACCTCTTACACTGCTAACAGCACAACACAGCCCTGCCAATACATGAATTCTGAAAATATTCATTTTGTAGCAATCCTTTCTCAAAGCTTACTTTGCAAAATAAACGCTCCTAATATTGCCGTAAAGAAGGATACCAAAAAATTATGGCTAGACACATTTAACAGGAAAAGAATCAGCATACCACATAGCCAATGTTTACACCCATTTGATATAAGTGTGCCAATACCGTACCTGCCACCACCTTTTTTGAGGCGCTCAGAACGAAAGTTTTCATAATGCAAATCCTGAGTGACCTCTTGAAGATCTTGCATGTGTGTGCTGAAAAAAAAAAAAAAAAATACATTGCACTTTAAAGCCAGAAAGCCACAAAAGGTTTGTATTCAGCAGAACAGCTTTGTTTTTTAAATGACAGGTGTTTCTGACTTCGATCACTTTTCATCATATTTTCCATAATTCTACCACAAATCTAAAAATCACTTTATTGTAGGAGTCTGGTCATTGAAACAATGACCCCTACCTCCTTTTTATAAGGCATTATGCAGGATTTACTAATGGTCTGTTAAAAATATTTAAGCCTGAAAAATGACACAATGCATTGTTTCAGTAACTGGCAAAAGGTTCACACACTCTGCGCTATACTATAGAAGAGAGAGAGGGAGAGTAAGTTTGGTCACAAAACTTACGCAACAAAAATATCTTGTTGGAAAGCTTCTAACTGAATCATTACAAAAGATACCCATTATACACCAGATGGAGTTTAAAACGTTTTTCAGTCATCCTATTACAGACATGCAGAAGGAAAGGTCAATATTAAAATAGTTGTAACCCCTAACTGGATGACATCTAGTTTACTAAAGCGCTGTGTACCATCAACAATTGCCATATTTTGACACTTTTCATTCTTTTTTGCATCGGAGTGCTGAACTCATTCTGCCCATTTGCAGCCACTTCCTGTTTACAAGCACATGTGCTCAGGCATCAGCTGCATGACATTTCTCAAGCAGGACTTTCTGCTGATGAAACCAGTGGAATATGCCTGTGTAAGTTATGTAGGCCTAGTTGCTCACAGGCTTTAGTGAAAGCGGACGTGCAGGGCAACAATAAGCAACACAATTGGGAAACAAAGCTAAAGCCTTGTCACCCCACAATAGCAAGTGCCTGAGCATGGCTGGACAAATCATGACAATTGTAAGAGGAAGCACACAGTGCCCAAGTGGTTTGTATTACTGCTTTGTGCTCTAGTGTCCCTGAGTTTGATACTACTAAAGAAACACCTTGTGAAATGTATATGTCCTTTAAGTATTTTCATTTTCCCCTTACAATCTAAAACCTACTGGTAAACGAATAGGCACCACCAAAAAATGACTCTCCTGTATGCGCAGATGCAACAGAGCGAAGACTTTGGGGGTTATTTACGAAAGGCAAATCCACTTTGCACTACAAAAGTGCAAAGTGCACTTGAAAATGCACTTGGAAGTGCAGTTGCTGTAGATCTGAGGGGGACATGCAAGGAAAAAAAAAAACAAAAAAAAAAAACACCATTTTAGATTGCACATGATTGGATGATAAAATAAGCAGAGCTTCCCCTCATTTCAGATCTAGCCCTCAGATTTACAGCGACTGTAATTTCAAGCGCACTTTGCACTTGTAGTGCAAAGTGGATTTGCCTTTTGTAAATAACCCCCTTTGTTATAACTTTAAAGGGGTGAGCAAAGAGAGTCTTCTGTGGTGAAGACTTGGTAGTTAAAGCTGAACTCCTTTTCACTAGAACCAAATGGAATGATCAATCCCAGCATAGATCATACCTCTGTACCATGTTGCTCTATTGTCTGCAGATCCCCTGATATTCTGGGTTTAGTTGCGGCTTTGTATCATGTGAAACTCTGTATACCTTGCTGATAGACTCTGTCCCTTCCACAACCACTTCCTGCAGGAGCTAGGGCGGGGGTCAGCAACCTGTAGATCGCAGACAGGTGACTGGTAGATCGCAGTCTGGGCTTGCTGACCCGCCATCCCAAAGCATCAAACAGAGTGCAATGCAGAAGGACTACTTGTAAAGTTGCAGCTGTAGTAGAGAGCAAGCGCTGCATAAGCCGATGGCCTCCTCTGTAGTGCTGGCTCCAGACGCATGTGGAGTGGCCCTATTTACTTGAATGGGTCGTGATTGGCAGGCGGTAGCATGCATCAAAAGGCAACAGGGGGCTTAATTCATGCTGCAGCATGTGTACGCCTTTGGCTGCTGCCTCAACAGCTAAAAGGGGTAGGGACTGGGGCGGTAAAAACTAACTAAACTGCAGGGTTTTTACGTGTGAATGAGCCCCGAGAGTGCTGCTGCCAAATGCAACTAAGGGCTCATTTACAAGTGCTGCTGCTCCTCTAAAAAGTGATCGGAGTGTGTTTGACAGGTGGTGAGGAGGAGACATGTTGCCTCTTCACCACTTGATTTAAACCCATGATCGCTGTGCAATGCACACGTTTGTGACACTGTAGTACAGCAATTACAGGTTTAAAACTGGTGTGAGGAAGTGACATTGCCCGGTGATCTTCTCCCATATCGTTGAGGTAGAACTCCACCTCTTTAAGGTTGCCTACCCCTGAGCCAGAGCCTGCAACACTCCCCTTTGTAATCTTTCAGTCTCTGTAAATGATGCAACTTCCTTCACAGCTCTGATGGTGGGTGGGATGGAATATATCTTTAATAGCATTCAATACCACCCAGTCACACCTACAGGAAGAGTCCAAACATCCCAAGTCGCACCTCACAGACCCCAGCATTATTCAAGAAGGAAACCCCTTCATACAGCCTGTTCTGAAAGCTAGCTGTGCTGCTGCTGGGTTAAATATGCCGACCAGTGTGAACAGGGAAAGTCTCTCCTCAGAACCCTCATCCCAGAGCTCTGCTCTTTGTGAAGTGATTAATTTACATATGAAAGAAACCCCTTCATAATAACCTCCCATAGCCCTTCATCTGTTGTCTTGCAGTAGGCCATTATTCTTTGTCATGCTGCCACCAACATTAAGGCCCAGAAAAACCCACAGTAACCCTAGAACCCACCCACATCCACTCCTAGAACTAGTACAAGTGACTCCCATAGCCCTAAAGCTACATAGGCTCAAAGGATCATGGGACATGTATCAGGACTGGAAAAGGAAGGAACAAGAAGTCAGAGAATGTTGAAATTCAGCCAGGAGGAGGTGTGACATCACAGACACAAGCTGTATACTGTACGGCTAAAAGTAGGAAAGTTACGCACAAACTGACAGTAGGGTTGTGATTCATTTACATGCAAAATCTGTTTTGGGGGCGTAAATCTTGAGATCTTCTTTAAAGTCTTCAAACGATATTAGGAGTCAGCAGTGGGGTTTCACTACAGTCTAGCAAAAAAAAAAAAAAAAAGGGGGGGGGGGAACTATATTTTTAATTTAGCCATATTTCTGGGCACTTAAGACTCCTTTCACCCTGAGGCGCTTTAGCGCTATAAATAGCGCCTCATGCCACCCCAGTGTGAAAGCCCGAGTGCTTTCACACTGGGGTGGTGCGCTTGCGGGACGGTCTGCCAAGTCCCACAAGCAGCATCTTTGGGGCGGTGTATACACTGCTCCTGCACCGCCCTGCCCATTGAAATCAATGAGCAGTGCTGCTGAAGCGCCTGCAAAACGCTTCGGCAGCGACACTTTTAACTCCTTTGGCGTTAAAAGCACCCCGCACAAAGCTGGTAAAGCGCCGCTAAAACTAGTGGTGCTTTACCGCTAACGCTCGGGTGGTCTGAGTGTGAAAGTAGCCTTGGCTAATATTTATACACTAACAGAACATAGCAAGTGTGAAAATGACTGTTACACTTACATAAGCATTGTCCTTAGTTTAAGGAAGTCATTGTGTTCTGGGTTTTCCACTTCCACCACACCCCACGGATACAGGCGACCTCTGACCTTTTTACCTTTTGCCTCAATAAGTTGGTTAGAGCCAACAACAGAGAAGGGAATACTGGCCTACAAAGAATAAAACAAAAGTACAATGTCATTAAGAGTCCTAAATCACAAATTTCTGTTTACCACAACAGCATTTGAATGGGGCCTAAAATAAGGTAGATCTACAACAATGCTCCTTATGGCTCCTACTTTGGATTTGTTATATATTGGTTAATGACCTTCCACTATCAAGCATCAACTAACATCATTCACCATGAGCTAAGGGAGGAGATCACCGTTTGACAGGTAATCTTCCCCCACTTGCGTGGTGCTGTCCCTAAGGAAGTTTGGCCCCCCTCCTCCCTCCCCCGACACCTGGCCAGTTAGAAAGCACAGCGCGCTTCACACATGTGCAGTAGGGAAACTGGCAGTGAAGCCTTATCATGAATGGCGGCAGCAGCACCCAAGAGCCGATCCGAAAATCAGCTGGGGTGTTGACATCGCGGGAACCCTGGACAGGCAAGTGCCCCAATATTAAAAGTAAGCATTACAGCATTTGTAGCTGCTGACTTAGTTTTTTCGTGGGGGAATGGAATTGTTTCACTCGTGACAGTTACCAGCAACAATCATGACGAGATCCTTGTGCTTTTTTCTGCACAAAATGCATGCAGTGTGTTTTTCATGTATTCCAATGGCTCTAGTTCACACCATGCAGTCAGTTTCTGCACCAGAAACTGACCGCATGGTGTGAACTAGAGCCATTGGAATACATGGAAAACACTGCATGCATTTTTTAGCGCAGAAAAAATGCGCACGGAACTGTACGGGACTGCATCTGGTGTGAACCATTAATCATAAACCTGATGAATTAGGAAACCATTTAAAATTATTTTGAATTTACTGTCGGACTTGTGGGCATGGTTTAGGAAGGAGAAACTGTCCGGTAGTTCAAGAGGCAGAGCCAGCAGGAACATAAATTTCACATTAATAACGACGCTACTAAAATGAGTGTGCTGTTCCAGATTCTTCTTGCTGGAGGCTGCAATTTTGCTCAAGCCCAGAGCACCGACCAGCCTTAAATCTTTAGGCTGTCAGCAGACCGGTCTCTACATTTTCAGTACAGTGCTGAAAAATAGAGCGCAACTGAGCATGTGCAGAGCAGGGCAAAACAGTGCATTACTGGATTTTAAACAGCATAGGCACTTTTTTCAATGTTTTACTATACCTGCAAAAGGGGCCCCATCTAAAGACCTTTCACACCAAGGTTGTTTTCAGGCATTTTTGTGCTAAAAATAGCACCCGTAAATCGCCTCTCATGCCTCCCCAGTGTGAAAGCCCAAGTGCTATCACACTGGGGTGGTGCGGTTGCAGGATGAGAAAAAAAAAGTCCTACAAGCAGCATCTTTGGGGAAGTGTAGAAGCGGTGTATACACTGCTCTTACACCGCCCCAGCCCATTGGAATAAATGGGCATTGCTTCGGAAGCGCCTGCAAGGCGATACAACACCGGCGGTTCTAACCCTTTTTTCGGCCACTAGCAGGGGTTAAAAGCACCCCGCTAGCGGCTGAAAAGCGCTGCTAAAACTAGTGGCACTTTACCAATAACGGACCATCCGCCCCAGTGTGAAAGGAGTCAAAGTGATCTCACAGGACTTACATTTTCTGATTAAAGTTTCACTTTAAAGTTACTATTCTGCCTTACCCCAGTACAAGGGCTATGTTATTAATGCAATGCATGTGAACATAATATATGATCAGTTAAAGTTTGAGAAACAGCATACTGTTTGACTGATGGAGTATAAAACAGAAGTCAGAACCAATAAAAACTCTGAGGAGAGAGAAACGAATAAGAAGCTTCTTTACTGGATTTTTACATTTGCAAAGTGTCAAACTTAAACCAAAACTCCAATCAGAACTTTCTTTTTGTTATTATACAGAGAGTAAGGCTAGAACTGCTCTAGTTTTTACTGCTTTTGTGTCTCCGAATTGGGGGGACACACTACCTGTGCAGCAGGAAACAATGGGATCCCTCTTATGTGGAGAGGAAAACAATAGTACATTTATCTTACAGAGCAGGGAAAAAAACGTAGAAACGAAGATTTTTTTTTTTTAAAAAAAGCTTTCTGTCCTAGTGACACTTGCACTCTCATTCATTTTCCTGCTGTCACCAGGATAGAAGGCCAGGGTATATGAGAAGGCGGGCTGCAATGAAATCTTGACAGAAGCTCCGACTATTACTTACTCCATCAAAAAAAATAAAAAGGGGTTGGGTTTTTAGGCATTTGCTAATCTAAGCCTTTTACTCAACTAGTAATTTTTAAATTACTCAACTAGTAACTCAACTAGTAATAGTGCGTGTCTATAAATACAGAAGCCAAGCAAGTTGCTATACACCTTTAAAAGCCTTGTCTGCTCCTTGAAGTCTTCATCTTCATCAGACTCTGCATCTGGGAGGTGATAAATCTTAATTCCACGTTCCTCAATCTCATCCAGAATCTACAAATAGAGGAGAAGTATGGTAACATTGCTGATTACATAGCATGCAACATCGCATCACTAGCATTCAACAGGAACTGTCAAGTAAACAAATTTCTATTCACAATTGTATGCTTATGGAGATGCTTATGGAGGTAAGGAAGTGAGGGGGTAGACACATGAATTCAGATATACAAATAGATTCGTATGTGTTCAAAGTCTTTGGGCTTGAAATAATAGTATTAAAGCATAACCATTTTTACTGATAAAACTAAAAATATGTATAACATGACATAACGAGAAGAATAGTATTATTGTTTCTATTATAAATACACATGGTCCATTTGATTAATAAAAAACTAGAAATTGTAGTACTTGTAAACTGACACTAGATGGCACAACATAAAAAGGAAATAATTTATGCAAGTAATGAAACGGTGGTAACATGCAAGTCATGGCAGATTAAAGACTTCCATTTTATCCAGTCATGTATTGATTTAAATGTACTTGTATGCATTTTAAATAGAACCTCAGGGAGTCTTTGTGCTGGCCTCCTGTAATGGCCACCAAAGGAGCATTTAGACAGAGAATGGGAAAGCCTGTTAATGGAGAATATATTGTACTTTGATCATTCCTCTATGGTTCCCTGCAACACTACCTGTGATGTTGGACAGAGTTAACCTCAACACCCCCCTTTGACACATGGCTGCCCAACACAGCTAGCAAGAAAATGACTGTTCTGATAGCCAGTGCCTGTCTCTGGCTCCCAACACTTACCCAAAGAATGCAGAGAGAGGTGAGGCTAAAAAAGCAGCCATCTCCTTGCTAGCTGCGGTGTTGGACATTCATGCGCCAAGTGGGGGCACTCTGTTCAACAATGCAGCTATTGTTACAGGACATCTTAGGAGACAGAAAAAAAAAGGATAATTCTTCTTTAGGCCAATCAGGCTGTGCTGCATTGCATGGCAGCGCAGTATGGATCTAACAAAGGCAACCTACTGATTAGGAGAGAAGAGAGATTTAACTGACCTAATCAAGGGGTGTAGGCCTCCTCCTAGGACTAGAAAGCTAAATCAATACATATCATTGACCGAATATAGACATGTCTATTTTTGGTAAATGATGTCACCCGGGAGACCCCGCTCCCTTGTTTTACTTTACCAGCAGGGAAGAAGAGATGATATTTGGTGCCAGTGAAGTGACAGATCAGATGTGACAGCGGTTAGCGGGCATTGTTCATCATAAATGATGCAGAACTGCATTGCTAGACAACTGGATTGACAGTGGAGCTACATCATGGGGACTTTTTATTTTATTAAAGGACTTGTCAAATACTGTGCGTATGTTTATTTACTTAACGGGTTTTTTTTTTTTTTTTACACCCATTATTTTTTTACTTTGGGGAATGTGGAATTGAGGGTTCCTCTTATTGTTAAACGGGGCTTCCAGATTCTGATAAGCCTCCTAGGGAAGAGGAAATTCCCAGGGTTAAGGGCAGGTGGTCTTAGGAGGGGGAAGGCCACACACTCGTCCAACATTCCTGGCCAGTCAGGCTGCATACTCGAAAAAGGGTCTGGTATGGAATATGGGGGCACCCACCAAGCCTTTTTTTTGTGGGGTAGCCCTTATAAAACTCATACCAGACCTGAAGGGTCACTGACAGCTGAAAGTGCAGGGCAGGGATCACTGGTTGTTAGGACCCCAATGGGTGTTTGCTTCCTATCAGCAGCCCTGAGCAGAAAGTGGTCACATTTAGCAGAGGTGTGAAGAAGGTTGTTAAATGTTTCACTTCCTGCTGCAGCCACAGACGAACATAGTGATCCACATGGTGTCCAAAAACGCAATCCTGGTTCTGGTGGACCACTATAGTATGGAGATCACGTGGGAATAATAATAAATATTGGACACTGTGTGGATACCGATTTATGCACGTTATTGTCACTATATTATGTTTCTTGGACACTGGTTGTGTTTTTTGTACGTATGGTGTGCATATTTTTTTTTCCCTCAATGAGTTTAATGACAGCTTGGTGACTTAGAGTAATTAGGAGCGCAAAAGTGTTCCGTCACACATGTTCCATCTGCCATTGAAGCGGACAGACTTTTAGATTTCAAAATAGAACACAAGTGCCGTCACCACACTGGTATTCCACCATTTCTTCTGGCCCCATAACAGGTGGTCAGTACCTCTGTATGGACCTGGGGCTGGTAGAAAAATCTGCAGGAGCCTATGTATTGTCCCCACAACGCACTGATTGTGGGTGCAATGCTCTGCAGGCTCCAATGCAAACCTTATGTTGGTGCATTTAGTTTTTGCAAAAGGTGGACGATGCCTTTAAAAGGATAAGTTCACCTTTTGGAACGTTACATGTACCACCTGTATTCCCCCCCTGGCAGCAAGTGAGGCGCCTACTGTCACTATTTGAAAATAACGTGGCCGTGTGGGGCTCTGCGCACACAGCCACGTCATTAATGCAGTTTCCTGTGAATGACAGGAACTACAAGCACCATCAGCCTTTGTGGCTGACGGCTTGTATTTCTAAACGGAATGCGAGGTCGCTGAGGAGTGGCATTGTAGTTCATTCGTAAGCCCTGCAGCTTGCAAACAGATGGCTCGTGTGCAGGTACGGGCTGAAATTTGCAAGGCTTGTTTGCAGGAGTCTGGCATTGCCCCCACTGATCACTGGGGTGCAATGCTTTCCAGGCTCCTTGGGGGGGGGGGGGGGGGGGGGAGGGCACTTTTTTGCCATTCCCCCCAAAAAGTGAACTTATCCTTTATGATGGTATAGAGATTTTGTATACAGAGCTGACTGTGTCCAAAGTCGATTTTCTTTGCAGGTATGGATGCCATTACATGCACATTTGTGAACGTCAGTGAGAATTGTTTCACAGAAAGCAAACTGCATTTTAATTCCCACAGACTGTAAATTTGCAGTTCTTACCCTTCTCTTCAGCCTCTCCCGCTCCTTTAGAGTCAATGTATCGGCTTTGGCAATAACAGGAACAATGTTCACTCTGTTGTGCAAAGCCTTCATAAACTCCACATCCAGGGGCTTCAAGCTGAAGACAGAGGAAACTATATTATAATAATACATATAGGAGAATTTTCAGTTACAACAATCAATTCTATGCGTGTGTTTACATCATCATGTAAACACATATTGACATATGGACATATGGATTTGTGTTTACAGACTTTGTTAATTGAACAGAGAAGTCAACGGCTACTCATTAGTATAAAGGTGACCTGACGATGGAGATGAATATGACCTTTACATACCCGTGGCCAAAGGGGGAGATGAAGTAAAAGCAGCAGTGGACGCGGTTATCCACAATGTGCCGCCGATTTAACCCGCTTTCGTCATGAAGATATCGCTCAAACTGGTCATCCACATAGAAAATAATGGGCCTGAAACTGAAAAATGCAAGAGATATAAAGCTACATTCAGAAAATGCTTTGTTTATATACATGATATCTGCTGTCTGAGGCCACTTCTTGTATCCTTATTTTTCTCATAGAAGGCACATTACTCCTTTCACTACTATAGGAGTCAGCACAAACTGTACTCTCTTGTTCAGGGCACCGCAGAAGGCAATGGGAACTGTGCACAGACAGTACAAGGCACCAGTGATAACCGAACAGCTTTGTTCCCAGAGAACACGGTTTGGGGCTGTCACGTGCTGTCAAATGTATCAAAAAAGCCAGATCTCTAACAGGTTTTTATTGTTGTGCGCCAATTGGTTGAGATTAACTCTCACATACTAGTCACCAGAATAGCAAAATTAAAGCTAAACTCCTGGCAAACCAAAATTAAGCCTATGACGACTTTGAAAAGTTATTTTACTTACCTGATCCTGCAGGCTCCTCTGTGCTGCTAGACCAGTTCCTGCAGCCTTTTCTTCCCTATACTCCTGGGGTTTAAGGTCCTGGATTGGCCATGAGGATGCTGAGGAATAGTCCACAACTAGATCTTAAGATGAATTCCAGGTATGAATAATTTTACACTGTACCTTGGAACAATGCATATACCATATTGAGCCGATTCCCCTGGAAGCTGGAAAACACTGTATTATTAGGCACCTCTACTACAGCAACCTCCACTAGGCTTCTGGGTCCTATGCAGAGCCGTCATCCTGCTTCGCACTGAACAGAGAACGCCTGCTTGGCACGGGCGCCATTCAGAGAGTGCTTTGTATTTTCTCAACAAATGCAAAATGTTTTCGGATTGAATGAAGTAGAGATCCTAATGTCACTTCCCTCAATGCAGAGAATGTACAGCATTTTCTGAAAGGTGCCCATGTTGAGCAGGGGAACTCTTGGGTTCAGTAAGCAGCAGGGCAGCCACTAGGCAGGGGACTGGAAGCTAAAGAAAGGCCCATTTTAGTGATTTTCAGCTTCCAGGGGGATCGGCCAGGATTGGCCATGAGGATGCTGTATATGCATAGTTACATTGTATATGCATAGTTACATTGGTCCAGGCTGGTCCAATGTAAATCTGTATAAAATATCCATACCTGGAATTTATCGTTAAGTGCATTACCACCAAACTGGGATAACTACTTTCGAATTGTTACAGGTTTCCATTTAAAAATAAAAAATCTTATTTAAAATTTGTTTTAGAAATTTACTTGCCCTTTTCTAATATAAAGCCTAAACTGATGTCTTGCCATAATGCAATATGGGCACATTCACCCACTTTCTGCCCAGGCCAATTTTCAGCCTTCAGCGCTGTCGCACGTTGAACGACAATTGCGCGGCCATGCAACACTGTACCCAAATATTTTTTTACATTTTATTTTTTTAAGACAGATAGAGCTTTCTTTTTGCTAAACAAAATGAAAAAAAAGGACTGAGAATTTTGAAAAAAAAATATTTTTAAGTTTGTTATAAAATTTAGCAAATAAGTATTTTTTCTTCTTCACTGATGAGGTTGCACTGATAATCAGGGCACTGGTGATCAGTGCCCTGATTATCTTTGTAAATGTCCCCTGTCACAGGATATCCGGTTATCAGCTTTCCTTTCCTCACATAGTGACAGCGCTGAGGAAAGGAAATTCCAATAATTTGTTTACATGCGATGAGCTGTGATTGCGATGGACACAGTTGATTGCATGGTAAAGGGCAGCTGTGATTGGTCTTTTACCTCAATCCGTTATCAGCTGTGTCCGACAGACACGGCAATCACAGAGCGTGCCCCGAGGGCGCACAGGGGGTGGGATACTGGGGCGACGTCAGTAAGCGCCTTCCCAGAAGTGGGCAACCACACTGTAGCAGTCTTTTGGCTATAGCCCAGACTAAGCATGGTTAGGAGGGGGCTGGAGGGTTAATGTTTACCATAGTAAACCCTGTCTGTAGCATTCTAGCAAATTTAATTATCAGTTGCACACAAACATTTAGTTGGAGGGGGGGGGCTTCAAAATTTGACAGAAAGTGGAACTACACTTTCAAATCTGTTTTTTTATTTTATATAAATAAAACGCTACCTCCTCTGTGTATTGGTTTCACATAGAGCAGCCCAGAGCCTCCTGTTCTCAGGTCCCTCTTTGCTGCTCTTGCCCCCCCCTCCTGTCGAGTGCCCCCACAGCCCAGCAGCTTGCTATGGGGGCACCCAAGCCGAGCTGCAGCTCCGTGTGTCCATTTAGACATGAAGCTGCCGTTCGGCCCTGCCCCCTCTCGCTCCTGATTGGCTAACTGACTTTGATTGACAGCCATGGGAGCCAATGGCACCGGTGCTGTGTCTCAGCCAATCAGGAGGGAGAGTCTCAGATGGCCGAGGAACTTGTGGACATCACTGGACAGAGAGGGGGCTCAGGCAAGTATTAGAGGGTGCTGGGGAGGCTGTTGCACACAGAAGGCTTTTTATCCTAATGAATAGAATGCATTAAGCTAAAATGATCTTCTGCCTTTACAACTCCTTTAAAGTGTATGTATACTTTTAAAATTGCTCCAAAACCCCCAGTAGTCGGTTTGTAAAGGTCTACAGGTTATGGACTTGAAAATCGGATATGGTTTGGTTCAATATTGGTATGCGACAATATTAACCAATATAGCTGCTGACTCTTGCTGTTCTGCTGGCTCATGTTTTGGCACATAGTTCGGTAAATATAAAAAGCGCAGAGCCAGCTGTACACATTGAAAAGACACATCCAGCCTTTGTACATCTGAAAAAGTGAATATCAAAGTTGGAATTTTACAATCTTATCAAATCAAAGAGATGAACAGCTGCAGACAGGTGCTTTCAAGGACCAATAAACTACATTACCAACATCATCATGGCTTTTTAGAACAGAAACATTCTCAGCAGAAAAAGTGAGGAACCGGACTAGTTCCCTAAATCTTTTTCACTGTTTAAATAATGTAGGTCATTGACCTACTACAGCATCCCAGTAATCCACTTCCCCTTTCCTCTGCATGCCATTTATGTGGGAAGTCTCCCCCGCATTTATAAGTCGTGTTCAGAAGCTGCATCCTTCGTATGCATTCAGTCCAGGAACACCAGACAAAACAGGGTTAATATTATTCACTGTCTGACTCTGGGGGCCTCATAGTTCATGAGCTCCAGAACCAAGTACAATTTCTCAAAGCAACTTCCTCCCACAATGTTGCAGCCCTATCCGGAAGAAGATACATCTGCATCACTGGCTGAAGGTTGTGTATACAAGGCATTAAAAGTGTTTGTAAAAAAAGGTAAAAAATAAAAAAAAGCATTGCACTGCTTCTTTAAAGTGACAGTCTTTTTCTTTAATAATAATCAACATGTTATACTTACCTGTTCTGTGCAGTGGTTTTGCACAGAGCAGCCTGGATCCTCTACTTCAGCCCCTCTCTCCTGTCGAGTACCCCCACAGTAAGCAAAGAAACAATATAATAACTGGGAATCTATTATACGGGTACAGGATAGTACCATAGGTACTCATCCACTCAATGTAGATAAACAAGTGGGGCTCTGACAAAAATCAGCATACGACAATGGAACTAAACTGTGAAAAAAAAAAAAAAAAAAAAGAGAGAAAAAAGAAAGAGAAAAAGAAAAAAAAGAAAAAGAAAAAGAAGAAGAGTATAGCACAAAGCACCACAGGGATAAAAGCACCAAGCAACATAGGTACACTCGAAAAATTAGATTATATTATGATGTGGTTAAATGTGAACATAAATTGTCAATGAAAACCAGTTCAGCAGCCGTAGGTCGGAATCAAGATGAGATGCAAATAGCATAAGTGCAGTCCCCCAAAAGTAACTCTGTAGATACCACATTAGCTAATGGGATGAAAGAGTCGCCATACATGCAGCAAGCAGAGGAGATCATGGACACCAAGCTGGTGATGGCTGACGGTAATCCGGCAAAGTATCAGTCAATAGACACCCTACACAGGCACCAGTGTAATAGCCTGCAGACACCCTGGGAAATCACCACTAGGGTGGCGCCTGCAGATGAATATTGAGCCTGTGCTGTACAGGGTATAGTGCAAGAGCCTGGAGTCCATGCAAAGCTGGGGGGTCTCAGCGAAACGCGTTGACATCATGCCCCTGTGCGTCCGACACCGATCTATACCCCCACAACTCTCCATCGCAGCCCGAACGACACAGCGTGGTACCACTTGCCTGACCATAAGCAACGCTGACTCCTAGTCCCGGCCGGCCAGCCCAGCATAGTCCCTCCCCTACATCCCTGGATTGGAACTGTCAGATCTGCGGGAAGCCACATTATTACTAAGAAGGGAGCTGACAGATGGGAACGGGAGCCATTAGAAGTAGAGACTGGTGACACCATTAGCTGACATCTCGCTTTATGGATCCCATCAGCCAAGACATGGACACAGACACGTAAATATACTCTGTTTGCAGCTGCTGTTATTACGTGATGGTGCAGGTGTGATATTCACCTGTAGGCCATTGTACTACACCCTGTATATTAGGGGCTTGATGTCTACCTGCAGGCTCTTGCACTATACCCTGTACACCATGGGATCAATATTCATTTGCAGGCTATTACACTGGTGCCTGTGTAGGGTGTCTGCTGACTGATACTTTGCCGGATGACAGTCAGCCATCACCAGCTTGGTGTCCATGAGCTCCTCCGATTGCTGCTTGTATAGAGACTCTGTAGATACCACATTAGCCAATGGGATGAAAGTGTTACTTTTGGGGGACTGTAGTTGTGCTATTTGCATCCATCTTGATTCCAACCTGCAGCTGCTGAACTAGTTTTCACTGACAATTTATGTTCACATTTAGCCACATCATTTGCTAAATCCATGAATCTCCAATACACAGTTCGGTGCATCCCTTGCCCCCTTTCTTTTTCATCAATACCCTCAGTTTGCCAATGTGATGTGTGGAGTATATGTGGATGATGTCTGGACGCTTCACTTGATTAGACAACATTGTCTTTTTAGATGGTTGTCAGTGGAGGGGTCTGCTTTTTTGTATTGGATCATTCATTTATTTGAATTTTGCAATATTGTTATATTTTTCAAGTGTGCCTATGTTGCTTGGTACTATATCCCTGGCTCTATCTCTGCAGCGTTCTTCCCCACAGTAAGCAGCCTGCTTTGGGGGCACCTGATCCGAGAATGTGTTATTTCCATTCAGACAAAGCCGTGGTTTGGCCCTGCCCTCTCTCTCCTCATTGGCTAAATGACTTTGATGGCCAGTAGCAGAACTTCTGCCTTTACAACCACTTCAAATTATTTACATGTGATCTCTCATGTCTGTGTTGTATTTGTAGCTGCCGATGCTGGGGTGCCTTGAGGTTTCTCCAGGGGGTGCCTTGGCAAAATGCCTAAAAATTGATCAAAAATTGTATACAAGCCAGCAGGTGGATCAAGCCTGCCTTTTAGTTACACAAAACCACAGGTTTTCATTATGCACCATTACGACTTTCTAGACACAGGCATCCTAACAACCAATGATGTCATCAGTTAATGAGGGATGTCTGTTGCCTCCACAGCATCCTTGTTTAACCCCCCTGTGCCCCTCCCTTAGCACTGGGGTGACATTAGCTGACTGATGGAGAGACATTGAGGGAGAATTAAAAACACTGGAATACCAGTCAGTACTAGTGTGCAAAATTGTATTTGCTTTGGAAGAATAAATCGCCTCTAACATTGGGTGTCCTAGGTTTGGATGTTGCTACATTGTGTAAAGCGATTAGAATAGTTTTTTTATATTTTAAAATGGGGTGCCTCAAGATGGCCCATAATTTTAAAAGGATGCCTTGACTGGAAAAAGGTTGATTATGCCTGTGTAGCTCCTCCTACAAGTATACTGACTACGGTAGTATAGCAGCCAAGCCAACTGTGGTCCGTTTATGTCTTGCGTCATCCGCTAAAGATACAGGCGCGCTGTGCAAGATAACAGCATGCCTGTATCTTCTGTAGTCAGTGCAGGGTGCAGTTAGTGCTCTCGGATGAGTAAAGGAGAAAGGGCGGCAATGTTACTTCCAGTACTGACAATGTCCTAACACTAGACACGACCACCGGCAGGTCTGTGCACCGCTGAAGAACCAAGAGCGATCACGTGACCTGCAGGAGGAGGCTGCACAGATTAAGGGCAATTTAAACCAAAAAATTAAAGATCACAGTTCGATCAAGCTTGACTTGACAGATGTGTTGGTAGTATCAAGGGTTACAACCACTTTAATGCAATTATGGGCAACATAAAACTATATAACAAATGACCTGCATTGTATTGGAACATTAGCACACTTGTAGCATACTTACAGTAGTAGTTAAATAATTTCACAATTTGTTTACCAAGCAAACCATTTTAAACACATTTCAGGGAAAACAGTACTGGTTGCCATTAATGGTTTTCTTGCTGAAAATGCCAATTGCCTGTCAGTCAGATGGAGACAAGTATGCAGTCAGTGAACTTTGAATGCTACATTTGCTTACATAGCAAGTAGGGATGAGCTCTGGCGTGTTCGCATTGAACACGTGCAGAGCCCACCAGGATGTCGGCACCGCTCTGCGCTAATGACAGCCAGACAGACATTTCCCAATCTCTGCAGCCGAGCATCGGGAAATGTCTCTCTGCCCGTCATTAGAGCAGAGCGGTGCCGAGATCCTGGCGGGCTCTGCACGTGTTCAATGCGAACACGCCGGAGCTCACCCCTAATAGCAAGTTCCAAGTCAAAACTTCTGAAAGTACTGAAGTCGTAAAAAATACGACACCCAAGCAACTAACATTTTTAGAAGAAAGTCAACAATGTAGACTATGTAATTCTCTGAACACATTTCCTTTAAAAGTAGTAAAGTGCACAGGGAAAAAAAAAAAAAAAAAAAAAAAAAAGGGGGGTGCACATTTGTAGGACTTCCGTTGCAAATTTTATGGATGAATAGTTCCACAAAGCCTGAATCTTTGGTCAGTGAGAGATTGTAAAAACAAACAAACAAACAAACACACACACACACCAATGCTGCAGCTGTCAAACAATCAGAACAATCGCTCAGTTCTCAAGTCTCCTCTGCCCCTCCAGCACTCACTGGAGCACCGGCACGCTGAGGGGCTGAGCTAGCTGCCAGTCAGACATCTGGGCTGATCTCAGCTTTATTGTCGGGATTCCTGCAGAGCCCAGATCGCCTCTGACTTTAGCCCCGTTAGGTGAATCTGGGTCAAAATGCACGCCTGTGACCTACAGGAGAAGTATGGCCAAAAGAGCTTTGGCCAATGGCCATACTTCGCCTTTAAGAATATGTCATATTAAAATGTCCTCAGCTTGATTACAGCTCTACTTTGAATTGTATTCCTAGGTGAACAATGAAATACGTCTGATACTAAGCAACACCTATTATTCGCTACAATAAAATCCTAGATCATGTCTACATGTGCTCATTTTCTCTACAATACATATTAATAAGCACTTTAAGTCTATATATTTATACAATTTATTATGAAGTGACATTTGAATAAATATATTTCTGGTAAAAGGTAGACTTTTCCACAGAAAAAGAAGTCTGTACAGAGCAGAACTGTGAGAACAAAGAAAGAATGTGACCCGCTCAGCAAGTACTGCAAGAAACCTAATGAAAATCAGTCTACAAAAGACTATATACAGATGAAAGTTATCGATAACTTTCTGTACATGGTATTCAATCTGTGTTAAATGTGTTTTTCATGCATCATTAAACTTTTGTATTTTGCACCTCAATTCATTTTTGTCCTCCCGAGCTTCATCTAAAGTCCCAACTTCTTGCTGACATCACTGCTGCTTCATGCCGCAATGGTGCCTTTTTTTCCCAACTTTCTAAATATAAAATGATTGCAATGTTGCCTGAACATTACAGTATTTGCACCTCACCATATGATTATAGCCATTGCCCAAGGCTGCTGTCTAACCAAGATGGAGTAAGAAATAAAAGCTGGTTTATGTGAAGTGACCAATCATAAAATGTTGAAAAATCCCACCCCACCACAATGTTAAATAATTAACCCCCACCCCCCAGCGGTGTTAAGTTTCCATTTCAACGCTGCTTCAACATGTGCTTTAAAGAAGCATGGAACCTGTACTTACCAGTCTTCACAATTCATAGCATCTCCATAGCCTGGAGTGTCAACCACTGTAAGACGAAGCTTTACCCCTCTCTCCTCTATCTCCACAGTAGACGCTTCAATCTCCACTGTACGTTCAATCTTATCTATCACACAGAAATGAGAGCATGTGAGCATGGATGACAGCCAGGCTTCAAGCAAACATGGAACGAGAAAACTGCATATCACAGCATAATGCGATTTAGAACGCATCTTGGCAAGTCAAATAGAGCTACATCAAGCAATATTTGCATTCAACTAATCACTTAGTATAAGCTACAATGTCTTTTCAGAAAAACACCGCATTTTTGTGACCAAAATTAATACAGCCCATAGTTCTAACAAGCACTGATCCGTTTAAAAAAAAAAAAAAGGGGGGGGGGAATGGGAGAACCCGTGTGGTTCCTCAGCATTTTTTAATAGGGTACAACTCAAGGCCGTAAGCAATTTCCTTCCTGTGCTTCAAGTTTTAATAATGATGGAATGGTGGGGGCAAGAATAGCACGGCCCTCACTCAGCAGTGGTGGTCAACTTACAATACAGAGGGCCACAAGTGCAGCTCCTATCCAATGGGCCACACAACAGAATTTGTACTTAAATTACAGATAAAACAGCAGATATACAAATTGAATAC
Source organism: Rana muscosa (assembly GCA_029206835.1). Classification (NCBI taxonomy): domain Eukaryota; kingdom Metazoa; phylum Chordata; class Amphibia; order Anura; family Ranidae; genus Rana; species Rana muscosa. Next base: position 470,862,289 of record CM055121.1, on the reverse strand, counting down.
TGTAGTTGACATGCATTTACTCTTTAAGTGGCAAATATAATGCTATCTTTGTATTGTACGGATAAATGTCATGCTTGTATGTGTGCAGAATTCAAAGTCATTGCTGGAACATGAACATTAATGTGGAAAGGTCTTTTTTTTTTTTTATATTAAGTGAGGCTTAGATTAGGTCAGGAAAAACCTGAACCAGCTCCCCATTTAGCTCTATAGCAGCAGATGACTTACCGTATATACTAGAGTATAAGCCGACCCGAATATAAGCCGAGGCACCTAATTTTACCATAAAAAAAAAAAAAAAAAACCTGGGAAAACTTATTGACTTGAGTATAAGCCTAGGGTGTCCATCTGCATGCCTCACTGTGCCACACTTTGCCTCACTGTGTCCATGACTAGACTGACGTTTAACATGGGAATCTATGGAAGGGGTGCCCGGCTTTGAAAAAACGGTACTCCCCGGCCGTAGGTCCCCCAGACAACAAACTTTGCACACTTATTTCTCCTCTACAAGGGTACATGAGTGCCAAGTTCCGGGTCCAAGGGACCTACGACCAGCCGGTACCGGGTCCCCAAACTCACCAGATAAATTACCATTTAACATTGGAGTCTATGGAAGGGGTGCCCGGCTTTGGAAAAAAAAAAAATAGTATTTTTAAGACCGCTTACCTATAAAATCCTTTTCTTGGAGTACACCACGGGACACAGAGCCAGTCATTACATAATGGGTTAAGGGTCACCAGCGGTGATTGGACACTGGCACAACCAATTGAAGGCAGTTCCCCTCCATATAACCCCTCCCATCAGGGGAGTACCTCAGTTTTTATAGCAAAGCAGTAAGGTTCCCATAAGAAGGGGGGGGGGACCTCCGTGTCCTGTGGTGTACTCCAAGAAAAGGATTTTACAGGTAAGCGGTCTTAAAAATCCTATTTTCTTTATCGTACACCACGGGACACAGAGCCAGTCATTACGTAATGGGACGTCCCAGAGCAATGCTCAAATATGAAGGGTGGGAGACCCAGATCAAACAGGCCGCTTGCGGACAAGAAGCCCTATACTGCTGCCTGCAGCACACTTCGCCCGAAGGCGGAATCCTCATGTCCTTTCACATCTATTTGATAGAATTTGGAAAATGTGTGGACTGAAGACCAAGTTGCAGCTTTACAGATCTGAGCCATCGAAGCCTGGTGATGCACTGCCCATGAAGCACCTATCGCCCTGGTAGAGTGCGCCTTAAACAGAAAAAGGAGGAGTCCTGTTCTTTAAACCATAAGCTTGAACAATTACTTGTCGAATCCACCTGGAAATGGTGGATTTTGATGCCGCTTGACCCTTCTTGGGACCATCTGGCAAAATAAACAAAACATCTGTTTTACGGATCTGAGTGGTTGTCTGCAGATACACCTTTACCGCTCTCACTAGATCTAGAGAGTGCAATAACTTTTCCCCCGCCGTACGCAGGTCCGGAAACAAAGAAGGCAGAACAATGTCTTGATTCAAATGAAAAGCCGACACCACCTTAGGTAAAAAGGCAGGATGGGGTCATAGTACAATTTTGTCTTTGTGGCAAATTAGATAAGGCTCTTTACAAGAAAAAGCTGCTAGTTCTGATACTCTTCTAGCAGAAGAGATAGCAATCAAAAAGGCCAATTTCCTACTTAAAATAATTAAAGGAATATGGCGAATAGGTTCAAAAGGTTGCCTTTGTAACACTGACAATACCAAATTCAAATCCCATGGGCACAAGGGAGACTTAACTGGCGGATTTATCCGTAGTACCCCCTGAATGAACGCCCGAACTAAGGAATGAGATGCCAGCGGTCTTTGAAAGAAGACCGATAGAGCCGATATTTGACCCTTGATGGTACTAAGGGCTAATTTCATATCTACTCCTAACTGGCAAAAAGCAAGAATCCTGCTTGTTTGATATTTGAGGATTCCATCCTCTGGATTCACACCAGGAAACATATGCTTTCCAGACTCTATAGTAGATAAGTCTGGAGGCTGGCTTTCTAGCATGAATGGGCGTAGAAAGAACTGGACCAGAGACCACTCGTTTTTTCAAAATGTGGGTCTCAGCAGCCAGACCGTCAAATTTAGCTTTTGTAAGAAAGGATGGAATACTGGACCCTGCGACAGCAGGTCGTGTCGAAGCGGAAGCTTCCAGGGCCTTCCTATCGCCATCTTTACGATCTCGGCAAACCAAGGCCTCCTGGGCCAATTTGGGGCCACTAGGATTACTGGTATTCCCTCCTTTTTGATCCTGTGAAGTAGTCTTTGTAAGAGAGGGATCGGGGGGAATGCATAGATCAGTGAGAACCAATTCCAGGGAATTATTAGAGCATCTGTCCCGTAGGCTGGAGGATCTCTCGTCCTGGACACAAAGTTGTCCAACTTCTTGTTGAACCTGGACGCTAGCAGGTCTACATCCGGGTTTCCCCATCTCAGACATATGGCCTGAAAGACCTCGGGGTGGAGAGACCACTCTCCTGGTGATAACCGCTGGCGACTCAGATAGTCCGCTTGCCAGTTTTCTATCCCTGGGATGAAGATTGCAGAAAGGCAAGGTACATGATCCTCTGCCCATGCCAAAATCCGATTCACTTCCTGAGCACCCCGACTGCGGGTGCCTCCTTGGTGACTGATGTAAGCTACTGCAGTAGCATTGTCGGATTGAATTAGAACCGGGTGGCCCTGTAACCTGTAAGTCCAGGTTTTGAGGGCTAGATATACCGCCCGGATCTCTAGTACTATGGGAGGAGCTACACGACAGTCACCTGGTGTGCAGCGTTCGGATCTTTCGACCACTCGTCTAATATAGTTTGGTGTTTGGACGGGAGTTTGCGGTGGTTCGATTGCAGTGGAGAGGCAAGCTTACATGGAGGGTGAGACACACGTTTGGTCCGCCGAGACCGCAATACATCGCGGCTGCCTGCTGTATACTTGCCTGGCGTTTGGAGAAGTTTTATTGAAGTGCTTGATTTTGATCTGCCTAATGTGAGTTTAACCAGAGGGTCACTTGTGCTGTGCTATTTTTATTAAAGTTGTGACATACTTCACTATCGGAGATATTTGTTGTTTTTTTTATGTGGGAGACTTGGCTGACCTAATTTCATCTGGACCCGTTTGATACCCTGGGGGGTAATTAAGCTGATTAGCCAAGCATGAGAGTGCGAGGCATATCATATTGGTGAGTGCAAGTCCTTAGGGAGTGGAATCACTGAGCACATTGGTATGGTGAAGGTTTTCAAGCAAACACAGAAAAATACAGTCTACACAATTTTGATTTGAAGCCACCATTTGAATGCAATTTTATTTATGGACTTATTATTTCTTCATAAGTACTTTGTAGCAATTATTTAAAAAAACACTGTTCTGAACGTTATGGACACTTGCTGAGTTTATTATATGCACATTCTTTCACAGGGTGTATATTTATGAATTTATATGTATGCATTTGGTTAGAGAGTGTATATAATTTATAGGTGTGTTATACACTGAGCGCTACTATTTTGGTTATTCAAAATTACTTTTCATTCGGATCTCTAGTACGTTGATAGGCAGAATCTCTTGGGTCTTGGCCCAGGTTCCCTGGGCAGAAGCCTCTTTGATAGGCTGGCATCCGCAGACACCACCTTCCAGGAGAGCGGGAGAAAGGATCTTCCTTTCCGTAAGTTCTTGGCTTTTAACCACCAATTGAAGCTCTGGCGCACTTGAAGACAGGCGCATGGGTAAATCCAGAGCTTGGCTTTTCCTGTTCCAGGCGGCTAAAATATTGCCTTGAAGTTGTCTCAAATGAAACTGGGCGCAAGGGACAGCCTAGAAGGAGGCTACCATCTTCCCCAATAGCCTCATGCAAAGGCGAATAGACGGTCCTTTCTTTGCTTTGACCTTGTGGATCAGGTCTTTCAGAGACTATCTTTGGCTCTGGCAGGAATACCCTGCTTTGGGCTGTGTCTATGATCATGCCCAAATACTCTAACCTTCTTAGGGCTTGTAGAGAGGATTTTTGTAGGTTTACAATCCATCCTAAATGCTCAAGGTACTTTACTGTCGTGAGCACAGCGTGATCTAATCCCTCCCTTGACTGATCCATCACAAGTAGATCGTCTAGATAGGCTGTTACCGCTATGCCCTGTGTCCTTAGATTTGCCAGCAGAGGAGCTAGCACCTTTGTGAATACTCTGGGCGCGGTAGCCATACCAAAGGGCAGGGCCATGAATTGAAAGTGGCGATCTTCTACCGCAAACCTTAGGAATCTATGGTGAGCGGGATGGATAGGTACATGTAAATATGCGTCCTTGATATCTATGGACGCCATGAATTCTCCGCCTTGTAGGGTGGCGACCACGGATCTAATCGTTTCCATTCGGAAATGGTGAATGTTCAGAAACCGATTTAGAGAGCTTAGATCCAGGATGGGTCTGACGTCTCCATTTGGTTTTGGAATCACAAAGAGGTTTGAGTAGAAACCTGAACCTTGCTCTTTTAGGGGTACTTCTGTAACCACCCCTTGAGACAGTAAGTGATCCAAACCTTTGTGGATCTTTGGAGAGTCTTGAACTTCGGAACTGAGAAGATGGGATCTCTCGAAATTCCAGTCTGTACCCTGAAGATATTGTGGATACAACCCACTTGTCCTAGGTTTCTGTCCGCCAAGTCACTGAAAACTGACAAAGCCTTCCCCCCACTCGACCGAGCGGGGGCGCCCCTTCACTGAGAGGCTTTGGGGGTCTTGCTTATTAGCTCTTGCACCCCACGGCTTCTTGTTCTTCTGAGCCTGATTTCCTTTGGCTTTTGTGGGTGGCTGAAAATGCCGTCGCCACTGGCCGGAGGCAGGTTTCCCTGGAGCTGGGGAAAGAGCGTTTAAAACAAGGCCTTTTGTTTTTCTCTCAGGTAAAAGTGGTTTTACCGCTTGATATCTTTTGGATATATTTTTCTAGATCCTCCCCGAATAGGTGTTCGCCATGGAAGGGAAAACTGGCCAAAAGTCTTTTGCATGGGGCTTCTGCTGACCAATGCTTTAACCAAAGAACTCTGCGCATATGCACCAGCTGGAGTGTCCACTGTAAAACATAAGGCTTTAGGCAAATTCTCCCAAAATTTGGCTTGTTCCGGAGGCAGATGCTTCAGCCCCTGTTTTACCTGTTTGATGACCTGACACATACCGACTGCTGCTACAGCAGGTTGGGTAACTGAGCCGGCCAAAAGAAAAGAAGATATAAGTAAAGATTCCAACTTCTTCTCCGAAAGATCTTTAAAACACTTGTACATTGTCCACCGGACACGTCAGGTTCTTATTTATACAAGAAATAGCTGCATCTACAGAAGGCAGGCTCCATTTCTTTGAAAACTTCTCCTCCATAGGATAAAGAATGTCAAACTTCTTTGGAGGTGAGAAATGCTTATCTGGGTGTTGCCAGTCTGCGTACATTAGATCCTCTAGTAATGGATGAACCGGGAAAGAGCATGCACCCTGCAGGGATCTTAATGAACCTAGGGAGGAGACAGGTGATTCTGTTACCTCCCTAGGTGCCAAATGCAGATCGCACTGTTCCAGCATAACATTGCACCTGCGACTTCAAAATCTGGGATGCAGAGAAAGGCTCATCTGATATCCCTGATTCGTCTGACTCCTCATCCTCTGCTGGTGTAGCATCATCTTCATCCTCCTCAACCTCAGATCCTTCTGCAGGGAGGTCAACAACCGAAGGAGATCTGCTTCGCTTATTGTCCTTTCTAGAAGACTTAGCGATTAAAGTAGCAATTCTCTCTTCTAGGTTATTTAGGGCTGACCGACAGTGTCTTCAGTGACATATGCAGGCCAAGGCTTCACTGGGGAAGCCGCCATACCTGCTAGTGGTAATGACTCATCCTGTACAGCTGCGTCAGGTAATACAGGAGAGGAAGGTACAGAGTTAGCACGGCTAGGGCCTCCTGTCTCATAAAAAAGCACCGCAGCCTCTTTTTTGTCAGAATTTCTTCCCCTGGAAGGCATACTGCTAAGAAAAAAACCAAGGTACAAAAAAGCATCTATTACTGTGCTAAGTTTAGCAATTTACATCAAGTATGCAACTTTAAAACACACAGTTTCATGCACAAAGTGGGTGCCTGTCTAGGAAGTACCCAGCCTAACCACATGGAGTCTTACGTCCCTGTAATGCTGCTGTATCCCAACAGAGAGAGCGCTTGCTGGTCACTGCAGACATTTTTGTCTTAAATTTCGCGCTGTTTTCGCGTGCCTATTTGCGACCTCCTGCTGCCGATAAAGCGCGCTCCCGCGAGCGCGCATGGCTCTAAAGCTAAATCGCGGCGGCTATGGTGAAAGGGAAGCTCCCTCTCACCAATCCCTCATATCCAACTTTACCTTCTTCTGTAGGTGTCTGGTCGGCCATTCGAGAGGAGGAGGGAGGTGCCCAAGCAAGACTCTGCAGCAGAGGGACACAGTGTACTTGTCCAGGAAAGACACTGACCAGAGCAAGGCGAGTAAACACTCAGCTCTTTACTCCCCCCAGTGGTGGCATAAAAGAAGACATCCACTGTATATTTTTGGAAAGGTCCTTGAACTTAGTTTAGGACTCTAACCTCTTACCTTTATCCTCGCCGCAGGTTTTTTTCTGCTGAAATTTTCAGACAGATACCAAGCTTCACCCATCACGGCGGGCTATGTGTGCCAACCTTCAGGGATATGGGTTCCTATTTAAAGGATACCTCTCCCCTGGGCCTTGTAAAAGACTCTTACCAGGACTTTTAGCGAAGTAGCGAAAGTGCTGGATCTTAGAGCCCAGTCCTCCAAAGAGAGACATTACAGGCGACGCCTCGTGCATGAGGCCCGGATCCTATCCAGTTTAGGCTTAATCTTTAGGCGTCTTGGATGGGTCCGAAAGCATAGCTTTTACCCCCAGAGGGTCTCCTTGGCAGAGCTTTCCTTTAGCACATCCTATCGCGTCCAACACCTTTAGACACTGGCGAAAAAACTGAGGTACTCCCCTGATGGGAGGGGTTATATGGAGGGGAACTGCCTTCAATTGGTTGTGCCAGTGTCCAATCACCGCTGGTGACCCTTAACCCATTATGTAATGACTGGCTCTGTGTCCCGCGATGTACGATAAAGAAATTGTTACTCCCCGGCCGTAGGTACCCCGGACAACAAACGTTGCACACTTGTAGAGGAAGAGTGGGGCTACATGTGTGCCAAGTTTGGGGTCCAGGGAACCTACAGCCGGCCGGTACTGGGTCCGCAAATTCCGGGAGATCAGGCGCAAAAAGGTGACTCGAGTATAAGCCGAGGGGGGCATTTTCAGCAAAAAAAAAAAAAAAGTGCTGAAAGAAACTTATACTCGAGTATATACGGTATAATTGTGACTAATTGCTAGCTAGATCAGCTCTGCTTTAGACAATGACCTGAAGTACAGTGACATCACATGTAAACATTGTATAGGATTTTCGATTTTGTAGGTTTACATCCATCAGTAAAGTTGTTCTCATTTCTTTCCAAGTTTATTTAGGGAATTTTACTGACAGAACAATTAATCTGTTTTGTGTTGAAAGCATAAAAATAAATAAAAATAATTATTATGAGCAACAACTAAAAATGGTTGTTTAGTTATAGATGAGCATTTTAATGGAGAAGTACAGCCAAAGTTAGTTTGGCTGTACTTTTGGTGGATCACAGTTTGTTCTGCACTCCTGTAAATAGTTTTCAGCAGAAAGTGGGCTGAAGCCCACTGTCAGTTGACGTCACAGACCCAGTCCCAGGCTCGGAAAAGATCGCCACCATATGGTCGGGATCTGCCCACATGCCTGGACTGGCAGCCAATGCTGCATCCACCAAGGGAAGTAGGATTCTAAAATATAAAAAATTCCCTTACTTCCGTTTTAACATTGAGACAGTATGGCGATACTGAAAAATCAGACAATACCTGAAGGGAAAAAAAAAAAAATCCTTTCCACATACTTTTCCTCTGGGTTAAAACCAATTGGTAATTGTTTAAGATTACTCCACACGCATTAAAAATTTGTTGTATGTAACAAAGACATTTTTAGAAAAAAACAACTTCCACTAGTGATCTTAGAGCATATCCCAGGCTTTAGGAAATGTTCCCCCATCTGGACTTTTGCAATGTCCAAGTGTTGCAATCTACAACTTCGACTGGAATGTCTGGAGGCTACCGCCACTAAGCATTTTAGTCTACAAAGTGGACTGGGATATCAGAAGGCTACAACCACCACCAGTGACTTTTATATGGCTATATCTATCCTGCTGCATTTATTAAGGCTGCCACTAAAACCTCTGTTCCCCTTTCATGTGTCCCAAGTCTCTAATGCAAATCCTAATTTTAGGCAACCAGCCCACCAAGAAATTCCACACACAGGGGTCCAGAAAAGGATCACCAGAATGCACAATTGTTGACATTCTGTTAACTAAAAACGGTCACTAGGATGAGCCTATAGTCATATATACAGAACCATTAGTTAGCAGAAGGAATACAATTTTCTAACCAATATTGTGTTTACGTCTATGGGCTCCATGCACTTCTCTCTGATGCATAACTTTGATATGCTCCAATCAGCGGCAGTAGCCGTTCCTAAAATTTGCAGCTCGGCTTGGGTACCCCCATAGCAAGCCGCTTGCTGTTGTGGCACTCGACAGGTGGGGGGGGGGCCCAGGAGCAGCACAGAGGGACTTGAGAAAAGGAGGATCGGGGGTGCCCTGTGTAAAACCAACTGCACAGAGCAGGCAAGTATATTATGTTTTTTTTTTTTTTTTTAAATAACAAAGGGGAAAGAAAACGAGCCTTTACAAATCACTTTAAACTATTCTGAATTGCAGACACATTGACACATATGACCATTAATATTGCTTTGCATGGTATGATGTAGCTTTTAATATATCTGAAATAAAAATACAGTTCAATCACCTGCTGCACCGGGCACCACACGCTCAGGATACAAGTCAGTTAGGAAGAGGCTGTTAATAAGCGTTGATTTCCCGAGACCAGATTCACCTGAAAAAAAACCACCATGAAATTACAGAATGAACTTTTTTAATGATTCAGCCAAGTATTGTGGTTTATTGGGGATAGGGAAAGAATGGAGGGAAGTGTTAACCATATACAGCAATCTGCCTATCCATGCCAGTTTTACCATGGTTGTCTTTGCGGTGAATACAAAAAGGTGCCAACTTTCAAATGTGTGTCATATTTAATGACCGCAAAAAGCGTTGCTTACTGAATACCAATTATACATAAAAGTAGGTTCCACAAATATGATATGAAAGGTAGTAAATTGGTGGACATGTGAGAATTGCTGGCAGTGACTATAACTGACCATCTTATTTAATGGGCTTCTGGGATAGTGACAATTAACCAAGACATTTTGCATTCAGTGACCACCATTATGGATGCCCAATGATCCATGTGTTTTGCAAGCCTCCTTTCCCAGTGGACGCCTTGTACGACGAAACGCAGCGTCGGGTGGAGTTGTCGATCGGGACGTCACTACGCTACAGCTGACGGGTGTACATCACAGCAGCTGAGTACGATCCGTGTTTGAATTTGCCGCTTTTCCTCTGTAATATTTCATGTGAAGCGTTCCTGTTTTGCCCAAACTAAATAAAGGGTATCTTCCTTTTAACAAAAGATATTGCACCATGAAGTTTTTTCTTTTATTACCCCAACATCGTTTCCTGCTCCATGAGTGAAGGGGGTTTTTTCCTCAACACCCTGCTCTGAAGGCTTTGGAGGATCGGGACACCAGGTGGTCGGTGGCGTGTGGCCAGCGGTTTATCGGTGGACATCTGTACTTACGAATGAGCCCTTTAAGATCTCCGTCATAGAGATCCACCAGAGTTGGTAAGCCTCCATTGCCTTTATTATCTACCTGAGCAAGTTGGAAAAGTGATCGTCCCATTATCAAGATAAGGCGTGTTTTTGATGCAAACCATCAGAAGTGATCCAACTTTTTTTCCCATGAACTTTGAAACACCTGAACTGTTTTTGCAAATATTATATCACTTTTAGAGGATTATATATTCTTTTAGTAGTTGTTTTTATGCACCTTTTCATTTTTCAATTATTATGGTACACTTGTAGGACAATTTTCATTGTCCTCTATTTGTATGAGTTTTCTCATGCATACTTTTATTCATATGGTTTATCACTGTGTTGGCTCACTTAATAGGTTGCGCATTGATTATTATCACAGCTGTTTAGTTTGCAGCACCTGTCACATTTTTATTTAGTTTTTATACGTATGTTAGTTTGCACACATTTTTACCATTGGGTAGGTTAGCGCGGATTACTTTTTTACCAGTGACTATAACTGACCATCTTATTTAATGGGCTTCTGGGATAGTGACAATTAACCAAGAGCTTTTGCATTCAGTGACCACCATTATGGATGCCCCATGATCCATGTGTTTTGCAAGCGTCATATCATTACAAAACTGCGATTAGTCGCAGTCAGTTGCTGACATCTTCAGCCATTCAAATCCATCTATGAGAAATCATCATTTAGAAGGGTCCACTTTCCACAAAGATACCTGTATAGACCTATAGGATACTCTTGTCTGCTTATAATAAATGCAGAGTTATTAGGAACCTTATGAAATCGTTAATGAACTTCTGGCGTATCTAACAATCTGATTTTATGTTTAACTTTTTAAATAACTTTGTAGGATTTTAGGATTTGATACGTTTAAAAAAGGTAAGCTACATATAGAGTACCACTACATTAAAACAAATTCACAGGGGACATCTACTCATTATTCTGGAACTAGATGTCCTCAGTCTGATGGCCAGTATTATTCAACCTGCTTTCTCTGAGCCCAGGTCCTCCAGGACCGGTCCCCAGCTTGTTACTGGACAGTGAAAAGAGAAGCAGCGCAGTATTGAGCTCATCTCTCTGGCACACAGATTTCTACTTCTATCAGCACGATTCTTGTCAGTAGATGAACTGCTTGGCTTCTTGTGTTGCTTTTTCGCTCACACTTTTAGATCTGCCTAAAACTCAACCGTAAATCTCAATTTCATTGGAGATTTATTTTCCAGTTCCTAGTCTGTTAACACAATAGAATGTAATGAGAAGTCCTACCCTTCACCACTCTTAATAATAATAATAATAATAATAATAATAATAATAATAATAATAATAATTTATTATTTTATCCATTCCCATGTCCCTGCTGAAGAGTTTTTATTCACCTATCCCTTTCACAATCAGACTTGAAGGGATATTCCTCCAATGAATATAAAATTGCAGCAAATCTGAAATAGGTCATAAACCATTTCAAAAAAGAAGAAAAAAAATAATAATAATTTGCACATACGTCTATGTGAGTTTAACTTCTCAAATTTAGAACAAAGCTCTCATTCTTACTGTACGCCTCGTCACAATTCACTCTAAAATTGTGCAACACCAATTGTACAGATTTTGCCTTTGGAGATAATAGCCATTCATATACCAGAGGAAAAAGAGAACTACGTGATTTACAGCATTACACAGGTTAAACTGTAAGGGTATGTTCAGATGGGAAGTTCACAAGCTGTCCGCACGTTATATACTCAGTAACACCAGTTGGCAGCTGTTATATGATGAAGCTATAACAAAAAGAATCATGCATGTCTGTTTACCTAGTTCTAGTGCTCAGCAAAAAAAAAAAAAAAAAAACCCACAGGCCTCAAGTTTATGAAAAAACATAAAGTTAGCGCTTAGTGGAAAAGTAAAGCAAACAGCAGCTAGTGCTAAAAGGAGGTCAATAAACCAAACCTTCCTGGTAAAATAAGTTTGACCCTTGAGGATGCACCAGAGCGTGCAACCCGTTGGATGCAGCTAAAAAAGTGCTGAAGTCTTGCTGCCACATGGTTTTCCACCTGCGGCTCATGGGAGGTGTTTTTGGCGCCAGACGCTGGACGACTTGGTCGCTCGGGTATTGGCATCTCCCCCTCACCTTGCACGCTAGCGTGACGTTTGGGTCCTTATAGGTCTCATTTGGGGTGGCTCATCCATCCCGTTGGTTCTCCCTCACCGTATGGTTAGCACTTACCACTTTACATCATGGCTCCCGGAAGATGCCCTTATGGGAGCTTCCAGCTATCAATGTTGCACTTTCGCTACATGGTGGTTGTGAGTATTATTTAGAAAAGGGGATATCCCTGATTTATACTTATTTTTTCTGTTCCTTCCCTTATAAAAGGCAGTGGCTTAGAAAACCATATGTTCCATTTCAGATAAACACACTTTTGCTCCTGAAGAGTGGATATAAATACTCCACGAAACGCGTTGAGCCTCTGTACATGCAATGTTCAAACCGATCATGTATTGAATTCTATTCATATGAATATTTGTATAATATTACAATCAATATTTTCCTGTGCAATAGGAAGTTCCACAGGTGGTGTAGTCCTAATCCCTCTCCACTGTCATGTATTATCATGTTCCTATATGTATATAGATGAAGTATATTGTGACATTTTATTAACTTGTATGAATTTATTATTATGATATACATTAAATATACCATGTTTTGACCCCTCACTATTGACTGCATGCTTCATTCAAAGTCCCGCCTTTTTTATTTTCTCGTGAATTATTTGTTTGCAAATTTCAGTTTGGGTCAGGTTAGGCTGCAGTTGGGCTTTAAAGAGAAAATTTCAAGGCAAAAATAAGTTTTCTAGTTTTGGAGTGTGGAAGGATTAGAACCCCTGTACAGCTATTCAGAGTTTGGGATATTTCTTCACTTCCTATTGTGCTTTCAATGGATTCAAGAAACAGTGAGGGAAAAATTTACAATAGGGACTTTCCTTAACCTACTAAAAATTAGAAAAAAATTAGGGCATATCACTCCAGCGTTGGCCTGGCACAGCAGTAAAAACCTGGTCAGGGTTGTACCCTTCTCTACGCTATCCGAAATATAAAAATAAAAAAAAGTTTGGCTGAATATACATGTTTCAAACGGACGTTCTTTACCACATGATTAGCCGTGTCTAATCACGGCTGATCAGTGAAAACAGGAAGAGCAGTTTATCGGCCTTTCCTCGCGCGTGGCTGACAGGCGCTGATTGTTTATCAGCGCAACCTCCCCACGGATACGTACACTGTACCACCAGGGATGGCCAGCACACATAGATGACCAGGTATGCCCCCCCATGGCCATCAGGGATGCCACACAGTGCCCTAAAAGATGCCAATCAGTTCCCAGAAATGGTGCCAGACAGTGCCCACAACAAATGCCTGCCAGATGTCTCATCAGTGCAACATTTCAGTGAAGGAGAAAAAAAAAAAAACTTATTTACAACATTTTATAACAAACAAAAGAAAAAAAAAAAAAAAAAAGTTTCTACATTTTTAAATTTGTTGCGCAAAAAACAAAAACCCCAGCAGTGATCAAATACCACCAAAAGAAAGCTCTATTTATAGGAACAAAATGAGGAGAGGGAGAACGGGGAGATGCCTATGTAAACAAGGCATTTCCCTGTTCTGCCTAGTTACATGACAGGGATCTACTGCTCCCCGTCATCGGAAGCAGTGATCGCTGTCATGTCAGTGGTAAAAATAAGAGTACATGTACATACATAGCTGTTCCACATAATTTATATTCATAGTAGGTTCCCTCTCCGTATTGAGTGTTATACACGGGGTGTATATCCACATTTATCAGGGCAACTGAGGAATATTTAGAGGGGTAGTAGGTCCGGTTCGCCTGCCCTACTTTTGGCCTGTTGAGTTATATGTATGTTTTCTTGTGTTCATGTTCTGCTCATGTGTTGGAGGAATCCCTTCCTTATGTTGTGACGCAACTCTGGGATTTACATGTCAATCAATAAAGTCTTTAAAATTAACCGGCTGTGTTGTGGTTGATCCACCATATAAACCCTCGGTTGGAATCTCTTTCCAACACTCGCCCTGTTTTTTGTTCATGTCAGTGGTAGCCCACCCCCCCCCCCACCCCCACAGTTAGAACTCCCTAGGACACACTTAACCCCTTGATCGCCCCCTAGTGTTCAACCCCTTCCCTGCCAGTGTCATTTACACAGTAATCAGTGGCCATTTATAGCACTGATCGCTGTATAAATGACAATGGTCCCTAAATCGTGTCAAACGTGTCCGATGTTTCCTGCCATGTCGCAATCCTGATAAAAAAAAAAGGCAGATCGCCGCCATTACTAGTAAAAAAATAATAAAAAAATGCCCTAAATCTATCTCGTTTTGTAGGCACTATAACTTTTGCGCAAACCAATCAATATACGTTTATTGCGGGGTTTAACAAAAATATGTAGAAGAATACGTATCGGCCTAAACGGAGGAAAAAAAAAGTGTTTTTTATATGGTTTTTATCTTGCATTATGGGTATTATAAATTATTTTTTTGCAAAGAATATCCAGTGGAATCTGCCATGTTAACATTTTCAGGCTGATAAAGTTCTTATATAAACGATTGTTACTCTTTCAGGACAACTCTCAAATTCATCAATTTGTACCTATTCTCATAGTTATGAAAATGGGGTTCTTTTGATATGTTCAAAGATTGTTTGTTTTTTTATATATTTTTTTGTTTGCTTCTTTCACTAACGGTAATTTTTGACGAAAATTGAACTTGAAGTACACAGACAATATTTTTTTCTGTCATTTATCTGATTACTATTTATTTATCAATTTGTTCCACCAGGCATTCCCCTTTTCCAGGTCCATTATTTGACCCACCTGAGTGCAACCATACGGACGCCCGGGGTCCCTCGTGCGACAGTCGTTATGCCAATCAACTGGCCACTTGGGTTCCCCAAAGTCAACCTGCCTGTGCCACCCAGTCTGCAGTCCCACTATTTTTTCCAACACTCTTTTCAGCTCAATTTTCGCTCTGCCAATGCTTCCACACTCGGCTTTTCCCTTTTTCAAAATGGCGCTGCGGACCTCTGCAGCATAGGGGGCGGTGACACACATGTCGTAGGACTAGTGACGCGCTGCGCCATCTGTTGCCCAGGTAACGCACGCTGAATCCCAACCATTGGGCCACGCATGCGCACATGACAGGCCATGAGAACGTCCGCGTCGATGACGTTGCCGCGGCGGGGGTTTAAGTAGCGCGGCGTGTGCCGCCGACAATCTGCCAGGATTCCTCCCCATACTTGGGGAGCTGGATGTACCATTCCTAGCCGTGACATCCGCCAGACTGCCAAACCGAGGTAGGTGTTCATAGATAGCCCATGTCCGCTGTGACTTATGTTTCCATAGCGGATATGGTGCTTATTCTGTTGCCTTTCTTTCCTTTTTCTGACAGTGATTTTGCAACATTTCATCTCCATCGAGTGGTGGTGTCACCACCCCTACTAAGTCCATCTGTCCTTATCACCTGCACTAAATCTCTTCAACAGTAGTGCCATTTCCTTTACAAATACATCAATATTAAATGAGACTATCATTGTATTGGCATATTGGTTGTGACTTGTGTCACCCATATATGGTATGATTTTATGATTTTGTTGAGCTAGTCCATTTTTCCATTTGATTTATAACTTGATTCATTGATTTATAGCCCCCTCTCGCCTGTATTAATTTTACAGGTTGAGCTTTATTATGCTCATAACCCCTTTGATTGTTATCTTGTTGGTGGGTCACTGGATGTGGATAGGTGGTTGCCTGATCGGTGGGAAATGTCGTCTTCTTTAATCCGTGGGATTTGAAAGAATTTTCAGTCTTTGCTCTTGTGATGATTCAATAACCTAGCAAATTGGCGAGTGCACTTTTTTCCAGTTTGGGTCATGATATACTATGCATGTCAATACCTTCCTTTGGAAAAAAATCTTGACGTCATTACAACCAAGCTTTGCTTGAATTGCATTCCTTATATATTTTCCAAATAAACCAATTGCAATGCATTTATTATCTAACCAATCATTATGATAATTTTATGCATTGTGTGCTTTCAGTGTAACCTGCTATAGTTTCAATCACTACTGAGGAAGCTCTGTGTAGCGAAACTAGTCGAGTGACAACCTAGAAGTGATTCGCACATATGGCCATCTAGTCTTACATCTGCAAGGATGGTTATTTTATGCTTATTTGTACTGTAATAAAATTTAGTCTTTTACGATTTTATCTCTGTCTCATTCTCTACCAAGCACCGTAGTTTAAAGTCCCCGGGTACCCAGTGTACCCATTGTTCTCCCCCCTTTTTTCATATTGTTTTTTTAGATATTTTTGGGGGATATTTATTATAGCAAAAAGTAAAAAAATGTTGCCTTTTTTACAAAACTGTCGCTCTTTTTTGTTGATAGCGCAAAAAATAAAAACCGCAGAGGTGATCAAATACCACCAAAAGAAAGCTTTATTTGTGGGGAAAAAAGGACATCAATTTTGTTTGGGTACAACATTGCACGACCGCGCAATTGTCAGCTAAAGCAACGCAGGGCGGAATCGCAAAAAATGCTCTGGTCAGGAAAGGGGGTAAATTCTTCCAGGGCTGAAGTGGTTAAAGCGTTTGCAACCCTAAGAAAAATAAATAAATAATAATTCTGTAAATGGATCCTGTCCCTTTAAAAGCACATTATACAGCACAGTGCTTGTGCTGTGTAATTTGGCCCCCTGTATCACCTGAAATACCTGGCTGATCCTCCCTAGCTATACCCTCCACCCTGTTAACTGACCACAGTTTATCATGGCTGTTCAGCTCTGACACCGTGGCCAGTTTACATGCCTCCGTCATCCACAGCTCTCCTGTCTCTCCCCCCCCCCCTTCCCGACTGTCAGTTCCTGTATGTGTCTCTGAGCCGTCTACGCACGAGCCCCTTCCGCTTTTATGTAGCCATAACACTAAATATTTATGGAAAATAAAGCCTCCAAGTGCTAGTTCACACCAGACGCAGTTCTGTTCGCTTTTTTTCTGCACTACAAATGCATGCACAGTGTTTTCTATGTATTCCAATGGCTCTAGTTCACACCATGCAGTCAGTTTCCGGCGCAGAAACTGACCGAAAACTGACTGCAGAGTGTGAACTAGAGCCATTGGAATACATGGAAAACACTGTGCATTCATTCTGTGCAGAAAAAAAGCGAACGGAACTGCGTCTGGTGTGAACTAGCACTTAATGTCATTTTGTAGAGCCCTTCAGGCCTGTCACATGACTCCCGGCCGCAACCTCCTCCCCCATCTAAGGGCTACAGCGGGAGGGGATGAGCAGACAAAACAGCGGTCACATAACCTCCCAGGCGGACGTCAGAGGGAGAACTCAGCCCCTCCCGCTCTAGCCCGTACATCGGCGTACAATAGCAGCTGGGAGTCACGTGACCGGCCTGAAGACACAGGAAAAACTGTATTTAGAGGCTTCCATTTACACAAATATTTACACTGACTGTTATGGCTGCATAAAAAAACAAAAACAAAAAAAAAAACAAAAACAAAAGGAGGCTGGCAGTGACAGTTTTTAGAAGGGTTACAAACCCTTTAATGCCTTGTCAAAGCTTGCTGTTCACACTGCTCTTATACAAGCTGAAGCCCGTGTGAAACAGGTCGAAGGGCTGCGAAGGACTATTCAACCAAGCAATTTCTTTTTCCTTCTTCAGGAGGTCCCAACCTCTTTTAGTAAAGAAGAATGCATATACTGGACCAGAGGTCTGTAAACTGCTTTACCTATCTTTTTATTTATTACATTTTTTTTTTTAAATGGAATTAGGCTTGCAACATGCTGTAGAACACTTACCTACGACCATCAGTGTAAACTCAAATCCCTTCCTTACAGACTTACGATGAACCTGATTCGGGAGATTCGCAAATCCAACATACCCCGGAGTCTCTGGGTTTGTGAACTGAGCCTGCTGGTGGGATGAAAATAAAATAAAAAGGATTTTTTGTTCTTGCTGATAAAAATCAAGAAAAATACAGTAAACGAAAAATGTTTTGATGGGATGGTATGAACCCCATTACATTCTGCAAGTAGACTTTGATCTATCCAGACACAGTAAATATTCTCCAATGTTTGAATACTACTGAGCAAAACACAGGTGCAGGGAGGTTTTCACTATACAACAGCGGCATTGTGTTTCCAGGAGTAACCTGAAAAGGTCAGAATACAATGGAGAAGATAAACTACAGCAAGCTCTACAAAGTACCTACTGTGCTGCTGCAGCTGAGATTGGGAGGTAGGGGTTTAGCTGCTATGGAACTACACCTGAGAAATGCATGAGTTCTACACACAAACCTGCAAATGAACAATGACACAGGTCTTCTCTAACACACATAGAAATCTATACTGCTGGTTAAAAAGATTTATACATGCAAGCAATACAAAAGTTCAAAAATTCTGTTGAATCTGTTGAAAATGCATAAGGATAATAAAAAGATATTAAGACATAACTCAGATTGTGGCACCACATCCAAGTAAATTAGGAGAACAGAGGTATAAGTGGTAATGGTCTTTGAATTGGTATCCACTGATAGACCCAAAGATTAAGAAAAAGCACTCAATAGGATAAAATTCAAAATTCATTTCAACAGCATATTAAAAAGCATAGAACAAAAGATAGTATCAAAATATGTAAAGACTCTGTTCTATGCCAGGAAGACCATCGTCCTATGCTGGAAGCGGAAGGCCCCTCCCTCTGTAGGTCTATGGAAAACACTTGTAAATAATGTGATACCCTTATACAAAGAGACTTGTGTACATAGAGGCGGTCCGAAAAAATATGACAGGGTCTGGTCTAAATGGTTGGCAGAACCCTCCACTGCGGCAGCAGAATAGGAGGCTTCACTGAATTCTGATACCATCCCTTGAAGTCTTGTTAAACCAACCCTTGCTAGCACAGCAACTTAGGTGAGCTAGTTAACTATCATCCTACCCCTAGAGCATGGATATGCAATTAGCGGACCTCCAGCTGTTGCAAAACTACAAGTCCCATCATGCCTCTGCCTCTGGGTGTCATGCTTGCTGCTGTCACAGTCTCGCTATGCCTCATGGGACTTATAGTTTGGCAACAGCTGGAGGTCCGCTAATTGCATATCCCTGCCCTAGAGCCTGGCCAGCTCATTGATGGTTTATTAGGGTATACGCAAATACTCTTAACATATCTTGGTTCTGTAATTCTACCTTGTGACCCCTGCGCGGGTCCCGCCCATGCTGTTAGCCAGATGTTGGCTGTGCTGTTGTACATTTGTATTGTCTGTTTGTAACAAATAAAAAAAAGATTTTCAAAATAAATATGTAAACACTTAATTATATACAGGATATCATCCCACATGGAATGAACCAATGTGTGTACAGAAAGACACTTGTAGGTATGCCCACAAATGTTATGAGCTAGAAGATTGTGTCAGATGATTTTTCATATCAAGGCACCACCGGATATCAGAGTACCAGGAGATGACTACGCGTTTCGTTTTCATCTTCCTCAAGGGATCCTACTGGTACCAGGTTTAAAAGGTGAGCTTATCCTTTAGTTTAAACCATCCACTAGAATTAAAAAGAAAAACCAGCATGTCCCTTACAAAGTATTCATACTCCCTCAACCCACATTGTATTGCGAATACACAGCTACATGTAGAATGTTCAGGATCTGGCACACTTCTTGGTGCATTAGATACCTGGTCCCCTGCTGTGCTCTGTGGTTCCTTTCGTGGGCCCCTATGTTACTACAGGACATAGTAGTGAGTGACACAGGAACCAGTGGATGGAATCTTTTTTTTTTTTAAACTTTATTTCTTTATTAGATTTTTTTTTCCATAGTTTACAATTGGGAAACAATGTTCCCAAGACTGTCCCACCCCTCCAACAACTTCCCCTCCACTGGTTCGATAGTCTATACGTGCTAGATGTAGCCCCGGGGAGGAACCTGGTGAAGGGGGGACCCCTGAGGTTTACTTATAAAAGCTGGCGTTCTAATACTAAGATTCATACCCTTTCGCAAACTTCATTCATCTGTCAATCCTCAACTTCCACTCCCTTATCCAAGTTTTTCCCTTGGGCCATTGCTCATCCTTTTAGGTATTTTATCTTGCACTTGTTAAGCGTTAGATTCTGATCCCTCTTGCTTCCCACCAGGGTTTCCAAATCCTGTCATATATTGTTAGAGCACCTTGCTTTATATAAACCGATTTCTTTAAGAATTACCCCGTTGATGCTATTCTGCCATTCCTCACTGGACGGGAGCAGTGTTGATTGCCATCTACGGGCGATCAAGATCCTAGCTTGGAATAGGCATCTCATAGCTGCTATTTGGGGGTTGCCCCCTTCCCCCACTAATCCTAATAGGCATTGCTTCGGCCTCAGCTCAATGGAGATCCCAAACACCCTATCAATAGTTTTTACCACCTCCGTCCAGTAGTGGATGGAATCATTGAGCACTGGGCATATTTATAAAATGCATGCAACATTCACCTGTACATTTAGACTTTGGTCAACATCTATTCTTCAATAGGGATAGGTCTCCTACTGTTAGAATCCATTTTACCTAGTGAGGTCACATTTAGTGCTATGCATCATAATTTATCCGAACCACCAAATCATTGCATCTCACAATAAAAAACACAGCACATCGTCTTGTATCCTTAAAGATAAAGACGAAGCAAGCATATGACCCACCATACTAATACCCAGTATGGCAATGGACCTTTTTTTTTTTTAAAAGGGGGATACCCTTTTTCGGAGGACCTCTTTAATATCTTAACCCGATGTAGACTGGCAGAAGGTTCTTCCCCTAGTGATAAACTGCTCAATTAGTCTTTTGGACCACCTGCCTGTTCACGAATGCGTGCATTAAAGCAGGGGTAGGCAACCTGGGGCTCTCCAGCTGTTGTGGAACTACATTTCCCAAGAGGCATCGCAAGGCTGGCAGTTACAATTACTCCCAGAGGCATGATGGGACTTTTAGTTCTGCAACAGCTGGAGGGCCCCAGGTTGCCTACCCCTACATTTAACGATAAGTCCACCCTAATACTAAAATCCCTGCATCTACAGACATCCACGATCTAACACTTACCTATCTAGCCCTGTAAAGAAGAAATCCGTATACATACCTTCATTTTAAAGCCGATCCGACCCGATCCCACACTGAGCTGTGGAGGCGGGTGCAGAGGACACATCTGACAACGGAAGCCCCATAGCAAGTCTATGGGCGACGTCACTCCCCATTTGTTGTCAGCTGTGTCCTCTGCAGAGCTTCCGCTGCTGTAGACCGAATCGGCTTCAAAAAAGTTATATATTAAACGAATCCAGCAATACCTGGACCTTAGTGGAGTAGCGCAGCTCCAATCTACAGATCTTGACTCCTTGAATGCCCCGATCACACAAGAGGAAAATAGAGCAGACCGTCAAATCCCTGTCCAATCGCAAAGGCCCAGGCCCGGATGGCTTCCCTTACAAGTATTACAAGGAATTTCTCCCACTTCTCCTCCCCTACATGTGCAAGCTCTTCAATGCCTTCCTACATGACACACCCGATCCAGAGGGATAAGCAGAGCTCCTTTATCACAGTGATCCCTAAACCGGGGAAAGACCCCTCCCTTTGTGCCAACTATAGGCCAATCGCCCTGCTGAATTCGGACCTTAAAATATTAACTAAACTCCTATCTATACGCCTGAACACGGTCTTACCCTCCCTGATCCATAAAGATCAGGTGGGATTCGTCCATTTTCGCCAAGCGGGAGACAACACTAGGAAGATAATAGACCTGGTCGAGGTGGCGAACAGGGAGGGCACAGAAGCCCTGCTGCTGAGCTTGGACACGGAAAAAGCATTTGATCACCTGGGGTGGTCCTTCCTGTTCGCCACGCTCCGCCATGTAGGATTTAGGGGACCCTTCTATAGAGCCATACAACACCTATACTCTAACCCATTCTCCCAGGTCAGGACCCCCTTCGCCCAGTCCGCTCCACTACCGATGCAGAATGGCACTAGACAGGGGGTGTCCGCTCTCGCCCCTGCTCTTTGCACTATGTGTTGATCCCCTAGCAGCAACAATTTGTAACAACCCAGACATTAAGGGCACGGGACAGGGAGTTTAAAATCTCCCTGTTTGCAGATGACATTCTCTCCTTAATCCAACCCAGAACCTCCCTTCCAATCCTTCACACGGAACTAGATCGCTATGGAGCTCTATCGGGATATAAAATTAAATACCTCTAAGTCGGAAGCCCTCCCAATCAATACATCAGAGGGGGAGGTAGCACACCTGAAAGCCAATTTCCTCTATAGCTGGAAATCTACCACCCTAACGTACTTGGGAATTAATATCACCCCGCAATACTTAACCCTATACCAGGAAAACTTCCCCCCTCTTTTTCACAATATCAGGACCCGTCTCCAGCAATGGAAAAAGCACCACATCTCCTTACTCGGAAAGATCGCGTCTGTGAAGATGACGATCCTCCCGAAACTATTGCATCTCCTTCAAACCCTACCCATTCCCGTCCCCGATGGCCAACTGAAACACAAGCAGACTGTAACGGCACCCCAAGTATGAAAGGGGTTAACACCGTTAGGATATTCCCTTCCCAACCACACGACAGCCACCAGACACTCCAACCAGCCAAATAAGACCCCATACGAATGATTCTCCCCCCAGATCAGAGACAACGCTCTGTATTCAAGTTCCAAAACAGGGAATGACTTTATTTTCAAAACACATGGTAACATTTCTCTTCAAAACCCTTCCCTCCCATCCTTGGGGAACAGGGCGGGTTAAACTGTCCAATGACAATGGTGATACAGGTCAGGTGTGTTCAAACTTCTCCTTTGATAAACAGTCGTAGGCAGGAGGGTTGATTTCCCCCCCCCCCCTCCTCACAGAAGACACTTCCACATCCCATAATATGGAGCCAGACGGTTTACCAAGCTCCAATCCACATCGTCACAGTAGCAGACTTAATTCATAATAGACAATAGAATGCAAATCACCCTAACTCCACACAGCAATGATTACACAACCCCCCCCCCCCTCACAGTACACATCCAATCTAGATACAATGTACGTACAGCATTGAATATGGCTATCATAGACCATATTGGGGTTTTCATTCACCCTGTGCCCCTAATAGAGACACAGGGTGGTTGACACATAAGAGGCATTGGGGGAGCTGAAGCAAGGGTATCTCATACTTTCTAAGAGATTCTCGGTTCCCCGGGCCTTCCCGTTACACAGACCTACTGCAATTCACCTGGAACTACAGGAGGCATAGAATCCCACGTTTGGTACTGCAAGCAGCTAGGTCGGATGGTGGCCTAACCTTAATACTACCAGGCGGCACAACTGAGGGCGATAACTTCTTGGTTTACACTGCGCTCTTATAATAAAATGGACCGAGAGAGAAATTGTGGTTAGCCCCGATACACCCAAACAACCTTCTATGGAGTGCGAACGCTGAGGTAGAACCTGCACGATTGCTGGGCCCGATGGCGCAGCTCAGGAGGCTATGGCGCAAACTGACACGACAACATAGACTGTCCTCTGACAGCTCGCTCCTGACCTCATTTGCCCGCTACCCCAAAATGCCAGATAGCTTAACCTACCAAAATGTCCTCCCCCTGGACTACGAGAAACCTTTTTCATTTTGGAAATTTGATAGACCCTCGCACCCGTAAACTGCGTTCCTTTGCAGATCTGCAGTCCCAATATTGCCTCCCTAAGCAGGTTTTCTACGGGTATCTCCAGATCCACCACTATGCCTTAACCTTTGCTCCAACTCTGTAATTTTCCCCTCCTACCCCTTTTAAAAAACCTCATTCTGGCAGGCTCTGCTCAGAGAGGTTTGATCTCGGATATTTACAAAATATTGAACGAGAGGCCTTTTAACTCAATGGGCAAACACAAATATATGATCAAATGGGAAAAGGCTCTGGGAGAGGAGATACCCGTGGCGCAATGGAGGGTCATATGGAACCAGGAGTCCAAAACGTCGCTATGCACGCTTTACAAAGAAAATATATACAAGATACTATACTTCTGGTACATGACTCCTGATGTTCTCCATGCTATTCACCCAGCCAGCTCGGACCGCTGCTGGAGATGCCAGGGAGCAAAGGGAACACTATCATTTATTGGGAGTGCCTGCTGATAACCCCCCTACTGGAACTCTGTTCAACTACTGATTCGTCTCCTCGAGACGCAAGTCCCATTTACCCCTAAATTTTTCCTGCTGGGACTGATGTCTCTGAAGGCCCCACGCCCATATAAGAAGCTAGCCAGACATGTCCTTACGGCAGCTCGCTGTATGCCAGGATTAGGGATGTAGAATTGATGGAGAGGATGACGGCGAGGATTCACGAACGTCTAGACGCGCACAACATGGTCTGGGAGTTGTGGCACCGCCGGGAGGACCACAGTGACTCTGAGCCAGGTACACCTTGATGACATTACACCCCCCTCTCTCCCCCTCCCTTTTTTCTTCCTTTCCATGGGAGCCCTTATGGGACCCATGCACTTGAGTATCTAATAGCCATATCAGTTCAAAGGTTTGGTTGATAGCACTTTACATAAATGTTGAGAAAACCTGATATGATCAGAAAATTGCATAGATGGCAGAAGTACAGTGCTTACACGCTCAGGAATTGTCACAAAACATGTAACCCAGAAGAGAAAGCGATTATTCTGTTGTAAGACCAATGCATTTAAACTGTATCCGATATAACTTTAAAATAAAATAGTTATTGATAAAAATAAAATAAAGTTATGTATACGGATTTCTTCTTTACAGGACTAGATAGGTTAGTGTTGGGGTGGACTGTTGCTTTAATTATATAAAAATTTCTAGGCCAAGTTTAGCTTGCAATGTCATGCATATTCATGAGGAAGCCTTTGTCCCACCATTAACAATCCCAAAGGGAAGCCATGAAAAGGAGCCCCAGGGGAGGACCTGATCATTTTTACAAGTCACTGGATATTTATTTTAAACACTGAAGTGAACTATGCTAAGAGCACTTTATTGCTCCCTTTCTCACGCAACAGCTCTCTAGCAATCCCTAGAAAGTAGCTGTGAAAACTCATACAATTTTAGTTTCAAAAGTCTCATGTCCAGTATTTTTTTCCAGTTGGTTAAAGTGGTTGTAAACCCTTACAGACCAATTTTACCTACAGGTAAGCCTAGATTAAATGCTTACCTGTAGGTGCAAGAAATATCTCCTAAACCTACACGGTTTAGGAGACATTTGCAAAAAAGACAGGCACCAATGTCTACGGCGCATGCGTGCCGTTTTTAAAGACACGTCATCGCGGCTCCGGCCAGTCACAGCGCCAGAGCCGGAGGAGGGGAACGAGGAGCGCTGCGGGGGCTTCGATCTCAGGTAAGTAATTCATAATGAGCTAGTATGCTATGCATACTAGCTCATTATGCCTTTGTCTTGCAGGGTGTTTTTTTTTTTTGCAGAGGGTTTACTTCCTCTTTAAAGGTCAATCTTGCTGGCCCAAGCACAGCAGAATTTTGCTCGTTAGCAATGGTGCAGCTGAAGAATCTATCCTGCTGGTTCAGACAGAGATGGAACCACCCCACTAAAGATGGTAACTGGAGTTTTAGAGATTCTGTTGCTGGTGAGGACCATTACTAGATTAACAAGGGCCTAGGGCAGGCATCACTAAATTTCGGACCGCTGTCCGGCCCTAGTAGCCATACTACCCGGACCGCAGCCTCGCCAAATAGTTGCCTGTGTCCCACACCTCTCCTCGCCACTAGCGTGCCTGCTGCTATGTTCACAGTATGGCATGGGCGCCGCGCACAGGTTTGTCTGTCCCTTCTGTATTGGCTCGCTGCACAGCCTGTCTAATTTACACAAGATGAGAGGCTCGGCCGCTGTGGTCAAAGGGCGGAACTTTCTATGTTCAGAAGCGGGTGATTGCTGGGACCGCCCCGCTGCGTAGCAACCAATCACCCGCTTCTTAACTTAGAAAGTTCCGCCCTTTGTCCACAGCGGCCGTGTTTCCCCTTCTTGCCCAAATAAGGTAGAGCTCTGTGGGGAGGGGGAAGTGCTGCGCTGTTATGAGGACAGGGTCTGTGATGGGGGGGGGCGGACCAGTCTATGGGGGGGAACCAATCTGTGATGGGGGTCTGTGACGTGCACAGGAGGCTGCGATGTGGAGATCATGTAGAGTCATAGCACCAATATGAAACTCAGATATTGTTTCTTACTGTGTCTTTCCGCATCCTCCACGAGCTCCCGAGAATCTTATTTTCCCTCTCACTTCTGTTTGTTTGGAATGAGCAGTGCAACTTCGTTGCAGTCATGCTCTTTTCACACTATACATCACATAGTCCATCTCAGAAGCAGGCGAGGGAGGCTACATTCCTACATACAGTGGGGTCATGGAGAACGAATGTAGCCACCCTCCTGAAATGGTTATGCGTACTGGGCACACAAATAGCTGTGTGTAGCAGCCGTTTTGTGCCAGTCACAAGTCTCCCATGCCATGTTGTCATAAGAAGGCATAGCCACAGCCCCCAGGGATTTTGGAGGATGTGCATAGTAATAATTTCTGTTATGGAGAAGGTTTGCATAAAAAAATCCATACTAACCTCGATCTGATGCTGCAGCTGTTCCTCACTGGCTCCAAGCCTGAGAACTGAGCAATCAAATGACCGCTGATCAGTCAGCCCTGAGCAGAAACTGATGACGGTCAGTCACCGCTCTCTGATCTGCTCCTCCATTGCTCACTGGAGTGCTGGGCTGAAGAGGGGGCGGGCGCAGCTGGCTTTGACTTTCAGCTGAGGGCTGAGCCAGAGCCAGCTGTTGGGTGGATCCTGAAAATATAATCAGGATCCTTGCCGAGCCTAGAGTGGCTCCGCCATGGCAGCTCACAGCAGGCTTCAGACCACTATTAGCCAATTCTAGATCACAGGAAAGCAAAAGTAGGTGCACTCATGTGACCCAGAAGAGAAGTATGGCCAAAAAACGTTTGGCCACACTTCTTATACGCTAGTGTGAACTATGATTCCTTATGCCCCAATCCCAGGTTTTTTTTTCTCCCAGTTACAGGTAATTTAATGCATTGGGGTAATACCATTTCAATTGCTTAGAATGCCTGGCTGCTGCATCTCTACTAACCAAAAGATACTGCAGCATTTTGGCAAGTAACTGCAATTACATAAGCTTGCCAAGTGAGCTGTCACCAGAGGCAGAATCAACAATGAGATAATGCCCATATATTTATACGTCAGATCACATACTGTAAATCACCACTATTCCACTAATCTTACCTTGGACATTTTCAGTTATGGCAAAAAAGCTGCAAGACACAAAATAAAAAGAACAATTAATACAATAAATTACAAAAAGAGATGATTGCAATCAAGGACATTTGAAAAATATGATACCACCGAACAGTGAAAAATAGACATGATGCCCCAGTAGTTAGCAGATTTTAGCTGTAATTTTTCCAGTGCGGTTTAGTAAATAACTAAGACCCCATACACACTATACAACTTTTTGTATCCGATTTCCTTTAGATTTACCAAAACCATGTAGCGCAAAATCCTGTCTGATTGCATACAAATTGAAACTCTTAAGGTTTGACCTCATATTATATGGGTTTGGTAAATCTGAAGGAAAAAAAAAAAATCTGCAGAAAGTTGTATAGTATGTATACAGCTATTGTATCTGATAGATGACGAAAAAACATTGCCTAACCTAAAGGTGAATCAGGTCATTAAAGTTCAACTGATTAAGCAGGGCAGGGAGGCTAGTTGTGCAGTGTATCTCAGGACTTGATGGACCAAATCCTTGGCAAGTAAAGCCACAATCATATTTACAGAATATTTAAATGGCACATCCAGTTGTTTGCCTGGAGTTAAACTTTAAATATCTTGGACTACCCTAATTCAAAGATCTTTTTAAATGTCCACATGGTTTATACACAGGTCAGCACACAAACCATCTGCAGACAGGAGACAAAATTGTAATATTTCTAAGAACACAAAAGGTGCTCAACCTTTCTCTTCCATTCTCATCTCCTACTCCTTTTTCCTGCACTATTTTTATATTAATCTTGTGTGGCAGAGCGAGGCTCTGTTCCAATGAAAGTGAAGGTAAAAGGGACACAGGGTTTGCATATCTGCAGACTGCAGGACTACAGAGTGTAGAATTTAAATGGAGAAAAATGCTCTGTCGGTTTTCTCCAGGTTTTCCTACTTTAGCATGGGACTCTGTAGTTTGGAGATCCCTCAGAGACTTGGGTGGGATGGGATCTCTAACCCTGTGTCCGGGTCTTGTGGCGAGCCAGCATGGTGTATTCTCATGTGCACACAACCAATATAATGAGGGGCTGGTGAGAGCAGAGAGTGGAGGATGGTGAGCAGCTTGCCAACTACAGTGGCTGCTAGTGAGTGTCTCTGTGTGAGGATAAACGCTGTGTGCGTCCAAGGAGCCAGAAGCTGTGTGCATCCAAGACTGAGACTGGAAGATCTAGTGGTTTAAGGTATTAGTACCTAAAGCAAGCATAGGAACTGCTAACAAGAGAGCCAGGTGGCTTGGTATGTTTTCCATATTTTTGGACTGCTAAATTAAGTTAAACCTCTGCGTGGGAATCCTGAATGGACATTTTGCTTTTGTTTTTCTGTTTAAATAAACGTGGGCTACCAGGCCCTCAACTAGAACGCCTGTCTGATATGGACTCCCTGCATAAAAATGCATCTATCCACTTGAGCTAAAACATCCCAATATCACACTTGGTATAAATAGTTGGGGCTACAGACATGGGAGTAAGTCACATGTGCAAGTCCTAAGCAAGTCTCAAGTCCTAACCTTCAAGTCTCAAGCAAGTCCCAAGTTACTGTGACGAAAAGCAAGCAAGTCGAGTCCCTGCTAGAAGTCAAGTCATTTATTTTGGTCAAGTCACAAATAAAGTCAAAATCCTGATCTACCCCATACTGTATAAAAATAATAGGAGGGATAACAATAAATAATATTGGTTATGTGCCCATGCCTCACTGTGCCCAATGCCGTGTACCTGATCGGCGGCATCCCGGCAGCCATTCCAGTATTCAAAAGCCGCGCCCCTCCTCCTCGTCTGTGATAGGCGGAACACTCAATTTCCCAGCATTCAGTGTTCCGCCTATCATGGACATCCGCTCATCCTCATAACACAAAACGAGGATAAGAGGATGTCCGTGATAGGCTGAACACTGCCTGCTGTGAAATTGAGTGTTCCGCCTATCACAGACGAGGAGGCGCGGCTTTTGAACACTGCAATGGCCGCCGTCTGTCTGCATGACACGCTGATCAGGTAGGCAGACGGCAGCTTGCGGTTAGTGTTAGTGGTGCCAAGTCATTGCAAGTCATATAGTCAAAGTCAAGTCTCAAGTCATTAGTGAAAGGTCAAGTCGCGTCATTTATTGAATTCTGTCAAGCAAGTCCTCAAACAGGTGACTCAAGTCCCCCACCTCTGCTACTTACCATAAACCGATGACTGCTTACTTGGCTCCTATTGGTCTGGGGAACACCCACACGACCTTCTGCTTTATTAGATGGACTATAGCAACTTTTAGATTGTGCCTCCTCATACTACTATTACCTTTACAGTTAATGATTAATTATTTGCACGTTTTACTCTTGACCTGCAGTCATCAATACCCATTATTGGCATGAACTAGGAATCTATTGAATGGAAAATGTGCTTGACGCTGATTTACTAAGCATATGAAGGTAACCTTCTCATTTTTATTAACCGCTTGCTACCAGGGCATTGTCAACATTTTTTACATGCATGTTAAAAATCAGCATTTTTTTGCTAGAAAAGAACCCTCAAACATTTTCTGAAAGCGAACAAAATGGCGGCTGTTTAAATTTTTTTGTCACACGGTATTTGCGCAGCCATCAAATGCAAAATTTTCAGGAACAAATACACAAAATAATTTTAGCGCACACAACACAATATATTACCCATTTTTTAGCAACTATAAAAAGAAGATGTTGTGCCCAGTAAATACAGACCAAACATGTCAAGATTTCAAATTAGCGACAAAACTACAGTACCTAAAAATTGTCCACAGGCGATGTTTTAACAGCCTTTTCAAGGTATACGTTTAGAGTTAAACATGGGCTATAGCACTAGAATAAATGCTCTGACGTTGATGCCGGTCCCTTACATGTGTGGTGCAATCATTGTTTACATATGCATGCCAAACCTAAGTGAGCATTTGCTATGAATATAGGGCTGCTTTCTAAATTTTTATATTTTTAAATTTACAATTTTTTTCCATTTAAATTTATTGCTATCACAAGGGGTGAACAGGACCACCTGTGAAAGCTCTGTGCAGTGACAAATATTCTTTGAGACAAAGTGTCTCCCCTGCCTTTCAAAGCATTTGATCAAACACAGATCATGTTTGATTGGATGCTTCCCTAGCTTTAACAACCAGGGATAGGCCACTCAAACTGAAAGTGACGAAATCCTTTCATCACAGGAGACATGGGGGAATGGATGTCCCTGCATCTCCTGTGGGCAGCCGACTATTGCTTACAGTGATCCTGGGCCCCCCGTGGAACGGGAAAACTCGGAAAAAGCAGCGGGTGGAAGAGAGGGGAGAGCCCCTTTTGAACGCTGTAAAAGTGATTTGGCGGCTGTAAAGCCACTAGATCACTTCAACTGTAAAGTTGATCACAATCTTTAAAAAAACGATACCAGCATCATGGCTGCAACCACTTGCTGCCCAGGACGTTTATATAGGTACGCTATGCAGTAAGGAGCTTAAAAGGGCCAATAGAGAGGCTCAGAAGGCAGGATCAAGCTCAACCCTGGCAAAAAATGGATCTGTGTATAACACTTCAATAACCTGTAACTACAGATATTTTTGACTTGTTTTTACTGAGTGCAACTCTGCTTACAGCTACTCTTCCCAATGAAAGTAATCCAAAGTGAAAGATATCTTCAGCCTCACTTCGGAGATCTTCACTGTGAGGCTAGGCTTGTTGCTGCCCAGCCTTTGCTCAAAAAAAGTTCTGGCTGTGTCTTGTGCATACATACCTCCAATTCCCATGGCTGGTAGCTACTCAAGGGGGCACAGCCATCCAGAGAAGTATGGTCCCAGCTATAGGTTTGACTGAGCCCACATTGGAAGCAGAGGCCCAGTTGGGACTTTTCTGACCAATGTTAAAACAGAGGACCACCTAAAAAAAAATATATATATATATATATATATATATATATATATATATATATATATATATATATATATATATATATATATATATATATATTTATTAAAAAGCCAGCAGCAAAACTGGAGGGGGGGCGATCCCAGCGGGACCCGGGCATTCTGACGGACATGTTCAAGTTGGCGGCGGAGGGATACACTGGAGACCAGTGGGAGCTTCACCCCCCCACTGGGGAATTTAATTATATGATCGACCACTAGGAGATCTGAGCTCCGAGGGGATACCCCTGTACTGCTGTGCCATATTTTATTTTGGATGTATATGTCTGTTATTCACTATGGGGATCCGTGTGGATCGACTCCTCTGTTATTGGTTACAAATAAAAAAAAAAAAAAAAAAAGCCAGCAGCTACAAATACTGCAGCTGCTGACTTTTAATAAATGGACACTTACTTGTCCAGGGCGCCCGCGATGTCGGCAGCCAAAGCTAAGCAATCGTTCGGCTCTCAGCTGCCCCGCCGCCATCCTCGGTGAGGGAATCAGGAAATGAAGCGTTGCGGCTTCACTCCCAGGTTCCCTACTGCGCATGTCGCACAGTGCGTCCTAACTGGTCCCGCTATCTTCTGGGACCTGTGTGTTTCCCAGAAGACAGCGGGGGGGGGGGAGACGGGAAGGGGCGTGGCGAGTCTATGTCCGGAAGTGGGTGCAAATACCTGTATTATACAGGTATCTGCAACCCCCTCCCCACTCTTAAGGTGCCAAAATGTGACACCGGAGGGGGGGGGGGGGTTCCGAAAAGCGGAGGTTCAATTCTTGTGTGGACCTCCACTTTAAACAGAGATGGCACAGGGCGTTATCTGGTAAATAGTTTTCTGACAGGACCAACAAATCATTTTTTAATAGTAGATTTAACAGAACAAAAAGCAAATAGAAGAGGTTCATTCACATACAAAGCATATCTAAACCCAAGAACAAAAAAAATGTATGCATTTGCAACTCACCAGCCTGTAGATATGGTGGCTGCATCAATTACATTTACAAGGACAGAGGAAATAAGCCCATGCTCTATATTCAGCTCTACAAATAAGGATATGGGTGTGACTGCTTGTTCAGATTTTACAGAGCATTAGCCCCCATGAGTATCTCATCTACATTTTAAAATTAGTGTATTTTTATTTAGTACACACTTTATTTGCCTGCTGTAACATTTTGATCATGGCATTTCTTGGATGGGTTTGTTACAGCTCTTTACAGCATCCAAATGAATAGGGCTCAGCTCACACACTGCTGCGCAATTTAAGGTGCGACTTTGCCAGGCGACTTGGTGATCCTGTAATCCATTTTATAGGTATAAATAAAATACTTGCCCAACACCACAAACTTTCCCTTATGAACCAGGAAAGCCTCTTCTATTCTCCTCTCTAAACTGGTTACATTTGGTCGCTGGGACTTAAAGTGGAACTTCACTCTCTTAATCAACATTGGATTATTTTTATTCTTTATGCTGCTAGCATTTGTAAACAGATAATACAGTAGTACCTTGGATTACGAGCATAATCCGTTCCAGAAGAATGCTTGTAATCCAAAGCACTCGTATATCAAAGCGAGTTTCCCCATAGGAATCAATGGAAACTCAGATAATTCTTTCCAGTGTCACTGCTAGTGTATGCAGTACCGCATGTGGCCAGAGGTGAGGTGGAGCCCGTAACAGAGTTGCTCAGAGCGGCACCCCCACACCTCTGGCCAAATGCGGTACTGCACACCCAAGAGGCTTGAATCCTGCTCGCAAACCAAGTCAGGATTTTAAAAAAAAAAGGCTTGCATTGCGTAACGCACGTAAACCGCGTTAGTCGTAATCCGAGGTTTTACTGTATCTAAAAAAAAAAAGTTCCCATTTACTAGTTTTAGACTCGATTCACACTAGTGTGGGCCACATTTGCTTAGGCACGGCAACCTAAGCATTTGAACCGAAGAGAAAAAAAAAAAAAAAAACACCATACACCTTTTAAAAACACGGCTGCAGGAAAACCGCATGGTCTTTTCGACCTGCGGTTTCCCTGCAGCTCCTGCACCTGCGATTACGCTGCAGGCTGAAATGCGTGGGAGTGCCATTCAGACTGAATGGCAGCCCTGCACATCTCACAAGAGCAGCGCGATTCGGCTGTGGGTATTGATGCGATTCCCGCACCCGAAATACAGTGCAGGCTAGTGTGAACCTAGCCTTAACTTTTTTTTTTCAAATTTCTTCAGTTATTTTTCTTGTTTACAGGCCTAGGCAAAATGATGTCATACATTCCTGGAGTGTTCAAGAAGAGAGAAGGGGATTTCTCAGCTAAGCACTGTCCTGCATGTGTGCCTGAGCTAAGTGCAGATGGATTCCAGGAAGTAAATGCTACATGAATCCTTTGCCCTTACTCAAGATGGCCATAGCTAGAAATTCTAGGTGTTTTTCAAAGTGATTTTTCAACAAAATAAAGCATGGAGACATGGATGGATTTGTGAATTTGTTGTTTTGTGATGCTCAGATGCAGTGTATTGCTTAAAAAAAAAAAAGAAAAAAAAAGGGGAACAGAATGGCCAAAGCTATTTTGGCCCGAACTCTCCTATGGATTACAGGAGTGCAGATCACTCTGCACTCCTGTGATCCATTTTAAACTGACAGCGGGCTAAAATCCACTGTCGGCTGGAAGCACTTAGCTGGTCCAGGCATTTAGCTGATCCCAACTTTACAGCGAGAATACACCCGAGGCCTGGAGCTGCTGGGAGACCGAGCCAGCCCCTTCCGCCCCTGCACAGCCTAGCACTCCAGTGAGAGCTGAAGAGGAGAGCAGAGAGCTGGAGATTGACAGTCACTACTCTCTACTCAGAGTGGAGGGGAGAGCCGAGCGATCAATAGTGTTTGATTGCTCAGTGCAGACCTGGCGGGGGACAGCTATAGCATCGGATCAATGCTGCTTCCACCTAGGCGAGTATGGATGTTTTTTTTTTTAAACCCGAACTTCTATTTTAACCACTTCCCACCCAGCCTATAGCAGAATGACAGCCAGGCGGGGGTTTCATTATTCTGAGTGGACATCATATGACATCCCTCAAACCAGGTTGCTTGTGCGGGCACCTGGAAGCACGCAGAGCGGCGATGCGGTGTATCCCTCAGACACACCGCATCTCCAATCTCGGTAAAGAGCCTATGACGTAGGCGCTTTACCATGTGATCAACTGTGTCCAATCACAGTGTAAATAGGAAGTGCCGGTTATCACACTGACAGCTTGTGAAGAGAGGAAAGCAGATGAGCAGCTTTCCTTACGGGGAGGATCTGCACTGAAAATAAGTGCAGCCCCATCAGTGATGCCTGCCAGTGCCCAACAGTGATGTCAATCTGTGCCCTTCAGTGAAGGAGAAAATTGCTTAAGATTAAAAAAAAAAAAAAAAAATCAGTGGTGAATAAATACCACCAAAAGAAAGCCGTCTCAAAAAAAAAAAAAGTGAAAGTGCCCGGTATTGAAGAAGTGGTTAACTTTCTTAAAATCGCTCAGTTTCCCAACTGCCGTCCCTCAAGTCCAAAGAACACCCACAGGCAGTCTCATTTAACAATGAAATAACAGTTGGCAGAGTTGGGTAAGAAATCATGAAGGGGACCCATTCAAACTAATGCATATTTGCTACTTTTATGATATACAGAGCAGGAATCCTGTCATTTTACCTCCCTTTTCTCTGTCCTTGCCCATTCACATAATGCAAGACATCCTGTGAATGGACAAGAGGAAAGAAAGGAAGGCGAAAAAAACAGGATCCCTTCGATGTATAAGAGCTACTATCATAACCAAAGTGCTGGCTTTACTTTCTACCATAAACAATTTTTACCTTACACAAGAGTGATCCACACCTAAGATAATGAATAGCATAATGGCCATACACAGAACAACTTCATGATTATCCGATTGGAAATATGTTCAGAAGATCAAAAAGGATTGTTGTATGCACCATACACTTAATCATATCTAGTGATCTACTTTCCCACAATTGGATTTTTCCAACAAGGTCGAAAATAATAATTTTAAATCAGTTGATTTTAAGCAAAACCCCCAAAAAAAAAAAAAAAAAAAGATAGGTGTCTTGTTTTATTATTAATAGACCAGATAATATTATCCAATTCTATGTATTGTCACCATTAATGATAGCTTGTTGGTACCCAGTCAGAATTTAATTTTATTTTTTCTTCCCTGGAGTTCTACTAACTTCATGTCATACTGTAAACAAAAAAAAAAAAAAAAAAAAGAAGAAGTATAGGTTTTTGTGTCCGTACAGTGCTACTATTTATAGTGAAATTCCCAAGGGAACTTTTGACTGAGAGAAAAAAAAAAAAAAAATCAGCATTATATGAAATCTTACATTCCAGTTCGGTTCACATATGTCTGGGCATGGATTCATTGCGATTTTTTAAAAGAGTTCTGTGTGGTTTCATTCACCGGTCCAGGTGCGATTCAGGTGTTGTTAAAGTGTAAGGCCCCTCTCACACGGGCGGACCATTCAGGTCCGCACTGTCAGTTTTTTTAGGTGGACCTGAACGGTCGCTCCATACATGCCTATGGAGCGACGGATGTCAGTGGTGACATGTCCGCTGACATCCGACCAGCTCCGATCCGCTACAGTCTGACGGATGGAAACCCTATTTTCCATCCGTCTGGCGGATCGGATGAAAACTGACTCTACGGTCCATCTTCATCCGATCCCCCATAGAGGAGAGCGGCGCTCTGACAGGTCGGTCAATGCATGGTGTGCAGAGACAGACCTGTCATCTGCCTGCTCAGCCGGGATCAACGGAGAGATCCCTGCTGAGCAAAGCAGAGCCTGTGTGAAAGGGGACTTTGAAACTTGAAATTGCACCTGAACTGGACTGAAAATTCTACAGAGCTCTTTTTAAAAACAAACATTGCCGCTGGCCCACACATACACTATATTTTCAAAAGTATTGGGACATGGGCCTTTACATGAACTTTAATGGCATCCCAGTCTTAGCCCATAGGGTTCAAAAAGGAGTTGGCCCACCCTTTGTAGCTGTAAAAGCTTCTACTCTTCTGGGAAGGCTGCCCACAAGGTTAAGGAGTGTGTCTATGGGAAGGTTTGAACATTTTTCCAGAAGCGCATTTATGAAGTGATGTTGGACAAGAAGACCTGGTTTGCAGTCTCCGCTCCAATTCATCCCAAAGGTGTTTGATCAGGTTGAGGTCAGGACTCTGTGCAGGCCAGTCAAGTTCCTCCACCCCAAACTCACACATCAATGTCTTTATGGACCTTGCTTTGTGCACTGGTCCAAATTAAATCATTTGGTGAAGGGGGGGGGGGGACATGGTGTGGGTGTTGGGGTTGTTTTTTAGGGGTTGGGCTTTGCCCCTTAGTTCCAGTGAAGGGACCTCTTAAGGCGTCAGCATACCAAGACATTTTGTACAATTTCTCGCTCCCAAGTTTGTGGGAACAATTTGAGGATGGCTCCTTCCTGTCCCAACATAACTGCGCACCAGTGCACAAAGCAAGGTCCATAAAAAGACATGGATGAGCGAAGTTGGGGCTGAGGAACTTGACTGGCCTGCACAGAGTCCTGACCTTAACCCGATAGAAGACCTTTGGAATGAATTAGAGTGGAGACTGAGAGCCAGGCCTTCTCATTCAACATCAGTGCCTGACCTCACAAAGCAGCTTCTGGAAGAATGGTCAAACATTCCCATAGACACACTCCTAAACCTTGTGGACAGCCTTCCCAGAAGAGTTGAAGCCGTTATAGCTGCAAAGGGTGGGCCAACTCCACATTGAACCCTACCGACTGAGATACCATTAAAGTTCATGTGGGTGTAAAAGGTAGGTGTCCCAATACTTTTCACAATATAGTGCATGTGAACCGGTTCTATAGAAAGCCAGTTCGGTTTACATGTCATGCAAATCTGTGAGCCAAGAAATGTGAAGATGACTCAGCTATAAAATGAATGATAGATCGTTTTAGCCCAACAACTTATTGAAGGGTTTGTTTTTTCTGAATTTAGTCTGATATAATTAAAGTCTGCTGTATTTTTTCTTTAAGGCCCCCTAGGTGGGTTATACCATAATGTACTAGTATGTACAGCATATTAGTACATTATGGCAGACTCCTGATATATAGTGTCCTCCCAGCACAGCGCTGGGACCGATCCGGCGGGCCCACAGCGCTTTCATCTTCACCTGGTCTTCCTTCCACAGGAGTCACATCACTGCAGCATGGATTGGGGGCCGATTCGGGCCGTAAATGTCCACTGAGCTGCGCATGCGTGGCTCCATGTACATGACAGCCGACAGGCAGTAGGATACATTTATGGCAGAAGAGACAACTACGGTCGCTTCTGTCATAAATACCCGGCCTGTCAGGATTTTTAATACAAAGGAATTTACTTCCTCTTTAATACATTATTGTAATCAATTATAAAAGATTCCAACAATCGTACACTACAGTTACTAAAAAGGAACTATCAAGTTTCTATGTACTGCACAAAGAACTGCATGCTTCTGTCTCGAACCAAACAAAACAACTAAGGCCTGGAAAAACATTACAGCAATGGAATCTCTGCTAAGTCTGTCATTTTAAGGCCTGTGCACCAAAATGTGTGTTTGGTCTTCCTCCAAAGAGCACTGAAGTATCTGACCATCCCAGTAAAGACTTCTCAAAGCATATACTGTACAAGGCTCCGTTCACAATGCCGCGCTGTGAATTTGTTCAGTTTTTTTGTCCTGTGAGGTGCAAATTTACCACGATTTTACTGCCAATTTCAGGAGTTGGACATAGCTGCGATTGATGTTCTAGCCAACGGAATCAGAATGTAAAAAAAAAAAAAAAAAAAAAAGTGTTAACTTGCTGTGTACTTCCTGGTTTTTGTGGAGAGTAGTGTGGTGGAGTACACATATGTGAACCATCAATGCGATTCCAGAACGATTTACATTGAAGTCTATAGAGACTAAATTCACAATGCTGTAAACTCGCACAAGACCCTTTTTTTTTTTAATCGCATTGCATTCGTAGAGGAATCGCCACGCATGTATGTGAACGACAGTCATTGAAAACTAGGGTTGTCCCGATACCGATACTAGTATCGGTATCGATACCGATACTAGTATCGGTATCGGGACCGATACCGAGCATTTGCGCGAGTACTTGTACTCGCGCAAATGCTCCCGATGCCTGATCCGATACCTGTGATGGGGAGAGAGAGGCGGCGTGCAACAGGAAGTCCGTGGGTGGAGTCAGCGGGCGGAGCGAGCAGGTAAGCTGGGGGGGTGGGGGGGAATGGGGGCAGCCGCATCATCCATCGGTGACCGGAGCCGTCACATTGGGTAACTGAAGTGACGCTCCGTGTTGCCGGTGTACACGGTCAGTGCTTTAAACCAATCCCGAGTCCCGACGCCCATCTTGGTACACCCTGCACTCGGCCACATTAAGCCAGCAGCGGACATCTTGTTACACCCAGCCCATATAGTTTGGGCTAGGTGTAACAAGATGTCCGCTGCTGCTTTTATGTAGCCAAGTGCAGGGTGTAGCAAGATGGGCGTTGCAGGGGGCAGAAAAAAATTATTTAGGTTGCTTTCGTGTCATTTATTTCAGTGCCTGCCCATAAGTGCCAGCCATCTGTCAGTGCCCATCCATCAGTACCAGCTATCCATCAGTGCCACTGCCAGCCATCAGTGTGTGCCATCTATCAGTGCCATTTTTCAGTGTGTGCCACCTACCAGTGCCATCTTTCAGTGTGTGCCACCTATCAGTGCCATCTTTCAGTGCCAGCCATCAGTGCGTGCCACTCATCAGTGCTGCATAATCAGTGCCACCTATCAGTGCCCATCCATCAGTGCGTGCCATCTATCAGTGCCATCTTTCAGTGCATGCCACCTATCAGTGTCATCTTTCAGTGCCAGCCATCAGTGCGTGCCACTCATCAGTGCCACCTATCAGTGCCCATCCATCAGTGCCACTGCCAGCCATCAGTCAGTGCCACCTTTTAGTGCCCATCAGCCAGTGCCATCTATCAATGCGTCACATGACATTAAAAAAAAAGTATCGGTATTCGGTATCGGCGAGTACTTGAAAAAAAGTATCGGTACTTGTACTCGGTCTTAAAAAAGTGGTATCGGGACAACCCTATTGAAAACAATGACTTTATGGAGGACATGCCAATTTAGAATGGTTTTGACGCATCACATTCGTTATGAACTCGCATCAGTGTGAACCGGGCCTAAAAGGCAAGAAATTTGTTGTTCATCTTCGATGCAGTAGCCAAGGGTTAGCAACCCCCTCAGGTTTTTATTGCTTTCTGTGTCCTCATTTTCCTGTTAAGTGCCATCACCGGGATAACAATTTGAGGGAATATTCAAACTTTTGAATTGCCACCAAAACAGGAAGAGAGAAAATCTTCAGAGTACGCCGATTCCTGTGATAACGGTCTAGAAGGGGATTTGCCACACTTTGGAACGATTGTCCGGTTTTCCCTCCATGTTTCACAGCAAAATCGAAACCAGGGATGGAAATAAATGTATGAAAATTGTTATACAAAGTTTTTTTTTTGTTGTCGTCTTATTTCTGATCATGCACACTAATTCGCATCCGATTTTTTCTCATACGAAAACAGTACACATTAAAATAAAAATCATTCGTTCTGTTCACGTACGAGAAAAATTTGAGTTTGTCCCTTTGGAAAGTCTGAATCGGATATCAAAAGTTGTGTACACACGATGCGAAAATTGAACGATTGTGCCTCGTACTGAATTGTTCTTCAGATTTTCTCATAGCGTCTACCCAGCTTTACAGTCCTACTGGCGTTACTTCACCATTGAAAGAAGATTCCTTGTTGTCACTAAAAAGTAGAAACTCCTTTCAAAATCAAAAAGTAGCTCAACTGGCCTGGAAACCACCCAAACCGTAAACAGCATGCTTACATTTCACATGCCGCTGAATGGTGGAATATATTGTGTCGCCTATTGAATTACATACATTTCACAGAAGACAGGAAAACACAAGAAGCATAGACATAAGCAGAGGACATTTGTAGCTGAGACGAGAGCTCCCCAGAAAAAAGACAACATACATACATACAAACATACATACATACATACATACATACATACATACATACATGATGGTGTGAGGATGCTGGCAGATCCGTGCTGGGATTGTGGGATCTGGATGTAGAAGAGAGGCCCCCTGAAATGTGATTAGACAGAGCTACACAGGAAGGAAGCTGTGCGAGGAGTGTGGGATCACTCAGACACCGAGACTAATGGCTGTTTCCTGTATCACAAACCTCACCAACACTGACACATACCTCCTGTTCTCAAAATGCTGCAACTGTCACAAAAATATACACATCCTCCTCCAGACCTTCTGACGCGGGCACCGTCCTGCCATTGTCACATG
Organism: Rana muscosa; assembly: GCA_029206835.1. NCBI lineage: Eukaryota > Metazoa > Chordata > Amphibia > Anura > Ranidae > Rana > Rana muscosa. The sequence continues at coordinate 470,821,807 of CM055121.1, read as the reverse complement.
GCTTTAAAAACGTATGATTGGGACAAGTTTTGGCTGCACACGTTTAATACTTACTACTTTCAGTAAAATGGTGGAGCACAGTCATAGAGGCATGCTTTTATATATCTGTGACAATACACTAGTCTCACAGACACGTAAACTATGCTTAGTAATGGCCAAGCAAGAGCTTCGACTGTGTAAACCGGAAAATGCCTCATAAAAATGAGCCAATAGCATCTAAGGCCCCATGCACACAAGACGCCGGTGCAAATTCTGCTGAACGCATGTTTTTAAAGGCTGAAACCGGCATTTAGAAACGCCCGTTTTGCCGCGATTGCATCTTTAAGCATTTAGTTAAGAAACATAAGACCCACTTCCCAAGGTAAAAAAACAGTATTATTTAACCAGTTCAGCCATTTTGTGAGACCAGAGTGAGTAGCAGCAGCTGAGAGAGCAGCAGTGTACTTGTATTTAGCTTGTCACTTGCCACAAGTTGTGGATTGTCCACAATGCAATGCAAATTCGTTTAGTTTTTTTATGTTTTTTCCTCATTTGCCATAATTTTTGAGATTTGTAATGTAAAAAAATAGGTCACCTTTAAAAACGCTTATAAACTAAATTGCGGCAAAACGGCAGTACCGCATTTAGCGTCCGAAACTTGGAAATTTTTGCGTCTGAACCCATTTTTTTGCTTTCAGAAAAACAAGGTTAAACGCAACTGCATATAAACGGCAGAAAACGAGACATTGTACATGGTCACATAGGATAACATTGAATGAGTTCAGGGGCAGTTGAAAAAACAGTGTCCAACTGTCTCTGAAAGCGCTTTTAACAGCGTCCCGTGTGCTTGGGGCCTAATGCCCCGATTCACATTGGAGTGATTTGGCATGCGATTTGACATCAAATCGGCGACAATTGCACCGGCCAAAATCGGTGCAACGTCGCATTGATTTGGCGACTATGGGGTGCGATTTCCATTGACATCTGTGCAGCAACCCGCATAGAGATGTCTCTGAAATTGCCCCCGAAGTCGGGACTGACATGCGGGAATGAAATTGTGCGAGTTCAGCTGAACTCGCACAATTTCATTCCCGCTGCCAGCGTGAACCAGGGCTTTAAGACCAATTTCATCTTATGATTTTTTTTTTTTTTTTTTTTAAAAGCAATGTCCTGCAGTAGTCAGTGTATGTAAACTACAGCAAGGGACTACTCTTTGTCTGTTAAATTAGAAATGTTTTCTAATATCTGCCTAAGTGCAAAAAAAAAAAAAAATAGGATTTCTTACTCACCGTAAAATCCTTTTCTCTGAGTCCATGGACCGACACAGCCTCTCTATTGACAAAGTGGGTATTATCCGTTAATTAGGAGTGACTAGGCAGAAAAACTTGTAAAAAGTGTTGCGGACCCTCTGGGTATATCACCTCAGTCTGCATCTCGCAGATCAGTTTGTCAGAAAGCAGTACAAACTTAAAAAGGAGGGGTGGGTGCTGTGTCGGTCCATGGACTCAGAGAAAAGGATTTTACGGGGAGTAAAAAATCCTATTTACTCTTTCGTCCATGGACCGACACAGCCTCTCTATTGACAAAGTGGGACGTCCCAAAGCAGTGTCAGGGAAAAAACAAGGGGTGGTAACAGCATAAAAATAAACTTCACCCCAAAACACAAAACAGCACTCCAACGGAGGAGTTGCAACTCTAAACAGCCGCTTGCAAAACCTTGCAGCCGAAAGAGGCATCCGAAGATGCACCTACATCAACTTTGTAGAATTTTGTGAAAGTGTGAGCGGACGACCAAGTCGCCGCTTTACATAGTTGGGAAACAGACGCTTGATGTCGGAAAGCCCAAGAGGCACCTATTGCCCTGGTTGAATGCGCCGTGACCGGAAAGGGGGGCGCTTGACCCTTTAAGGCGTAAGCCTGGATTACTATCTGTCGGATCCACCTAGAGATGGTGGCCGACGAGACTGCTTGGCCCTTCTTGGGACCAGCCACCGAAACAAACAGTGAGTCTGACTTCCGGAACAGGGAAGTAGCAGATAGGTATACTCTCAAAGCTCGGACAACGTCCAAGGAATGCAACGCCGACTCCTTCGGATTCGACGGGTGAGGACACAAGGATGGAAGTACAATGTCTGCGTTGAGATGAAAAGCCGAAACGCCCTACGGAAGAAAGGAAGGCTGCGGCCGCAGCACCACCTTATCCTTGTGGAAAATCAAATAGGGAGCCTTGCAGGACAAGGCTGCCAGCACAGAGACTCGTCTAACAGACGTAACAGCCACCAGAAAGACCATTTTCTGAGAAAGTGTCAACAGGGGAAGATCTCTAATATTCTCAAACGGTGCCTTCTGAAGCACCGAGAAGACCAGGTTCAAGTCCCACGGAGGTAGCGGGGGACGGACCGGAGGGGCCACATGTCGAACCCCCTGCATAAATGTACTCACGAGAGAGTGAGTCGCCAGGGGTCGCTGAAAAAAAGACAGCCAGGGCAGATACATGTCCCTAATTGTACTTAAGGCAAGCCTTTGGTCCACCCCATGTTGTAAAAACAGCAGGATTCTGGAAACCAAATAAGTACGCGAATGCCATTTCATTTCCTCACACATGGAGATGTAGGCCTTCCAAGTGCGGTGATAAACCTTCCTAGAGGACGGTTTCCGAGCACTTCTCATAGTAGAGATTACTGAATCTGATAGGCCCCGGTCTCTCTGTACCTGTACCTAGTTCTCAACAGCCCTGCCGCTAAAGCCAGTGACTGTAAAGCAGAATGGAGTATGGCACCTTACTATAGCAGGTTTTTCCGTAGTGGTAGGCGCCAGGGGACGTCTGCTACCAGACGTACTAGATCGGCGTACCAAGGACGCTGAGGCCAATCTGGAGCGATTAGGATCATTGGAATTCCCTCTGCCTCCACTCTGCGGAGCAGAAGAGGAAGAAGCCTTAAGGGAGGGAAGGCATAGATTAGCCGAAACTGACCCCACAATGCCACCAACACGTCCGTTGCATCTGCCCATGGGTCTCTTGACCGGGCCACAAACCTCAATACCTTCCAATTGAGTCGGGAAGCCAGAAGATCTACGTCTGGTGTGCCCCATCTTTGGCAGAGGAGTTGGAACACCTCCGGGTGCAAGGACCATTCTCCCTGGTCCAGCATCTGGCAGCTCAGGTAGTCCGCCTGCCAGTTTTCCACACCCGGAATGTACACTGCCGACAGTGCCGGTACGCTCCTTTCTGCCCACTTCAGGATGCGAGCGACCTCCGATGCTGCAGCTGAGCTTCTTGTTCCTCCTTGATGATTGACATATGCCACTGCTGTGGCGTTGTCTGACTGGATCCTGACTGGACGCCCTTGCAGCCTCTGAGACCATTTGAAGAGGCACAGCCTGATCGCCCGGATTTCCAGGACATTGATCGGCAGGAGGGCTTCCTCTGGGGTCCAGCGACCTTGCGCCGACTGAACACCCCAGACTCCCCCCCCCCAACCTGTAAGGCTGGCGTCCGTCGTGATCACTATCCAGTAAACCGGAAGAAATGACTTCCCGGCCATTAGAGCCGGTGCTGTCAGCCACCATACCAGGGATCTCCTGACTAGGTGGCTCACTCGGATTTGATAATCCAGAGATGAAGGGCATCTGTTCCATCTGGACAGAACTTCCTTCTGTAACACTCGAGTGTGATATTGAGCATATGGGACTGCCTCGAAGGAGGCTACCATGAGGCCCAACACACGCATGCAAAAACGGAGTGACGACCAATTCCTGGAAGTCAGCTGCCGTACTGCAGCCCGGAGGGTCTGAAACTTCTCCACAGGGAGGAATACCTTTGCCTCTGAGGAATCCAGAATCAACCCCAGGTACACTAGGCGTTGAGTGGGCACCAATACTGACTTTTGCACGTTTAGTATCCACAGTCTAAGAGTCTGACAGGTAATAGACACGCTTACCTCCAATTCTGAGCTTGAAGGGGCCTTCAGTAGAAGGTCGTCCAAGTAGCCCATGATAGCGATACCCCGCTGTCTTAGAAGTGCCAGAATCGGAGCGAGCACCTTGGTGAATGTCCTGGGTGCTGAGGCAAGGCCAAACGGGAGGGCCACAAACTGGTAGTGGTTCTTCCTGATAGCAAATCGCAGAAACCTCTGGTGTCTGGAGTATATGGGGACATGCAGGTATGCGTCCTTGATGTCCAAGGAGGCCAGAAAGTCCCCCGGATGGAGAGCCGCGACTACAGATCGAACCGACTCCATCCGAAATCTTTGTACTTTCACAAAGCAATTGAGGGCTCTGAGAGCCAACATTGGACGAACCCCCTCCTTCTTCGGCACAATGAACAGATTTGAGTAAAAACCCTGACCTAGTTCCTGTTCTGGAACAGGAATAACTACCCCGCGTTCCAGTAGACCCTGGACTGCCCCCATACAGGGCCTCCCAACGGGTCGGTAGTAGCTGGAGATTGGAGGTGATGAACCTGTCCGGTGGACAAGAGAGAAATTCTATCTTGTAGCCTGAGGAGATTACTTTGCAAACCCACCTGTCAGAGACTAGAGCTGTCCACTGAGTCGCAAATTTGCGAAGACATCCCCCCCACCCGAGAGCTGGGTGGGGGTGGACCTTCATGCGGACGCAGATTTGTCCGCAGGCTTGTTGGGTTTGCGGGACCAAGGACACTTTTGTCCTTGGGCAGGCGCCTTGTCGGCCTGGGGTCTTTTCCCTGTCGCCTTAGGGGGAACGGAAAAAAAAAAAAAACACGCCTGCGTGCAGTAAAGGAGGGCCCTTGCCCTTGGCGTGGCCCCCTACCCTTGCTAGTTTGGGGAAGCAAAGTGCTTTTACCTCCTATGGCATGCTTGATGATGTCATCCAGAGAAGCCCCAAAAAGTCTGTCGCCCTTAAAAGGCAGATCCAACAGGGCTTTCTTGGAAGTCTGGTCCGCAGACCAGCCCTTTAGCCAGATCAGGCGGCGTATTGCTACTGCATAAACCAAAGCTTTTGACAGCAGGGGAATAGTATCTATGTCTGACTCGCAGACAAACTTAAGGCCCTGGACCAACTGGTCGGCCAAAGTTATCTCATTAGGAGGAGCATCTCGCTCCTTTAACCCCTGGAGTAGCAATTTTGCCCATTCAGTAAGTGTCTGAGACACTAGGGCCCCCGCCAATGCCGGGCGTACTGCCGAGCCTACCACTGAATATAGGTAGCGAGTGAGTGCTTCAGCCTTCTTATCCACAGGGTCCTTGAAAACAGGAGCCCCTTCTACTGGAATTGTGGTGGCTCTATTAAGTCTGGACACCGGAGGGTCCACTATAGGGCGAGAGGTCCATTTCTTCAGAAAACTCTCCTCAAAGGGGTACCGTACCACAAACCTCTTTGGGGCTGTAAAGACCCTCAGTGGGTTCTCCCATTCCTTGTCTAATAGTTTGTCAAAATAAGACACACAAGGGAACACCTTAGCAGTGCGGGCAGGTTTACGAAACCCAAAGGGGACTGGAGTTTCTGCTGCTTCTGCAGTATTTTCCAACTTTAGCGTATCCCGCACTGCAGTAATAAAGGTCAGATACCAAAGCCGTCTCGCGTACTGACCTGGACTTTGAGTCATCCTCACTGTCCGATCGGTCACGGTCTGCAGTCTCTGATGCGTCCGAATCTGGGCCATGAGACGTAGCTGGACCTGGTTCTGCATCAGAATTATCCCCGGAAGATTGCAGGGGACGGGGGCGTTTACTACCCCCTGTATTCCCGTGTGCTGCTTCAACCCTGGCAGCAAACGCCTCTAGGATTGCCGACATAGCGTTCATAGACACCTCAGGGGCACCAGCTGCTAAATCTGGTGCTTCAGGGGAGAAGACATCTGGCTCAGATGCCATGCTGACCACACGCTGACACCCACAGGGCTCCAGGCAAGATATCAATAGGCCACCCTCCTGCACTGCAGAGATGCTGGGTTACCCAGAGGACTCACCACCCTGGACCGGTACTGCTATGCTGCCGTGTGCTGCGCCTGTGATGCTGTCCCACTGCTGCTGTGTCAGTCTGCTTCTTTTTATCAGCGCTTCCTGTGTGAATTTTCGCGCCAGTTTAATGCACCCTAGAGGCCGGAGACTCTCGCAAAATGGCAGCCAAAACGTCTGTATGGAAGATAATGTGGGCTCTAAGAAAATGGCAGCCAAGCCGAAGATAGAGGCCAAGCAGTCGTAGCCCACAAAAAGATGGCCGCGGAATGGCAATATATACATACAGGGTGGACAAACATGGCCACCGATCACTTGATAGAGGCCAGTGGGTGTGGACTACAAGAAAATGGCACCGAGACCACAGGAAGATGGCCGCTGGGCAGTCACTAGAGGCCGAACCCGGCATGGACCACCACAAAATGGCCGCCGACAGCATGGCGGAGGAAGCACACACAGGCAAGCAGAAATTACATTTCTTTTAAATGTTAGTTACAGCCAGCCCCGCTCCAGTGGAACCCCTTAGGTGACCCCCAGCACCCAGCAACCTTTAGCTAGAAGCCCAGGGAGGGGGGAAAGGCAGGGAGAGAGGAAAGAAAGGGGCCACAACCACTTACTTGGTCTCTCCAGGAATGTCCAGCCTAATCACCCAGCCGAGGCAGGGGAGTTTACTTGCCTATCCTGCATGTATTATGCTGGAAGACATTCCAAACAGATCATCGTCCACACACGGACGGTGACCGTTGGCCAGGCATGCTGTGATTGGACCCAAAAGGGACGATCATATGTATGCCCTGGAGCGTGACGCTCACCGGTCAGGCTGCTGCGACTCGGCCGTAAGGTCAGCCAAAGCTGAGCGGTCCGATGCAAGCCTTGGAGCGCAAGCTCACCGGCCAGGCTGCTGCGACTCGGCCGTAAGGTCAGCTGAAGCTGAGCGGTCCGATGCAGGCCCTGGAGCGTAGGCTCACCGGCCACCCATGGAGCAACGTGCATGTCGTGGAAAACCCAGCATGTAGCTAGGGTCGGCACACGCTCGATGGCCGAACTGGGGAGACTACAAGGATCGAGGATTCAGCCGGTCACCCAGTCGGCAGTTGATCGAAGACCGCAGGAACCAAAAAAAAAAAAAAAAAAATGTAGCAAAAAAATATATATCTTTTTCCCCCCGGACCAATGAGCCGAAGGGAGCCATGTCCTACTTCTTGCTAGACGGAAAAAAACTGATCTGCGAGATGCAGACTGAGGTGATATACCCAGAGGGTCCGCAACACTTTTTACAAGTTTTCTGCCTAGTCACTCGTAATTAACGGATAATACCCACTTTGTCAATAGAGAGGCTGTGTCGGTCCATGGACAAAGAAGTAATAATAATTGCTGTGGATCCTACCAAAAACCCAGTGAGCTTTTGTGTGCCCTTCCCAGTTAACCCATGGAAAACTACAGGACACATCACATATATTAGGTAGAATAAGAAAGGGAGGTGTTCTGTAGTCTTGTCCAAGGGTTTCAAAGAGTTGCTCCTCCACAGATTCCGTCCAGTGAGTGTTCTTATTCTACGACAGGAAGTGCGTTACTTGTAGAATCACTGGGTGAAGAAAAGCCTGCAAATTTTAAACTCTGCTACGGTACATTGCGAGCAAGCATGCATTTTATTTCAGAAGAGATATGCAATGTCTCTTCAGCAGTAAAACATACCCACCTGCCTGCTCAAAGCGACCCCCAGACTGTAAACTGAGCTTAATTACTCGCTCACTCCTCCTGTACCCAGATGTCTATTCTTAACAGGTAAAAGATGTACAGTGCCTTGAAAAAGTATTCACACCCCCCTGAAATTTTCCACATTTTGTCATGCTACAACCAAAAATGGAAATGTATTTTATTGGGATTTTATGTGATAAACACAAAGTGGCACACAATTGTGAAGTGGAAGGAAAATGATGAACGGTTTTAAAAAAAAAAAAAAAAAAAGTTATAAATGTATGTATGTTATGTTGCGTGTATTTGTATTCAGCCCCCCAGAGTCAATTCTTTGTAGAACCACCTTTCTCTGCAATTACAGCTGCAAGTCTTTGGGGATGTCTCTACCAGCTTTGCACATCTAGGAGGGTGTAATTTTTGCCCATTCTTCTTTGCAAAATAGCTCAAGATCTGTCAGATTGGATGGAGAGCATCTGAACGGCAATTTTCAAGTCTTGCCACAGATTCTCAATTGGACTTAGGTCTGGACTTTGACTGGGCCATTCTTACAGTTTAAAAGATTTTTATTGAATTTTACAAAAACAAGAATTCAAATTCTTATTCAGACATTTTTATCACAAAAGGTGCCTGGAAAGGTGTCAGACATCCAACGTTACTATTATAAAACATTTAATCATCTAGATATTGTTCAAGTGCTTAATCAAGTAAATATAAAATTCCCGTTTACCCCAACAGGATCATACTGTAAACATAGGATGGCTGGGCCATTCTAACACATGAATATGCTTTGATCTAAACCAGCTGTTCTCAACTCCTGTCCTCAGGACCCACTAAACAGGCAAGATTTTTAGCATTACCATGGGAAGATGCAGACTAGAATACTGCAATCACTGAGCAAAAAATTATATCACCTGTCATGCATTTCAGTTATTTTGCAAACCTGGCCCGTTAGTGGGTCCTGAGAACAGGAGTTGAGAACCACTGATCTAAACCATTCCATTGTAGCTCTGGCTGTTTGTTTAGGGCAGTTGTCCTGCTGGAAGGTGAACCTCCGCCCCATTCAAGTCTTTTTCAGACTCTAACAGGTTTTCTTCTAAGATTTCCCTGTATTTGGCTCCATCCATCTTCCCATCAACTCTGACCAGCTTCCCTGTCCCTGCTGAAGAAAAAGCATCTCACAACATGATGCTGCCACCACCATGTTTCACGGTGGGAATGGTGTGTTCAGGGTGACGTGCAGTGTTAGCTTTCCGCCACACAGAGCATTTTGCTCTTAGGCCAAAAAGTTCAATTTTGGTCTCATCTGACCAGAACACCTTCTTCCACATATTTGCCGTGTCCCCCACATGGCTTCTCGCAAACTGTAAAACAGGACTTTTTATGGCTTTCTTTCAACAATGGCTTTCTTCTTTCCACTCTTTCACAAAAGGCCAGATTTGTGGAGTGCACAACTAATAGGTTGTCCTGTGGACAGATTCCCCCAACTGAGCTGTGGATCTCTGCAGCTCATCCAGAGTTACCATGGGCCTCTTGGCTGCTTCTTTGATTAAAGTGGTTGTAAACCCTTAAAAAAAAAATATATATATATATTTTTATAACTACCTGTAAGAGAAAGGCATAATGAGCTGATATGACTAGCAAAATATCTCATTATGCATCACTTACCTTAGATCGGGGCCCCCGAAGCCGTCCACGTCTCCCTCTTCAGCCACAGCCATCTCTGCGGCGATAGCCGGAAGGTTACTTCCGGGTATCGCCGCTCCAGCCAATCACAGCGCCGCTCCGGCGCTGTGATTGGCCGGAGCGGCGGAGACTTCAATCTGCGCATGCGCGCGGGAGCCGTCACATTCGGCTACGCCCAGCGATTGCTGGGAAGTAGCCGAATTTGTGAATGGGATTAACCCCATGAATGCGCCGTAGACAGCGGCGCTTGTCATTTAACTAAATATCTCCTAAACCGTGTAGGTTTAGGAGATATTACTTGCACCTACAGGTAAGCCTTAATCTAGGCTTACCTGTAGGTGCAAGTTGAAAAAGTGGGTTTACAACCACTTTAATCTCCTTGCCCGGCCTGTCAGTTTAGGTGGACGGCCTTGTCTTGGTAGGTTTGCAGTTGTGCCATACTCTCAATTTTCAGACAATGGATTAAACCGTGCTCTGTGAGACGTTCAAAGCTTGGGATATTTTTTATAACCTAACCCTGCTTTAAACTTTTCCACAACTTGATTCCTGACCCATCTGGTGTTCCTTGCCCTTAATGTTTTGTTTACTAAAAAGGTTCTCTAACAAACCTCTGAGGGCTTCACAAAAAAAAACAGCTGTATTTATACTGAGATTAAAATTATACAGGTGGACTCCATTTACTAATTAGGCAACTTCTGAAGGCAATTGGTTCCACTAGATTTTAGTTATGGGTATGAGAGTGAAAAGGGCTAAATACAAATGCACATCACACTTTTCAGATATTTGTATTTATTTATTTTTTATTTGAAAACGATTTATCATTTTCCTTCCACTTCACAATTATGTGCCACTTCGTGTGGGTCCATCACATAAAAAATCCCAATAAAATACATTTGCATTTTTGGTTGTAACGTGACAAACTGTGGAAAATTTCAAGGGGTATTGTAACGACACCCCAAGTATGAAAGGGGTTAAAGCCGTTTAGGATATTCCATTCCCAAACACCAAGGCAGCTACCGACACTCCAGTCAGGCGAACAAGACCTATAAGAATAATTCTCCCTCAATAACGAGACAAGGCTCTGTCTTGAGGTTTAATCACTTCAATACCATGCACTTACGCCCCTTCCTGCCCAGGACAATTTTCAGCTTTCAGCGCGGTCACACTTTGAATTACAATTGCGCGGTCATGCAACGCTGTACCCAAAACTAAATTTTTATAGTTTTCTTCCCACAAATAGAGCTTTCCTTTGGTGGTATTTGATCACCTCTGCGGTTTTTAGTTTTTGCTAAACAAACTAAAAAAAAAAAAAAAATACATTTTTTTTTCGTTTGTCATAAAATTTTGTTTTCCCCCCCTTCACTGACGGGCACTGATGAAGAGGCACTGATATGTAGAATTGATGGGCACTGATGGGCAGGACTGATGAGGTACTGGCAGGTGTTACTGCTGGGCAGTGATTGGCAATGTGGTGGGCAGTGGCATCCTTATTATGGGGGAACTGGTTGACAGGTGATCTTTTACATTTGAGGGGGCTGTGCTGATTATCAGCATAGACCCCCCCCTCTGACAGGGAGAGCCGCCGATCGGTTCTCCCTGTCAGCGTGAACCGAGAAATGCGATGATCAGCTGCGATTGATCACGTGGTAAGAAGCCTCCGACAGAAGCTTCTTAACACAATCGGAGATGTGGGGTGTCAGACTGACAAGCCGCGATCTCCGCGATGCACGCCCCCACGGGCATGTTATCCTGCTGGACGTCAATAGACGTCCAGTCAGGATAACAGAACCACTTCCCAGACGTCAATTCCCTATTGACCGGGCGGGAAGTGGTTAAGCAGGACTGACAATCTTTACTGAGAAGACCACAAGTTTTATACACAGTGAAAAGGAGGTGCATCATATTATTCTGGAAATACACCTGTGATCAGACCCAATTCACATGCTAATTACCGAATTCCTATTAACAGCCTGGCTGTCTCAGAGTTTCCTAGCCTGGCTGTCTCACAGGATACACATTATCACAGGAATCCTTTCATACAATACAGGCTTAATTAGCCCAAGCCCCCATGAAAGGATCCTTAGAAGTTAGTCTGGATTTATTAACATTACAACAGACAGGTGTCTGGGGGTGATACACTGAACTTCCTGGAATGCCCAAATAACATCTTCATATTTCTTGAGATATTGTTAATAAATATTACTGTCCCATTTTAAGTAGTCCAAGATATATTTTTTCCGTCACCCTATGTCACTAATGGACATAGGGTGATTTAGACATAAGAGGTGCATGGGGAGCTGAAGCAAGGGCATCTCATACTTTCTACGGGATTCTGGGTTTCACGGGCCCTCCCGTTACAGGTATGAATGCTTTTTTAAGGCACTGTATATTACCTTACTATTCCAGTACATTTTGGCACAGACGCTTTCATCTCAAGGGGGCCTATGTGTGTCCCTGGGAGTGCATTCCTACCCTACTTGTCTTCATTCTTTTTTTTTTTTATAGATATAGATGTACATGTGTTACCTATGACTTGGTCCAAAAGTCCCATTGGGGTCATATACCAATTGTATCTGAAGTTATACTTGCCTGCAACTATATTGCACAGAGTGGCCTGTTACCTCCTCTTCTGAAGTCCCCTGCCAACGCCATCTGCTCCCTCTTCCGCCAGGTGCCCCCTCAGCAAGCCGTGTGCTATGGGGGCACCTGTGCGGGCGCCCTTCTAAGCTGGGCGGTGTGCGTCTATAGACACAGAGCGTGGCCCGGCACCATCCTTCGCTCCCTCTTCCCTGGATTTGACTGACAGCAGCAGGGCCTATGTGATACAGGGAAGCACTGCTGCAGCCAGGGACACTGCTGGATCGTGAAAAAATTCAAGTAAGCATTTAGGGTTTGGGAAGGGTGTGGGGGATGATGTATCATGTATCGGAAGGTCTTCAACTTACTATAGAGAATACATTGAGGTAATACCCTGTGCCCCAACCAGCTGCACTTTCTTGGTTCCCTGCCAATCTAACCAGCTGCCCATTACTGAAAAGATTTCTGCAAGTTCTCATTTGCAATCACCCAATTTGCTACAAATAAGGCATTGGCAAACATGATTTTAACTTGTTCTACTAAGCACTTTTAGAACCCATTCATACCTGGGCGCTTTGTAGCTTGAAGTTCCAAAACACTCAACATACAGTCTATGGTTTTTAATTGTGATTGTTCACACTTAAGCATAGTGTCGCTTGACTTGAAAAAGTATTTTAGCTTACTGGTCCCTAGTGACCAGCTAAAAAAAAAAAAAAAAAAAAAAAAAACACAAACAAACACACACACACACACACACACACACCACACTGACCCAAGGCACTATGCTCAAGTGTGAAGGCCACCTACTCTGGATTAGAAGTTTTTTAATTTATGCCACCCATAAAACCCAAATAAATGCTCTTTCATCCAAATCCCTTTCTTGTAAGGACACACAAAAGTCGTCACATGTCACAAATTGTTCATTTTAACCACTTCAATACCATGCACTTATGCACCTTCCCGCCCAGACCAATTTTCAGCTTTCAGTACTCTCACACTTTGAATGACAATTACTTAGTCATGCTACACTGTATCCAAACAAAATTTTTATCATTTTCTTCTCACAAATAGAGCTTTCTTTTGGTGGTATTTAATCGCCACTGGTTTTTTTATTTTTTGCGATATAAGCAAAAAAACAGCAATTTTTTTTAAAAAAAAACACTTTTTTTTTAGTTTCTATTGTAAAATTTTGCAAATAAGTAATTTTTCTTCATAAATTTGTGCCAAAATGTATACTGCTACATATCTTTGGTAAAATGAACCCAAATTAGTGTATATTATTTGGTCTTTGTGAAAGTTATAGAGTCTACAAACTATGGTGGCAATCACTGAAAATTTATCACATCTGATCACGCCTGATGTACTGAAGGGATATCTCATTTCTTGAGACACTAACAAGCGAGGAAAGTACAAATACCCCAAAATTACCCCTTTTTGGAAAGTAGACAGTCCAAGGTATTTACTAAGAGGCGTGGTGAGTTTTTTGAAGTTGTATTTTTTTCCCCACAATTCTTGGGAAAAAAAAATTTTCATTTTTTTTTTTTTTTTTTTTTTTTTACACAAACTGGTCATATTAACAGTTTTTTTTCTCTCACACAGCATATGCATAATTGCAACTACACCCCAAAATACATTCTGCTACTCCTCCTGAGTGTAGCGATACCACATGTGTGAGACTTTTACACAGCCTGGCCATATACAGAGGCCCAACATTGAAGTAGCACTTTCAGGCGTTCTACAAGCATAAATCGCACATATCCTTTCTCAACCACCTATTACACTTTTGAAGGCCCTGGAGCACCAGGACAATGGAATTTTCCACAAAATGACCCCATTTTGGAAAGCACACACCCCAACGTATAATCTATGAAGCATTATGAGTCTTTTGAACGGTTCATTTTTTTCCAGAAGGTTTTGGAAAATGTGGAGAAAAAATGAAAATGCATTTTTTTTTTTTACACAAAGTTGTCCATTTATAAGATATTTCTAACGCATAGCATATACATAGTAAAAATGACACCCCAAAATGCATTCTGCTACTCCTCCTGAGTATAGCGATACCACATGTGTGAGACTTTTACACAGCCTGGCCATATACAGAGGCCCAACATCCAAGTAGCACCTCCAGGCATTCTAGCAGCATTAATTGCACATATAATTTTCTGACTACCGATCACATTTTTGAAGGCCCTTCATATATCTAACACATAGCAGGTACATACCAAATAACAAAAGATTACCTGTGGTTTTAGAAGTGCAGTGGTCCACAGAGGAGAGCATCGGTCCAGGCAGCAGGCAGGGATGAGGTCAGCGACAGCAAAAGCAATCATCCAGGCAGCAGGTAGGAATACTGTCCATAGTTCGCACAGGCAGAGATACTGTCAGCACAGCCAGAGCACAGGTCCAGGTAGCAGGCAGAGGTGTCCTATCCTATCGATGATATCTTCGATATATTGGAGGTAGTGGAGTCGGTGATTTTGAGTTGCTTTTTGGTAGCAGACAAACGAATTAAAAAGGGCCATGTGAAACGCAACTTTTTTGTGCCAATAATGGGACTTTCTGGTTGATAAGTAGGGCTGTAGCATCTGGTCGTTTAAATCCACCCCCCCCCCCCCCATGTACAAATTGTAGTCGTGGACACATTCAGACTTTACAATGGAGCCGCTTCTTCTTGGGATCTCCACCATGGTGTCATTGTGGATCGTAGAGAGGATGTGGACATCTTTCTTGTCCCTCCACTTCATGGCCAACACCTCCTCGTTCCTCATGGATGCCGATTCTCCAGGTCGCATTTTTTTGTCAATAAATTTTGTGGGAATCCCTTCCGGTTTTTTTTGAAGGTACCGCAGGCCGGGGTTTGTTTACTGTAAAGGTGGTGAAAAAGGGGCAGGCTGGTATAATAATTATCAACATATAAATGGTAACCTTTTCCGAACAGGGGGTATGCCAACTCCCAGACAATTTTCCCACTGGTTCCAATATATGTGGGGCAATCACGGGGCTGGAGCTGGGAGTCTTTACCTTCGTAGATCCTGAATTTGCAGACGTATCCAGTGGCTCGATCACATAATTTATTTAATTTTAACCCATACCTGGCTCTCTTGCTTGGTATGTACTGCTTGAACTGCAGTCGGCCGGTGAAATGTACGAGGGACTCGTCCACACAAATTTTTTGGTCTGGGATGAAAACTTCTTCAAATCGCTGGGAAAAGGCATTGATTAGGGGGCGTATCTTGTACAATTTGTCGTAGTTGGGATGATCTCGGGGAGGGCACTGTGAATTGTCATTGAAGTGGAGAAAGCGCATAATCATGTCGTATCTTTTCCTGGACATGACAGCGGAATATATGGGCATGTGTTGGATGGGGCGTTTGGACCAATATGCATGGACTTCGTTCTTTTTTGTAAGCCCCATATTGAACATAAGGCCCAAAAATAATTTAAAATTCCTCCAATGTTAGACGCCGCCACTGGAACATGCGGGCGTAGGAAGAATCGGGGTTGGCAGCAATAAATTGGGATGCATACAGATTCGTTTGATCCACTATATTCTGCAGCAAATCTTGTGGGAAAAATAAACAAAAATAATCAAATTTAGAAAAATTTGTAGTGTCGGGCTGCACACCTGGCTGTGCGGTGAAAGGGGGGATGATAGCGGATCCTGAGTTGGCAGGCAACCATAAGGGGTTTGCCAGGGCATCGGGAAGGTAGGATTGGGGCTGGATTCTTCGGGTTGGGCGTGCATTTCCATTGCTTGTACTGGGCTCCTCTTCCTGGGGTATGGCGCTGCTGGTGGTGGGCAGTTCTCCTGATCTTGGTGCTGATCTTGGTGCTGATCGCATTCTTTTGGGAGGGACGGTTTCCTCCGGGGACTCGGACTCTGAGCCACTATCCTCCACTGGCTCGTATTCCGAACAAGAATCGGATAATGGGTGCTCCCCGCTGCTCTCATCATCCGACATGGCAAGAATGGCATATGCCTCCTCAGGTGTGTAAACCCTTTGGGACATTATGGCAGTGCTTATTGGTGGGCCTGTGTAATGGTACTGCTGGTGGTAGCGGTCTGTGTGGTAGTACCGATGGAGGTATTAGTGGTGGGCCTGTGTGGTGGTACCGATGGCGGTATGGGTGGTGGTGGTACCAATGGCGGTATGGGTGGTGGTGGTACCAATGGCAGTATGGGTGGTGGTGGTACCAATGGCGGTATGGGTGGTGGTGGTACCAATGGCGGTATGGGTGGTGGTGGTACCAATGGCGGTATGGGTGGTGGTGGTACCAATGGCGGTATGGGTGGTGGTGGTACCAATGGCGGTATGGGTGGTGGTGGTACCAATGGCGGTACGGGTGGTGGTGGTACCAATGGCGGTACGGGTGGTGGTGGTACCAATGGCGGTACGGGTGGTGGTGGTACCAATGGCGGTACGGGTGGTGGTGGTACCAATGGCGGTACGGGTGGTGGTGGTACCAATGGCGGTACGGGTGGTGGTGGTACCAATGGCGGTACGGGTGGTGGTGGTGGCGGCGGTACCGATGGCGGTACAGGTGGCGGTACGGGTGGTGGTGGTAGTGATGGCGGTATGGGTGGTGGTGGTGGTACCGATGGCGGTACAGGTGGTGGTGGTACCGATGGCGGTACAGGTGGTGGTGGTACAGGTGGTGGTACAGGTGGTGGTGGCACTACCGACGGTGGTACTGGTACCGATGGCGGCACTAGTGGTGATACTGGTAGCGGGCCTGTGTGGCAGTGTAGATGCTGGGCCTGGTGGCGGTACTGGTACCGATTGCGGTACTGGTAGCCTGTGTGGCGGTGCCAATGGCGGTACCGATGGAGGATGGGCTGATTGATTGACAGGTGGGCTCATTGATTGACAGATGGGCTGATTGACAGATGGGCTGATTGACAGGTCCTCTTTATGGGGGGGGGGGCGTGTTGTGCACTGTAAACTTATGTAGACAAACTACACTGAGCTAACTTACTGATCTCTTCTCTCTCCTCACAGATCGGTGTGTGAGGAGAGAGCAGGGATCAGGTAGTAACTCCTGTGGAGTTTGTTTACATTTGTGACCGGCTGTGATTGGACACAGCCGGTCACGTGGTAAACAGCCAATTCATTGGCTGTTTACTCTGATCGGGGACGCGCTGTGTCCAAGGGACACTCGCCTTCCCCGATCCCCGCTCTGCAAGCCTGTGGCGGCGCGCACGGAGCGCGCCGCCGAGTTTGTTTTGACAGGTGATCGGCTGTGACTTTGACACAGCCGATCACATGGTAAACAGCCAATGAAATTGGCTGTTTACCGTGATCGGGGAAGCGCTGTGTCCGAGGGACACATGCCGTCCCCGATCACCGCGCTGCGCGCCCCGCGGGCGCGCGCAAGGCAATATCCTGCAGGACGTCATATGACGTCCAGTATCGATATTGCAACCACTTCCCGGACGTCAATTCGCTATTGACTGGGCGGGAAGTGGTTAACCTTAACATTCCCCATTGCCAAATCAGTCTTTTTATCCCTACAATGAAAGGGTATTTCATGACTCAGGCCCACAGAGCAATAAGAATTTGACAAAGACTCAACTATAGCAGATGGTGGAATGGATGGTGTGGTATGTTACAGTCATGGCTGAGATGTGACACAAAAGCATTGGCATGTCCCATCTGCTGGAAACATTAGGTGGATCTACCCTGCCCCTCGTCATCTGCATGAAATGCCAACCATCGTTACATTCACAGAAAAAAAAAAAACACACACACACACACACACACATCACTACAATAAAAAGTTCTTTGGAAACTGTATTTGCATCTTCTGCAATTTCCGCCCTGGTAAAAAATAAAGTAATGTTGTAAACACACCAAAATACATGTAGATTGGAAAAGATTCAGCATGCCCTTACAACAATCTGAATCCATCTTAAAGATTTTCCCCCCCCCCATGCAGTGGGGGGGGGGGGGGTTAACCGCACTGAGCAGAGATTTTCTTACCCAATCCACTGATCCTTCGAGCGCAAGACTAGTCCATGCTGTTCCTGCCCTCAAAAACGTGTGTTTTGTGTGGTGGACTGTTCCCAACATCATCACGCCCATAGACTGGTTTTGGATGTGAGGGCAACAGGAACAGTCCACCGCAGGATGTGGGGAAAATCGAAGGATTCAGCAAAAAACAGTGCCTTGAAAATTTTTCAGATTTTGTCAGGTTACAACCAAAAAACTTTAATGTATTTTATTGGGATTTTATGTGATAGACCAACACAAAGTGGTACAGAATTATGAAGTGGAATGAAAATGATAAATGGTTTTAAAATGTTTTACAAACATCTGAAAAAAGTGTGCCGTTCATTTGTATTCAGCCCGCCCCCTTTACTCCGATAGCACTAAAATGTAGTGTAACCAATTGCATTCAGAAGTCGCCCAATTAGTAAATAGAGTCCACCTGTATTGTAATTTAATCTCAGTATAAATACAGATGTTCTGTGAAGCCCTCAGAGGTTTGTTAGGGAACCTTGGTGAAGAAACAGCATAATGAAGGCCAAGGAACACACCAGACAGGTCAGGGATAAAGTTATGGAGAAGTTAAAAGAAGGGTTATGTTATAAAAAAATATCACAAGCTTTGAACATCTCACGGAGCACTGTTCAATCCATCATCCGAAAATATAAAGAATATGGCACAACTGCAAACCTACCAAAAACATGGCCGTCCACCTAAACTGACAGTCCGGGCAAGGAGAGCATTAAATCATAGAAGCAGCCAAGGGGCCCATGGTAACTCTGGGAGGAGCTGCAGAGATCCAGAGCTTCACAGGTGGGAGAATCTGTCCACAGGACAACCATTAGTCGTGCACTCAACAAATCTGGCCTTTATGGAAGAGTGGCAAGAAGAAAGACATTTTTGAAAAAAGCCATAAGAAGTCCCGTTTGTGAGAAGCCATGTTGGGGACACAGCAAACATGTAGAAGAAATCATACAAATAAGGCCACTTTCACACTGAGGCGCTTTTCAGGCGCTTTCACGCTAAAAAAAGTGCCTGAAAACGTATTTCCATTAAAATCAATGAATCCTTTCACGCTGGGCAGTGCGCTGAAAAAACGCCCCTCTCCGTTGAAATTAATTGAAAGCGCTTCAAAAGCGCTCAGTGTTTTACTGGCAGTTTTTCAAGCGCCTCAGTGTGAAAGTGGCCTAAATAATAATACTGCGCCAACCCAAAGATATAGCAACAGCAGCCAAACACCAAAATTAGACAGGATTAGTAAGTGTAAATATATTAAAAAGTGTGGCGCTAGTGAGAATTAAGGGTGAGAATCCTAAATATGTTGAATAGTGAACTATACACAAATTGTAGGGATATATTCAAAACACAAACATGTATAACATCCAAAAAATTAGTGAAAATAAGTGATATACAAAAGTCGTAAGTGACATATGTAAATGTCCTCAATCCTTCTGTGATTTACAGAACTAATCGTCAGATTGGTACATAAATTTTTTTAGTGTTAAACATAAATACCCATGGAAAAATATACATGAACCAATAGCTTTAAACTGAATTCATATCGGGCATCACAAATAAATGTGTGTCCATAAAATGGTCATACATCAAATAGGGTTCAAAGCCAGAGTCCAATGAAGAACTTGCAGTAATTTAGGGTATATAAGATGGATAACTAGAGTTAGACTTACCGGTAACTCTGTTTCTAGGAGTCATCCAGGACAGCACTAGAGAGATAGGCTCCACCTCCGGAGGCAGGAAACACATCATCCCGATCTTTAAAGGGCGGCTTCCGTCCCTCGTCCTCAGTCTTTTAACCGAGAACTTCCCCGGAACGGCTTATGAAACAAAAAAAACACTCGTCCACCATTATAACAGCATATAGGGAGGGAATCCCTGCTGTCCTGGACTCCTCCTAGAAACAGAGTTACCGGTAAGTCTAACTCTAGTTTTCCCTAGTCGTCTGTCCAGGACAGCACTAGAGAGGATCAGCGAGAACTTACCAGATTAGGGGGGGGGGGGGGGGGGGACTACCGCTTGGAGGACTTTCCTCCCAAACGCTTGGTCTTGCGCTGAGAGAAAGTCCAATCTATAATGCTTCATGAACATCGAGTAATTTGACCATGTTGCTGCTCGACAAATTTGTTCTGGTGTTGCTCCAGCTCGCTCTGCCCAAGAGGCCGATAGTGCCCGTGTGGAGTGAGCCATGGGGGGAAAAAGGGCATTCTTTTTCTAAGATTTTGTAAGCTTCCACAATAGCCTGCTTAATCCATCTTGCGATTGTGCCTTTTGAAGCTTGAAACCCCAATTTTTTTCCTGAATGCAAAATAAATAGAGCATTGGATTTCCTAATGTTTTTGGACAACTCCAGATACTGTAAGACACCGGCTCTCACATCCAGATCGTGGAATTCTGTCTCCCTTAGATTGGTTGGGGACCCACAAAAAGAAGGCAAAACAATTTGAGCCCTATGGAACTTTGACACCACTTTGGGCAAAAAAACCTGGGTCTGTACGTAATACCAGCCTGTCTTCAAAAACCTGCAGAAAAGGCTCCTTAATGGAAAAAGTGCCTGCAGCTCACTAATGCGTCTCGCAGTGGTTATGGCCACTAGGAAGAGCGATTTGAGCGTGACCCATTTTAGGGACAGCTCTTTCTTTTGTGACCATTTAGCCCAACCCTGCAACACTGTCGTCAGGTCCCATTTTGGCAGGACTTTAAATGGAATGGGTCTAATTCTGTCTAACCCCTTGAAGAACCTGCTAACTAGCGGGTCTATGGCCAGGAGTCGCTCTAAAAAAACTGACAAGGCCGATACCTGTACTTTTAGTGTGCTAATGGCCAGTCCTTTATCTGCACCATCTTGTAAAAACTCCAAGATGGCTGGGATGCTTGCAGACACCTTTTTAGTATCTAACCATGAACAAAAAAAATTCAAAACTTTAACATAAATCGCTTGGGTAACCTTCTTTCTACTAGACAGAATGGTGTTTACTACCCTATCCGAGAGCCCCTTAGACTTCAGGAGACTCTCTTCAGACACCAGGCTGACAGCTTCAGGGTCTGAACATTGGATAATAGGACTGGGCCCTAGGATCATTGTGGTGCGTTCCTGAACAAATTTTCTCAGGACAAGAGGAATAAGTTTGAACGGGGGAAAGGCGTAACATAGGTGAAACGGCCACTTCTGGGCTAGGGCATCTATCCCTTTGGCCCCTATTTCTCTTTCTATCGAAAAGTAGGCTGGAACTTTGGCATTCGACCTGTTGGCAAACAAGACCACTTCTGGAATGCCCCACTTCTCTATTAGTTGGAAGACCTCCCTGTTTAGCGACCACTCTGATTCGTACACTTGGTGTCGGCTCAGAAAGTCCGCCAGGCAATTGTCCACTCCCTTCAGATGGACCACGGATATGGTCTTCAGATTTTTTTCTGCCCAGGCAAAGATAGCGCTCGCTAGCTTGATTAAGGATGGACACCTTGTTCCGCCTTGTTTGTTTAAATATGAGACTGCTACCACACTGTCTGAGAGGACCTGTACATGATGATTTTTCAGCTCCGCGGCAAATGCCCTTAGGGCTTCCCAGATTGCTTGCAACTCCCTCCAATTGGCTGACCTTTGGGACTGTACTTTTTCCCAGCGCCCTTGGGCTACCTTTGACCCCCAATGGGCCCCCCAGCCCCAGGCACTGGCATCCGTGGTTATTCGGACTGACACCGGAAGAGACCAAAATAGACCCTGCACCAGGTTCTCTTCGTCCCTCCACCACCAAAGAGACCTTTTGGTCTTTGGGGATAGGTGGAAGGTCGCATCCAACGATTTCTGCGTTCCGTCCCAGCTGTTCAGGATATTTGCCTGAAGACACCTGAAATGGGCCCTTGCCCATGGTACCGCAGGGATTGTTGCCGTCAGGACACCCAAACCCGACATGGCTGAGCGGGTAGAAATTGCCAGATTGTTTTGAAGGAAGGCTGCCGTAGCCTTTACCTTTTTTTACTTTCTCCACTGTGAGATAAATTTTCTGTGTCACCGAGTTCACTAGGAAGCCCAAGTACTGCAGGACCTGTGCCGGGGTTAGGTTTGACTTCTCCCAATTTATTAACCACCCCAGTTTTTCCAAAAAGGATATGGCCACCCGCAGATCCCCTTGCAATTGGAGCACGGAGGGTGCAAAAAAAAAGAAGAAGAAGGGTCGTCCAGGTAAGGGATGACTGATATCCCTTCCAGTCTAAGGGGGGCCAGTGCCTCCGCCATAATTTTTGTAAATATTCTGGGGATGAAGACAGGCCGAATGGCAGGGCCCTGAATTGAAAATGTCGGACCCGCTTTCCCCATCTGATTGCTACCCTTAAAAACTTTTGAGATTCCGGATGGATAGGGACATGCAAGTAGGCATCCCTCAAATCGAGGGAGGCCAAGAAACAATCCAGGGGAAGAATTGACTTCACCGAAAGGATTGTCTCCATCCGAAATTTTTTGTAAGCCACCCATTTGTTTAGTGACTTCAGATTTAATATTAGGCGGAAACTGCCCGACGGTTTTCTCACTATGAAAACATGTGAGTAGAAACCTAGGTTTATCTCCTGCTGTGGCACTGGGATAAGAACCCCCTGGTCTACCAAGCCGCCTATTTGTGACAACAAGGCTGTCTTTTTCTGAGAATCCCTGGGCGGAGAGGTTACGAACGTTCTTGTGGGCAGAGTGCCCCTGAACTGAATTCGATAGCCTTCCCCGATTATCCTCCGAATAAATGTATTTGGGGTAGTCTTTTCCCACTGTGGGAGGAACTGCCCCAATCTCCCTCCCACTGGAACCAAGTCACTGGGATTTGGTGGTCTTTTTAGGAGAGGGAAACAGGACACCTTTCTGCTTACCCTTTCCCCACTGTTTCCCAGAGGTCGACCCCTTAGGGGCCTGCCCCTGAATCGGCCTTTGTCCTTGGGGACGAAAGAAAAGTTTCCCCTGAACCCTTTTATTTTTGACCGGGAAGGCCTTTTTCTTGTCGGCAGTACGGTCTAGCACTTTCTCTAGATCTTGCCCGAACAAGGTCTCCTTCAAATGGGATGCCACAGTCTAATCTTTGATGCCGGGTCTCCCGACCAGGACTTTAGCCATAAAGCCCTGCGTGAGGAATTTATTAAGGCAGCGATCTTTGCCGATAGCTTGACCGACTCAGCAGATGCGTCCGCCATATAGCCCGCCGCCTTGTGTAGCATAGGAAGGGAATCAAGGATCTCCTTCCTGGAGGTCCCACTTTCCAGATGGTTTTGTAGCTGGTCCAGCCAGACCTCCAAGTTACGAGCCACTATAGTCGTAGCCATTGCTGGTTTTAAACTTGTCATGACTACTTCCCATGACCTTTTCAGCAGTACCTCCATCCTTTTGTCCATAGGTTCCTTAAGGACACCCATGTCCTCAAAGGCGAGGTCTGTTGATTTGGAACACTGGGAAAAGGCTGCATCCACTTTGGGCACTTTGTTCCAGATACAGGAGGAATCCTCACTGAAGGGAAATCTCCTCTTCAGACTTTTGGGAAAAAACAATTTCTTCTCTGGTTCCCACCATTCCTTTTTTAAAAGATAGAATCTACCAGTGTGCTATGCCCGGAAAATAACCTGTTCTGACCCTCTTTCAGGGTTTGGTACATCTGGTCATGCAGGGACAAGGAAGCCTGCTCTTCTTTGATATCTAGAGTCTCATATCACCCCTAATAAAGGCATCCACCTCCTCGAGTGAGAGCCTGTATCTGGGTGGGCTTGTCCCCTGGCTCGGAATATCTCTGGATGAGGCCGCCTCACTTAGCTCGTCCAAGGAATCTGGTTCCCCTTCGTCTGATGCGTCACCCACCTCTGGGGCTGAATCAGAGGGGCTGCAGCTGGTGGTTTTTGGGGTTTCAAGGCTTGCCAGCATTGATTTAATGGTCTTCATTTCTTTCTGAACCCCAGCAATTAGTTCCTTACTTGCCCCTGTTGCCTCCTTGTAAACCAATTTGTCAATACAGGGTTTACAAAGGGGCGTGCTCCATCCATCCTTTAGTTTGTTCGTACATGACGGACACCTCTTCTTCCCCCCTGACCTCTCCGGGTCTTTAGGCTGAGCCTGGGATAAGAGAAGGAGAGAAGAAACCAGGGCAAGTAGTTGTCAAAAAACCTTTAGACAATCGGGGATTGTACCTTCACCACACCAATGTGCACCCCCACCAGCCGCTGACAGGATTCACATAGCTCTTTAGCCTGGATCCTGTCGCTGATGGAGGGGAGGGGTATTTCCCCTTTTCCCCAGCCCTGTAGGTCCAGGGCACCCCAGTGTGTCTACCTAAGCTGGGCCAGCACCACTGCCACCTGGTTCCATTGTCTCCATGCTGTCCTCTACCTCTGTAGTTACCTGCTGGATCATCTTCATGGAACCGTCTATTTTGTGGCCGGCGTTTAAAAATTTCCCGCCATGGCCCCAGCGTCCACGCTCGCTGCGCGACCCGGAACCGGAAGTGTTGTGCCGGAAGTCCCCGCCCTCCTCCTGCGTTCCACAGGCCGGAACTCAAGGCCTACGCCCGCCCCCCGCTGGACACACACACCAGAGACCACAGTACCTGGCCGGCAGATGCCATGATGTCCTGTGCGGGGAACGTCAGCCCTCCTCGGGCTATACCGGAGGATTGCGCCGGTACCAGCTTCCATGCAGCCTGACCGGGGGACCCCAAAAAGCCTGCCAACTTTCAGGTATCACAGACCTCCTTCCCCCTTCCTCAAGCAGCCTGCCTCGGCTTAGGGGAAGGAGAGCTCCATCCAGCCTCCTCCTCCGGTGGAGGAAACACAAAAGACTGAGGACGAGGGACGGAAGCCGCCCTTTAAAGATCGGGATGATAGGCTCCACCTCCGGAGGCAGGAAACACATCTCTCTAGTGCTGTCCTGGACAGACGACTAGAGAAATAGACGTTCTGTGCAGACATATATGGTAACGCCCGGGAGTGCCTTCACCTTGGGCCAATGGGGGAGAAAAGGTACTCTTACCAGCTGAAATGGATCCAACACACCGAACGGCGGTGGATTATCAGAGCTTTGTCAACTTCATGGACGGAAGAAACAGCCAGGATTTGTAGAACACCTCCTCCTGAAATTGGCAGCACTCCTGATCCGTATTTCCAAGCCAGGAAGGATCCAAAATACCGGGTAGCAATTCCCTTATTCGGTCATGACCATGGAAAACAAAAAAATTCTCCACATGGTGCAAATCCAAAGAGATTTATTGTAAAAAATATCCGTAAAAGGTTCACACAGTAGGAACATCAATAAAAACCTCCATAAAATTCCCCAAAAAATCCAAAGAAAGCCAAAAATCCACAATACAGAGTATAAAACAGACAGCGTGGTAGGGATAGCTGGAGCTGACGTATTACCCGACCGGTTTCGTCCACTTAGACTTCAACTGGGGTATAAAAGAGCTCTCTGTCCTCCACGCTTTTGTAAGGAAAGAGATAATATTCAAAATCGAAAACAGCTGTTGTCCCATTGTATTTCCCGCTTCCGGGATCACCGTACCCTATTGGAAGGGTTGATAGTAATACAGGTCCAGCCCCTAGTGGTGTTAAACCAATAGAGTACCTTGTGTCATTAGAGAGCTCTGCCGCGTCATCAGCCATTAGTCTCATGACCATCGGCGTGCGGAGATACACCAGTAACACGTGACGTTCCCTTATGACGCGAACGTCATCCACGTGGCAGTCTGGGAAATGTAGTTGCGAAAGGAGCCGAAGGCTATAATCCCTGACAGCATTACCCAGCATTGCCGACACATCCTTATCTACATACCTTCAAGTGACCAGACTAGGGTGCGCGATCCGGCAATAAGCATTGACGCTATATCGACAGAGATCTGCTCCCAAACGGATCCGTGTAACCATCAATAATCCAGTCACCATGGTGATGTATGCAAACATCCATAAGGCGGAAGTGGCGGAGGTATGTCAGTGATACATCATCTGTCTCGATTGCTCGAACTTCCGCCCTCGGGCATGTTGGGAAATGTAGTATAATACAAAAACAAAAATGAGGACTAATTATTATGCAAGCAGGCAAATATACGTTCATGCATAATATAATAGGTGGATCGGGATATCTAATCCCACGGTGTTGAAAGAAAAACCGCTACCCAACCTCTATTTATCCTCTGCACGTAAAAATTTAAATAAAATTAAAGGAGCAGTTATATTCTATATGACCGATCTCAGATTTCAATTAAGAACAAGAGTATGACTCCAAGATAATCAATACTCCAAAATTTGGTATTGGTCATCAATATGTATTGTTAAAGATAAACAAAAAATTAATTGGTATTAAAATTAATAAATAAAACTAGGCTTAGTGTCCCGGAAGTAGGAACTACACCAAAATGTCCCCAAAGTGGCATAGATAACCAAAATAATATGAATGACCATATATTAAATATGGCATAAGTGCCATGTATTAGATATGAAAAAAACATGATTATAAGCAAATTATCAAAGGAGTATGTATCAATATAATGCATGTAAAGGAAGAAAACTCTGAAAGTATACAAGGATCATTAGGCTTGATTTATGAAAGCATTAATGTCCCAGTCCACGTTTAGGCCATGGGGCCTATAACTCTTAAGCTGGTAAATCCAGTATGTTTCTAACTTAGAGACCCCCCTAAGGCGAGACTACCCCCTTCAACTGGGGACAAATTTGTCTATAATTTGAAACATAGTACCTTTGGGGTTTTTGTTGTTATGGAACTCTAGATAGTGTCTTGGGACACTATGATTTGCCTTACCCTTCTTTATACTGGCTATATGCTCTCCCACTCTTATGGAAAAAGTATGAATAGTGCGTCCTACATATTGTTTCCCGCATGGGCAGGTAAGTAGGTAAACCTTTTCATTTGATAACTGATCCCTGTGGATATGGATCTAAAGGTGTCAGTTTTCCATTTCCCACAGATGTTAATTTGACAGACCTTGCATCTTCTGCAGGGATAGTACGCCTTTAAGTGTGGAAAAAAAGACAGGTATTGTAGGGGGATCGGTAACGTTTTTTTTGTTTTCCATGGTCATGACCGAATAAGGTAATTGCTACCCGGTATTTTGGATCCTTCCTGGCTTGGAAATACGGATCAGGAGTGCTGCCAATTTCAGGAGGAGGTGTTCTACAGATCCTGGTTGTCTCTACAAATCCTGGCTGTTTCTTCCGTCCATGAAGTGGACAAAGCTCTGATGATCCACCGCCGTACGGTGTGTTGGATCCATTTCAGCTGGTAAGAGTACCTTTTCCCCCCCATTGGCCCAAGGTGAAGGCACTCCCGGGTGTTACCATATATGTCTGTACAGAACGTCTATATCCATCTTATATACCCTACAGATTACTGCAAGTTCTTCATTGGACTCTGGCTTTGAACCCTATTTGATGTATGACAATTTTATGGACACACATTTATTTGTGATGCCCGATATGAATTCAGTTTAAAGCTATTGGTTCATGTATATTTTTCCATGGGTATTTATGTTTAGTACATAAAAAATTATTTAGTATTAATCTGACGATTAGTTCTGTAAATCACAGAAGGATTGAGGACATTTACATATGTCACTTACGACTTTTGTATATCGCTTGTTTTCACTAATTTTTGGATGCATACATGTTTGTTTGTGTTTTGAATATATCAGTACAATTTGTGTATATTTCACATTTCAACATATTTAGGATTCTCACCCTTAATTCTCACTAGCGCCACACTTTTTAATATATGTAGAAGAAAGTGCTCTGGTCAGATGAGACCAAAACTGAACTTTTTGGCCTAAAAGCAAAACACTATGTGTGGCAGAAAACCAACACTGCACATCACCCTGAACACACCACCACCCCCCATCGTGAAACATGGTGGTGGCAGCATCATGTTGTGGGGATGCTTTTCTTCACCCAGGACAGGGAAGCTGGTCAGAGTTGATGGTAAAATGGATGGAGCCAAATACAGGGCAATCTTAGAAGAAAACCTGTTAGAGGTCTACAAAAGACTGAGACTGGGGCAGAGGTTCACCTTCCAGCAGAACCCTAAACATACAGCCAGGTCTACATCAAAGCATATTTATGTGGCCCAATCAAAGTCCAGTTGAGAATTT
This sequence comes from Rana muscosa, assembly GCA_029206835.1. Taxonomy (NCBI): domain Eukaryota; kingdom Metazoa; phylum Chordata; class Amphibia; order Anura; family Ranidae; genus Rana; species Rana muscosa. The sequence continues at coordinate 470,793,811 of CM055121.1, read as the reverse complement.
GTGGCAAGACTTGAAAATCTCCATCCAATCTGACAGAGCTTGAGCTATTTTTCAAAGAAGAATGGGCAAAGCTAGTAGAGATATCCCCAAAAAGACTTGCAGTTGGAATTGCAGAGTATTGACTCAGGGGGCTGAATACAAATGCACGCCACACTTTTCACATATTTGGAAAACCGTTTATCATTTTCCTTCCACTTCACAATTATGTGCCACTTTGTGTTGGTCTATCACATAAAATCCCAATAAAATACATTTACGTTTTTGGTTGTCAATTGAAAAAATGTGGAAAATTTCAAGGGGTACGAATACTTTTTCAAGGCAAACAGCGAACGCAGCCACCGCATCTAATGATTAGTAAGCTGCACTATATGACATTTTCGGTTTAGGGTTGAATACCCCTTTAAGATCAACGTACGAATTACAATCTCTGCTATTGGAAGACCTACCTAATTTATCCAATCAGATAAAGCCTTGTACTACATATTTGTTTGTAAATTTAGAGATTGTATATGTGGTGAGCTTAAGTCTGTATACACAATACAAAATTAAACACTTAACTGTTACTAATGACAAGATTAAAACATATTACGGTACTTTACTGCAGTGCAAAAAGCCATTCTGTTGTATGAGAGGAGTGGGAAAAAAAGTCAGTGTATAAATTAGAATGTCATTCCTCAATGACTGGTATGTGGATAGGGAGGGACACCACCCTGAACTTGTATCCCTCCCGAACACAAGTCACATGGGAGCAAAGATGCCATTTGCAGTCAGTCACTCTTGCTTTTCTTGCTCGTTTAGGGGCCCATTCACACCAAATGCAGCGAGATGCATTTCTGAATACAATGCGCATAAACATGACTCCGGAAACAAAAAACAAGTTTGGTTTCTTTGATGACCTGCCTTTCTCCATGCCAAAAACTGCTCAGAAAAAAAAACAAAAAAAAAAAACGCACACACTGCAAATTTGTGATGTGAAATCTGGTGTTAATGGGCCCTTAATAATTTTGTGCCCCAAGTACTGGAATCATCGTATTTATCGGCATACAACATGCACAGGCCTATAACACGCACCTCCATTTTAAGAGAAGTTTAAAAAAATATAAAAAATTTAATTTTAAATGAAGAGCTTTGAAGCAAATGGGTCAGTGCCCATCTGCAGCTTCACCATTGCCCATTAATGCAGCCTCACCATTACATCCTGCTCAGTGCCCATCTGCAGCCTCACCATTACCGATCAATGCACCCTGATCAGTGCCCATCTGCAGCCTCACCATTACCGATCAATGCACCCTGATCAGTGCCCATCTGCAGCCTCGCCAGTGTCCGTCAATGCAGCCTCGCCAGTGTCCGTCAATGCAGCCTCGCCAGTGATGGATTACACAGAGCCAAGATCTCCTGTGTACTCTGTGCTCGCAGTCGCACAGTCCTTCCTCCTGGCCCGGCTCCTATGGTAGACAGAACACTGGTCCAATGCCGAAACATGTGACGTCTATCTTTGGAGCCAGGCCAGGAGGCGGGACTGTGTGGGACTAAGAGCGCAGAGTACACAGGAGATCCTGGCTCTGTGTAATCTGACAGCGCTCGCCACCTCCTTCCCCCTCGAGGCAGCCAGATATCGGCATATAAACACGCACACATGATTTGCCATGTATTTTCATTGGGAAAAAGCGAGCGTTATGCGCTGATAAATACGGCATTTCCCTACAACCACCAACAAAATGCAGACTATTACGGCCGATCTAATGCTGTGTCTGTGGGAAAAAACTGCAATTCTAAACCTGGCCATAGATGGTTCCTCCATCAACACAAGCAAGGTGGATAGGGGAAGCCTGAGAGATTGTATTCCCACAGCGGGGAATCCCTGCTGTCAGAATACTCTGATCAGCGGCTGCAGCAGCTGAGCAACAGTTTACCAAAATTTCCATTCGATAAATGTCAAGCCAATGATCGACTTCTTTTAAATGGTGATGCCTACACAAGGATCGAAAATTAACGAGTCCTTGCTGAACTGGATGAATGTTGATCCATCTATGGCCAGCTTTAGTAAGAACATGTTGAACCAGAGGGCCCACTGTGCCTTTCTACATACAATACAACCCATACCCGATATCTTCAAACTTTTTTAAACTGTTAGGACACAGAACTTCTCTATTGGAAATATTCTGACACATAGTAATAGGCTATGATCAGATGTATATGTCTCATAGAAAAATATGTAGACTGCAATGGTTATAGTTCTAGCCGCCTGCTTTTATGGACCCTTTTCACACTGATGCGCTTTTGATGTGTTCCCATTTACTTACAATGGAAGATGACTTTTTTGCTATGCTTATGAAAAACTGCACCAAAGATTCAGGATGCAGGACAGTTACAGTCGCATAAGATTTAATGGGGAATAGTTTTCCCATGCTTTTGTCATGCTGAAAAAGGGGCCTTCGAAGTAAAAGTGTTTAAATACGTTCCAAGTGACTGATCTGGAACAAGGACAGTAGAGAAGTCAGAACTGATTTGCATGCTTGAAATCAAAGCATAAAGGAGCTGGCACTTACGGAAAAAAAGTCTGGATAATGTTTATTCCAATAAGACCATGTACAAAACAGTGAGGGCTAACGCGTTTCAGCGGGAGCCCTGTTCACAGCACCATGATCTGCATACTTGATCTGGTGCCTCAAATGACTGAAGTCAATGGATTAATATAATGGCCAGACATTCCTCCTTAAGGCTGGGTTCACATTGATGCGAGTTGGAATCTGGGTTTCTCTGCATCCAATTCGCATGACAGGAAAATGTGACCGGCTGTCAATGGAGCCAGTTCTCACACCTCCGGGGTGGCCGCAGTCCGCAATGGAAAAGGGTCCTGTGCGTCTTTGGCTCCGAATCAAGTGCAAATTCAATCAAAAATTCAGACCCGATTCGCACCTGAAATCAGTGAACAGGGACGCACCAGACCCACTGCTGTGACCCACGGCCACATCAGTGTGAACCCAGGCTTAAAAGTGGTTATAAAGGCTTTACCTTCAAACCTGTGTGCATGTGTGCAGCAGCCCCCCCTTCTAACTTACCTGAGCTCACCCTTGATCCAGCGACGTGCACAAGATCATCAGCTCTCCGGGGACTCTATCACTTCATTAGCTAATCACAGCCAGTGAGCCAATAAGGAGAGAGAGGGGACAGGGCCTCAGCCAATGAGGAGGAAGAGACCCAGAAAAGCACTGCTCTCACGCACATCGCTGGATCAAAATGGAGCTCAGGTAAGTATTAGGGGGGGGCTGCCTTTTACCTTCATGCATAGAATGCACAAAGGTAAAAAAACCTTGAGCCTTTACAATAGGGTGACTAGACGTCCCTGGTTTCCGGGTACAGTCCCCAGATTGAGGACACTGTCCTCGGCCCAAGACTGTCCCCAGATTGCAGGAGCGTACTTAGGGTTGCCACCTGTCTGGTTTTTGAGACGCATGTCTGGGTCTCTGCCCGCCTCCAACCCAGACAGTGCCCCACTTGACCCGACGCACCTGTGGCTCACTGTGCTGCCATGTCCGCAGTGATTTCTGCTCCTGCCGGCCAAAGTTTCTCCCTCCCCATCTACCCCCTGCACTCGGCGCCTCCATCCACTCAGTGTACTACAGATGGGACATGGAACCTCCATGTTGCCGGGGGCTCTGGCTTGCTGCAGACGGGACGCAGAGGTGGAGCCTCCATCTTGCTTTGGGCTCTGGCTGGCTGCAGGAGGCACACAGAGGTGGGGTTGCAGGTGGAGCCTCCATGTTACCTGCTGCTCTCTTGAAAACTGTGCGGAGAACGTGCTGGGAGACTTGTACAGTAAGTGTTGGGAGCATTGTGTATGTCAGGAATTCCACAAAGGGTTTTCACCCCCTCCCCATACACCATCTATCCATCCGGAGTCCTCACCCCCCCCCCCCCATACACCATCCATATATACAGTTCACCCCCCCACATACATATATGCGGTTCTCCACCCTCCCCATTCATATATACAGTTCTCACTTCTCCCCTCCATACACCATCCATATATACAGTCCTCACCCCCCCTCCCCCTATACACCACCCATATACAGATGTGCTCATAAGTTTACATACCCTGGCAGAATTTAGGATTTCTTGGCCATTTTTCAGAGAATATGAATGATAACACAAACATTTCTTTCACTCATGATTAGTGTTTGGCTGAAGCCATTTATTATCAATAAACTGTGTTTACTCTTTTTATATCTTAATGGCAACAGAAACTACCCAAATGACCCCAATTCAAAAGTTTACATACCCTGTTGATTTTGGCCTGATAACATGCACACAAGTTGACATTTGTGATCTGTTTGCTTGTAATTAGTGGGTGTATAAAAGGTCAATGAGTTTCTGGACTCCTGACAGACTCTTGCATCTTTCATCCAGTGCTGCACTGACATTTCTGGATTCTGAGTCATGGGGAAAGCAAAAGAATTGTCAAAGGATCTGTGGGAAAAGGTAGTTGAACTGTATAAAACAGGAAAGGGGGGGGGCGTGGTCTGGACATGGCCGAGTAGAGTCGCATACTTGAGGAGCTCCTGGTCCGGCCCGTCCTTTACCAGCCTATACAGCAGTGATATTTACCGGTACCCCACGGTATGTACTCCGCTGGGAAGCGGAGAGGAAAGAACAAAAAGAAGACCCCTCCTAAAACGAATCCGAGCGGCGAGATACTCAAATTCCTACGGAATAGCTGCGGAGCCTCCCCGGACACCAAGATGGCAGACACCACGAGGCAAGGCCCTCTCAACATACAGAGACCGCGAGACTCCTCTCTCCCTCTGTTACCCTCCTCAGCCGCAGACATGGACTTAAACACCTTGGAGGCCTTTCCATCGGGATCACAGGACACACAACACCCGCATTTAGCCCCGCTTACCTTGAGAGCTGACGCTGAATTACGGGCATTACCTTCAGGCCTTACCCACGAGAGCAGATTTCGAGGCGCTGGCTAGCAGGCTGGAAGCAGCTTACCGAGAGGAGATTGCGACAGTAAAGGAGGAGGTGAAGACACTCTCGGAACGGATGGGAGCGGGAAAGACCTCAGTGATCGCCCTGGAGAGACGCATGACTGAGATGGAAGCTTTGCAATCCTCCCAGGCAGCTACGGTCCTCACACAACAGCTTCAGTTAGAAGAAATGGAGGGCCGCAGCAGGAGAACCAACCTGCGTCTGCGAGGCATACCAGAGGCCACAGAAGCGGAAGATCTGGCAGCGTCTACATTGGCCATTTTTCGGGACCTGCTGGGGGAAGATTTCCCAGCTAACCTATCATTTGACAGGATTCACCGAGCACTAGGTCCCCGCTCGACAGACCCGGACAGGCCGCGGGACGTTATATGCCGCATCCATCAATACGCGCACAAGGAGCTGGTGCTGCGAAGGGCTTGGGAGAAGGGGGACGTGGACTTTGACGGCGCCCCCATTCGGATTCTTCCAGACCTCTCCAGGGCGACCCTACAGAGACGAGCTATGTTGAAGCCTGTGCTAGAGGTGACCCGACAAGCCGGAGTAACATACAGGTGGGGATTCCCCATATCAGTGACCTTTAAAAAGGAACAGCAGTTCTTCTCCCTGCGCACCTCTTCTGATCTGCCGGACCTGTTTGCATTCCTGGGGGTAGATCCCTTTGACGTGCCGGACTGGCTTCAGGTGCTGCAGCGCTCGACCCCTCGCTCTGGTTTCCCGGGGAGACGGGGAGGCCGATTCCCCAGACCGCAGAGAGATCGCCGCAGATCGAGATACGCTCCCGGGGATACATCAAGAGAGGCCTGATACTGACAGGAGATGAGGTAAGCCATCGGATGCCGCTGCCTTAGTCCTGCTCCTCCGGTTACCCCTTTTGTGATTTTACTCTCTCTCTCTCTCTCCCCCTTCTCCCGGGTTATTTTTATATTGTCCTCCTCAAGGATGTCCCCCCCCCCCCCGGATTGGTTACATTTACGCCCCCCCCTGCCTGAGCTGGTTCCTGAGCGGACTTGCCGCCCACACACGCTATCCCTGAGATTTCCGGGTGCTGAGGGTTTTTTTTTTCCCCTTCTCATGTCTCTCCCCTGGCCCCCCTCCCTATGGGTTTGCTTTTGTTTTATAATTAATTTTTTTAATTTTATTATTTTTTTTTCCTCTCTTCTCTCTGCTGCCCCCCCTCCCCCCGAGTGTTCTCTCTGACCCCCCGGCGTTTGGACTGGCTTCTGATGCGGGGGTCGCTGCTGGCCCCCACGTTCGCTGAGTGACGGTGGTGAACGGCTGACTGGGGGTGGAGGGGTGCTGTGGAGATGGAATTGTCGGCACTTAAAGGTCGGCCCTCTTATGGCAGGATCGAACTATTACATGCAGATGCAGCTGTCCCTGTTGAACTGGGGAAGAGACAATATGGAGATGCTGGGGTTTTTTTTTTCTTTCCCCCCCCCCCCCCGTTTTTTTCTCTCTTCTCTCTCTTGCTGATTCTCTGCCCCTCCCCCCTCGCCACAACCACTAAAGGAACGCCGGAAGATGGTTGGGAGTGTAACCCATCCCCACATGGGGCTTCACGGTGTCGACCTGCACGCCACCAGCAGACAGGACACTTCAAGAGGCGGGTAACGAGACTTTCAGATCGGATGTTTAATGTGCTGTGCTCTTAATTAGGGGGAGGGGGGCTTGCTATGTAGATACACCTTACTACTTATTCATTGTATACTCTGTGGGGGGGGGGGGGGGATCGTGGGGGTGGGCTTTCCGTGTCGGGGGGAGGGGGGGCGGGACTCCTGCGGATAACCGTGGGGGGGGGGGCGGGGGTACTCGGTGTCTGACCCCGGGAATCGGGCGTCCCCGATTTACGGGGGGGCCCGCATGGGGAGGGGGGCTCACCTCGCCACAGACGAGGCATTTGAATTGCGGACGTGAGCTCTGCCTGGAAATGGGTGGGTGGGGTGGAGCTGGTGCCGCTCCCCCCCGCCTACCCCTTGGGATACGGAGGGAGAGACTCCTTATATAGTCACCCCCCTTGGATGGGGGGGGGGGAATCGGGATCGGGAGAGGGAGGCTCGTTTAGATGGGGGGGATGGATACGGGCGGTGGATCCCTCTGCTTAATATAGGATAGAATGTGATATTTACATGTTGAACCGGTTTACTGTTATAAATGCACTTTTGATAGGAGGTATGTTTTGTTTTGAACATCACTGTTCTTTCCCAAGGTTCTTTTTATTATGGGGATACAAGGTTAATTTAAGTTACCAGGCTGGGGAGGGGTGGACTGGGTTAGCTTCCCTCGGTCCTCTCCAACCTCCTCCCCAATAGGCCAAAGTACCATCCCTGGGGTGAATCGGGGGTGGGCTTTTTTTTTGCGAACGAATTTCGTTTACTTCTTAGTTTAGGCGCTTTGGGTTTGTTGACACATGCCCATTTGTGTATATATAGATATATATACAATCTTTTTTTTTCTCTTCTCCTCTTTTTAACATATTTCGTTTCTCTTTTGTCTCTCTTTTTCTCTGTCTAATCTTAACCTATATATATTCTTTTTTCTCTTCTCTCTTTCTCTTCCTCTTTCTATTTACTTCCCCCCCCTTTTTTTTCCCCTCTCTTTCTTCCCCTTTTTCTCTTTCCCCTTCCCCTTTTTTTTCCCTCTCTCTCTCTCTCTCTCTCTCTCTCTCTCCCTCTTTTTGTCTACTACGCCCTCCCCTTCTCCTCTTTTCCTCCCCTCCCCCTATCCCGTTGTAGTGATCCTTCCCCTTTGACCCAGGGACGATGGAAACCCTTCACATTTTTTCGCTAAACGCAAAGGGACTAAATGTACCCGAAAAGCGTTGTATGTTGCTGAACGACCTTAAAAGAGCTAGGGCTGACGTAGCGTTCATTCAGGAAACGCATTTTAAAACAGGAGGACCTCCATGCCTTAGAAACCGATTTTTTCCCCTCGGTGTATCATGCCACTAACAAGACAGCAAAAACCAGGGGAGTGTCTGTGCTCATATCTGGAGCAGTGCCCTGGACATGTGGCGATACCTTGGTAGACGCCGAGGGTCGTTATGTGTTCATAAAGGGAATGGTGGGGGACAAACGGGTGACTTTGGCCACTATTTATGCGCCCAATGACCAACAAGACACCTTCTTACATGACACGCTGGACCTCCTGATGGAATTCAAAGCGGGTCAGTTGATCGTGGGAGGTGACCTCAACATTCCTCTAGCCCCCTTGGTCGACACCTCATCGGGTCATTCCTCCATACGCCCCGGCATACATAAACGTGTTACACGGGACTTACACAACGCCCAGTTAGTTGACGTATGGAGACTACATCACTCTGGGGAGAGGGATTACACCTTCTACTCGTCCCCACATAAAGTATATTCAAGGATCGATTATTTTTTCGTCCCACACAGCCAACTGGAAGCAGTACATGACCCGATGATAGGTAGCATCACTTGGTCAGACCACGCACCCATTACTATGCGCTACGACCTCTCAGCAACCTCAATATCCAGAACTAAGTTCTGGCGCCTGAACGAAAGTTTACTACAGACGCCGGAGGTCATGGCGGAGGTCACAACTGAACTACAACACTACTTCAGGACTAACGACGTAGATGACTGCGACCAGGGTATTTTATGGGAGGCACATAAATCAGTAATAAGGGGGATACTAATCAAACATGGCGCACGCATTAAAAGAGAACGGGAACAACAACTGATACAGCTTTTGGATAAGATCCGAGTAGTGGAATCTAAGCACAAGCGAACGCAGATGCCCTCCTTGGAAGCTGAACTGCTTTCTCTTAGAAGACAAACGGTAGACTTACTTCACTATAGAGCTAAAGCGGCGTTACAATTCTGCCGGAAACTCACGTACGAATCGGGGAATAAATGCGGGAAACTACTCGCTAGAGCGGTCAGGAGCCTCAGGCTCAGGACCTTCATACCCCAAATAATGTCTCCTTCGGGACATAAGAGCATTATGCCAACTCACATAGTGCAGGAGTTTAGGAATTACTACTCCTCTCTGTACAACCTGCCTCCCAGGACCCCTACTGACGTGACGATAGAAGAGTACATTGCCACTTCACGAATACCTCAATTACCCGCGACATCCGGAACGGCATTAGATGACCCTATTACCATGGAGGAACTGCAACGGGCGATGGGAGGGACGAAACCCGGCAAGGCGCCGGGACCGGATGGGTTCACCTTGCAGTATTATCAATCTCTCCTCCCACTGCTGGGCCCACATATGGTGAGGATGTTTAACGGCTTAGGGGAGGGGGGTTCCTTCCCTAGGGATTAGTTAAGAGCACACATCTCCCTTATCCATAAGGAAGGCAAGGACCCAACAGCGTGCGGCAGTTACAGGCCCATCTCTTTATTAAACACGGATCTGAAGCTCTTTACTAAGATCCTAGCTAACAGATTGACCCAACAGACGCCGAATATAATCCACTTGGACCAAGTGGGTTTTGTCCCTGCCCGAGAGGCAAGGGATAATACCACTAAGGTACTCAACTTAATCCACATAGCTACCACGTCAAAGACACCCTGCGTCTTTCTCAGCACGGATGCTGAGAAGGCGTTTGACCGTGTCAACTGGACCTTCATGTTCTCCGTCCTGAAACGAATTGGATTGGGGCCTAAAATGCGCCAATGGATATCCAGTATATACTCCATACCCTCGGCACAGGTCAAAGCCAATGGAATTTTGTCTGATACTTTCCCTATAACAAACGGAACCAGACAGGGGTGCCCGCTCTCACCCATACTTTTTGCGTTGGCGTTAGAACCATTCCTGTGCACGGTGCGTGCACACCCTGACATTACAGGGGTCACTGTGCGCGATACACAATTTAAAATCTCGGCGTATGCAGATGATTTATTGTTTTCCCTGACCAACCCGGCAGTGTCCCTACCGAACCTACTCCGAGAGTTTGATAGATACGGAAACCTTTCCAATTTAAAAATTAATTTCGACAAATCGGCAGCGATGGGGATTAGTATTCCTCCCACCAGATTGAACTCATTGAAATCCCAGTTCAAATTTAAATGGTCGGACAGTTCTCTTAAATACCTGGGAACCCTGATCCCGTGCAATCTGGAGCACACCTTCGACCTCAATTTCCCGCCCTTATTGACCAAGGCCCGACTACTGCTACAGGAATGGACCAAGGGTTTGCACTCCTGGTTTGGCAGGTGCAACCTCATTAAAATGTCTATCCTCCCTAAATTTTTGTACTTTTTCCAGGCATTACCAATCAGGATTGCACCCCCGTACTTTAAACAGGTCAATTCCCTTTTCGTTAACTTCATTTGGGCTAACTCCAAACCCCGACTCCGTAGACGTCTGTTGACAATGCCGAAACATTTCGGAGGATTGGCCTTGCCAGATCTACGTAATTACCATGGGGCGGTGCATCTTGGTAGAATCATAGACTGGAACCGTCACAGCAAATCTAAACTCTGGGTCCAACTAGAACAAGCCCAAACAGCAGTGTCACTGAAGGGCGCCACTTGGTGCTTTGACCGACTACCTCCCACCCTGACTTCCCACCCAATTATTGGCGCTACCCTTCGTATAGGGGCGGCAAACTTACTATCCACCCACCTCTCTTCGGGCGATTCCCCCTTTATCCAACCCTAGGAAATCCAGCGTTCCCACCGGGCCTGGAATCGGCGGAGTACTTGTCACTTACTTTGACGGGGAGGGACCAGGCCTCACACTTTGTTGAGGAGGCTAAGTGGCCCTCTGTTCAAGCTCTGACTAGTGATGAAGGACATTTCCGACTTCCGTTTTGGAGGGCAATTCGCTTACATCATTTCCTACATTCATTACCAAACCCGGCACAATATCAGAGAGAACTGACCACCTTTGAAGAATACTGCAGGGACGAGGGGACGTTGTCTCAAGTCCTCTCCAAAACATACGCACTACTTAACTCCCCTCCCACACAACCTGACTTGCCTTTCCTACAGAAATGGGAAGTAGACCTACAATGTTCATTCACTGACGCTCAAAAACAGACGATAATTCGATTTTCAATGAAAACATCGATATGCACAAAAACCCAAGAACTTAATTACAAGATCTTAACCAGGTGGTACTATACGCCCCAGATACTGCATAGATACTTCCCTAACTCCACTAACCAATGTTGGAGATGTCAGACGGAGGTGGGGACGCTTCTTCACATATTCTGGTCCTGTCCTCGTCTACAACACTTCTGGACAACAGTTAGGACTATCACTCAGAAATTCACTGATCATGTAATCAGTGATGACCCTGCCTTTTTCCTGCTTCACGCTACCTCAATACCGGCAAGGAGATACAAGAAGTCAATCATACGGCACTTATTGAACGCAGCCAAATCCTGCATCCCCCTTAGATGGAAGAAAAGTTCGCCCCCGACGGTGGGGCTGTGGTTACGTAGGGTGGAGGACATCAAAAAACTGGAGGATTTGGTCCTCACTGCTCAAAACAAACAGGAGAGGCACTCTGAGGCATGGAGACTCTGGAACATCTTCATCTATTCGGATGAAGGATCGGCCCTACTTAACTCTTAACTTGGCAAAGGGAAACAGCCTTGATAATTATTACGACCGGAGACGTGTTCAGAACTCTGGGTCAGCCCCCCCCCTCCCCCCCACCTTTCCCCTCTTCCCTCCAACCCCGTTCCCCATCTCTATTTCCAGGTTTTTATTCTAGTTCTCTCTCCCCCCCCCTCTCTCTCTCTCTCCCCCCCCTCTCTCTCTCTCCCCCCCCCCCCCTCTCTCTCTCCCCCCCCCCCCCTCTCTCTCTCCCCCCCCCCCCTCTCCTCTCCCCCCCCCTCTCTCCCCCCCCCCTCTCTCTCTCGGGGGAGGGGGGGGGGGGGGAGTTGGACGGGGAATTGGATTTATCCTAGATGTGACATAGTGACGCCCCCTACCGGAAGGTTATGGAGTAAGGAGGGAACATTCTGGGAGGATACTAAATAGATAGCCACGAGCCCAGTGATAACAGTACCCCCGAGTTGGGTTATCCATACCGGGTGAATATTCAGACCTGTCTGAAATAAATGCTTGCGAACTTGTATGTCACACTCTGTTTGTATGGTAATGTCTTTTATTCTATGTCTGTTTATAAAAAACAATAAAAAATTTATAATTGGAAAAAAAAAAAAAACAGGAAAGGGATATAAAATGTAATCCAAGGAATTGAGAATGCCAATCAGCAGTGTTCAAACTAATCAAGAAGTGGAAAATGAGGGTTCTGTTGAAACCAAACCACGGTCAGGTAGACCAACTAAAATTTCAGCCACAAATGCCAGGAAAATTGTTCGGGATGCAAAGAAAAACCACAAATAACTTCAGGTGAAATACAGGACTCTGAAAACATGAGGTGTGGCTGTTTAAAGATGTACAATAAGGAGGCACTTGAAGAAAGATGGGTTGCATGGTCGAGTCGCCAGAAGAAAGCCATTACTACGCAAATGCCACAAAGTATCCCGCTTACAAGATGCCAAACGGCACAGACAAGCCTCCAACCTTCTGGCACAAAGTCATTTGGCGTGATGAGACCAAAATTTTGCTTTTTGGCAACAGTCATAAACACGACATTTGGAGAGTAGTCAACAAGGCCTATGATGAAAGGTACACCATTCCTACTGTGAAACACGGAGGTGGATCGCTGATGTTTTGGGGATGTGCGAGCTACAAAAAGGCACAGGAAATTTGTTGGCAAGATGAATGCAGTATGTTATCAAAAAATCCTGGGAGGAACATTTGCATTCAGCTAGGAAGCTGTGCATGGGACGTACTTGGACATTCCAACATGACAATGATCAAAAACAAGGCCAAGTCCACCTGTCATTGGCTACAGCAGAATAAAGTGAAGGTTCTGGAGTGGCCATCTCAGTCTCCTGACCTCAATATCATTGAGCCACTCTGGGGAGATCTCATACATGCAGTTCATGCAAAACAGCCCAAGAATTTCCAGGAACTGGAGGCTTTTTGCCAAGAGGAATGGGCAGCTTTACCATCTGAGAAGAGAAAGAGCCTCATCCACAAATACCACAAAAGACTTCAAGCTGTCATTGGTGTTAAAGGGGGCAATACATGGTATTAAGAACTGGGTTATGTAAACTTTTGATCAGTGTCATTTGGGTAGTTTTTGTTGCCATTATGATTTAAAAAGAGTAAACACAGTTGATTGATAATAAATGGCTTCAGCCAAACACTAACCAGGAGTAAAAGAAAAGTTTTTGTGTTATCATTCAAATTCTCTGAAAAATGGCTAAGGCCCGGTTCACACAGGGGCGACTCCTCAGGCGACTCGGTCGCCTGAGGAGTCGCGTCCCGGTCTGTGCTATGGAACCGTTCTAATAGGAGCGACCTGAGTCGCTCCGACTTAGAAAAAGGTTCCTGTACTACTTTTGGGGGCGACTTGCATTGACTTCTATACAGAAGTCATTACGCAAATCGCCTCGGCGGGCGTCTCAAGTCGCCTTGAGATTGCGCCGCCGAGATCGCCCCCGAAGTCGTGCCGCCCCTGTGTGAACCGGGCCTAAGATATAAATTCTGCCAGGGTATGTAAACTTATGAGCACAACGGTATACACTCCGCAACCCTCTCCTGAACATACCACCCATTGCCATAAACTTTGCACCCCTCTCCCTGCACATACTAACCACCTCCATACACTCCTTTCCTGCACATACCACCATACACTGAGTATGCACCCCTCTCCCTGCACTTACTACCCCGCTCCATACATGCCACACCATCCTCCTGCACATACTACCGGCCAGCATACACTCCACACCCCTCGTGTACATACTACCCACCGCCATACCCTCCGCACCCCTCTAATACTTTAAAACGTTTTTTCTCCATCTTATCTTCTTAACATTTGGTAGTCATATCCCAAAAAATTCTAAGACGTATCTTTTTTTTTTCTTTTATATATCTCGAGGACGAAATGTGAGAAATTAACTCAATATATCTACTCTAGCTCTAACTATATCATACAATCATTCCATGAATCACATACCACATGCACTGCATCATTTGAGGAAAATATGCTCATTAACCACTTCTCCAAGGACGTCATATGACGTCCTTGACTTTAAGGGGGGATATCTGAATGATTCCTGCAGCTCCAGGCATCATTTAGATATTCTGTCATGCCGGCGATTCTGCCCGCCATAAGAACGATCATAGCGGCAGTTCCGCCGCTTGATCATTCTTATAGGCGGCGGGAGGGGGACATCATCCCCCCATCCGGTGCTTCTCCAGGCTCTCCCGTGCCATCGGGGGCCCCAACGAATCGGCCGGCGCACAACGTTCTCTATGACCGTCGGAGTCCCGGGCGCGATGTGACGTCACGCCCGGTAGTAAACAAAGCCGCAATTGAGGCTGTCAGCATGAGATTGGTGAATTTTTTTTCACCGATCTCATGCTTTCCAGCTTGGAGGAGAGATGTGGGGTCTTATTTACTCCGCATCTCTCCATAAAGAGGACCTGTCAATGATTCCTATTACAAGTGATGTTTACATTCCTTGTAATAGGAATAAAAGTGTCAAAATAAAAAAAATTCAGTAAAATAAAAGATGAAAAAAAAAAAAAGTTAAAAAACGCCCCTGTCTCCGGTAGCTCGCGTTCAGAAGCGAACACGCATGCAAGTCCCGCCCACATATGTAAATGCCGTTCAAACCCCACATGTGAGGTATCGCCGCGTGCGGTAGAGTGCGAGCAATAATTCTAGCACTAGACCTCCTCTGTAACTCGAAAATAGTAGCATGTAAAAAAAATTAAGGCGTCGCCTTTGGAGATTTTTTAAGTACTGAAGTTTGGCGCCATTCCATGAGTGTGCGCAATTTTAAAGCGTGACATGTTAGGTATCTATTTACTCGGCGTAACAGCATCTTTCACATTAAACATAAAAATTGGGCTAACTTTACTGTATTGTTATTTTTTAATTAGTGAAACCGTTTTGTTTTTTCCCCAAAAAAAGGCGTTTAAAAAATTATTGCGCAAATACCGTGCAAGATAAAATGTTGCAATGACTGCCATTTTATTCCCTAGGGTGGCTGCGCTATAATATATATATATATATAAAAAATATAATATAATGGGGGTTCTGATTAATTTTCTAGCAAAAAAAAAAATGATTTTTACGTGAAGGAGAGAAGTGCCAGAATAGGCCAGGTGGAGAAGTGGTTAAATGGTTTACCATTTGCCAAAAAAAATAAAAAATGTCACCGGATTTCATTTGAAAAATCTGGTCACCTTACTTTACAACCATTTTAATCTTAGTTAGTAATACAAGAACAATGGGTTCAATTTAAAAAGAGGCCCCTGCAGTACATATTTGATGGTAGATCCAAGAGGAAATTGTACAATCAGATTGCATAGTGAGCTTATAGGCGATTATACAGCGTATGGTCAGCGTTAAAGTATATCTGAAGCCTAAGGTGTTTGCTTTTAATATGGTAGGCAAGGGTTAGACCTCACCATCTCTATTTGTTCTGATGGGCCATTGTCACTGACACAGAAAGTGAAGGGAATTCCTAAATGGTCACTGGCAGGACATGAGGAAAAATCTTAGTATGGAAACCCCCTTTCCAATGACAATTAGGGGGTGGTTCACATTAGAACGTGGCTGCTGGTGCGCACTGTGGAGTATACAGTGCAGATGAGATCATTACAGCACACTACACTGGTTATTTTGTTCTTTTAAACTTTATTGGAACGTCACTAACTGACATTCCATTTGTGTTTATTTACTGCAGTGCGTTGCAAATGCGGTTCAGTGCGTTGTGACATGCCAGTGATGCCATGCTCCTTTTTTCAGTGCACACCACCATAACGCAGAGCCATGAACTGAACAAACAGAACAGAAGACCATGTGCCTTGTCCATGTGTTAGGACTGGTGTGAACGGGCCTCTAAGGAGGACATTTTCTTTCTTGTGAAAAAAAAAAAAAAAAAAAAAAGGGAGGACTTTTTTACTTAAACTGGCCATACATGGATCAAAATTCAGCCGGGTTAGCAGGGACTGGACGAATTTCGATCCATGTATGGGCACTGGGTTGCTCAGAAGTCTATCAACAGACTGACTTCTTTACACCTTGTTGGGTCTTCCCTGCTCTATCAGCACCGCAGGTGATAGCCTGCAGCACTGATCAGTGTATTCTGCCAGCAGGGAAGCTCAGCAGGAGGATTCCAGGTCAGTTTCTTCTGCTCAACCCGCTGGTTGGACAAAAAAAAAAAGTAACTTACATTTGAGAGACTTCCTCCATTTTGAATGGCTCAAATCGCACCGCAGACGCACAAAAAAAAAGGTGCGGGCAGCTTTTTTCCCGCATTGCAACCTGGTCGAATAGGTGTTCTTACCTATGGGACCCGGTTCAGGAAAAAACGCACTGCATTTTTCTAGCTGCTTTTGGGGTGTGACAATTTAACTGACAGCATGAACACAGTGTGATCACTATGCGGTGCGGGAAATGCACAGGAATCAATACAATTCCCACATCACATCAGTGTGAACTGGGGCTAAAACACTATGCACCATCTCGACATTTCTTTGGATGAAAGGGCATGCTGAAACTTTCAGTTCTACTATAGCTTGAGGACATAACACTGGATCTCTAATACAATCCCCTCTGGGAAGATGCATGCATTAGACCCCTTTCACACTGAGGCAGTTTTAAGGCGTTTTAGCACTTGAAAACCGCCTCCCATTCATTTCAGTGTGACTTTTCACACTGGGGTGGTGCGCTTGCGGGACGTTAGGAAAAGTCCTGCAAGCAACGTCTTTGGGGCAGTTTGGGAGCGATGTATTTAGATCTCCCAAAATGTCCTGCCCATTGAAATTAATGGGCAGAGATTCCGAAGCGCTGCAACACGGGGGCTTGTTAAAGCGCTAGCGGCTGAAAAGCGCCGCTTAAATAGTACTAAGGCCCCTTTCACACTGAGGCGTTGAAAAAACGCAAAAAAATTAATGAGTTTTTTACCGCGATTTTACCGCGGTAAAAATAGCACCAACGCATATGCGTTTTTACCACATTTTTGCGGTAAAAAGGATAATTTGGTATCCCACAATCCTCCACTCTACTGCGGTCATGTGACCTTCCCACAGCTTCTGGGTGTTTTTTTACCGCGTTTTTACAGCGGTACTCATTCATTTCAATGGGGATAGGCGTTTTTATAGCGCTATTTTATGCGCCCCAAAAAAGCTGTTTGCAGGATTTTTTCCAACGCACAGCCAGCAAAAGCCCTCAGGGCTTTCACATTGAGAATGATGGGGCAGGATTATGTCAGGCATTTTTACAGCGCTATTTTTACAGCGAAAACGCAGTAAAAACGCCTCAGTGTGAAAGGGGCCTAAAGCGCCACTAAAACAAGCGACGCTTAGACACCCTTTACATCACTGCGTCAGTTTTGTTCCCCTTTTTTTTTAAAGGATAGCATAGGACAGGCCATTCATTTGAAAAAGCTGTCCTACATGTGACAAACACACCAAAATAAGTTCCAGGACATTTTGAGGTTTGCGCGGCAACTGCGTTTGGGGTGCTATCAACAATAAGAGGTACTGTAAGTGTAATTCATGTTTGACGCGTTTTTCGTATGTTCTCAGAATGCGTAGGTGTGAATGCAGCCTTAAGAATGGGCGTGTTTAGATCCTGGTCCAAACCCATATAGGCGAGCTTGCCAGAAAGTCGCCACCTGTGGCCATGGCATTCGCCGCCCTGCATGCATATGTATGGATGTGGGGGTGGGAAATGCTCCGACCACTTATGAATGGCCCATTCTGGGTGACCGTTTCCTGGCAGGCCTACTCACATGGGTTCAGACTAGAATCGCAACACAACCCAGCACATCTCTACTCACAATTAGGAATGGGCTTGGGTGTGTTTGGACCGAACCCGCCAGAAAGCCGGCACGGCACACCGCCAATCATAGACCGTGTGTGTGTGTGTGTGTGTGTGTGTGCGGCTGCCGGTTGGGAAATGCCTATGATTGGCGGTGTGCCGTGACGGCTTCCTGGTGGGTCCAATCCGAACACACCTGAGCCCATCACTACTTACGATTATCAGCAGTGTTGTCAGCCGCCGTCATAGTCAGGATAACGGAGCACACAGGCAGAAAGACAACACTACTACGAAAAACAAAGATCTGCACTCACCCCTCCACGATCGCGGCACCGCGGCTTTTCCTCCCGGCCAGCCCAATTAGCCTCCTGTCCTGATTGGCCATTAGGAGAAACCGGAAGACAATGGCGAATATTGATTCACTAGAGTCATAAGTGGGTGGGTTCTGGGCGTAGTGTTATACGCCCCGAGCCCAACCTTTTTCCAGCCAGTTAGAGCCTCAGGCTCTAAACATGTGGCTTGGGGAAGAAATAAATAAAATAAAAATAAAAAAACTCATAGAAACCCATTAGTCCGGCGCCCCTTATGGACCAGCCGCTCCTGATCTCCAGCTAAGAAACTTTGCTTAACCCCTTCCCACCCACATCAGCATCCCTTTAGTTTAAGTTCTGACCGCCGGGGCAGGGGTAGGAAAGGATCGGCAATCCTTTGACCGCTGTGATCGACAATCACATGATCGACAATCACATGATCGACCGCCGGTGACGCCCGCGCGCAGTGAGCGTGATCTCAGCATGGAAACATCGACCACCCAGCAACGCATATGCGTGGTCTGTGGGCATCAAAGCTCCACCCTTCTACCATCACACATGTTATGTGGGCATCAATGGGTTAAGAAAACTATACAGTGAGCTAGGATGTCAAAACATAATGAAAAAACAGGATTTAGAGGTTGTAACACCTCTAATTATTTTATAAATAGGAATTCAGAATTCCCCAAAACATAAACAGGACGAATACAGCGGCTGTTATCCGTTATGTAGCTGGGGGGAACCACAAGTCCCAGCAAACCTCGCCAGCTCATTAAACTTGTGGATTCCCTAGGCACAGCCCCAACATCCCATCCATCGCTCACTACACAGACACATGATAAGAGCACATCACTGACCGATCTCCTCCCGGTGTCCGCTCCTCTCGGTTTCCGGTGAGCTTCAACAACTTCGAGTAAAACTCACTTCACTGAGGAGCCCTGCCCTACGGCGGCCAATCAGCGTCAGAGAGGCAGACAGCCCGACCAATTAGAAGCGCGATATCCAGAGTCATTCTTCGTCTACTACTGATATGGATGGTACAACCAATCAGCGAGCTTCTAACTGTCCTTCCCTTATCTGCGATTGCTCCGCCTGTACTGAGGGGCGTGAGTCCGGCGATACATTGGAGGACGGGAAGAATGTGTAAGAGGAGGGGCTGGCCGATGGGGTGCTCCGTGTCCTCTATATTTATCTATGTGTGGGGGGATGGTTATTATTTGGGGATGTTTGGTGGACTGTGCGGGACAGGAAATGCGCTTTTACTACTGCACCCCTTCAGCTGTGAAGGCCCCTAAGTGCCTGTTCATATTTATATATATATATATATATATATATATATATATATATATATATATATATATATACTGCACTGACTGGAACACCATTCATTCCTAGGAGGACACACAGGAAACAGCAGAGTTGTAGTGAAGTAAGCTGTAATAAAATGCAGACCTGATGTATTTTATATCACAGGGCGTCACCGCACTTTGGGGTCTAAGGCCCCATTCACACCTCAGCGGCGCGGTTTTGAGCATTTTTTTTTTCAAACGTTTGCTTATTTTTGAGAATTTTTAAAGTGTTTTTGAGCTTTGCCATTTTTTTTAAATTACCCAATAGAGAAAATATCATCTGTTTCATCATTTGTTGCTATGTTTTTCAGTTTTTTCATTAAATTTACACATTAAATTTAAAGGTTAGGGGTTAATCATTTCCTGTCCGCGCTAAAGCCAAATGACTGCTATAGCACGGTTGTCTGTTTCAAGGGGTGTCTATTGACTTCTTTCCAGAACCGCGCCCGCTGCGGCACGCACCCGTTGTCCTTTGGACACAGCTGTTCACAGATCAGGGTAAAGAGCCAATCTCAGCGGCTCATTACCATGGGATCAGTTGTGTCCACTCACAGCTGATCACAATGTAAACACACTTGCGTGTTATCGGCATTCCTGTGACAGCGTTAGGAGAGGACAGAGCCGGTGAGTATGAAAGGGGATATTTACACTGATAATCAGGGCTCTGATCATTAGTGCAGCCCCAACAGTGCCCATTAGTGCAGCCTCATCGGTGTAGCCTATGAGTGCAGTATATTAGTGCAGCCTCATCGGTGCCTCCTCATTAGTGATCATCAGTGCAGCATATTAGTGCCGCCTCATCAATGTAGCTTATCAGTGCAGCATATTAGTGCAGCCTCATCAATGTAGCCCATCAGTGCAGCATGTTAGTGCAGCTTCATCGGTGTAGCCTATCAGTGTTTTTTTTTTTTTCTAAACTTTTGGTATTATTCCATATGTTTAGCAAAAAAAAAAACCCAGTGGTGATTAAATGCCACCAAAAGAAAGCTCTATTTGTGTGATTTTTTTTTTTTTAAATATGGGTACAGTGTTGCATGACTGCGCAATTGTCATTTAGGCTGGGTTCACACTATTGCAAATTGGATTTGGGTTTCCCCGCATCCAATTTGCATAGCAGGAGATTGTGACTGTCTCTCTATGGAGCCGCTTCACACATCCCCGCCGCGGCTGCTGTGCGAATTGCACAGGAGTCCTGTGAGTCTTTAGGTCCGTTTCGGGTCCGAATTCAGTCCAAAATTCTGGCTGAAATCGGACCTAAAATGGTGAATGGAGACGCACCGGACACCTGCTATGGTGTGAACCCAGCCTCAAAGTGTGACAGCGCTGAAAATTGTTCTGGACAGAAAGGGGGCGAAAGTGCCCAGTAGGCAAGTGGTTAATTTATTGTTTTTCTTCTTAAAATTTATTTATTTAGTTAGGTTAGGGGTTAATATAAGGGTTATGGTTTTTTATTTATTTTATTTATGTATTTTGATATTTATTTATTTATTATCATTTAATTATTGTATTTGAGCAGTAAAACGCTTGTCTCAAGCATTTCCATGCATTTCTATGGAACAAAAAACATTTCAACTAATCTGCCCTATTCAAGGTACAAAAAAAGCTCCAGAACTTTTTTGAGCTTAAAGCCCCGTACACACGGTCGGACTTTTGCCCAACAAACTTTGTTTTAAGCAAGTTGGACCAACAATCCGACCGTGTGTACGCTCCATCGGACAAACTTTTTTCCGTTTGGTTTTGTTTTCATCGGACAAAAGTTGGGTCTGCAAACGGACAAACTTTTGCCCAACAAAAGTCCGATGGAGCAAAGTCCTACCGTGTGTACAGAAAACCATCGGACTCTTGTCCGATGGACAAAACAACTAATGTTAAAATCAACCAACAATAGCAGAAGTTGACCAAAGGGTGGCGGTAAAGAGCAGAAAAGAGTAGAAAAACCACATGATGTTGCAAAAAGTTTTGGGAAAGTTTGCAGAAAAGTCCTGTGGTGTGTATGCTATGGGTGTGCCCGGCCAACTCCGTTTGGACAAAAATCCACGGAAAAGTCCGATGGAAGTCCGACCGTGTGTATGGGACTTCAGGCAACTGAAATATATACGTGATTCTGCACAGCCAGCCCACACTGTAGCAGTAAATCTACAGTGCCTGGTCGGCAAGTGGTTAAAATTATAAACTGGTTTATACTTACCTGCTCCATGCATTCATTGGTTTTGCACAGAGTAGCTTCTGCTCACAGGATTTGATTGACAGCAGCGGAAGCCAATGGCTCCGCTCCCATTGCTGTCTCTCAGTCCTGTGAGAGAGGGGGGAGGGCCGCTGTAGTACGGACACAGCACTGGATACAGTGGTGGAGGGGGGGCTTTTGCACCCACAAGCACCATCCCAGTATAACTGCTGAAACTCAAGTGGTTAACACAAATTGTTAGACTGGTGTTCACGGTCATACCTCACTTGCTGAGGTTGCTGTTTGCAAGCGTGCGGGACCGGCACGTGTGTTCACCTTTGAGCGCAAGCATGAGGGGGATGGGGGCACTTTCATTTTTCTTATTACAGCAATAGGCATGTGTACTCTTTATGGATAGAGCTATTGGGAACCCAAATCCCTGCAGTTAAAAGCATTTGATCACACCAAGATCTGGAAAATCTGACTCGATCAGGACTCCTGGTAGGACGGGAGATCCCAGTACAGCGATGGGAGGGGCAGCCGCTGCTGGCAAAGAAATCCAGCGGCTAGTTAGCTGTTAGGATTGCTTTTACAAAAGAGCTGACCGCTAGCTCCAAAAAACAGTACCAGGATAATTAATGCCTGCACGCATCATCTCGGTAGAACTGCTCAAACTCAAGTGGTTAACACAAATAGACTGTCATTTTTGTTTTTTTATTGTCGGTGTTGTGACGAGAAATGTCCCCCGTCGAATAATGCCCGCCCTGTACTGCGCAAACGCAGCGCTTGCGCAGCACGGAAGACAAAGGAGCTGCCGAAAGTCTCTGAGCGTGAACAGCTGTTGATTAGCTGTACACGGCGCCTGCGCAATTAAGACTACATTGTGCCACACACTCCCGATGCTCGTGCAACTCTGCAAGGGGCGGGTGTATTATTCATTGAACTCTGCAAGGGGCGGGTGTATTATTCATTGAACTCTGCAAGGGGCGGGTTTATTATTCATTGAACTCTGCAAGGGGTGGGTTTATTATTCATTGAACTCTGCAAGGGGCAGATGCATACAGAAGAGGCTGTATTGTATCATGATGGGCAGAGCTCATACGATGGGGGTGCATACGGCCTCTTCTGTAGGCAACTGCCCCTTACACGCTTCTCAATAATACATCCGCCCCTTTGAGAAATGCACCCCCATCGTATGAGCTCTGCCCATCATGATACAATATGGCCTCTTCTGTAGGCATACGTCCCTTGCAGAGTTCAATTAATAATACACCCGCCCCATGCACAGTTGCACGAGCATCAGGAGCGTGTGGCACAATGTAGTCTTAATTGCGCAGGCGCCGCGTACAGCTGATCAACAGCTGTTCATGTTTGGAGACTTTCGGTGGCTCCTTTGTCCTCCGTACTGCGCAATTGCTGCGCCTGCGCAGTACAGGGTGGGCATTATTCGACGGGGGTCATTTCTCGTCAGAATACCGGCTAGCTGGGAAATGTTTTGTTTATGCTATCCATTCTTCTCTGTGTGGCTTGGGAGGTTTTACTGTACCCTCCGTAGATGAGAATAAGGCTCCATGCACACTGGCATAAAAAAAAGTTGCTTCTACAGGAGTTTTGTGTTCTGCCTGTAGAAGCAGCTCAATGTTATCCTATGTGTTCATGCACATTAGGACGTTTACAGGCATATTTTGAGATCAAAGTTAAGAGGCAGAAAAAAAACCTTTCTCGTTCGCGTTTCTGATTGGAGCTCACTGGCAGAAAAAAAACGTAAAACTCTCCTAAATTTTGTACAAAAAATGCTCTTTATGATATGAACGTTTTTTTACTCCAAAGAGAACAGACGTTTTTATAAGCCCAGTGTGCATGGGGCCTTAAAGAGAGTTCAGTATTTGGTGTTTCTGCAATGTTAATGATTATGCGCAGAGCCTATTTGACTCGCATATATTAGCCTGTGCTGTTATTATGCATGCACTTTGTTTCAAACACGACTGACAGTGTATGTAAGCTATTCGGATTGAACATATTACCTGTGATTGTTTATACTCCTATAGCAAATATGGATTTTATATGCTTGTAGTCAGTGTTTTTTTTATTATTTTTTTTGTGGGGTGGGGGGGTGGTTGGCAAACAGTGCACAGGCCCCTTGCCCCGGTCAGTCAGTCACCCGCAACACTTCTCCGGGCAGTGCTTCCCTCCGGGGGGGGGCGGCTTCTCCTGCGTCTCTTTCTCTGCATCACGGTGGTGTCCTCGCCGTGTGCCTCCTCCTCTGCATCACGGCGGTGTCCTCACCGTGCATCTCCTTCCTCGGCCAATTGAGTAGCTTCTCCTTTTGGCCAATCGAGAACCAGGTCTCAGGACCTGTTTCCTGATTGGCTAAGAGGCAGAATCAGTGCGACAATAGCGAATGAATATTCATTCGCTATTGTCACACAACTGGGTGGGCTTTGGGCGCAGTGCCCCAAACCCACCTATTTTTAAAGCCTATTAGAGCCTCTGGAATCCATGCGTCCGGCACCCCGCATGTAGATCAGGGGGCCGGACACATGGATAGGGGGGGCTTTGCCCGTGCACCCCCTATGGACGGGCCGCCACTGTTTGTAGTTATGAACACTTATAATATTTTAAAAATTTGTATGGAAAATGGGGTCAGGGGCACTGACCAACACAAAGTGGCACATAATTGTGAAGTGTAATTAAAATTAAAAATGGCTTTCAATTTTTTCTTCAAATAAATACAGTGGAATCTCGGATTACGAGCATAATCCGTTCCAGAGAATGCTCGTAATCCAAAGTACTCGCATATCAAAGCGAGTTTCCTCATTGAAGTCAATGGAAACGAAAATAATTTTTTCCGCATTGACTAATGGCATGCAATACCGCATGCGGCCAGAGGCGGAGAGCCCCGGAAACAGCCGTAAAGGCCCGAGGACAGCTCGGCTGACCTCGGCAAACCTCAGAAAGGCTCGGGAATGTAGTATTTCAGAGTCTTTTCCGAGCATTTCCGAACGACGCCGATCGGCTACAATCGGCGCCACTCGGCTCTGGTGCCCCCCCCTTAGGCCAAACGCGGTACTGCACACCGCTTTGGCCTGAATCCTGCTAGTTTTGCGAGACAAACCGAGTTAGGATTTTTCAAAATACAGTGCTCGTATTGCGAAACGCTTGTTAACCGCGTTACTCACAATCCGAGGTTCCACTGTATGTAAAAAGTGTGGCGTGCATTTGCATTTGCATCAGCCCTCCTGAGTCAATACTTTGCAGAGCTTTGCAACTATAGCTGCAAGTCTTTTTGGGGATGTCTCTACCAGCTTTGCACATCTAGAGAGTGACATTTTTGCCCATTCTTTTTTGCAAAATAGCTCAAGCTCTGTCAGATTGGATGGAGAGTGTTTGTAAACAGCAATTTTCAAATCTTACCTCCAGATTCTAAATTGGATTTAGGTCTGGACTTTGACTGGGCCATTCTAACACATGAATATGCTTTGATCTAAACCATTCCATTGTAGCTCTGGCTGTATGTTTAGGGTCGTTGTCCTGCTGGAAGGTGAACCTCCACCCCATTCTGAAGTCTTTTGCAGACTCTAACAAGTTTTCTTCTAAGATTGCCCTGTATTTGGCTCCATCCATCTTCCCATCAACTCTGACCAGCTTCCCTGTCCCTGCTGAAGAAAAGCATCCCCACAACATGATGCTGCCACCACCATGTTTCACGGTTGGGATGGTGTGTTCAGGTGTATGTGCAGTGTTAGTTTTCCGCCACACATAGCGTTTTGCTTTTAGACTAAATAATTAAATTTTGGTTTCATCTGACCAGAGCACCTTTTTCCACGGGTGGCTTTCTGTCAACAATGCCTTTTTTTTCTTGCCACTCTCCATAAAGGCCAGATTTGTGGAGTGCACGATAGTTGTCCTGTTGACAGATTCTCCCACCTGTGGAGCGGTGGATCTCTGCAGCTCCTCCAGAGTTACCATGGGCCTCTTGGCTGTTTCTCTGATTAATGCTCTCCTTGCCCTGGCTATCACTTTAGGTGAACGGCCATGTCTTGGTAGGTTTGCAGTTGTGCCATACTCTTTCCATTTTTGGATGATGGATTGAATAGTGCTCTGTGAGATGTTCAAAGCTTGGGATATTTTATTTACAACCCTGCTTTAACCTTCTCCACAGCTTTATGCCTGACCTGTTTGGTGTGTTCCTTGGCCTTCATGATGATGTTTGTTCACTAAGGCTCTCTAACAAACCTCTGAGGGCTTTGCAGAACAGCTGTATTTACGGTGAGATTAAAATACACACAGGAGGACTCTATTTACTAATTAAGTGACTTCTCAAGGCAATTGGTTCCACTAGATATTAGTTAGGGGTGCCACTAGCTTTTAGTTAGGGGTCTGAATACAAATGCACGCCACACTTTTCAGATATTTATTTGTAAATAATTTTGAAAAACATTTATAATTTTCCTTTCACTTCACAATTATGTGCCACTTTGTGTTGGTCTATCACATAAAATCCCAATAAAATACATTTACGTTTTTGGTTGTAACATGACAAAATGTGGAAAATTTCAAGGGGTATGAATACTTTTTCAAGGCACTGTATGTTGTTTACTGTGATCAGAAAGAAGTCGTTGCAGCAAACTTTTCATCACATAGTCAATTCCAGTATAATCGGCAAGAGGAATATACCATGTGTTTAATAGCACCCCAACACGCCATGTCAATGGACATGCATTTCAAACACCACAACGTGCAGTAATGCACTACTGTGCATTGTGGTGTGATGCGTTAAAAAAAAATGGTACATATACATTATAGGTGCATATAAACCACTGTAGCACAATGCATTTTAATGCAATGCAGATGTGTGTTCTGTTCGCAGACTAACCCTACGTTCAAACCTATGCGTTTTTTAGTGCGTTTTGCAGTTTGCAGAAATGCATTACAGTCCATTTAACATGGTTTCCTATGGTACTAGTTCACATCTCTGCGTTTTGTGGCCGGTGCGTTTTTGGAAAGGTTCGGGGACTTTTTTCCCACAATTTGCGGCTAATAGATTTCAATGAAGCTGCACCAGAAACGCAAGTGGTGCGTTTGTGATGCGATTTTTGATGTATTTTGCGGTTCTTATTTTACCACTGTATATAGCTGGTTGCTAAGCAGGGAGCTCAGAAGCCGGCCACCGCTATTGGCTGAGAGCTCTGATCGGGAGCCAGTTGACAGATTTTTTCGGTTG
This sequence comes from Rana muscosa, assembly GCA_029206835.1. Taxonomy (NCBI): domain Eukaryota; kingdom Metazoa; phylum Chordata; class Amphibia; order Anura; family Ranidae; genus Rana; species Rana muscosa. Next base: position 470,766,925 of record CM055121.1, on the reverse strand, counting down.
AACCAGCTCCAGCACACACAGGCCGAATGTCGGATGGTTTCTATTGAACTGGCCGATGCCACTTGACTTTTGGCCCGTGTGTACTAGGCTTTAGTCCACCAGGCAGCCAGACACTGTCTGTCCTCCTTAAAGGGATACACCTTCTTCCCCAGATTACTGTTTAACTCTCCTCACTTCCATAAAGGAGAACAAATCTAGAAAGAATGGAGTTTGAAGACATCTCTCCATACAAAACCACGCAACCAAGTGGTATGTGCTCAAGGAGGATTAGACTAAACATCCCAATTCACCTTCTGTAGTAAACACCTCGTTAATGCACTTAGTAAAGTGGCTACCACTACCCAAAGAGCCAGCCTTAAGCCTAGTACACACGGGCTTAATGTCGGACAGCATCAGCCGGTTAAATAGAAACTGGCCGACATCCGGCCCGTGTGTACTGCAGCTGGTCCGACAGAAGCTGGCCATTTGGCTTTAGGTGTACTTGACCAGCATATAGACTTTGACCTTCAAAAAGTCTGTTTAACTGTGGGTGGGGTTTGTAGCCCAGCAGTGGTGCTAACCTCTGTTGCATACAGTCCTGAGAGTATGGGTTGATAACGTCGAGAGTCAACATTTTTCTCAGACATCATTAGTAAGGTGCCAGTATATATCATTCGAGCCTCTGTGGGGTCTATGCAATACTGTGGTATGGCCTAAGGGGCCTGTGCCTAAGATTATGGATTGCCAACTAAGGAACATTTGGATATGACAGTCCAAGGCCATGGGTGGAAATTTTTGGTTAACGGCACGTAGCTCTGAAAGCAAAGAAGATTCTTAACTTGCAGCTCACCCTGGAATGTATTAAAGAGACTATAGACCCAACTTGAGGTCACAAGGGAAAGCTAGGTCGTCCTAAGAGACGTTCTACAGGACAGACTTGCAGGATCCACATGAGCAGCGTACCCTGAAATAAATGGTCTTTAAAGACTAGACAATCATTTGAGGCAGCACAAAGGTATTATAGGTACATGCTACTGGTGGTGTACACACCACTGTCTCTTTCTACTGGACACACATGGGAAAAAAACCTGACTGGGGTTTTAGCCATTCCCTATTTCTTATACACTTTTATTGGATTCTTTGAGGTAAGCACATGAGGCTAAAGCCCCGTACACACGGTCGGACTTTTGGCCAACAAACTTCATTTTGAGCAAGTTGGACCAACAATCCGACCGTGTGTACGCTCCATCGGACAAACTTTTTTTGCTTTTTTTTCTTGTTTTCATCTGACAAAAGTTGGGTCTGCAAACGGACAAACTTTTGCCCAACAAAAGTCAGATGGAGCAAAGTCCAACCGTGTGTACAGAAAACCATCTGACTTTTGTCCGATGGACGAAACAACTAATGTTAAAATCAACCAACAATAGCAGAAGTTGACCAAAGGATGGCGGTAAAGAGCAGAAAAACCACGTGATGTTGCAAAAGTTTTGGGAAAGTTTGCAGAAAAGTCAGAGCGTGTGTATGCTATGGGTGTTCCCGACCAACTCCGTTCGAACAAAAAAAACACGGAAAAGTCAGATGGAAGTCCGACCGTGTACGGGGCTTTATACTTGCTCACCTCCCTTCAATCTCTTTGTGGTTTTCGTCCCGTTTCCCTTCCTAAAAAAATTGACACGCTAAGAAGACACATATATCTTATTCACCGACTCAACACATGTAACTTAGTAAAGTATACAGCACCAGTTGACAACAGACTCCACTTTTATCTGCAACTAAACTTATTTGTGCTTGCTTATAACAAGATGTGGAATGTACTTTTGATGTCTTGTATTTTCATTTTTTTTTTTTTTTTTATATTAACCTAATGAATTTAGGACCATATCTGACACAAGGTTGAATGGGCGAGAGGTATTTGTAGCACTACCCCCGTAGAACCTGCTGGTTATTTTTGGTCCTGCCGTTACCCCACACTTCACCGTCCCAGAACTTTGAGTCTAAATTGGGCAATGTGCCCACAGATGCATGCACCAGTCACTTAGTCTTTTTCCAATGCTTTTTTATTATTAAACACAACTTGAGCAGTAGAGGGATGGAGGGTTTGGGGAATTCAGATACCTTGTGCAGATCACAGAGGAACTTGAGATCCTGGAGACAAGTACACTTGTGGTCAACGGATCTTGCTCACCCGGATAGGCCTCTCTCACTGGCCTAGCAGCCGGAATGATGCACAGACAAAAGTCTCTGCCACAGACTCAATGATAGTAATAAACTGTTGAACAATCCTCTGCCACAGGATTTGGTAATCAGTAATTGACTGAGTGAACACAGCTACACAGTACCAAAGTCCTTTAAGCCATCCGGCAGTACTGTGAGGTAGATTGGTTAGGATGCGTCCTCCAATTGAGTCACCAGGCTCTTCTTGAGATACCAGCCTTCTGCTCGGTCCTCTCCAAGAAGAGTCCTCCCCTGGATCTTTCAATTGCTCGGCTTCTTCCCACAGGCAAGACAGCACAGGACCATCCCCGGACCAGTAGGCCCCAGACAACTTCCGGGCCTACTTGCAGTAACGTAGCCTCAGGCCAGCAGGCCCCGAGGCAGAAGAGGACTTGTCACATACCTTAGGCCAGGCGGGCCATGAGGTCAGAGAGAGATAAAAATGGCGTCTGCCCCTTAAGTATCCTCTCCCAGAATGCACAGCGGTAAAACACTCCCACTAGGCTGTTTCTGGGGAAGGGACACCCCATACACTTCAGCCTGTTGTATTTCCAACACTGGCCGGTGGTGACGACGACACCTTCCGGCGACAGTGGGAAATGCTCCCAACACAGCCAAAGCTGGAACAGAGGCTAATTTAGCCATAAACATTACATTCTGAACTATGTACAATTCAGATGACCCACTAAATTTACATGATAGCGCCTGGTCAATAGGAGCAGGGCGCTACATATCTAAAACCTCTTCCAACTGTAAGATCAGTCTTTCAACAAACCTTTTCTGATTTGCCAGAATACTAATGCCCTGTACACATGATCGTTTTTTCTGATGAAAAAAGTCCGATGGACTTTTTTTATCTGAAAAAACGATCGTGTGTGGGCCCCATCGGACTTTTTGCCATCAGTGTAAAAAAATAGAACATGTTTTAAATTTTTCCGATGGAAAAAAAAACGATAGGAAATTCCGATCGTCTGTGTGGAACTCCATCGGAGAAAAATCCACGCATGCTCAGACTAAATTAGAAGACGGGAGCGCTCGTTCTGGTAAAACTAGCGTTCGTAATGGAAATGGCACATTTGTCATGCTGTAACGGACTGAAAAGCATGGGGACTGAAAAGCGCAAATCGGCTAACACCAAACTTTTACTAACACGCGGTAACACAAAATCAGCAAAAGCAGCCCAAAGGGTGGCGCCATTGGATTTGAAATTCCCATTTATAGTGCCATCGTACGTGTTGTACGTCACTGCGTTTTGGAAGGTCGGAATTTTGTCTGATGGTGTGTATGCAAGACTGGAAGTCAGCTTCATCGGAATTCCGACGGAAAATTCCATCGGATTTTATGCCATCGGAAATCCGATCGTGTGTACAGGGCATAAGGGAGATTGTTTTGCACACTAGCCGAGATTCATGACTGTGTTTTATTAGATATTCGTGTCAAATAAATTAGCTTTGTGTAAATAATCCTATCAGTGTGTGTTTGTGTTTTTAAAAACTTGTTTTGATGTAAAGTTTGTAATTATATAGTACTGTGTAAAAGTTTAAGGCAGGTGTGAAAAATGCTGTAAATTAGAATGCTTTTAGAAATAGAAGTGTTAATAGTTTGTTTAACAATTAAAAAAATGGAAAGTAAATGAACGGACAAAAAATCCAAATCAAGTCAATATTTGGTGTGACCACCCTTTGCCTTCAAAATAGCATCAATTCTTCTAGGAACACTTGCACACAGTTTTTGAAGGAACTCAGCAGGTAGGTTGTTCCAAACATCTTGGAGAACTAACCACAGATCTTCTGTGAATGTAGGCTGCCTCAAATTCTTCTGTCTCTTCATGTAATCCCAGACAGACTCTATGATGTTGAGATCAGAGCTCTGTGAGGGCCAAACCATCACCTCCCAGGACTCATCGTTCTTCTTTACACTGAATAAAGTTCTTAACCAGTTGGTGCCGAGCGCACGCAAATATGCGGCCTCTCAGCAGGCGAGCTTAGGCGCCGAGCAGCCGCATATTTGCGTGCAATAGCACCAACAGTGCTGTGCCAAGAGTGCATGCCTTGTGTGCTCCCGGCACAGTGACCGGCGACTCGCTGAAAGTTCACAATTACTGCTTTATCAGCAGCCCCGTACGCACATACGAACGTAAATGCATGTGTCAGGGCCACCTACACAATAAAATGTTAAAATGTTGATTGCGATACACATGTTACATATCATTGCGCGCTCCAGAGTGAGAACAATAATTCTAGCCCAAGACCCCCTCGGTAACACTAAACTAATGACCTGTAGGGGGCCTTTGAAGCATCACCTATAGAAAATATAGGGTACAGATGTATGCCCCCATTTCACGGGAACACACTAGTTGAAGATTTAACATGTTGGGTATCTATTTGCGGTAATTTATCCAAAAAAAAAACGCAGTCCTATTGGGGGGCGGGGGGGGGGGCTCAGAATTCTCTGCCTATAGGCTCCTGAGATGTAAATCCAGGCCTGTCCCCAATTGTATGGCATGATAGATAAGTATCTGCCTGTATTTTTCAGCATTGAGGACACCATTGATCCTGATCAAATTTCCAATTCCATTTGCAGAAAAGCAGCCCCAAACTTGCAAGGAACCTCCACCATGTTTCACAGCTGCCTGCAGACATTCATTATTTTATCACTGTAACGGGAGTGTCATGGATATGCATTAATGTCTGTCTGCCATCTTACCTTCCTCCTCATGTGTTCATCTAGAGACCAGACCTCCTTCACCTGGCTTCCTTTATAATCTCCTCCCAGCCTGACTCCACCCCAGGCCCTATCACTGAACACTATATTAACCTGTGCACTGCAAGCCTGCTTTGCTGATCAACGTGTTTGTTAGGCATTGTGTGTTTGGGTTCCTGCCTGCCGTGTGCTACGTCTGTCTCTCTGTTTCGTTATTGGCTTGTCCCTGACCATCCCTGTCTGCTCGTGACCCTTGACCTTCGGCTCGTTCTTCGTTACCCTTGTCTGCTTGTGGCCCCTGACCTTCGGCTTGTTATTCGGTTCTCTCTATCGTGTGCTGCTGCTTCCCCTTATCCTACGGGGCGTGAGCTAGGAAACTCCAGGGGCCGCGACCTGGTCCCAGCCTGCAGCGTAACATCCTCACCACTAGAGGCCCTGGAGAAGACCAGCTGGGTCTTAGACTCCGCGCCCTGGGGAATCTTGGCTCTCGCTTCCGTTGGGATCCCGGTTGTGCTCCTCTGGTCCCGCTTTCCACAACCACCCAGTTTCCTATCCACAGAAGCCAGCCATAGGGTTCACTACCTCGCGGTGCACTCCTGTCCCCCTACGGTGTGCATCTGTCACCTGGCCACAGGTGACCCTGACAGTTTGATCAGCCATGAACCCGGCTGACATCCCGCTTCCCGCGGATGATCCATTGCAGGGCATAGTTCGCAGACTTGAGACCCAGGAATCAAATCAGACCCAGGTGATGCGATTCCTCCAGGATCTGGCTTCTCGATTCGAGCAGCTTCAGGTCTCCTTGGGAACCCCGAATCCGCAACCCCAAGTACAACCAGCGGCTGTACCTATCGCACCAGTCGCAGCCTCACACTCACTAAGATTGCCAGCTCCGTTCCGTTTCTCTGGGGACTCCAAGGCCTGCAGGGGGTTTCTCAGCCAATGCACTATTCATTTTGAGCTTCAGCCTCAAAGCTTCCTATCTGACCGGGCTAAGGTAGCCTATATCATTTCCCTCCTCTCCGGTGAAGCTTTGGCCTGGGCTGCCCCCCTGTGGGAGAGGAACGATCCGGTGGTTTCCAGTCTGTCCGAATTCTTGAAGCTCTTTCGTAATATCTTCGAAGAGCCGGCTCGGGCTTCTTCAGCGGCTAGTGCTGTCTTACGTCTTCGCCAAGAATCTAGTTCAGTGGGGCAATATGCTCTTCAGTTCCGTATCCACACAGCTGAATTGAGCTGGAATAATGAGGCCCTGGTCGCTACCTTTTTACATGGCCTCTCTGACCGAGTGAAAGACGAATTAGCGGGAAGAGCCATTCCCGTCGGTCTGGACGATGTAATTTCATTATGCAACCAGATCGACATTCGTTTTCAAGAGAGGTCCTTAGAAAAAAGACGCCAGCACTCTCTGGGTCCTAGCCAGTCTGAGCTCCCCTCCCTTCATTCCGTGGAGCATCCTCTACCTGCTGAAGAACCTATGCAGCTGGGCCGGACCAGACTAACCCCCGAAGAACGTGCTAGGCGCAGAACTCTGGGCTTGTGCCTCTATTGTGGGGGCAAGGGTCATTTTCGTGACTCCTGCTCGCTTCGTCCGGGAAACGCTCGGGTCTAATACATTTGGAAGGTGGAGTATTGGACCCAGAAACATCACCTTCTCGCCTGCTCTTGCCGGTGTCCCTTCATGTAGGCACTTCTCCTCAGTCAACCCTTGCATACCTGGATTCCGGGGCTGCCGGCAATTTCATGGATTGGAGAACTGCTTCTTCTATGAAGCTTACCCTTTCACCTCTCACTACCCCATTGGTAGTCTCGGCAATTGATGGCACTGTTCTCCCAGGGGGCCCTATTCGCTTCCAGACGCTACCCATTAGGATGTCGGTAGGGATTCTCCACCAGGAGTGGATATCCTTTCTTATTCTACCCAAGGCCTCTACCCCAGTTGTATTGGGCCTCCCTTGGCTACAGCTCCACTCTCCACATGTGGACTGGGTCTCTGGGCAGATCCTGGCCTGGGGTTCCTCATGTTTCTCGTCGTGTCTTCTCAAGGTGACCCCCAAGGAGAGTCTTCCGGTTGCTGCCACTTCTGTTTCTTCTGATCTTCCCGCCGCATACAGCGATTACCGGGATGTGTTCTGTAAAAAATCAGCTAAGGTGCTTCCTCCCCACAGGTCTTTTGACTGTGCTATTGATCTTGTCCCCGGAGCAACTCTACCCAGGGGTCGTACCTACCCTCTGTCCATCCCAGAGACCCAGGCCATGTCGGAGTATGTAGCAGAGAATCTGGAGAGAGGGTTCATCCGGAAATCCTCATCGCCTGCAGGGGCAGGGTTCTTTTTTGTTGCCAAAAAGGATGGTACCTTAAGACCCTGCATCGATTATCGGGGTTTAAATGCGGTTACTATTAAAAATCGATACCCCTTACCCTTAATATCTGAGCTATTCGATAGGTTGAAGGGTGCCTCCATTTTCACCAAGTTGGATCTCAGAGGCGCGTACAATCTCATTCGAATACGGGAGGGTGACGAATGGAAGACTGCATTTAACACTAGAGACGGGCATTACGAATATCTGGTGATGCCTTTTGGTCTGTGTAATGCTCCAGCCGTGTTTCAAAACTTTGTCAATGAAATCTTCAGAGATCTGCTGTACCAGTTTGTTGTCATCTATCTGGATGACATTCTGATCTTTTCTGAAAATCTGCTCGTCCACAGAAACCATGTCCGCACTGTACTTCAACGTCTTAGAGAGAACAATCTCTATGCCAAGCTGGAGAAATGTTCCTTTGAATGTTCTGAGGTCCTGTTTTTGGGGTGCTTTGTCTCATGTTCGGGGCTTCGTATGGACCCTGGGAAGGTCTTGGCTATCACCAACTGGCCTCTTCCTGCTAGCCTCAAGGCCACACAGCGCTTTCTTGGCTTCACTAATTATTATAGGCAGTTCATAAGGAATTACTCTTCCATTGCCGCGCCTATTATCGCTTTGACCAAGAAGGGTGTGAATGCCAGAGACTGGCCTCCCGAAGCTGTCTCTGCATTTCACAACCTGAAACGGGCCTTTGTTTCTGGCCCCCTCTTGAGGAGACCAAATCCTGGGAATGCATTTTTTATTGAAGTGGACGCTTCCTCAATGGGGGTGGGAGCTGTGCTTCTTCAAATCTTTGAGAAGAGACGCCAACCATGTGCGTTCTTCTCCAAAAAAATTTCTCAGGCAGAGAGGAATTATGCCATCGGTGATCGGGAACTTCTCGCAATTAAATTGGCGTTAGAGGAGTGGCGTCATCTCTTGGAGGGTTCCCCTCACTCCATAACGATCTTTACCGATCACAAGAATTTACAGTATCTACAGAATGCTAAACGTCTGAATCCTAGACAGGCCAGGTGGAGTCTCTTCTTTGCCCGTTTTAATTTCACGATTACCTACAAACCTGGTTCCTGCAACGGTCGGGCTGATGCGCTCTCTAGGTCATTTGACACTTTGGACGAGGAGTCCGCCCCTGAACCTGAGCCGATCATTCCCACCTCATGCATTGTTGCCCACTCTACCACCCTGAAGTCTAAAATTCCGCCTGGTAAGACCTTTGTCCCCACTGAGCTAAGAGCTAAGATCCTTCGTTGGGGACATGATTCCAAGGTGGCAGGGCATTCTGGATTCCTCCGGTCCTTCCTACTCATCAGTCGTCACTACTGGTGGCCTAATCTCCGCTCAGACGTCAAAGACTACGTTAAAGCTTGTCATGTCTGTGCTCAGTCCAAATCCTCCACACAAGCTCCTGCTGGTCTCCTCATGCCCTTGCCTATTCCTAAGGAACCCTGGGCCCATATTGCCATGGATTTTATCACCGATCTCCCACTGTCTGAGAATAATACAGTCATTTGGGTGGTAATCGATCGATTCTCCAAGATGGCTCATTTTGTTCCTCTTCCTGGTCTTCCTTCTGCCCCTGCCTTGGTTCCCATTTTCATTCGAGAAATTCTCCGCCTACATGGGGTCCCTTCTCATATTGTTTCCGACAGGGGAGTCCAATTCACGTCTCGTTTTTGGAGAGCCTTTTGCAAATCCCTCAATATTGTCTTGGATTTTTCTTCTTCTTACCATCCCCAATCCAATGGACAGACTGAGAGGGTTAATCAGGAGTTAGAGGTCTTTCTTCGCACCTTTGTGTCTTCTCACCATGACGATTGGTCCTCTCTACTCCCGTGGGCAGAATTCTCCCATAACAATCATGTGAATACCAGTTCGCAGAAGACACCCTTTTTCACAGTTTATGGAAAACACCCTCAACTTCCTCTTCCTATGATCTGTTCTCCAGACATTCCAGCTTTGGCTTCGGTTCAGGAGTCTCAATTCCGTTTGGGGTCACGTTCATGATTCCCTCCGGGCAGCTGCTGAAAAATTCAAAGGCTTTGCCGACCGCCGCAGGCGTAAACCGCCTTCTCTTCAGCCAGGGGACAAAGTCTGGCTCTCTACCAGGAACATCAAGCTCCGAGTTCCTTCTCTGAAGTTTGCTCCACGATTCATCGGTCCATACACGGTAACTGCTAAACTGAATCCGGTTTGTTTCAAACTCCAGATTCCTAAGAGCCTTAAAATCACTAACTCCTTTCATGTTGCTCTTCTAAAGCCTTTAGTCCTCAATAAATTCTCTCGTCCTCTTCCTACCGTGGCGCCTGTCTCTGAGGATAATCAGGAGTACGAGATCAGTCAAATTCTGGACTCCCGACTCTGTAAAGGCGTTCTTCAGTACCTCGTTCATTGGAAAGGGTTTGGTCCTGAGGAGAGGTCTTGGATCACTGCATCTGAGGTCTTTGCACCTCGTCTGTTAAAGGAGTTTCATCTGAAGTTTCCCTCTAAACCTGGGCCCAGGCGGGGAAGGGGGAGGCCTCGTAAGAGGGAGGGTACTGTCATGGATATGCATTAATGTCTGTCTGCCATCTTACCTTCCTCCTCATGTGTTCATCTAGAGACCAGACCTCCTTCACCTGGCTTCCTTTATAATCTCCTCCCAGCCTGACTCCACCCCAGGCCCTATCACTGAACACTATATTAACCTGTGCACTGCAAGCCTGCTTTGCTGATCAACGTGTTTGTTAGGCATTGTGTGTTTGGGTTCCTGCCTGCCGTGTGCTACGTCTGTCTCTCTGTTTCGTTATTGGCTTGTCCCTGACCATCCCTGTCTGCTCGTGACCCTTGACCTTCGGCTCGTTCTTCGTTACCCTTGTCTGCTTGTGGCCCCTGACCTTCGGCTTGTTATTCGGTTCTCTCTATCGTGTGCTGCTGCTTCCCCTTATCCTACGGGGCGTGAGCTAGGAAACTCCAGGGGCCGCGACCTGGTCCCAGCCTGCAGCGTAACATCCTCACCACTAGAGGCCCTGGAGAAGACCAGCTGGGTCTTAGACTCCGCGCCCTGGGGAATCTTGGCTCTCGCTTCCGTTGGGATCCCGGTTGTGCTCCTCTGGTCCCGCTTTCCACAACCACCCAGTTTCCTATCCACAGAAGCCAGCCATAGGGTTCACTACCTCGCGGTGCACTCCTGTCCCCCTACGGTGTGCATCTGTCACCTGGCCACAGGTGACCCTGACAGGGAGGGCCCGGGGAACCCAGAAGCTCTTAGAAAGTATGAGATACCCTTGCTTCAGCTTCCCCAATGCCTCTTATGTGTAAACCACCCTGTGCCTCACTAGGGCCACAGGGTGAATGAGAACCCCACCATGATCTGTGATAGCCATATCCCATACTGTATATACATGGCATATATAGGGTATATACTGTGTGTGGGCTGTTATGTAATACTTGCTGTGATGGGATGTGATTACATTCTATTGTCTATTGTGAATAGTGATAATTAAGTCTGTAAGTATAGGTATTGTACTCTGGCAGCCAGAGAGGCTGGGGGAACACAAAAGGTCATGCATAGTCATTTAAGATGTAAAGGGATTAGCTTTGAACCTGTGTCTGCTAAGAGCTGTCAGATGTGTATTGGGGACTCGTTATGTAAATATTGTGTGAAGTCTTTTGATAAATGGGAGACAGTAAGGCTAGTCTAAAGATCATGTGTCTGAGCCAGCAGCTGTAGCTAATTGGGTCTGGTCAGAGGGGTTTAATGGGAGGAGGGTCAGAAGCTTCTCTCTGTGTGTGTGTGTGTGTGTGTGTGTGTGTGTATAAGAGTTGTAGTACTTTTGCAATAAAGTGTCAGTCTATCTTGGGAAGATACAGAGCGTGTTGTCTCGTTCTTCCGGAAGGATTAATCCTATGGGAAGTGGTCGCCTGACTGTGGAGTATCGGTAGCGAATGTGTGTCCAGGAGAGGGAATATCGGAAACGGCGTTAAACCCCTTTCATATTTGGGGTGTCGTTACAATCACTCTCTAGCCCTTCAGCAGGCAAACTGCCTCCTGCTACAGCCAAATATTTCACATTTCGACTCATCGGTCCAGAGCACCTGATGCCATTTTTCTGTACCCCAGTTCCTATGTTTTTGTGTCACTTAGCCTTGTTTCCACATCAGAGGTATGGCTTTTTGGACAAAATTCTTCCAAGTAGAACGCCTGTGGCCAGACTTCTCGGACAGTAGATGGGTGTACCTGGGTCCCACTGGTTTCCACAAGTTCTGTGCTGAAGACACTTCTGTACATCTTCCGATGTCGAAGGGAAGTAAGCATAATGTGGCTTTCTTCTGCTGCATTAAGTTGCCTTGGCCAACCACCAGTGTTAATTTTGTAGGCAAAAACATTTTTGTCATAATTTTCATCAGCCGTATATTTACAGTGACGAAAACTATGACAAAAATCCATTCTATTTTCGTCAATGAACGAAAATGTGAGGGAGGAATGTTTACCCACGTGAACTTCTGGTTTCCTTGGAGCTCCACCTGTAGAGCCCATGAGTGCTTCCCCTCCCAGTAAGCAAGGTAGCGACCATAGTGTGCTTAGTTTCATGCTTGGCACTGTGCAGCAATACAAGCCTCCTCAGACAACTGTCCAGAGCACTGTGCATTACAGGCCTCCAGAGAGTCCCGACTCTGGGCCATCCAGAGCACTGTGCATTACAGGCCTCTTGAGTCCCGACCGGCCAGAGGACCAGAGCACTGTGCATTACAGGTTTCCTCAAACTGCCCAGAGCACTGTGTATCATTACAAGCCTCCTCAGACCACCGTCCAGAGCACTGCACATTACAGACCTCCTCAGACCGCCCAGAGCAATGTGTAGCTTTAAAGACCTCCTCAGACCACCCGACCACTGTGTCTGTAGTCCTCCACATTTCCAGTTTCTTTGTGCTTCTTTAAAAGAGCTTAAACACCACATCTTGAAATCCCAGTCTGCTTTAAAATCTTTGCCTGGGAGAGACCTTGTTGATGCAGTGTAACCACCTTGTGTTGCTCTGCTCAGTCCTGCCATGGTGTATGACCTGTGACATGAAACTGTCTTCCACAACCTCACCAGTTAATATTTTGACCTTTTGTAAATGAATTTGTCATACAGAGCTTGATGAAAAAACTACTGAACGCTCCAAGTATCTTTAATTCTTGTCAGTAGAACAGAAGAATCAAATCGGCCGCACATCCAATAAAATCACCTTTATTTAGACATATTCGAGATATGTCCACACTACATTTTAATAGCATGCAGTCCATTGAGGGGGCTGTGGTGCAGCTGTAACGTTATTGCGCCTCCGCCATTTAAACGGGCAGAGCCTGTGAACACAGAAATAAGACTGGGTGAAGATGGAAGCCCTGTCAGCAGTGACAGTGCACGGCTGGAGGGCTTCGTTTTATGGTAAGTATTTCATAATGTGCTAGTATGTGATACTAGCACATTATTACATTAGCTTGCAGGGGGGAATTTTTTTTTTTTGGGTGCACTACCGCTTTAAGTCAGAGCAGGAGCAGTGAGATGAGGTTGAGATCTAGATTCTGCAGGATGACAAAGTCAATATAGAACCTACGTTGAGAGGTATGCCTCCTTCTAAAGAAATGGACAACTAATAAAATGCTGAGTTTCACTGTGACATACTGCTGCACAGAAGACCTAAGAGCTATTGGAAGAGGTCAAGGCAGTGTACAAAGAAGAAACAAGTGACTTTCTTGAACTCAGAGGCCAGTAGAAGCTCTCAAAATGGATTGTTGGTTGAGTGTTGGTCTGGGGTCCAGAGGTTCCTCAGGCCCACAGAAAAACGAAATGAGCATTAACATATTTTCCGTCACTACAATGTGTTTGAATTTTGACAATATTTTCTGTCTGATCAGCTAGGCAACAATACACTTTTTGCTTCTTTATTCTCATGTATCTTTCTTTTTCTTGTAGCCCAAGTAATAACCTGGAAACTAGACTGTGCAGGTTAAAACGGGACAGGTAAGAACTTGGTAATTATATTCCTACTCAAAAAGAAATGATCAAGCATACCTACTAATTTTCTTAGTCCTGTCTTAAAGCAATTTTCACACTTGAAATTAAAGAAGCCATCTAAGTTCGGTAACAATTTTTTTTAAAGCTCGGCATTTAGAGGCAGAAAATGCTGGTTTGTGTTTTTTAAAAGACGTTTTCTGGCAGGAAAAAAAAACGCTCCTAAACACCTGTACAAAAACGCACTATGAGAGCATTTTCTTCTGCCAATGGACCTTTTTTTAACCCAACATGCATTGAACCTTACCCCAATTAACTTTTATACTGATGATACAAAAAGTCTGAAAAAACAGTCGTGCTCATGAGTGCCTGTGGCGTAAGACTAAGGGGCTGATTAAAGAAACTGTTGGCGCATTTGCGCGGGCAGGAATAATTATTGCGACATGGCGCATGATGTCGACTTGCGCCGGATTCGCGGAATCGTTGCGCGTACGGGCACAGACACATTCTTAACTATGAATGTAGCGCCCTCCTCACTCCCCTCTTTGCATCAGCTCATTTCTCTTCTTGTCTAGGGGTACCTTAGAGGGGGAGGGAGCGGGGACACCACGCCTGGCCTTCACCACAGGTGTCAATGCGGTGTAAGCAAAGTTCTTTCTCTACCTTCGGGTCAGTGTTGTGCACCTAAAACCTCCACGTGAGATTACCTTGAACAATGTCCACCAGAAAAGAGCCCCACACCAGTAAAGTCCAACACTCTTTATTCTTCTCGTGTGAACAGCATAATCAGTTAGACTCCCTTAGAAAACAGAACAGAAAAGGAGGTGTGGATGCGAGTAGGCCCAGACACAATGAACTCTCCACTTTCCTCCCTGAAAGTGGGTTGCGGTCTCCGAGCGAGGGGGAATTTCCTTCCAGGCGGTCTCCGGTGGGAGGCTCACCTGTCACTGGCAATCTGCTGCCCCCGGTCTTCAAGTGAGGAGCTCCCCCCGGTCCATTACGCCTTCCGGATTCAGGTTCCCAATCCCTGGGTTCCCTAGGACCTCCGTCCCTCGCGGAACTCAGTGTTGGGCACTGAGCTCCAGACCTCACCCCAGGCTAAAGGTGCCTGAGATGGAACACGACCTCCGGCTGTCCTCTAGGCCTAGGCCGCCTAGAGGACCGACACAAACCACCACCCACAGGCTGAAGGTGCCTGGGACTCGACCCCGTGACAAAGATGGCCGGCCCCTTTATACCCTCTCCCAGCAAGCACGGCGGGTTCCCCGCCCCACCATACCACTGCCGAGAGAGGACAAAAAGGAGGTCCGGCACACAGCAATGGCTCAACCCCCAGCCCATGGCGACAGCGCCACCTGCTGGGCTGCAGGGAATTACACATCACTGGTGTCTCTGCCAGTTAAATTTACACCCGGGAAAGTACATACCCGCTACATGAAACAGACATCGGGCACTTGCTCATTGTAATGCTGATCATGTTAATGAGCTTTTCCTTATCACATGGAGAATATTGCTTCCACTTTTATTCCATTCATTCACTTTTTTTTTAAACAACTCAATATTCATTCTAAGATCTTCCTCCTATCAACAACTGTGCAGATGTTTACTGGACTTGTAATTGTGCATTTTATGGTGATAGTCTATAATCATTGGTGGAGCCGATGAAAACATCTTCTCAATACATGTCTGTGTATTGTGCATTCTGGACAATTCATTTCCCCATACACTGTCCAATCGGATTTGGATGACATCTAAATCCACTAATTTCTCTGAGCAATTAATTTCTCCATACACTGTCCAATCTGATTGGATGATATTTAAATCCACTAATTTCTCTGAGCAATTCATTTCCCCATACACTGTCCAATCAGATTGGACAGTGCATAGGGAAATGAATTGCTCAGAGAAATTAGTGGATTTAAATGTCATCCAATCAGATTGCACAGTGTATGGGGAAATTAATTGTCCAGAATGCACAATACACAGACATGTATTGAGAAGATGTTTTCATGGAAGTTTCGGCTCCACCAATGATTATAGACTATCACCATAAAATGCACAATTACAAGTCCAGTAAACATCTGCACAGTTGATGGGAGGAAGATCTCTAGAATGAATATTGAGTTGTTTCAAAAAGAAGTGAATGAAAGGAATAAAAGTGGAAGCAATATTCTCCATATGATAAGGAAAAGCTCATTAACATGATCAGCATTACAATGAGCACAAGCCAAATGTATAAGCAGTTGTGCACTCTGGAGAACGCAGATGCGCCCGTGTGCAACACACATATTTAACAAGCTAAAGCGTGTGCGCCCTGTCAGGCGAGCATAAAATGGTGTGGCTTTGTCAATGCACATGTGCAGTTGAGTAGCTGAAAGAAGGGTGTAAAAAGGCTTGATTAGTTGTAAGACAGATGTACATGTTCTGGACAGAATTTGTGCATTTAAACAATATTATATATATACTTTTTAGCCTGGTAACAGAAGATGGTAAACTAGTAACGTTATCTACAGTATTCAGACAAAAATGTTGAAGATTACATTGGCTGCTCTTGCTAATGGTAGGCGCGAAAGATTGCGCATGTGTGCAACAGCGCTTCCAATGTAAATCTGGTTTGGTGCATATAAGTGCACCATAATTTTTGATAAATGTTTTGAGTCCCGTTTTTTGTGCAATTGCTCCAATTTCTCCTTTGCACCACAGGCGCAGGTCTTTAGTAAATCACCCCCTAAGTCTCAGAAAGATTTCAACCAATGTAAATCTGCCCTCCAAAAATACAATTCCAGCCTCCTCCATGCCAAACAGATCTATTTTATCACTCTAATTAGCAACTTATCATCCCATCCCCGTCAACTCTTCTCTTCTTTCAACTCTCTACTTCGTACTCCACTGCCTCCACCCACCAACTCACTCACTGCCCAGGAGATCGCTAATCACTTCAAAGAGAAGATTGATACAATTTGCGAGGAGATCTCTACTGTTCACCCTCCACGCTTTACACTTCATGCCCACAGGTACAATCATTACTTCCCTCTTTCAACCCAACCACTATAGACGAGGTTGCTAAACTACTTGCTAATGTCCACCTTACCACCTGCCCTCTGGATCCTGTTCCCTCGCAAATGCTACGTTCACCCTCTGGCTCTATTCTACACTCTCTAACCCACATCTTCAATCTCTCCATCTACTCTTCGCTGGTTCGCTTCCTACTTATCCAACCGCACCTTTAGCATTTCTTACAACTCTACTTCCTCCTCTCCTCTTCCTTTCTCTGTTGGGGTCCCCCAAGGTTCTGTTCTTGGATCTCTCCTATTTTCAATCTACACCTCCTCCCTGGGTCAGCTGATAGCCTCCCATGGCTTCCAATACCACCTCTACGCTGATGACACCCAAATATAGTTCTCTACCCCTCAGCTCACTCCTTCATTCTCCTCACATATCACTTACTATCAGATATATCAGTCTGGATGTCACACCACTTCCTCAAACTCAATCTATCCAAAACCAAACTTATAATTCTTCCTCCCCCATGTGTCCCTTTCCCTGATCTCTCTGTCAAAATCAATGGCACAACTATAAGCCCATCCCTGCATGCCAAGGTTCTAGGTGTAGTCCTGGACTCTGAACTCTCTTTTAAGCACAGCGTCCAATCACTGTACAAAGCTTGCCACCTCAACCTCCGCAACATCTTCAAAATACGCCCCTTTCTAACCAATGACACAACAAAGCTCTTAATTCACTCGCTGGTCATCTGTCGCCTTGACTACTGCAATTCCCTTCTCATTGGCTTTACATAGTTTATAACCCCTTCAATCTATCATGAATGCTGCTTCCAGACTCATCCACCTTACCAATCGCTCAGTGTCTGCTACTCCTCTCTGTCAATCCCTCCACTGGCTTCCGTTCACCCAACAAATTAAATTCAAAATACTAACAACTGCTTACAAAACCATCCACAATTTAGCCCCAAGCTACATCACTAGCCTAGTCTCTAAATACCAACCTAATCGTTCTCTTGGTTCCTCTCAAGACCTCCTGCTCTCTAGCTTCCTCGTCGTTACCTCCCATGCTAGCCTCCAGGACTTTTTCATAGCCTCTCCAATCCTATGGAATGCCTTACCCCAATATGTCCACTTATCTCCTACTCTATTAGCTTTTAGACAATCCCTGAAAACCCTTCTCTTCAGAGAAGCCTACCTTACCCACACCTAGCAACTGTATTTTCATTTTCTTAATCTGGTCACCCCCCCACAGTTATTGCCTTTTTGTTCCACTTGACCCTCCCTTCTAGATTGTAAGCTCTAACGAGCAGGGCCCTCTGATCCCTCCTGTATTGATTTGTATTGTAAGTGTACTGTCTGCCCTCATGTTGTAAAACGCTGCGCAAAAAGGCTAGACATTGGCTCTGAAACAATATTGGTCTTAAAAGGAGCACAAAGTTCCCACTACCATAGCTTCTCAAGTCACTGGGACACACTAGTCACCCAGTCACAATAAGGTAGTATATGGTGACCCGTTTTTCTCACCTCTCAAATCTGTAAAATACTGTATTCTTACAGCAAAGGGGCCAAGGAGCTCCTAGTTCTGCCCTTAAAATAAGCTATGGGTAATCACTTAAATTACTATTGCATAGAAATAAAGTTGGAATTCATGGATATTGGGCTCAATTTAATTGATAGTGAGAAGTATATCTCCAGCACACCAAGGATCTCTAGATCCAAATATTTATTCAGGAATCATATCATAGTTACAGAGGCAACGTGTGATGTCACATGCCTGATTAAGGTGTCCTTTGAGGCTCTGAAACATTGCTTCTGTAACTATAATATGCAGTGGCGGCTGGTGCTCAAAATTTTTGGGGGGGCGTAAACAAACTGAAGAATTCAGAAAAAAAACATCAATTGCAGCCTCACTGTGCCCCATCAAATGCTGCCACTGTGCCCCATCAAATGCTGCCACTGTGAAACCCCCCCCACCCTTTGGGTGGACGTGTTTTGTGTGCCCTGGGCTGCTAGGCCGGAGATTGGGCCTATCCCGGGGCATCTGGCTGCTAGGCTGTGTGAGGGCCTATCCAGAAGTAACAGAGCAGCGCAGGGTTGGGATTGTGGCTTGCAGTCCAACCAGAAGTGCCAGTGTTCTGTCGAAAAGTGCCCCCCTATCAAATAGTGCCCGGGACGAACTGCGCATGTGCATCACAAGAGCTGAGTTTACACTCAGCTGTTGAGACGGCGCCTGTGCACAATAGCAGACGGAAGAATTTTTTCTGTCAGCTTGTGCCCCACACTGCCAAGGCGTGTTCATGTGGGTGAGGGGCGGATTAGTACATGATGGGGGCGGATTATTAAATGATGGGCAGTGCTGAAAAACACATATTTTTCTGCTATTCTTCCTGGACGCTTGCAGGGCGGGTTTTTGTATCAGAAAAATATGTGTTTTGCAGCACTGGGCATAATTAAAAAATCCGCCCCCATTTTAGCAGCACTGCTCATCATTTAATAAGTGGTGTTCTATCAAGAAGTGGCCGCTAGGGATGAGCCGAACACCCCCCGGTTCAGTTCACACCAGAACTTGCGAACGGACCGAAAATTGGGACTCGAACATGAGAAATCAAAAGTGCGAATTTTTAAAGGCTAATATGCAAGTTATTGTCCTAAAAAGGGTTTGGGGACCCGGGTCCTGCCCCAGGGTACATGTATCAATGCAAAAAAAAGTTTTAAAAACGGCTGTTTTTTCGGGAGCAGTGATTTTAACCCCTTAACGACCACTCACTGTACATATACGTCGGCAGAATGGCACGGACAGGTAAACTCGCGTACCTGTACGTGCCTGCCTTCGTATGGGTGGGGGGTCCGATCGGACCCCCCTCCGGTACAAAGAGCGGCCGGGATCGCTTTGGGAGCAATCTGTGATGAGGGGGCCGCCATTCGTTTCTGGCCACACCCTCGCGAACGCTCCCGGCAAATGAAAAGCTTCCTCTGCCTGTGTAATGTTTACACAGGCAGGAGGAAGTGATGTCATCTCTCCTGCGGCGCTCACATATACCGAGTGCCGTGGAGAGAAGACACACAGGTTAGTGCACTAAACAGCACACTGTCACCAGGACACATAGGGACACGATCGCCCCCCCCAGACACCCCCAGATCACCCCCCAGCCCCCAGTCACAGTGTCACTGATTGCAGTGACCATTTATTTACTGATCACTGCAATCAGTGACATTTGTGACTGTAAAAGTGTCAGGGCAGTTAGTTTTAGGTCCAGTGTAGCCCTCTAACCCCCCCCCCCCTAATAAAGGTTTAACCCCTTGATTGCCCCCCAGGTAGGGCTGGGAAAAAAATCGATTTTAATCTTGAATCGAGTTTTGAGTTCAAATCGATTCAGATTTGAAGAAAATAGATTTTTTTTTTTTTTTTTTTTTATTATTTTTTTTTCCTTCAAAGTTTCCATAGCAGGGCTGCAGGGGGCGTATCCGGAATGGCACTGGGCGGCATTACCCCAATTACATCTACTCGCCGCAGCGAGTATATGTAATGTAACACTAACTAACCGCAAGCCGCCGTCTGCCTACCTGATCAGCGTGTCATGCAGACAGACGGCGGCCATTGCAGTGTTCAAAAGCCGCGCCTCCCGAGTCCTCGTCTGTGATAGGCGGAACACTCCATTTCACAGCAGGCAGTGTTCAGCCTATCACAGACATCCTCTCATCCTCGTCTGTGTTATGAGGATGAGTGGATGTCCATGATAGGCGGAACACTGAATGCTGGCAAATTGAGTGTTCCGCCTATCACAGACGAGGAGGAGGCACGGCTTTTGAATACTGAAATGGCCGCCGGTGTAGCAGTAAAATCCGTATCCCATGAAAATCTGCATCAGGTACGGGCACAGTGATTGAAGCATGGGCACAGTGAGGCACGGGCACAGTGAGGCACGGGCACAGTTCAATTCAACTAAGAGTAACCTCAAGATTTTTTGTTGTTTTATTAGCTAAATCCAAATACAGTATTAATAATTTGGATGTTTAACAATCTTTGTTGTACACTGACTTTGCAGTTAGAGAAAGGGTTTGCCTTTGCAATTTTGTTTGTTGATGCACTTCAATTAATATAATTTAAAAAAAAATCGAATCGTAAATCGAGTTTTTTATAAAAAAATCGCAGATTTTTTTGGGGGGGAAAAATCGCCCAGCCCTACCCCCAGGTAACCCTTTCACCCCCTAGAACCGCTGTCACTAAGCAATCGTTTTTCTGATCGCTGTCTTAGTGTCGGTGGTGCCGATAGGTAGCCAGTTATGTTTTTTTAGGTTCGCCGCAGGTTTTTATAGCGTCAGGTACCCCCATATATTACCTAATAAAGGTTTAACCCCTTGATCGCCCCCCCAAGTAACCCTTTCACCCCCTTTTGCCAGTGTCACTAAGCGATCATTTTTCTGATCGCTGTCTTAGTGTCGGTGGTGCCGATAGGTAGCCAGTTTATTTTTTTTAGGTTTGCCGCAGGTTTTTATAGCGTCAGGTACCCCCATATATTATCTAATAAAGATTTTAACCCCCTAATTGCCCCTAGTTAACCCTTTCACCAGTGATCACCGTATAAGTGTTACTGGTGACACTGGTTAGCCAGTTAGTTATTTTGTTATTTAGGTTCCCCGTCAGGTATTTATATAGCGTCAGGTACCCCCATATATTACCTAAAAAAAAAAAAAAAAAAAAAAAAAAAAAAAGTTTAACCTCCTGATTGCCCCTAGTTAACCCTTTCACCAGTGATCACCATATAAGTGTTACGGGTGACACTGGTTAGTTTGCTTTTTATAGTGTCAGGGCACCCACCGTATATAACCCAATAAAGGTTTAACCCCCTAATCGCCCAGCGGGTGATATCAATTAGGTTTTAGCGTCAGAGAGGGTCTGCGTCACACCCCAGGCAGCGTCAGGTTAGTGCCAGTAACGCTAACACCCGCGCGTGAAGCATACACCTCCCTTAATGATATAGTATCTGAACAGATCAATATCTGATCTGATCAGATCTATACTAGCATCCCCAGCAGTTTAGGGTTCCCAAAAACGCAGTGTTGGCGGGATCAGCCCAGATACCTGC
This sequence comes from Rana muscosa, assembly GCA_029206835.1. Classification (NCBI taxonomy): domain Eukaryota; kingdom Metazoa; phylum Chordata; class Amphibia; order Anura; family Ranidae; genus Rana; species Rana muscosa. The sequence goes on along the minus strand of CM055121.1, from coordinate 470,745,604 downwards.
TAGCACCTGCGTTTTGCCCCTCCGTCCAGCCCAGGCCACCCAAGTGCAGTATCGATCAATCACTGTCACTTACAAAACACAACACACATAACTGCAGCGTTCGCAGAGACAGGCCTCATCCCTGCGACTCCAGTGCTGTACGAGGTGATTTCACCACCACAGTTAAAAAAAAAAAAAAAGCATATATGCCGAAGCATGGGGGCAGCAGGGGCGGAGGAGCGATTTTGCTCCTAATGCCGCGTACATACGGTCAAAATTCCGACGGAGGCTTGCCCGTGGAAAAGTCCGACCATGTGTACGCGGCATAACTTTTGCGGGAGGATGCCCCCATGCTTCGGCATATATATATATTAGGCACAGGTTGCGTTTAAAAAAATGTTTTATTTTTTACTATTTTTTTTTTTTTTTTGGTATTTGCTTTGCAGGTATGGTATGGTGCATGGATGCCCATCATTAGAAGTGGGTGGATGAAGGGAGGTATTCTAATGGTGGGCATACCCACCGATCAATCTCTTATGTTGCTGGACTTTGAATGGTTATACCAGAATGATGCCTGCGGGTTTAGATGTTATCTTGGTATCATTCTTTTCAGCCAGCGGCCGGCTTTCATGTAAAAGCAATCCTAGCGGCTAATTAGCCTCTGGACTGCTTTTACAAGCAGTGGGAGGGAATGTCGTCCCCCCCCCCCCGGATATAAAAAGCGCCATTGGGAAAGCATTTTATCACACCGATCTTGGTGTGGTCAGATGCTTTGAGGGCAGAGGAAAGATCTAGGGTCTAATAGACCCCAGTTTTTTTTTTAAAAGAGTACCTGTCACTACCTATTGCTATCATAGGGGATATTTACATTCCCTGAGATAACAACAAAAATGATAAAAAAAAAACAAAAACATGGAAGGAACAGTTTAAAAATAAAATAAAAAAGCAAAATTAATAATAAAAAAAAAAGCACCCCTGTCCCGCCCTTGCTCTTGCGCAATGGCGAACGCAAGCGTCGGTCTGGCATCATATGTAAACAGCAATTGCATCATGCATGTGAGGTATCACCGCGAAGGTCAGATCGAGGGCAGTCATTTTAGCAGTAGACCTCCTCTGTAAATCTAACGTGGTAACCTGTAAAGGCTTTTAAAGGCTTTTAAAAATGTATGTAGTTTGTCGCCACTGCGCGTTTGTGCGAAATTTTAAAGCATGTCGTGTTTGGTATCTATGTACTCGGCCTAAGATCCTCTTTTTTATTTCATCAAACATTTGGGCAATATAGTGTGTTTTAGTGCGTTCAAATTTAAAAAAGTGTATTTTTTTCCCCCAAAAAATTGCTTGAAAAATCGCTGCGCAAATACTGTGTGGAAAAAAAAATGCAACACCCACCATTTTAATCTGTAGGGCCTTTGCTTTAAAAAAATATATAATGTGTGGGGGTTCAACATAATTTTCTTGCAAAAAAAATAAATGTTTTCATGTAAACAAAGTGTCAGAAAGGGCTTTGTCTTCAAGTGGTTAGAAGAGTGGATGTAAGCTTCCTAATGTTGTGTATAAAATGCCAGGACAGTTCAAACCCCCCCCCCCAAATGACCCCATTTTGGAAAGTAGACACCCCAAGTTATATACTGAGAGGCATGTCGAGTCCATGGAATATTTTATAAGTTGCGGAAAAAAGACAATTATTTTATTTTTTTGCACAAAGTTGTCACTAAATGATATATTGCTCAAACATGCCAAGGTTATATGTGGAATTACATCCCAAAATACATTCTGTTGCTTCTCCTGAGTACGGGGATACCACATGTGTGAGACTTTTTGGGAGCTTAGCCGCGTACGGGACCCCAAAAACCAAGCACTGCCTTCAGGCTTTCTAAGGGTGTAAATTTTTGATTTTACTCCTCACTGCCTATCACAGTTTCGGAGGCCATGGAATGCCCAGATGGCACAAAACCCCCCCAAATGACCCCATTTTGGAAAGTAGACACCCCAAGATATTTGCTGAGAGGTATGGTGAGCATTTTGCAGATCTCGCTTTTTGTCACAAAGTTTTGAAAATTAAAAAAAAAAAAAATGTTCTTTCTTAATTTTCAAAAACAAATGAGAGCTGTAAAATACTCACCATGCCTCTAAGCAAATAGCTTGGGGTGTCTACTTTCCAAAATGGGGTCATTTGGGGGGTTTTGTGCTATTTTGGCATTTTATGGCCTTCGAAACTGTGATAGGTAGTGAGGAGTGAAATCAAAAATTTACACCCTTAGAAATCCTGAAATTTCGGGGTCCCGTACGTGGCTAGGCTCCTAAAAAAAAAGTCCCACACATGTGGTATCCCCGTACTCAGGAGAAGCAGCAAAATGTATTTTGGGGTGCAATTCCACATATAACCATGGCATGTGTGAGCAATATATCATTTAGTGACATTTGTATTTTTTTTTGTCATTATTCAATCACTTGGGACAAAAAAAATAATATTCAATGGGCTCAACATGCCTCTCAGCAATTTCCTTGGGGTGTCTACTTTCCAAAATGGGGTCATTTGGGGGGGTTTTGTACTGCCCTGCCATTTTAGCACCTCAAGAAATTAGATAGGCAGTCATAAATTAAAAGCTGTGTAAATTCCAGAAAATGTACCCTAGTTTGTAGACGCTATAACTTTTGCGCAAACCAATAAATATACGCTTATTGACATTTTTTTTACTAAAGACATGTGGCTGAATACATTTGGCCTAAATGTATGACTAAAATTGAGTTTATTCGATTTCTCTTATAACAAAAAGTAGAAAATATCATTTTTTTTTCTAAATTTTCAGTCTTTTTCCGTTTTTATATCGCAAAAAAAAAAAAAGTCGCAGAGGCAATCAAATACCATTAAAAGAAAGCTCTATTTGTGGGAAGAAAAGGACGCAAATTTTGTTTGGGTAAAACATTGCATGTCCGCACAATTTCCAGTTAAAGCAGCGCAGTGCCAAATTGTGAAAACACCTCTGGTCATTAAGCTGCGTATTGGTCCGGTCTTTAAGTGTTTAATGATGCTTAAAGTGAAAAAATAAAAGTAAAATATTCCTTTAAATATCGTACCTGGGGGGTGTTTATAGTATGCCTGTGAAGTGGCGTGTGTTTCCCGTGTTTAGAACAGTCCCTGCACAAAATTACCATTCTAAAGGAATAAAAGTCATTTAACCACTTAACGACCGCTCACTGTATATATACGTCGGCAGAATGGCACGGACAGGTACGTGCCTGCCTTCGTATAGTTGGGGGGTCCCATCAGACCCCCCTTCTATACAGTGAGCGGTGGTTATCGTTCCGGGAGCGATCCGTGATGAGGGGACGGCCATTCGTTTCCGGCCACCCCCTCGCGATCGCTCCCGGCGAATGAGAATCTTCCTCTGCCTGTGTAATGTAAACACAGGCAGAGGAAGTGATGTCATCTCTCCATGCGGCGGTCTTTTCGATCCAAAGCGAGGAGAGAAGACCTCTCACAGTAAGTGCACCAACACTACACTGACACCAGTACACGTAGGCACACTTACACCCCCCAGTCACCCCCAGATCACCCCTAGTACCCCCAGTCACAGTGCACCGTTTGCAGTGGTCATTTTTTTACTGATCACTGCAATCAGTGTCATTTGTGACAGTAAAAAGTTGCAGGGCAGTTAGGTTTAGGTCCAGGGTAGCCCCCTAACTCCCCCTAATAAAGGTTTAACCCCTTGATCGCCCCCCAAGTAACCCTTTCACCCCCTAACGCCAGCGTCACTAAGCGATCGTATTTCCGATCGCTGTATTTAGTGCCGGTGGTGCCCTAGATAGCCAGTTATTTATTTTTAGGTTCGCCACAGGTTTTTATAGCGTCAGGTACCCCCATATATTATTTTAACCCCCCGATTGCCCCTAGAGTTAACCCTTTCACCAGTGATCACTGTATAAGTGTCACTGGTGACACTGGTTAGCCAGTTAGTTATTTAGTTATTTGGGTTACCCGTCAGGTTTTTATATAGCGTCAGGTACCCCCATATATAGCCTAATAAAGGTTTTAACCCCCTAATTGCCCCTAGTTAACCCTTTCACCAGTGATCACCATATAAGTTTTACGTGTGACGCTGGTTGGTTAGTTTGCTTTTTATAGCATCAGGGCACCCGCCGTATATAACCCAATAAAGGTTTAACCCCCCTGATCGCCCAGCGGCTGATATCAATTAGGTTTTAGCGCCAGAGAGGGTCTGTGTCGCCCCAGGCAGCGTTAGGTTAGTGCCAGTAACGCTAACACCCGGGTGTAACAAGATGTCCGCTGCTGCTTTATTGAGGCCGAATGCAGGGTGTACCAAGATGGGCGTCGCATTTTTCAAGCACTGACAGTGTAACCCGGAGCGTCACTTCCTTTAATGTGACGGCTCCGGTCGACGATGGATCATGATGCGGCTGCAAGCTTACCCGCCTGAGGACTCTCCGCTCCACTCTGCTCTCCGCTCCGCCCCTCCCGCCCTCCGCTTGCCGACTCCGCCCGCCGACTCCGCCCGCTGACTTCTCCTCCCCACTCTGCTCTCCGCTCCGCCCTCCGCTTGCCGACTCCGCCCGCCGACTCCGCCCGCTGACTTCTCCTCTCCACTCTGCTCTCCGCTCCGCCCTCCGCTTGCCGACTCCGCCCGCCGACTCCGCCCGCTGACTTCTCCTCTCCACTCTGCTCTCCGCTCCGCCCTCCGCTTGCCGACTCCGCCCGCTGACTTCTCCCATCCCAGGTATCGGCAAAGGCATCGGGAGCATTTGCGCGAGTACAAGTACTCACGCAAATGCTCGGTATCGGTCCCGATACCGATACTAGTATCGGTATCGGGACAACCCTAGTGCAAAGCATACACCTCCCTTAGTGGTATAGTATCTGAACAGATCAATATCTGATCTGATCAGATCTATACTAGCGTCCCCAGCGGTTTAGGGTTCCCAAAAGCGCAGTGTTAGCAGGATCAGCCCAGATACCTGCTAGCACCTGCGTTTAGCCCCTCCGCCCAGCCCAGCCCACCCAAGTGCAGTATCGATCAATCACTGTAACTTACCAAACACAACACACATAACTGCAGCGTTCGCAGAGACAGTCCTGATTCCTGTGATCGCTAACAGTTTTTTTTTAAGCGTTTGATACATTTGCTGACAGTCAGGTGCTTTTTTTACCTGTGAATCTTACTAGTGTACCCCTAAATTTAGAGCCCAAAATGGCAAATCGAAGGTACACTAGTAAAGAGGCCTACGAGATTCTGAGCATGACAGATAGTGAAGAGGAGGTCACGCATCTGTCAGATTCAGGCTCAGAATATCTTCCCGTAGAAGACAGTGAAGTCAGCGGCTCCATGTCAGATAGCTCTGACGATGAAGGTGAGGTCCCTGCTAAGGTCAGGCGTACCCGATCCCGATCTTCTGAGGTTGTTGAGGAGCAAGAACCGCAGGGCTCTCGTATCATGGAGCAGAGTAGTACTAGTGCCGCTATTCTTTCTGGTGAATTGGCAAGCACCAGCGGCCTAGTACAGCCTGGGCGTACATCCAGCACTGCAGTATCACGTGGTGACGTGGCGAGTCCCATAAGTGCAGTTCAAGCTGGCGAGGTGGCAAGCACAAGTAGTGTCCCGCTGCCACCAAGAAGAAGACAAAGGCAGGCCCGTCGTGCCCTTCCTGCAGAATTCGCCTATCCTGATTGGGTCCCCACCACTTCTGCAGAACCCGTAATTCCCCCATTCACTGCCCAACTCGGTATTCCGGTGAAAATGCCAATTGATTTTTATTTGCTGTTTTTCACGGAAGATCTCTATAGATCTATTGTGGACCAGAGTAATTTATATGCTGGTCAATTCATCGCCGCTAGTCCCCAGTTGCCTTCCTTTGCCAAAGATTGGAAACCAATTACGGTTTCCGAATTTAAGACTTTTCTGGGCCTTTCCCTCAACATGGGCACACATAAATTCCCGTCATTGCGTGCTTATTGGTCCACGCACCCAATTGACCACATGCCCGTGTTCTCTGCCTCCATGCCCAGGAAACGATACGAGCAGATCTTGCGGTTCATGCATTTCAACGACAATGAACTTTGTCGTCCACGTGGAGACCCTGAATACGACCGGCTCTACAAAATTCGGCCCCTCATAAACCACTTCAACGAACGTTTTGCAGCCTTGTTTATTCCCGATCAAGTTGTCTGCGTTGATGAGTCCCTGATTACATTTTCTGGCCGCTTGTCTTTTCAAGCAGTACCTTCCCAGCAAGCGTGCCAGATACGGGGTCAAGCTCTATAAGTTCTCTGACAGGGCAACAGGCTATGTATGGAGCTTTACGGTTTATGAGGGAAAAGATAGTCAGGTTGAGCCGGTCAACTGCCCAGATTACATAGGGAGCGCTGGCAAGATAGTGTGGAACTTGGTGTCACCCTTATTCGGAAAGGGGTACCACTTGTATGTGGACAATTATTACACGAGCGCGCCACTGTTTAGTCACTTGTTTGATCATCAGATTGGAGCATGTGGCACCGTGCGACCTAATCGCCGGGGCTTTCCCCAGGGGGTTGTAGATTCCCGTCTTAGGCTGGGGGAGAGAGCCTACTTGAAGTGTAATAACTTGCTCACTATGAAGTGGAGGGATAATAAGAATGTTTTCCTTCTTACCTCCCTTCATGCAGACACGACAGTTCAAATGCGTACGGCGACTGGTGTTGTGGAGAAACCCCTCTGTGTCCACGAATATAACCAAAATATGGGAGGGGTGGACCTCAACAACCAGTTGTTGGCGCCGTATCTAATTGACCGTAAGGCGAGACGCTGGTACAAAAAAGTGTCTCTATCCTTATTCCAATTGGCTTTGCTGAACGCTCATGTGCTATACAGAGCTTTAGGCGGGACGTTATCTCTCCTAAAATTCCAGGATGAGATAGTCACAGAACTCCCGTATACAGGCGGTTCTGCACCTCACCATCCCCAACCAAATGCAGTAAGCTGGCTGCATGAGAGGCATTATCCGTATGTCCCCGAGAGTACGCCTACCCAACGAGCCCCCCAAAAAGGGTGTCGTGTCTGTAGCAAGCGCGGATTTAGGCGTGACACCCGTTATTTTTGTCCACGCTGTCCTGACAATCCTGGTCTTTTGCATTGGTAAATGTTTTGAACGCTTCCACTCAAAAGTGACGTTTTAGCGTAGGGTACAGCATTGCACAGAACAGGACACACTTACACAGGGTCTCCCAAGATGCCATCGCATTTTGAGAGACCCGAACCATTACAGTTGTTAAAGTTACAAAAAAAAGTGTAAAAAAATAAAATAATGTAAAAACAAAAAAAATATAAAATAAAAAAAACAAAAATAGTTGTCGTTTTATTGTTCTCTCTCTCTCTCTCTCTCTCTCTATTTTCTCTCTATTGTTCTGCTCTTTTTTACTGTATTCTATTCTGCAATGTTTTATCATGCTTGCTTTTCAGGTATGTAATTTTTTGTTTTCAGGTGCGCCATTCAGCTGCAGCGCGGAATTATTTATCTTGACAGCAACAGCGTTTGCTCCCACGATACATAAAGCCGTGACTCCAGTGCTGTAGGAGGTGATTTCACCACCACAGTTAAAAAAAAGAGCATATATGCCGAAGCATAGGGGCGGAGGAGCGATTTTGCTCCTAATGCCGCGTACATACGGTCGAAATTCCGACGGAAGCTTGCCCGTGAAAAAGTCTGACCCTCTCCTCTCAGCAAATAGCTTGGGGTGTCTACTTTCCAAAATGGGGTCATTTGGGGGGGTTTGAACTGTCCTGGCATTTTATGCACAACATTAGGAAGCTTATGTCACACATCATCCACTCTTCTAACCACTTGAAGACAAAGCCCTTTCTGACAATTTTTTATTTATTTTTTTGCAAGAAAATTACGTTGAACCCCCAAATCTTATAAATTTTTTTAAAGCAAAGGCCCTACAGATTAAAATAGTGGGTGTTGCATTTTTTTTTTCCACACAGCATTTGCGCAGCGATTTTTCAAACAAATTTTTTGGGGAAAAAATACACTTTTTTTAATTTGAATGCACTAAAACACACTATATTACCCAAATGTTTGATGAAATAAAAAAGATGATCTTAGGCCAAGTACATGGATACCAAACACGACATGCTTTAAAATTTCGCACAAACGTGCAGTGGTGGCAAACTACATACATTTTTAACAGCCTTTAAAAGCCTTTACAGGTTACCACGTTAGATTTACAGATGAGGTCTACTGCTAAAATTACTGCCCTCAATCTGACCTTTGCGGTGATATCTCACATGCATGATGCAATTGCTGTTTACATATGACGCCAGACCGACGCTTGCGTTCGCCTTTGCGCAAGAGCAGGGCGGGACGGGTGCTTTTTATTTTATTTTTAAACTGTTCCTTCCATATTTTATTTTTTTTTATAATTTTTTTTGTTATTTCAGGGAATGTAAATATCCCCTATGATAGCAGTAGGTAGTGACAGGTACTCTTTTTTTTTTTTTTTTTTTTTTTTTAAACTGGGGTCTATTAGACCCTAGATATTTCCTCTGCCCTCAAAGCATCTGACCACACCAAGATCGTGTGATAAAATGCTTTCCCAATTTCCCAGTGGCGCTTTTTATATCCGGGGGGGGGTGACATTCTCTCCCACTGCTTGTAAAAGCAGTCCAGAAGCTAATTAGCCGCTAGGATTGCTTTTACATGAAAGCCGGCCGCTGGCTGAAAAGAATGATACCAAGATGATACCTAAACCCGCAGGCATCATTCTGGTATAACCATTCAAAGTCCAGCAACATACCAGTACGTTGCTGGTCCTTGTTGGACATGTATTGTAATCTTTTTTTTCATGCAGCCTGTTGGCTGAACGAAAAAAAGAGATTGATCGGCGGGTATGCCCACCATTAGAATACCTCCCTTCATTCACCCACTTCTAATGATGGGCATACATGCACCATTTTATATATGCCGAAGCATGGGGGCATCCTCCCGCAAAAGTTATGCCGCGTACACACGGTCAGACTTTTCCACAGGCAAGCCTCCGTCGGAATTTCGACCGTATGTACGTGGCAAATCGCTCCTCCGACCCTGCTGCCCCCATGCTTCGGCATATATGCTCCTTTTTTTTAACTGTGGTGGTGAAATCACCTCCTACAGCACTGGAGTCGCAGGGATCAGGCCTGTCTCTGCGAACGCTGCAGTTATGTGTGTTGTGTTTTGTAAGTGACAGTGATCGATCGATACTGCACTTGGGCGGCCTGGGTTGGACGGAGGGGCAAAACGCAGGTTCTAGCAGGTATCTGGGCTGATCCCGCTAACACTGCATTTTTGGGAACCCTAAACCGCTGGGGACGCTAGTATAGATCTGATCAGACCACTAAGGGAGGTGCATGCTTCACGCGTGGGTGTTGTTGCTACTGGCACTAACAGCGATCAGAAAAACGATCGCTTAGTGACACTGACAAAAGGGGGTGAAAGGATTACCTGGGGGGCGATCAAGGGGTTAAACCTTTATTAGGTAATATATGTGGGTACCTGACGCTATAAAAACCTGGCGGCGAAGCTAAAAAAATAACTGACTACCTAGCGGCACCACCGACACTAATACAGCGATCAGAAAAACGATCGCTTAGTGACAGTGGTGATAGGGGGTGAAAGGGTTACCTGGGGGGTGTTCAAGGGGTTAAACCTTTATTAGGGGGGGTTAGGGGCTACCCTAGACCTAAAGGGACCTAACACTAACTGCCCTGACACTTTTACAGTCACAAATGTCACTGTTTGCAGTGATCAGTAAATAAATGATCACTGCAATCAGTGACACTGTGACTGGGGGGGATCTGGGGGTGACTGGGGGGCGATCGTGTGCCTATGTGTCCTGGTGTCAGTGTACTGTTTGTGCACTAACCTGATGTCTTCTCTCCACGGCGCTCCGGTCTATGTGAGCGCCGCATGGAGAGATTACATCACTTCCTACTGCCTGTGTATACATTACACAGGCAAGGAAAGCATTTAATTCGCCGGGAGCGATCGCGAGGGGGTGGCCAGAAACCAATGGCTGCCCCCTCATCACGGATCGCTCCCGAACCGATACCGACCGCTTCATGTACCGGAGGGGGGTCTTGTATGGATATTAAGGGGAACCCCGCACCCAAATGAAAAAAAGGAAAGGCGTGGGGCCCCCAGGCCCTATATACTCTGAACAGCAGTATACAGGCGGTGCAAACAAGACAGGGACTGTAGGTTTGTTCTTAAGTAGAATCTGTTTGTAATTTTGAACTAGTACATTTTTTAAGTGTAGCTCCAGCCAAAAAATCTATTTTTAAGCTTTTTGGAAAACATAGGGAAGGGTTATCACCCCTGTAACATTTGTTTTGCTGTCTGTGCACCTGTTCAGAAGATTTCATCTCACTTTTTGTCCCAATGACACTGTGGCCAGACTACACTCTACAGTGACTTAAGAAACTGCAGGTTAGCTCAATCAACTGCTTGTATTATCAGTAATAGAAAAGCAATAGTCTGCAGTGAGCTTTACGTGCACACTGTGGCCAGTATACACTACACCAGGGATATGCAATTAGCGGACCTCCAGCTGTTGCCAAACTACAAGTCCCATGAGGCATAGCGAGACTCTGACAGCAGCAAGCATGACACCCAGAGGTAGAGGCATGATGGGACTTGTAGTTTTGCAACAGCTGGAGGTCCGCTAATTGCATATCCATGCACTACACTGACTTAAGAAACTGCAGGTTAGCTCAATCAACTGCTTGTATTATCAGTAATAGAAAAGCAATAGTCTGCGGTGAGCTTTACGTGCACACTGTGGCCAGACTACACTACACTGAAATAAGAAACTGCAGGTTAGCTCAATTAACTGCTTGTATTATCAGTAATAGAAAATTATTAGTCTGCAGTCAGCTTTACATGCACATTGAGCCCAGTGTACACTACACTGACTTAATATACTGCAGCGAGAATAACACAGGAACACTCTGAAGTAAAACATAGCTAAACTGAATACAGTGTGTATATGTGTGTGTGTGTGTGTGTGTGTGTATTTTATTTATATATATATATATATATATATATATATATATATATAACTCCTAGGATGCATATATATACTAAATAAACTGACTGCAGCTACCTGAATTGCCTGCCTGCTCTATCTAACTGAAATTAAATGACACTCTGACTCTCTATCTATCTATCTCTCTCACACGCCGCAACACAGTACACAAGGCCGACACGCAGGCGGCCTTATATAGTGTGGGGCGTGTACCTACTCCCCTGAGCCATGATTGGCCAAAGGCACCCTTCCTTTGGCCAATTACGGCTCTCTGTACTGACGGCGCTGTGATTGGCCAAGCATGCGGGTCATAGTGCATGCTTGGCCAATCATCAGCCAGCAATGCACTGCAATGTCGCACTGAATTATGGGCCGTGACGCGCCACTCGAATTTGGCGCGAACGGCCCATATTGTTCGAAATTCGGCGAACAGCCGAACAGACAATGTTCGAGTCGAACACGAAGCTCATCCCTAGTGGCCGCTATTGTGCGCAGGCGCCGTCTCGCCGACACAAGAGCTGATCGTAAACTCAGCTGTTGTGATGCGCATAAGCAGTTCAAGCCGGGCACTTCTCGATAGCGGGAACTCCTTGATAGAACACCGGTTCTGCCGGCTGGAGAACCTGTCAGTGGTCGGAGGTAGAAGGGAAGCTGTTGCCATAAAGGGACCAAATCACCTTATTACCAGGGATTAGTGATGAGCCGAACACCCCCGGGTTCGGTTCGCACCAGAACCCGCGAACGGACCGAAAGTTCGTACGAACATTAGAACCCTATTAAATACAATGGATGCGAACGTTCGAATTCTAAAGTGCTAATTATAACGACTATTATGCATGTTATTGTCCTAAAAAGGGTTTGGGAACCCGGGTTCTGCACCAGGGGACATGTATCAATGCAAAAATAAGTTTTAAAAACGGTCGTTTTTCGGGAGCAGTCATTTTAATGATGCATAAAGTGAAAAAAAAAAAGTCAAATATTCCTTTAAATATCGTACCTGGGGGGTGTCTAAAGTATGCCTGTGAAGTGCCACGTGTTTCCCGTGTTTAGAACTGTCCCTGCACAAAATGACACTTCTAAAGGAAAAAAAAGCCATTTAAAACTGCTTGCGGCTTTAATGTAATGTCTGGTCCCGGTAATATGGATGAAATTCTTTAATTAAAATGGCATAGCTACCCCATGACCCCCCCCCCCCCTACCCCAGCCCATTACCAGCCCCTTTGGGTCTTCTATGGATATTAAGGGGAACCCTGCACACAAAATAAAAAAGGCCCAATATACTCTGAACAGCCGTATACAGGCGGTGCATACAAGACAGGGACTGTAGGTTTGTTCTTATGTAGAATCTGTTTGTAATTTTGAACAGGTACATTGTTTAAGTGTAGCTCCAGCCCAAAAATCTATTTTTAAACTTTTTGGAAAACATAGGTAAGGGTTATCACCCCTGTAACATTTGTTTTGCTGTCTGTGCCCCTGTTCAGAACATTTCACCTCACTTTCCGTCCCAATGACAACTGTTTTTGAAATGTGGTGTTTTTCTTGAAACAAGGATTGCTGATAAAGCATCAGTACAGAGGAGACACCTTTCTCCCATATTAATTCTTACAGGAGAGAATTTTCCTTCCAAGGGGTAGATTTCCTCTCACTTCCTGTTGTCTTCTTGCGTTTCCAAGTAGGAGTCGTTTGTAAGTTGGATGTTTGAAAGTAGGGACCTGCCGTATATACTCTGCAGAAATAGGCCCCTTAGTTGTTGGTGTTGGCACAACACTGTAAGCACTCACAGTTACTCTTGGTTGGTGCTGGAACGCCCTGCTGTCAACTATTATATCAGGAATTTTAATTACATATAATTGTTGAACAGTGGTAGTAAAAATTGGGCCTTTGATGGTGGTGCTGGTGCCACAACACTGTAAGCCCTGACAGTTACTCTTGGTGGGTGCAGCAATGGGCCCTGCTGTGAATTATTAGATCAAGAATTGTAATTGCATGCCCCTGTTGAACAGGGGCTGAAAAATTGGGCCTTTCGTGGTGGTGGTGGTGGTGGTGGTGTTGCCACAACACTGTAAGCCCTCAGAGTTACTCTTGGTGGGTGCAGGAATGGGCCCTGCTGTGAATTATTAGATCAAGAATTGTAATTACATGCCCCTTTTGAACAGGGGCTGAAAAATTGGGCCTTTCGTGGTGGTGGTGGTGGTGGCGTTGCCACAACACTGTAAGCCCTCAGAGTTACTCTTGGTGGGTGCAGCAATGGGCCCTGCTGTGAATTATTAGATCAAGAATTGTAATTACATGCCCCTGTTGAACAGGGGCTGAAAAATTGGGCCTTAGGCACTGGTGGCACAACACTACAACCCCTCACAGATACTGTACTTGGAGCACAGCAATGAGCCCTATGGCAAATTATTGCTTCAAAAATTGTAATGACACGCCCCTGTTAAACAGGGGCTGAAAAATTGGGCCTTAGGCACTGGTGGCACAACACTCCAACCCCTCACAGATACTGTACTTGGAGCACAGCAATGAGCCCTATGGCAAATTATTGCTAAAAAAATTGTAATTACACGCCCCTGTAAAACAGGGGCTGAAAAATTGGGCCTTAGCCACTGGTGGCGGCACCCATAAACAAAAATGATCTTCCAAGCTATCATCATCAATCGTATCATTGAGGACTCGGAGGAGGAGGATAGCCAGTCAACATAACAGCACAGGCACTCAGCATCAGCATCAGTCTTGAAGGGATGTGACATGTTAAATTCAATTAGTCTGTTATATCAGCATCAGGTGTGTGGTAGCTGGTGGTGATCCAAGACTGGTTCATCTTGATGAAAGTCAGTCGATCAACCGAGTCGGTGGACAGGCGCACCCTGTGATCCGTGACAAATCCTCCAGCAGCACTGAATGTGCGTTCCGAAAGAACGCTGGATGCAGGACAGGCCAGTAGCTCAATTGCATACTGTGCAAGCTCTGGCCAGTGATCCATCCTCAAGACCCAGTAAGCCAGAGGATTTTCGGTGGGGAAGGTGTCCAAGTCTGACCTTGCCCCTAGATATTCCTGCACCATGTTTATCAGACGCTGGCGATGGTTGCTGGAACCGATCATACTTTGGGGCTGCGGACTAAAGAATTGTCTGAACGCATCGGTCAGACGGCCACCTTCCCCACCGCTCCTTCTTTGACTGGCCGAAGCCTCAGCAACTCGTTGTCCAGGACCAGGAGTTTGTAACCTCCCAGTCTCTGGGAACGCATTGCACAGACCTTTCTGCAAGGCCTCCCGGAGTTGTCTCATCCTCTGCTCCCTCTGCGACGGTAACATAAGGTCCGCAACCTTACCCTTGTACCGTGGATCAAGGAGAGTGGCCAGCCAGTAATGGTCCCTCTCCTTGATCCGAAGAATACGAGGATCCTTCCGCAGACTTTGCAGGATCAGGGAGGCCATGCAGCGTAGGTTTGCTGAGGCATTCGGTCCGGAGTCCTCTGGGTCACTAAGGACGACATGATCCGCAGCCACCTCCTCCCAGCCACGTACAAGTCCACTGGTTTCTTGGGACTGTAAATCATCCCTAAAAGACTGCTGCTGATGATGCTGAGTGCCAGCCTCCACCTCCATGCTGACACAATCCTCCTCCTCCTCCTCCTCCTTTTCCTGTGCGATGGGTGGGACAGAAGGAACACTGTCTGGGTAAAGGGGGCCTTGAGAGGCAAGGAAGTCCTCCTCTTCCTGCCTCTGTTCTGCCTCAAGTGCCCTGTCCATTATTCCACGCAGCGTGTGCTCCAACAGGTGGACAAGAGGTACAGTGTCACTGATGCATGCACTGTCACTGCTCACCATCCTCGTGGCCTCCTCAAATGGTGCCAGGACAGTGCATGCATCCCTGATCATGCCCCACTGGCGTGGAGAAAAAAAAACAAGCTCCCCTGACCCTGTCCTGGTGCCGTAGTCGCACAGGTACTCATTGATGGCCCTCTGCTGCGTGTGCAGCCGCTGCAGCATGGCCAACGTTGAGTTCCACCTGGTGGGCATGTCACATATAAGGCGGTTCTTGGGCAGGTTCAACTCCTTTTGCAGCTCAGCCAGGCGAGCACTGGCATTATAAGATCTGCGGAAATGCACACAGACTTTCCTGGCCTGCCTCAGGACATCCTGTAAGCCCGGGTACCTGCCCAAGAACCGCTGCACCACCAGGTTAAGGACGTGAGCCACACAGGGCACATGGGTCAGTTGTCCCTGTCGGAGGGCGGAGAGGAGGTTGGTGCCATTGTCGCAAACCACCATTCCTGGCTTAAGCTGGTGTGGCGTCAACCACCTCTCGGCCTGGCCCTGCAGAGCAGACAGGACCTCTGCCCCAGTGTGGCTTCTGTCCCCCAAACACACCAGCGCAAGCACGGCATGGCATCTTTTTGCCTGCGTACTTGCGTAGCCCCTTGAATGGCTACGGAGCACCGCTGGTTCAGAGGACAAACCACAGGAAGAGGCCATGGAGGAAGAAGAAGAGGAGGGGGTGGAGGAGAGAGGTGTGTCACAACCAGTAGTAGCATTTTGGAGGCGTGGCGGTGGAACAACCTCCAACACTACTGCACCTTGTCCTGCATCCTTCCCAGCTGCCAAAAGAGTGACCCAATGGGCCGTGAAAGAAAGGTAACGTCCCTGTCCATGCCTGCTGGACCATGAGTCAGCGGTAATATGCACCTTACCGCTGACCGCCCTGTCCAGCGAGGCCAAGACATTGCCTTCCACATGCCGGTAGAGAGCCGGAATAGCCTTCCGTGAGAAAAAGTGGCGTTTGGGAACCTGCCACTGAGGAACCGCACATTGCACAAACTCACGGAAGGGGGCCGAGTCTACCAACTGAAAAGGCAGCAGTTGAAGCGCTAGCAATTTAGCCAAGCTAGCATTCAACCGCTGGGCATGTGGATGGCTGGGAGTGAACTTCTTTCGACGGTCCAGCAGCTGGGGCAGGGAAATTTGCCTGCTAGAATCGGACGTCGGTGTACTGCTAGCAGAGTGGCCGCAACTACTTGGCTGTGACACACCTAATTCTACACCTTCATTCCTCTCAGTGCATGTTTCAGACAGGACTGAAGTTATAGTGGGGTTGGAGATCCCAGCTGATGCGGTGCAAGGAGAGGTCCGCTTTGTTCTTTGGTGTGGGTCTTTGAGGTAGGCTTGCCAACGAGCTGCATGGCAGGTCAACATATGTCTGGTCAGGCATGTGGTACCCAAGCGGCTGATGTTTTGGCCACGCGATATACGCTTGAGACATATGTTGCAAACAGCAGCTGTGCGATCTGATGCACTAGCCTCAAAAAAGGCCCACACCAAAGAACTTTTTGAATGACGGGCAGAGGCAGCGCCCTGCACAGGCGGAGCTCTGCGGTGTGATTCCGTCGGTGTACTGCCCTTACGCTGGCCACCAAAGGGCATCCTGCCTCGTTGGAGATGTGCCTCCTCCTCATCCTCCTCCTCTCTCCTATTAGGCACCCACATGGAGTCAGTGACCTCATCATCCCCTCCCTCCTCATCACTGGAGCCAATCTGGCAGTATGCTGCAGCTGCTGGAACATGACTGCCAGATTGGTGTCCTTCTTGAGCATCCCCTCTGTCTGCTCTCACGCTACTGCCTTCCTGTAGCTGGGTTTCATCATCAGACCCTTCGAAACGCTGGGCATCCTCCTGGAGCATGTACCCAACACTGTGCTCAAACAGTTCGGGGGACTCCTCAGGAGGAGGACATGGTGGGTCTAGGGAAGGAGTGACTGATGATGAGTCTGACATTGATACCAGGGAAGAGGACGCTTTGGCAGCTGCTTTGCCAGTACCCTGAGCCTGGGTGAGAGAGGAGGAGGAGGAGGAGGAGGAGGAGGAGGGCTTGGTCATCCACTCTACCAAGTCTTCGGCATGATGTGGCTCAACGTGTCCAGCTGCCGAAAAGAAGGACAAGCGTGTCCCATGGCCATGTGCTGATGACAATGCACCGCGTCCACGACCAGCACTGTTGCCCCCAGACACAGAGCCTGCTTGCCCTCTTTTTTTGCCTCCTGACTGTCTGCCTCTCCTTGTTTGCCTTCCAGACATTTTAATGGATGGCCTGCAGGGAGATGGGAAAAACAGCAATAAGGGCTACCTTCAGGTGTCCTTCTCTGTCCCTTTACTTAAGGATTTCTAAATATGGTTGAGGATGATTGCTTTCGCACAGAATAGCACAACGACAATTTCCCTGACTGTCCAAAAAACAAGGATTTCAAAGATGGTTGATGAGGAATGCTTTAGCACAGTATAGCACAAGGAGAATTTCCCTCACTGTCCTTCCCTGTCCCTAGAAACAAGGATTATCACAGTGAAAGAAACTGACACTCTTCCTACCTATAGTTTTCTGTCCCTAGAAAAAATGTTTTTTTAAAGACGGTTGATGATCAATGCTTTAGCACAAGGAGAATTTCCCTCACTGTCCTTCCCTGTCCCTAGAAACAAGGATTATCACAGTGAAAGAAACTGACACTCTTCCTACTGTGGCAGAGCATCCCAGAGAGAGCCTGGGAAAGTCCTGTTCGGGGTTTATACATCTCCCAGGCTCCTCTCATATACATTCAGGGATCTCTGAGCCAGGATCCACTTCAGGTGTTGGTTCTCTCCACCAGCTTAATTAAAAGCTCACCTGAGCAGACAGCCTTTGCTCAGCCTGGGAAACACAGACAACATTGGTCTGTGAGAGCAAGAAGGTTGGTAAAACATTGTTACTCTGTCAATGTGGAAGCTGACAAGCGTTAGGCTTGTTCAGCCTAGTAGTGAGGGCCTGTAAATACTGTGTAGTTAGAGCCGAGACACGGCTAGGCTTTTGTTTAGATATTTTTTCTTCTGTTTGTTTTCAGCACACTGTACAGCACCTGTCATTGACATTGTATATAGCACCAATAAACCACACTGTGTTTTCACTGATCCAATGGACTTGGTATCTGTGCCTGCTCATCCCAGGGAGCTTTTGTACCTACTACCTGTCCCCCAGGTTACACTACCTATAGTTTTCTGTCCCTAGAAAAAATGTTTTTTTAAAGCTGATTGATGATCAATGCTTTAGCACACTATAGCACAAGTAGAATTTCCCTCACTGTCCTTCCCTGTCCCTAGAAACAAGGATTATCACAGTGAAAGAAACTGACACTCTTCCTACCTATAGTTTTCTGTCCCTAGAAAAAATGTTTTTTTAAAGCTGATTGATGATCAATGCTTTAGCACACTATAGCACAAGTAGAATTTCCCTCACTGTCCTTCCCTGTCCCTAGAAACAAGGATTATCACAGTGAAAGAAACTGACACTCTTCCTACCTATAGTTTTCTGTCCCTAGAAAAAATGTTTTTTTAAAGACGGTTGATGATCAATGCTTTAGCACACTATAGCACAAGTAGAATTTCCCTCACTGTCCTTTCCTGTCCCTAGAAACAAGGATTATCACAGTGAAAGAAACTGACACTCTTCCTACCTATAGTTTTCTGTCCCTAGAAAAAATGTTTTTTTAAAGCTGATTGATGATCAATGCTTTAGCACACTATAGCACAAGTAGAATTTCCCTCACTGTCCTTCCCTGTCCCTAGAAACAAGGATTATCACAGTGAAAGAAACTGACACTCTTCCTACCTATAGTTTTCTGTCCCTAGAAAAAATGTTTTTTTAAAGCTGATTGATGATCAATGCTTTAGCACACTATAGCACAAGTAGAATTTCCCTCACTGTCCTTCCCTGTCCCTAGAAACAAGGATTATCACAGTGAAAGAAACTGACACTCTTCCTACCTATAGTTTTCTGTCCCTAGAAAAAATGTTTTTTTAAAGACGGTTGATGATCAATGCTTTAGCACACTATAGCACAAGTAGAATTTCCCTCACTGTCCTTTCCTGTCCCTAGAAACAAGGATTATCACAGTGAAAGAAACTGACACTCTTCCTACCTATAGTTTTCTGTCCCTAGAAAAAATGTTTTTTTAAAGCTGATTGATGATCAATGCTTTAGCACACTATAGCACAAGTAGAATTTCCCTCACTGTCCTTCCCTGTCCCTAGAAACAAGGATTATCACAGTGAAAGAAACTGACACTCTTCCTACCTATAGTTTTCTGTCCCTAGAAAAAATGTTTTTTTAAAGCTGATTGATGATCAATGCTTTAGCACACTATAGCACAAGTAGAATTTCCCTCACTGTCCTTCCCTGTCCCTAGAAACAAGGATTATCACAGTGAAAGAAACTGACACTCTTCCTACCTATAGTTTTCTGTCCCTAGAAAAAATGTTTTTTTAAAGACGGTTGATGATCAATGCTTTAGCACACTATAGCACAAGTAGAATTTCCCTCACTGTCCTTCCCTGTCCCTAGAAACAAGGATTATCACAGTGAAAGAAACTGACACTCTTCCTACCTATAGTTTTCTGTCCCTAGAAAAAATGTTTTTTTAAAGACGGTTGATGGTCAATGCTTTAGCACACTATAGCACAAGGAGAATTTCCCTCACTGTCCTTCCCTGTCCCTAGAAACAAGGATTATCACAGTGAAAGAAACTGACACTCTTCCTACCTATAGTTTTCTGTCCCTAGAAAAAATGTTTTTTTAAAGCTGATTGATGATCAATGCTTTAGCACACTATAGCACAAGGAGAATTTCCCTCACTGTCCTTCCCTGTCCCTAGAAACAAGGATTATCACAGTGAAAGAAACTGACACTCTTCCTACCTATAGTTTTCTGTCCTTAGAAAAAATGTTTTTTTAAAGACGGTTGATGATCAATGCTTTAGCACACTATAGCACAAGGAGAATTTTCCTCACTGTCCTTCCCTGTCCCTAGAAACAAGGATTCGCACAGTAAAACACACTGACACTCTCCCTACCTATCCTTCTCTTTCCCTAAACTAAAGGAATCCAGGTTAAGCAAGAAAAAAAAAATGTCACTGTCCCTGCCTATGCTTCTCTTTCCCTGCTCCGGAACACACTACACTAGGCCGCCGTGCTGGCGGCCTTTTATAGTGTGGGGCGTGTACTAAACACCCTCAGCAATAATTGGCCACAGGCATCCTGCCTGTGGCCAATCATTGCTCTCCTCGCTGCCGGCGCTGTGATTGGCCAAGCATGCGGGGTCACAGTGCATGCTTGGCCAATCACAGCGCCTGGATGACACTGCGATGGCGTAGTGCATTGTGGGCCGTTCGCGTCACTCGAATTAGGCGCGAACGGCCCAAATCGTTCGATCTTCGTCGAACGATCGAACAGCCGATGTTCGAGTCGAACGTATGTTCGACTCGAACACCGAGCTCATCCCTACCAGGGATCACAGTGAGTAACTGAAGCAAGTACCGGAGCAGCATTCTCACCGAACGGGCACAGTGGAGAATCAGGAAACTTTAGGCAGGGACCCAACCAGCGGAGGAGACGCAGCCTGGTCAGCAGGGGTGAAGCTTGAGAAGTATCTAGAGTGCCAAGCTAGGGACCCAGCAGGGAAGCGTGGGTGATGCTTGAGGGAGATACCACCGCAGATATTGGAGGAGCTTAAGGGATTCAGAGTCAGTAAATCAGAGGGTCTAGTGAGAGACCGGGAGCTCAGTGTTGAAGATATACAAGAGGCGGTTGTAGTGAAGCTGAAGGAACTGTCAAGCCTCGTACACACGGCCGAGTTTCTCGTCAAAAAAAACACGTCGTTTTTTTCGACGAGATCCTTGGACAAGAAACTTGTCCCGGCCGAGTGTACAGACGCTCGATTCAAAGAACCCGCGGTTCTTTGAATGGAGCGTACGCGGTGACGTCATCGACTACGACGAGCATGCGCTCGTCACATTTGATGCCGTCGCCGCCATCTTGGTATACCCTACCTATGCCTAGGAAGCTACCGCGCATGCGTCAAATTCATTTCGAACATGCGCGGGCTTCCCGGAGGACAGGTAAGTGTACACACACTCACTTTTCTCGTCGAGAAACAGGCTGACGAGAATCTCGACGAGAAAATAGAGAGCAGGTTCTCTATTTTCTCGTCGAGATTACTTGTCGGTTTTCTTGACGAGAAACCATACACACGAACGAATTTCTCGGCAAGACATCTCTGCCAGCAAGTTTCTTGCTGGTTCTTGCCGAGAAACTCGGTCGTGTGTACAAGGCCTTAGGTTTGAGTTAGGAACTGTTAAACTGTGCCTTTCCCTGCACAGCTGTCCTATTGAAGTCTCAGAGTCTGCCGATTTGAATCTACAACTATTTAAGGGTGTCCTGGCCCTAACCCTCTTTTCCCCAAAAATATAAAAAGGACTTGTAAGAGAAATAAAACCTATTTTACATCCAAGAAGTGTCTGGCGCCCAATGGCTTTGTCCACCTTGCACCCACTATGCCTCACAGCCCACCACATACAGAAGGATGTCAACTAACTTTTGGCCGGGAAAGTTCTCATTAGACTGGACAAGGCCAGAGACCTTGCTACATAGGCATGGCTTTGTGGCCTACTAAGTGTACGGTTGTGGTTCTCTGCCTGTGAGCTGGGGGAGTTGGTCACTCTTTCCCTCCCTGGACCTGTGGTACAGATTGGCCTCCTGGCAGGAATGGGGAGGTTGCACTGCACTCCTTCCTCCCCCTGGCTGTTTGTGCTCCCGCGCTGCGTGACCTATATGGAGTTAAAGTCCTTAATCTGAGTGGTGGCGGCTCATGGGTTGTCCATGCTATCAGTGCTTGCATACATCACCCTCGGGGTTGCGATTTGTGGGATGCTGGCCACGTCTGAAGATTTGGGATCAGTGTCCCCTCCTGCTCCCCTTGTGTGACCTGAAAGCATTTTTACTGCTGCCTTGCATGCGCTGTAAGCCTGTATGGCAGCTTGTTGCTAGGTTGAGGCCTGTGTTGGCTACTTTATCTTATACTTACCACCCCTTATTGTGCCTTTTTGGAGTCTGAGGAATCTGGTGATTTATCCACTGGAGTTTGGTGACCAGCGTTGGCACTATGTTAACCATTGTCAGTTCGGTACTGCGGCCTGTGTTGATCCCGGCCGTGGTGTCTCAGATTTTACCGAGTGGTCTAAGCTCCTTTGACAAGGCCTGGGTATGAGATGGGTGTACCCGGGGTATGTGGATTTGGCGGACAAGTTGTTCCGATGCCTTAACTACATGTGACACACCCGTGGTTGTAGCCCCATTTCTCTACAGGCTTGCCATCATAGCAGTGGGGTTTTGGCAACTATTTTGGCGTACGTTTGGGCTTATGTTGGTCTGCTGACCAGACGTCTAAAAAGGCCATGGTGCACCTACTCCTCCAGAGGGAACATTTCCTCGGTGCTCCCTTGAATGACATCATCCGGAATCTTATGGGTGGCAAGAGTACCTCTCTCCTACAGTCAAAGGAGGGGAACGGCTGCATTTTGAGCCCAGTTCTTCTCTGTACGCAAGAGGCCTTTTTATTTCTTTCCCCTAGCTCCTCAGACAAGGGCTCTAGCTCTTCATGCCTCTGTGGGTGGTGCCCCACATTCCTTGCCCCTCAGTCTCCTGAAGCTCCTCAGCATGTGGGCTCGTCCCCTCCCATTTCCAGGGTGGCAGGGTCATCTTCACGGGTCTGCGGGCCCCTGGATCTTCCTTACCCCTGAAAAATAGATTCACACATGGATTGTGTCCGGCTACAACTTAGAATTATAGGTATGTAGTGGGGTATTGCCCTTTAAACCTCAAGAGACTACAGTACCCAGTACACCTTGAGGCACCCAGGGTGCATTGCCCCGTGCAAAGACTGCTGGGGTGGACTTTATAAGAGGGAGGCGGGCCCCAGTTTCTCTCTCTTTGGACACCGCCCTCCCAGGAAGAGAATCCCTGTGCTGATCTGCTGTGAGCACAAGGCCTGAAGCCTGGGCCTTGTGTTTTTTTTCCAAAGAGCCTTCCGCTCCACCGAGGAGCCTGCGGAGCGTCTGAAACTGTTGCTGAGTGCTGTCATCAGGAGGACCGAAGACCCGGGTGTCGTGGACACTGTGAATCGAGTCACAGTAACGGAAGTAACGGACAAGGACTAGTCCGGTCGGGTGAGAGCATCTGCTCAGAACTATACCACAGTATCTCTAGGCCCATTAACTTTATTCAGGGCCATCCTAGTGATTGCAGTTACACTCTGTTGAACTGAGTTATTAGTCTCCCTGGCATTATAAAGTTACCGATCATCGTTACTTTGTTGGATTACAATTGTTCTTAAAGTGCACCACCGTGTTTTGCTAGCGAAGATTTCTTCCACAGAACTATACCCAAATCATAGTCAGGCCTGACTGGGTAGTATAGGACATTGCTGGGCGCCATATTGTCCACGAGGGAGGATAGCTGCAGGTCTGTTAAACTGTCTATCATATTGCTGAACGTTTTGATGTTTTAATAAGTATATCCATATTGCAGGGCTCTGCATGTGACATTGCATACTGTTTATCATTTGAACCTTTGCCAACAGTAAAATATTAGAGTTAAGTATATTGGTTGTCAGTGTCATTTACTGATCTATACCATAACTGTGTGCCTTACTGTGGGATTGTGTCGTAGAGAATATTATGCCCCATACACACGATCGTTTTTCATGCCATTTTTTTTCTTGCCGTTTTTCACGTCGTTTTTTTTCATGTTTCCTCTCAAGCCTGTCTTGCGTACACACGATCATTTTAAAAAACGATCAAGCAAAGCGCAGTGACGTACAACACGTACGACAGCACTATGAAGGGGAAGTTCCGTTCGAATGGCGCCACCCTTCATGTTAGTAAAGTTTGTTTAGCGACGATTCGCTCTTTTCAGTCTCGTGCTTTTCAGTCCGTGACTGCGTGACGAATGTGCTATCTCCATTACGAACGCTAGTTTTACCAGAACGAGCGCTCCTGTCTCATACTTGATTCTGAGCATGCGCGGTTTTTTCACGTCGTTAAAGCATACACACTATCGTTTTTCACGTCGTTAAAAAAAACGACATGAAAAACGACGTGAAAAAAGAGAGCATGTTCGAAATTTTTAATGCCCGTTTTTCACGTCGTTAAAAATGCTCTGGAGCCTACACACAATCATTTTTAATGCCCATTTTTTTAAATGGCATTTTTAACGGCATGAAAAATGATCGTGTGTATGGGGCATTAGAGTGATTGCAATTCTATCATCCCCTTTACTAACTGTGCCACGAGAGGTTAGAGCCGATTGCCAGGGGTTGACAGCGGTGCACTACAGGGCCCGAAACAATCAAGGCAGCCCTCTTAACTGGGTGTATCGCTATAGGTATAAGGAGTATTCACGCGCTACTTTGAGCAGCTGGATGATCTAGGAAAGGCAGAGAAAAATGGATCAACTGCTACAAAACACTGGGAGGTAAATCCACACCCTTAGTGAAATGAGTATGTAAAGATAGTGCTGAGCTGTTGGAAATGGATATGGACAATAGCCACTAAATGACATGCACCATAAATAATGCAAAAAATAAATAAATGCACAATAAAATTGCACCCGGACTAGTAGCAATTTTATTGTGCATTTATTTATTTTTTGCATTATTTATGGTATATGTCATTTAGTGGAAAAGGTATACTGCGCTGTCCTAGAAATATTTAAGGTGAGTAAATAAATACCTGTGCTGCGACTAAAAAATGTGAGACACCCACAAAATAAATAATATAAAGAGCTATAAGCTGCGCAACAATGTGTCTAAAATAAATATTAACTTATTAAAGAACTATATCAGTAATCAAAGTGTCCAGTCACAGTGCATTATCGCATACAGCATGAAAACATAAAATGTTGTAAAACCATAAACTCCCAGACTCAGTGCATTGGTGCATACAACATGAAAGCATGAAATATAGTAAAGAATAATGAAAATCATATACTCCCAACGCAGTCTTTAAATGATATCACCCATTGTCCTGATCAGTGTATGAAAAAACTCAAATGACAGTTTTTGAAAGAACACCAAAAACAATCCTCAGGAAAAAAGTGAAGTGAAGAGGTTAAATTTCTCCAAATAATCGTGACTTTAGGCATAAAACATCATAGAAGGGTGCCAGTGTACTAGAAAGGGAATCCACCACCGCAGTATTCACAAGCCGCTTACCAGAAAGTCTGATCCCTGAGAGAGATTAGACAAAGCAGTTAGCTGTTACCCCTGCTAGGGTCTCTGATTAGCTTCCTATATCGTCCTGGTTTCCCCCGCATCCGAATCAGTGTTTCCCCAAAGTCTCAGCAAACCATATTAGGGTGAGAAAGAAAGCCCCATAGTGTAATCCAATTTAAAACGTTTATTTAAAAGTAAAAAATTGCACTTACAGCATATGAAGAAAAATTGGCAGTGGTTATATGAAAGGCCGGCCGGCTCTCGCTACCCGTTGCTTCCGGGATACGTATGTGGTGACGTCAGCACGCCGCTCCTCCCTACGTTGTTTCGACAAAAACTGTCGTCTTCCAGGGGCACAGGCGGCGTGCTGACTCACCACCAATTTATATTCAGTGTACACAAACGAGGTCCGCCCAGATCTGAGCTCCCAGCATCCACGCTGCGTGTATCGCCATCTTGGATATGGGCAAACTGCCCTCTTTCCAAGGCCGAACAATTCTCTGGTCAGAAAACGAATGTTATTTCGATATGCAGACACAGAGTAATAGATTAAAAAAGTCATTCAACTGTGGGTAGAACTGACTCCATAGGAGACAGTCCCAAAATGCATGTATGCCGCTAACCTATACAAGCATGCATACTGCCAATTCATTGGGCTCTTTTATTATTTAAAATGAGAAAAAACTTTACGTAATAAGATACTGAAAAAAATTAGTTAAATATTTACACACATATGCTGCATGTAAGGCACCCTATAAAATGTCTAGATTGTTTTATCACTATACAATTTTAAAAAATGACCATCGCTTTATCTTATGATTGAAAGGCAGTGGCCACCTGTGGGCAGCTTCAGTATTGCAATCCCAGACCCTATGTGGACATCACAGGATATGGAAGATTGCAACAACTGACATGTATTAAGATATATTTTTTATGTGAGAGAAGGAACTATGAGAGATCATTATGGAGAGGATTACCTCCAAAAGATCACAATGCCCATATGGGCAGATTATTAAATATATATGTATATACCATACTGTTATGCGGAAAAAATAAAAAATATATAAAAAATATATAAAAACAATTATTGAAAAAAACGCTTAATAGAAAAAAACCAAAAAGGCAAAAATTGTGTTTTTCTGTTTTTTTTTATATGTATTCTTATCTAAAGCTGTTTCAAAGGACAACAGCTAAAAGTAGCCCTAGAGTTCAAAAATTCATTTTTATATGTGTTATTAGAGAAATCAACATAATTGAACACCTGTAAAAATAGCATCTATACTTGCTCCAAATTGATTTGGAATAAATAAAAGAAAGGCTAGAGATGTCCCGAGAACTCAGATCTAGTTTACAATAAGATCATACCATGTAGAAATATGTCTCCCTAGCTGTTATCAATGAATGCATTGACGTCAATGTCAACGTTAAGGCCATATGGGGTGTAACAACGGACCCGATGGATCCAGCCCATTTCCATACGCGATATTTCCCTAACTAGAGAACCCCCCCTCCAGTGTGGGCTATACCTATCTATTCCAATAAAGGAGGTGCCAGCTGGGTTGCACTGATGGTATAGATCATAGTGCTTGGAAACCGAATGATATTGAAAACCACTTTTAATATTGGCTATATGCTCTCCAAGTCTTATTTGCATGGTACGCTTGGTTCTCCCTATATACTGCATCCCACAAGGACATTGTAGGAGGTAAACAACGCCCGTGGAGCTGCATGTAACAAAGGTATCAATCTTGTGATTTATTAGAGTGCTGCTAGATATGAAAGACTCAGTCTTTTTCGACCTAATTTTATTTAGGGAGCATACCTGACATCGTCGGCATTGATGGTATCCAGATAATGTTTGAAAAAAGGAAACTTTCTTAGGTGGTGGGTCAACCACATTAGGTGCCACTCTCTCTGAGAGAAGGTGCACCCCTAAAGATAATTTGTGGAACCTTTGGAAGGAACTTACTGATAATACGGTCACTCTCCAACAGGTGCCAGTGTTTCCGTATGATTTTCCTTATCATGTAATGCTGAGTAGAGTATGTTGTGATGAATGGTATGCATGGTTGTTCCTGTTTCTTTTTAAGACCATTCTTCAACAGAAATGATCTTTCAATATTTCCCACTTCCTTCAGTGTATCCTCCAAGGATTTGTCATCATAGCCATTTTCAGTCAGCCTATCCTTTAGAATGTTGGCTTGAAGCAAGTAATCAGATAAATCAGAACAATTCCTCCGCAATCTGATGAATTGGCTCTTTGGCACAGAATTAATCCAAGAATCTTTATGACAACTGTCATTGGGAATATAGGCATTGCGATCTGTTTGTTTAAAATAAGATATCGTTTTGAAACCAGTTTCCCCCTTAGTGATTGTGAGGTCCAAAAAATTTATTTGAGTCTGGCTTGCCTCATGGACAAAACGTATGCCTCTTTCGATGTTGTTGATGTCCAGAAAGAAGTCTTCCAACTGTGATGCTGTGCCATCCCATAGGAGGAGGACGTCATCAATGTACCTAGCCCAAAATCTGAGGTGTGGGTGTCGGTCCTTATAGATGACGTCCTCCTCCCATTTGGCCATGAATAGATTAGCCAAACTGGGGGCGTATTTCGCCCCCATGGCTACACCGCGTTTCTGCTTCTAAAAATTATGACTAAACCAAAAATAATTGTGTTTTGCCGCATACTCTAAAAGTTCCATGATGAAATTTTGTTGTTCCTCGGAGGTTGTTGAAAAGAGATTTAAATAGTACCTGACAGCTGATAATCCCAAGGAATGTGGGATTATAGTATAGAGTGATGTCACATCAGCTGTGACCATCCACATATGCTCATTTGTTTCTTGATCAGCTAGCAGATTGATAATGCGTCTGGTGTCTTTCAAATACGATGGCATTTTCATTACAAGCGGTTGTAGAAAAAAATCTATATACTTGCCCACCCGGGACGTGATGGAATCAATTCCACTGATGATAGGACGTCCCGGGGGGCAAGTTAGACTTTTATGGATCTTGGGCAAACAGTACAGAATGGGAAGCCTTGGTGCCTTTGGAACCAAAAAAAGCTGTTCCTTTTCACTCAAGATTCCCAGTTCGGCACCCCTTGACACAAGGTCTTTTTATATTTTATGATTGGGTTTCCCACTAAGAGGGTGTAGGTTTCCTGATCTCCCACAATCCTAGATAATTCACAGAGATAGTCATCTCTATCTAGGCCAACTATCCCTCCACCCTTATCAGCAGGGCGTATAACTAGTTGTTTGTTGTTACACAAAGTATCCAAGCCCTGTTCCAGATCTTTTTCCATCTTCCTATTGATGGTTTTCACAGATTCCAAATTTCGCAGAACAACATCGCGAAAAACCCTCAATGGTGGTGCCAAACTTCCCGGAGGATTAAAAGTGGAGGCATTGGATAATCCCGTATATTGATGTTTGGATAACACTAAGCCACCTTGACGTGTTGGAATGCTTGCGAAATGTCTCTTGATGTTAATTTTTCTTACGTACTTATGTACGTCCATATACGTTTCAAACTTATTGAGGCCCTAGCAGGGGTAACAGCTAACTGCTTTGTCTGATCTCTCTCAGGGATCAGACTTTCTGGTAAGCAGCTTGTGAATACTGCGGTGGTGGATTCCCTTTCTAGTACACTGGCACCCTTCTATGATGTTTTATGCCTAAAGTCACGATTATTTGGAGAAATTTAACCTCTTCACTTCACTTTTTTCCTGAGGATTGTTTTTGGTGTTCTTTCAAAAACTGTCATTTGAGTTTTTTCATACACTGATCAGGACAATGGGTGATATCATTTAAAGACTGCGTTGGGAGTATATGATTTTCATTATTCTTTACTATATTTCATGCTTTCATGTTGTATGCACCAATGCACTGAGTCTGGGAGTTTATGGTTTTACAACATTTTATGTTTTCATGCTGTATGCGATAATGCACTGTGACTGGACACTTTGATTACTGATATAGTTCTTTAATAAGTTACTATTTATTTTAGACACATTGTTGCGCAGCTTATAGCTCTTTATATGTAATTTAGTGGCTATTGTCCATATCCTTTTTCTACAGCTCAGCATTATCTTTACATACAACTTAAAATTAATCCACCTATGAAATCTCTTCCATCTGATCTTCTCCTCCCCCTTTCCTGCCCGTGGGCTCAGGTTGGGGTGATGCAGAATTTGCTATTCCAGGCAGGCACTGCCCGTATTCCGGTGCATTTTTGGGTGTTACTCCAATCTGTTTTCAGTCCCAGAAACGGACCACATTTACTGACCTTGGATCTCAGGCCCTCAACTGATTTTTGCGGGTGCAGAATTCCTGGATGGCATCCACACATTCAGTGGTGGTCCTCTTTCATCATCGAATTTTCCTGGCTTCCATAGAAAGCAAGTTGCGACAATGGGGGGTTGCCGTGTTTGGTTACCCAAATGGTCTGGCCCTGCAGACGGGGACTTCTTTCTGCAATGATAATCAATGGAGTATCTGGGCTTGAATCTCAATCAGCACAGGCCAAGTTGTGCCTCCTGATGTTTAGCTGCGGGAACCTCAGACTGTGGTTCAGCTGCTCCTGTCTCGCAGCAGGTCTTTCCTGCGGTCTTGTAGATCTTGGGTCTTATGGTGTCCACCTTTTGAGGTGTTTTTGTTTACTCAGTTCCATATGAGAGTCTTTCAGAGACAAAAGGGGGACAAATCTTCTGCTTTCCCCCGGACACTCAGTTTTGTCTGGGTCGCTTCAGTCTCCCTCCTTACTGGCCGGGCAATTCCTTCTTCCCATCCAGTGAACAGTAGTCACATCAAATGCTAGCCTGTCCAACTGGCAAGGAGTCCTGGGATCGAGATCAGGCCAGGATCTTTGGATGGTGGAGGAGGCTTAACTGGCCATCAATAGCCTGCAGTTATGTGCACTCAGGCTGTGTCTGGATCCATTGGTTGGACCAGGATCCAGTCAGACAATGCCACCAAGGTGGCCTATGTCAATCCCCAGAAGGAGGAGTATGACAGAAGCACTGGAGGCCTTCTGCATTCTCCGGTGGGCAGAACGTCACATGCCAGCCCCCTACGCTGTGTACACACCGGCATCAAGAATTGTGGGGCGATTCTTAAATCTAAATGGGCACTAAACCTCCCTAACTTAGGCGATGAACATTGGGAGGAAATGTTCCTTTCTGCAGCTAGTTTCTGCAAAGGATAGGTTGATTCAATACAAAATCCTACACAGGATTTACCTACACCTGCACATTTACACAGAATATACCCATCTGCTCCTGTGGAGTGCTACCGGTGCTCAGCAGCCCGAGTGGACTTTATTCACATCTTTTGGCAATGCCCCCATATTCAAACTTATTGGGAAGCTGTAGCTTCAGAAATTCACTCTGTGACCACTATCCGTGTTCCTCTGGACTGTGGAAGTATGTTGGCTGGGTCTGGTGGACACTCTGGCCTATCTTAAGGCCTCCAGGACTGATGGGATTGATATTGTTCTATGCAAGAAAAACTATTCTGCTCCAGTGGAAATACTCATTTTCACCAACTCTAACCTTGTGGAAAAAATGTATCAATGCTATTCTACCATTATACAAAGCCACTTATTTAGCGAGAGGGTGCCCCAAGAAATTCCACAAAGTTTGGGACATTTGGTTTCAAGATCTTTTCACTAATATTGATCCTGAACCTACTAGTTAATTAACTTGCAAGGCAGTCAAATAATATATAAGTATGGTAGAAAACCAAAAATCATTTTGCACTCCAGGGAACTATGACTTCCAGCTTACCAGAACAAGGCTCAATATTAACCTTAGTAGCTGATACCCTACAACATACAAATATCCTCCATAGCTAATGGAGCAAGTTGTTTAATTTCAGTGCAAATTTTGGCCTCTCACTTCACTAGGACAGTACCGAGGTTCATGTCTAGGATGAGGGACTCTCTAGTGGATGCAACGGTTGGTGGTGCTGTGGGATCAGTCTCTTTAATTTACATGGTCCTCCTCTCAAACTCCTTCCTTGTCTGCTGCACAAGTGAGGCCAAATGGAATATGGTCCTTCTGGTGGTTCCTGACTGGCCTCATCTATAGTAAGCCGACAGGGTGCGACATGGTGCGACTGGTTTCAGTCGCTCCCTGATGGCTGCCCCTTCAAGAGGATCTCCTGTTCTCAGGACCGATCTACCTGTGTTTTTTTTTTTGTTCTGTTTTGTTTTTTGCTGTTTCTGGGTTTTGGTGGCATGGCTATTGAGGTTGGGTTTATCAGTTTCGGTGATCTCTACAATGTTGAAGGCACGCAAAGCTATCTTTTGGAGGGTTTCTCATTGCTATCGCCTAGTGCGAATCTTAGGTGCTTTCATCAAGGGGTTCACCTGTGGCGCCACCTGTGCATTCCCTGTTGCTGTCATGGGACCTGAACTTAGTCTCTTGGGCCTCCTAGAGTCCCTCTTTTTGAGAGCATCCAGGATAACCCCTGTTTATGATCACTCAGAAAGTTGCCTTTCTGGTCTCCTCAGGTTGGGGTCAGGTTGGTGGCCTCTTCCTGTAAGTCTCATTGTTTGGCCTTACACAGTGATGCAGTGGTTCTCCTTCTGTATACCACCTTCTTTTCGATGGAGGTCTTGGATTCCACTTGCATGGGGCTGCCACCCATGTTCGTTGCTTTCAAAACCCTAAAAAGGTTGTGCTACACTGCTTAGATGTGGTCCAGGCAGTTTGTGTATACTTGTTAGCTATGGCCCTACTGGCAGCTGGGTTTTTCTGTTTGTGATCATGGACAGTCCAAGGAAAGGCCTGTGGCCTCCGCTGCAACAATTTTCTAATGGCTTAGCAGTCAATTTTTTAGGCATATGCTATTAGGTGTCGAGCACCTCCTTTACCTGTTATGGCACATTCCACCAGGGTTATTGGCGCCTACTGGGCATTCCAGCATCAGGTGTCTGTGTCTCAGGTTTGCAAGGCAGCTATCTGGTCGTCTGTGTAAACTTTTAAAACATTTTGCATAGTTAGTGTCTTTGCATCTTTGGATGCTTGTTTTGGCATCAAGGTTTTTCAGCTCGCTGTTTGCGGTTCTTGTTCCCCTTTAGGAGTTCATTTGGGTGGTTGGCATGTTTACCTAGTGGTTCCATTTTGTGTGTTTTCCCACCCCTCATTAAGGGCACTGTTTTGGGATGTCCCTATGGTCAAACGAAGAGCTGTGTTCATCAATAAACAGGGTTTTTTGTTACTCACCATAAAATCCCTTTCTCTGAGTTCATTGACAGACACCCACCCCCTTCAAGGGGAAGAAAGCCCAGAAAAAGAAAGCTAAGAAATCGCAGGTCTCAGCAGGAAACTAGGTTCTTACTCCTTAAAAACTAGACAGAAACAACTGGCTTGCCTTTAGCAGAGAGGGGATTTTATACCAGCTAGGACTGCCCATAGGCAGTGCTGTTTCTTTTCTGCCTAGTGTGCTGCTCCTGTAGGTGGCGCTACAACCCTATGGTCAAGCATAGGAGAGCTGTGTCCCTCAATGAACTTGGAGAAAGGGATTTTACAGTGAGTAACAAACATCCAATTTTTTTGCACTCTCAGTTTATTTATTGCAGTCTTTTAAAAACTTGGGCTTTAAGCACTCTGCCAGGTATATGAAATGTACACATAGTACTGTTAACAAAATGGCAGATAATGTGTTCTGACAATGCACTTTTGTCAGTGGTAATATTAGAAAGTTTTTTAAGGCATCACTCGATAGAATTAGCTAATGTGTTGTTTTTTTCTATGATTTTTTCCATCACTTCCTGTCTTAAAAATATAGATACAGATGTGTTAGAACTTCTGTCAGTTTTTTTATGCTGTGTGTGTGTGTGTGTTCCATTAAGGGAAGTTTCCATTAGCAGAACTTCCCCTATTGGGTAGAGCTCTGCTTTAATAGGTATCTAAACTAAACAAGAACAAAACTTAAACCTGAATGTCTAAAGAGCTAACTTCATTTGTAAAACATACTCTGTTGTAGTGGGGCTGTGGCACTATGGGTTATGCGCCAATTTTGATTACATCAGAGTACCTTAGACACGCAGGAGCGAAGAGGTTGCAAGGAATGGTGTAGCAGTGCAATCCTGCAGGAGAAGGAGGCCACTTCTTCACATTCAGGATTGCTGTCTCCTATGGTATCAGTCCTTTGACAGTTCCCAACTCAACGTATCAGTTCTTTCAGCTCGACTACAACTGCTCCATGTAGTTCTTCAATACTGAGCCCCTGGTCTCTCACTAGACCCACTGATTCACTGACTATGAATCCCTTGAGCTCCTTCAAGGTTTGGGTGGTATCCCCTCAAGTGTCACCCCCGCTTCTCTGCTGGGTCCCTAGCTTGGCACTCTAGATACTCCTCAAGCTTCACCCCTGCTAACCAGCTCGGTCCCTGGCTTGACACACAAGGCTGCTCTGCAAGCATCTCCTCCGCTGGTTGGGTCCCTGCCTTGATCACCACCTGAAGTTTCCCGATTCTCCACCGTGCCCTTCGGTGAGAATATGGTTCCGGTACTTGCTTCAGTTACTGACTGTGATCCCTGGTAAAGGCGATTGGCCCTTTTTGGCGACAGCTTCCCTTATACCGCCAGGTTCTCCGGCTGGCAGAATCGTCACTTTTGGTTGGACTGCAAGCCGCAGTCCCTGCCCTCTTAATTCTGAATAGGCCCTCACACAGCCTGGCAGCCAGATGCCCTTGGGATAGGCTCAATCTCTGGCTGGGGCAGATGACACACGTCTACCCAAACGGCAGTCCGGGTGGCACAGAACACAGATCACCTGACCTCACCGGAATATATAGGCTCTCCCAGCAGGCCAAGGGATTAAAGAAAACCCCTGCCCATTGCTGGGACACCCACATACCCATAACCTGACCTTGGGTTGCACTTCTCGTATCTAGTACCACCAAGTACCCGGCCACCTAGTGGTAGAAGAGAAAAGTGCAACAAGGCTAAGTTTAGGGAGAAATCAAGAGATCTCTATCGACCAAGATAACTACCCTTGGCAAGTAAATTTGTGAGGAGATTCCTGACTAAACTCCAGGATGCTGCACACATTATTTTATCGGGTCTTTCTAGGTACATTCAAGTTATAATTACCATGAAAGAAGTCATCTATAATTTCACAGCTTTGTTTACATCACATACAGTAAATATAATTATAAAGTGTGAGGGGGTTAACTCGGTAGCGGGTGTGTGTGACCCCCTGGTTGGGCTCCCCACACAAAAACAGGGCCAGCAGACGGAGGTTGTGGTTTTCAAAATCAAAAGGTGCGGTTTATTTCTCTATGTACAGTGACAAAAACACAGCAAAGCCAAAAAGAAACAAACAAAATAAATCCTGGTCAGTTTGACCTCTGACTAAACATGCAGGTTTCCTAAACTAACAACTGGGATCAGCCTGGTGCTGTCCTAGTCCCTAAGTCCCTGGTTTAGTAAAAGTCCAAACAAATAGCCACACAGGCTTTGCCTCACCGCACAGGGGTTCACTCTCCCTAGACAGTCCACACAGGTCTGGTTCCAGGCATGAGCAAACACCTAATGAATCTGGGAGTTTTTATAGAGGCCTTAAACGAACTGACAGGCTTCAGCTGGTCTCATCAACTCCCTGCCTCACGACGCCCAGCACTCTCCCTAGAGGTATGAGTCATTCATGAGCCCACTAGCCTCAGCTGGGCTTCATCAACTCCCTAGTTGTATAAGTCGGCATAAAGCCTGAATCTGGGAGAAATATATCTACCCCCCTGGATGCAACCAGGTGACTTTACCTTCCTGCTGTCACATACCCCCCCCTCTTGTTTTAACCTTGGGGTTGGAACACCAGCAATCAGGCATTCATGTACTCGAGACAAAGCATCCACATTCCCCATTTGAACGCCAGGGCGATGCTTTACTGTGAAGTTGAATTCCTGTAGGGCCAGGAACCACCTATTCACTCTTCTATTTGTCTCCTTGTTTTGAGCCATCCACTTTAACGGAGCGTGATCCGTAACCATGTCAAAGTGCCTACCTAGCAGATAGTACCGAAGGGAATCTAGAGCCCACTTCACCGCTAAACACTCCTTTTCAACCGTGGCGTAATTTACCTCATGGGACTTCAACTTCCTGCTGAGGTAAATGACTGGGTGCTCTTCCCCGTTCCAGACCTGGGACAATACTGCTCCTAACCCCACATCTGACGCATCACTTTGTACGACAAAGTCTTTAGAGAAGTCGGGTGAGTACAACACTGGCTGGCTACATAAGGCTTGTTTCAAGAATTGGAATGCTGCCTCAGCCTCGGGGGTCCATTTAATCATGACCGACCCTTTCCCTTTCGTCAGGTTGGTTAGGGGCACAGCCTTAGAAGCAAAGTGGGGAATGAAGCGCCGATAATAACCCGCGATTCCCAGAAAGGCCCGTACCTGCTTCTTGCTGTTGGGACGTGGCCAACTCTGGATGGCCTCGACTTTGTTGAGTTGGGGTTTTATCACTCCCCTGCCAATGGTGTACCCAAGATATTTGGCCTCCTCCTGCCCAATGGTACACTTCTTGGGGTTAGCCGTAAACCCCGCTTCCCGGATAGAGTCTAGGACTGCTTGCACTTTTGGCAGATGTGAGGCCCAATCTGTGCTATGGACAATTACGTCATCCAGGTAAGCCGCAGCATACTTCCGATGGGGCCTCAGTATCTGGTCCATTTTCCGCTGGAATGTGGCCGGCGCATTCTGTAACCCGAACGGCATTCTCTTATATTGGAACGCCCCGTCTGGGGTTACAAATGCGGTTTTCTCTTTGGCCGACTTGGCCAGGGGAATTTGCCAATACCCTTTTGTGAGGTCAAGAGTCGTCATGTATCGGGCTGTTCCCAGCCGGTCGATCAACTCATCTATACGTGGCATGGGGTAGGTGTCAAATTTTGTAACTTTGTTCAACTGACGAAAATCGTTACAAAATCGCCAGCTCCCATCCGGTTTAGGCACCAACACAATGGGACTAGACCAATCACTTTGGGACTCCTCTATCACCCCTAAGTTCAGCATTTTCTGTACTTCCTCCCGTATTGCCTCCCGTCGGGCCTCTGGGATCCGATAGGGTTTTAACTTCACCCTTTCACCGGGCGGGGTAATAATATCATGCTCTACCCCAGATGTTTGTCCCGGCAGCTCAGAGAACACCTCCTTGTTGCGAAGCACAAACTCCTTAACCTCCTGTTGTTGGGGTTGTGACAAGGTGGCTGCTATTCCAACCTCCGGAATCACACAACCAGTTTGAGCTGGTGACCAAGTTTCTGCGACTAGGGACTCTCTATCCCTCCAGGCTTTCAACAGATTAACGTGATATATCTGTTCGGGCTTTCGCCTTCCTGGTTGTCTGACCTTGTAATTCACTTCGCTCACTTTTTCCATTATCTCGTAGGGGCCTTGCCATTTGGCAAGGAATTTACTTTCAACCGTAGGGACAAGTACCAATATCCTATCCCCCGGGGAAAAGGTACGGGTCTTGGCTCCACGGTTGTACACTCTCTGCTGTGCCAACTGCGCTTGGGCCAAATGTTCCTTCACGATGGGCATTACCTGTGCAATTCGATCTTGCATCAGGGCGACATGCTCAATCACACTCCTGTGGGGAGAACTCTCACTTTCCCAAGTTTCCTTGGCAATATCCAACAGCCCTCTTGGGTGTCTCCCATACAGTAACTCAAAGGGGGAGAATCCCGTAGAGGATTGGGGCACCTCCCTAATAGCAAACATCAAATAAGGAAGTAGACAGTCCCAATCCTTTCCATCTCTATCCACCACTTTCTTCAACATTTGTTTTAGGGTTTTGTTGAATCTTTCAACCAGCCCATCGGTTTGGGGGTGATACACAGATGTACGCAATTGCGTCACTTTGAACAATTTACACAGCTCTTTCATAACCCGGGACATAAAGGGTGTACCTTGGTCCGTAAGCAGTTCTTTACAAATACCCACCCGGCTAAAAACAAGAGATAGCTCTTTGGCTATGGTTTTGGCCGAGGTATTTCTGAGAGGGATCGCTTCTGGATAACGGGTGGCATAGTCCATTATAACCAATATGTACTGGTGCCCCCTAGCGGACTTGATTATAGGACCTACCAAATCCATTGCGATTCTCTCAAACGGGACCTCAATGATGGGTAGAGGGACCAGCGGGCTACGGAAATGTGGCATCGGGGCCGACCTCTGACACACAGGGCAGGAGGAACAATAATTTTCTATGTCCTTCATCACCCCAGGCCAATAGAATCTCTGTAATACCCTCTCTCGGGTTTTCTCTGTCCCCAGATGACCTCCAAGAATGTGCCCATGGGCCAACTCCAACACCAACTTCCTGTAAGGTTTGGGCACCACCAGCTGCTCAACGGTTTCTTCTGCCCTTTTTGCCACCCGATACAGTAGGTCCTTCTCTACGCTGAAGTATGGGTAAGTGCAGGTATTATCTGGGTTCACTAACTCGCCATCTATTTCCACTACGTTTTCCCGTGCCTTTATTAGGGCGGGGTCTTTTAACTGTTCTGTGGCAAAATTTTCCCTGTGAACCTCCAGATCAGAAAACTCCACAGACGGTAGGTTTTCGTCTGAGGAGGTGGGCTCCTCTCCAGTTTCTTGAGTCTCCCCTGCCAATACTGACAAGGGAAATTCTGGAGAGTCCTCCCCACTCTCAGAGGAGTTCTGGCTATCACATTCCTGGTACATAGGGGCACCAGTGGGGGGCTCAGGATCATCCCACAGTTCCCAGAACTTCGGAAAATCCCTTCCCACAATGGCATCATGCGGTAATTGAGATACTAACCCCACTGGATGAGAGAGGGTACCTTTGGGGGTCTCGAAACACACTGTAGTCACTGGATACTCTCGGGTGTCCCCATGCACACAAATAACAGCTACCTTGCTATTCCCAGAGACCTCTGTTTTAACTAATTCAGCCTTTATCAGGGTCACAAGGCTACCTGAATCCAGCAATACCACAACATTTCTACCATTAATACACATTTTGCATAAATGTTTCTCAGTTCCCCGAATGGCAGTGCATGCGACTGACGTCTGTCCGTCAGAAAGTCACACTGCATGGGTTCCTCCACAACCGGGCAATTGGCTGCAATATGTCCCGCTTGCCGGCAGCGGTAGCAAACAATCCTTTTGGCTGCCTCTTGAGCCCCTGACTTCCCAGGCTGTTCTCGCCAAACTTTGGGTAGAGCTCCCACCCTCTCACTCTCTCCACCCTCACCCCTTGGAATCCTCTTATCCGCCCCTGGGGATGGTCTGGTCTTAGGGTGGAAAGTCCGAGAGTCTCTGGAAGAGGCCGTCAGGTTCTCTGTAGCCAAGTATCTCTCTACACGATCCACAAGTTTACCGGCCGTTTCTGGGTCTCCATGGCTTACCCACTTTTGAATGGCGGTAGGAAGAGCTCTCAAGAAACGATCCATCACAACACGTTCCACAATCTCCGGTGCGGACAAAGTCTCTGGCTGTAGCCACTTCCTGCTCAGGTGAATGAGATCATACATTTGAGACCTGGGGGGTTTTCCAAGCTGGAAAGTCCAGTTATGCACACGCTGAGCCCGGACAGCCAGGGTGACACCCAGCCTTGCCAATATTTCAGCTTTTAGCATCACATAGTCTTTTGCTTGGTCAGGCTCTAGGTCATAGTAAGCCTTCTGCGATTCACCAGTTAACAGAGGAGCCACCAGTCCAGCCCACTGCTCCTCAGGCCACTTTTCTCTTTCAGCAGTCCTTTCAAATGTGGTCAAAAATACCTCTGGATCATCCTCTCCAGTCATTTTTGTCAATAAACGACTCACCCCAAAGGACGCGGTATTAGTGGGACGGCTTTCCTCACTGGTCTGCGGACGTTGCTGCATTACTGCTTCCATTTGTTGTAGTCTCTGCTCTTGCTTCTGTAACAGGTCTATGAAGCGGGCCTCAGATTGCTGCTGGGCTTGTTGATGAGCTTGCTGCTGGGCTGCAAGGCTCCTTTGCAAACCTGCATTTGTCTGCTGTTGATTGGCATTTGCTAGAGCCAGCTGTTTCAGTATCTCCTCCATGCTGGCTTAAAAAAAACTGCCACTGGTTCTCCACCAACTGTGAGGGGGTTAACTCGGTAGCGGGTGTGTGTGACCCCCTGGTTGGGCTCCCCACACAAAAACAGGGCCAGCAGACGGAGGTTGTGGTTTTCAAAATCAAAAGGTGCGGTTTATTTCTCTATGTACAGTGACAAAAACACAGCAAAGCCAAAAAGAAACAAACAAAATAAATCCTGGTCAGTTTGACCTCTGACTAAACATGCAGGTTTCCTAAACTAACAACTGGGATCAGCCTGGTGCTGTCCTAGTCCCTAAGTCCCTGGTTTAGTAAAAGTCCAAACAAATAGCCACACAGGCTTTGCCTCACCGCACAGGGGTTCACTCTCCCTAGACAGTCCACACAGGTCTGGTTCCAGGCATGAGCAAACACCTAATGAATCTGGGAGTTTTTATAGAGGCCTTAAACGAACTGACAGGCTTCAGCTGGTCTCATCAACTCCCTGCCTCACGACGCCCAGCACTCTCCCTAGAGGTATGAGTCATTCATGAGCCCACTAGCCTCAGCTGGGCTTCATCAACTCCCTAGTTGTATAAGTCGGCATAAAGCCTGAATCTGGGAGAAATATATCTACCCCCCTGGATGCAACCAGGTGACTTTACCTTCCTGCTGTCACAAAAGTTAAACCCACACATTAAAGTGGTTGTAAACCCCTTTTTTGGACTTCTACCTAAAGGTAAGCCGTTTAGGAGATATTTCACTTGTAGTCCACCGAAAATATTAACAGTGCATGCGTGGGGAAAAAACGAAACTAAGTGCCGTTTCTTTCCTAGCCTGTGCCGTTAATAGCGGCTTCCGTGCGCATGCACGACAGTGATGTCACGTGGCTCCGGCGAATCACAGAGCCAGAGTCCACGACCCGGAAGGAAGAGGGGCCAGAAGATGGACGCTGCCTACACAGGGGACATCGCTGGATTCTTTTGCAGGTAAGTGTCACATAATGGGCTAGTATGCGATGCATACTAGCCCATTATGCTTTTCCTTTGCAGGCTTTGCAGCGAGCAAAAGAGGAAGTAAAACCCATCAGGGTTTACTTCCTCTTCAAGGGTTCCTCTTCACACTTAATTGTTCACAGCAATCAAGGTTGTGGGTCTAATTTTCCTAGGTCTAAGTTGGTATTACATCTAATCTAAATTTCACGCTGTTTTTTGTAATGAGCAAAATATTAGGTAGACACGGGATTTCTTTCTATGCATTTATTTACACTTTTTCAGGAGAATACTTTATAGTGGGTATAAGACTGGGTTTACACTTGTGCGATGTTAGACATTGCATGTGATTCGCACCGCACTGCTGTGCAGATCACATGCGAATCCCATGCCCAATGTACAATGTACCGTATGCCCATTCACATAGGGGGGGCAGGCCCTGGGGGCCCCCTTGTTAAAGGATGCTTCCAGATTCCGATAAGCCCCCCAGACCACCACAACCACCGGGCCAGGGTTGTTGGAACAAGGCCCTTGTCCCCATCAATATGCGACCTGGTATGGTTAAGGAGGGGGGGTGCTCGCTCATCCCCCCCTTTCCTGGCCTGCCAGGCTGCTTGCCCGATAAGGGTTTGGTATGGATTTTGGGGGGGACCCCACGCCATTTATTTTTTACATTTTGGCGTGGAGTTCAACTTTAAAATCTATACCAGACCCAAAGGACCTGGTATTGATTTGGGGGGGGGGGACCCCATGCCGTTTTTTTCTTAATTCTGTCATAGGGTTCCCCTTAACCACTTCAATATACTGTATTATGTACTCTGCACTGCACTATATTATATATACTACACAGACTTCACTATATTCTCTGAACAGCAGTATATATACTATACAGACTGCACTATGTACTCTTCCTGAAAAATTGGGCCTTGGGTGTTGTTGGTGCCAGAATACTGTAACCCCTCACAGTTACTCTTGTTGGGCGCAGGGACGGGCCCTGCTGTTAAATTTTATTTCAAAAATTGTAATTACATGCCCCAGAAAAATTGGGCCTTGGGTGTTGGTGGTGCCGTAAATCAAAAATATAGTTGGAAGCTAGCATCATCAAGATTCAGGAATAGGATAAGAGCGTAGGCAGCATAGGTAGTCTTCAAGGGATCCCAGATCCCTAGCAAATTCAATCAGTTACATCAGCTTTAGGGGCATTATAGCTGCTGATCCAGGACTGATTAATTTTTATAAAGGTGAGCCTATAAATGGAGTCTGTGGACAGGCGCACTCTTTGATCCATTACAAACCCTCCAGCAGCACTGAATGTCCATTCAGAAAGCACGCTGGATGCAGGACAGGCCAGTAGCTCAATTGCATATTGAGCAAGTTCTGGCCAGTGGTCCATCCTCAAGACCCAGTATCCCAGTGGATGCTCTGTTGGAAAGGTCTCCAAGTCTTCTCTTGCCTCTAGATATTCCTGCACCATATAATGCAGACGCTGGCGATAGTTGCTTGAACCTTTCAGCCGTGGCACTGAGGACTTAAAAATAGTTTCAAGGCATCGGTCAGCCGGCCACCTTCTCTGCCGCTCTTCCTCTGACTGAATGAAGCCTCAGAAACACGTTTTGCAGCACCAGGAAATGGTAACCTCCAAAGGTCTGGAAAGGCGTTACACAAACTTTTCTTCAAGGCCTCCTGAAGATGTTTCATCCTCTGCTCCCTCTGCGAAAACCGGATAAGTTCTGCAACTTTACCCTTGTAACGTGGATCAAGAAGGGTTGCCAGCCAGTAATGATCACTCTCCTTGATACCACGAATCCTAGGGTCCTTTCGCAGGCTTTGCAGAATCAGAGAGCCCATGCAGCATAAGTTTGCAGAGGCATTTGATTCTGAGTCCTCTGGGTCACTAAGGATGACATTGTCAGGAACTACCTCCTCCCAGCCACGTACAACTCCTTGGGTTTCTGGGGACTGAAAACCATCCCTTGAAGACTGCTGTGTGTTATCCACAT
Organism: Rana muscosa; assembly: GCA_029206835.1. Lineage (NCBI taxonomy): Eukaryota > Metazoa > Chordata > Amphibia > Anura > Ranidae > Rana > Rana muscosa. Next base: position 470,703,486 of record CM055121.1, on the reverse strand, counting down.
CCATGCTGACAAAATCCTCCTCCTCCTCCTCTTCTTCTTCCTGTGTGTGTTTGGCGGCCCTGCAGGAATACTATCTGCATAAAGGGGGCCTTGAGATCAAAGGAAGCTCTCCTCTTCCTCCCGCTGTTATGCTTTAAGTGCCCTGTCCATGATTCCAAGAAGCATGTGCTCCAGCAGGAAGACTAGAGGGACAGTGTCACTGATGCATGCTCACCATTATTGCTCACCATCCTTGTGGCCTCCTCAAATGGTGACAGGACAGTGCATGCATCCTTGATCAGTAGCCACTGGCATGGGGAAAAGAAGCCAAGCTCTCCAGAGCATGTCCTGGTGCCATACTCACACAGGTACTCATTGATGGCCCTCTGTTGTGTGTGCAGCCACTGCAGCATTGCCAATGTTGAGTTTCACCTGGTGGGCATGTCAAAAATGAGGTGGTTGGTGGGCATGTTGAATTCCCGTTGAATGTCAGCCAGCCGAGCACTGGCATTGTATGACCACTGGAAATGGAAACATACTTTTCTGGCCTGCCTCAAGTTTCTGTAAGCCTGGGTACCTGGTCAAGAAACGCTGCACCACCAAATTCAGGACGTGTGCCAAGTATGGAACATGGATCAAGTGTCCCTGTCGGAGGGCGGAGAGAAGGTTGGTGCCATTGTCGCCTACAACCATTCCTGGCTCAAGCTGCCATGGCATCAACCACCTCTGAGCCTGCCCCTGCAGAGCTGACAGAATCTCTGCCCCAGTACTGTGTACACTGCCTGTAGTGTATTAGAAACTGTACACACTGTATTATATACTGTGTACACTGGCTGCACTGTATTATGTACTGTACACCGGCTGCACTGTATTATAAACTGTGTACACCGCCTGAAGTGTATTAGAATCTGTACACACTGTATTATATACTGTTTACACCACCCGCACTGTATATATAGTCTACACTGAATGCACTGTGTGTGTATATATATATATATATATAAATACACTGCTTGAAGTGTATTATATACGGTACACCACTGAATGCACTGTCTATATAGTCTACACTGAATGCAGCATATATACAGTATCTCACAAAAGTGAGTACACCCCTTTACATTTTTGTAAATATTTTATTATATCTTTTTATGTGACAAAACTGAAGAAATGACACTTTGCTACAATGTAAAGTAGTGAGTGTACAGCTTGTATAACAGTGTAAATTTGCTGTCCCCTCAAAATAACTCAACACACAGCCACTAATGTCTAAACCACTGGCAACAAAGTGAGTACCCCCCTAAGTGAAAATGTCCACATTGGGCCCAATTAGCCATTTTCCCTCCCCGGTGTCATGTGACTCGTTTGTGTTTACAATGTCTCAGGTGTGAATGGGGAGCAGGTGTGTTAAATTTGGTGTTCTCGCTCTCACTCTCTCATACTGGTCACTGGAAGTTCAACATGGCACCTCATGGCAAAGAACTCTCTGAGGATCTGGAAAAAAGAATGGTTGCTCTACATAAAGATGGCGAACCTTGGCACCCCAGGTATTTTGAAACTATATTTCCCATGATGCTCATACACTCTGCAGAACTTTTAAAAACATCTGGGGTGCCAAGGTTCACCATCCCTAGCCTAGGATATAAGAAGATTGCCAAGACCCTAAAACTGAGCTGCAGCATGGTGGCCAAGACCATACAGCGGTTTAACAGAACAGATTCAAAGTAGTTGAGTGCACGTTTCCCTTCCTAGTGGTGGATTTCCTCTCACTTCCTGTTGTCTCCCTCCGTTTGTAAGTAGGAGTCGTTTGTAAGTCGGATGTTTGTAAGTAGGGGGCCGCCTGTGTGTATATATAGTGTGGGGCGTGGACTTAGCCCCCCCCTTGTGCCATGATTGGCCAAAGGCACCCTGCTTTTGGTCAGTTATGGCTCTCTCAGCAGAGCGCGCTGTGATTGGCCAAAGCATGCAAGTTAGGTGCATGCTTTGGCCAATCATCAGACGTCAATGCACTGCAATCTTACAGTGCATTATGGGGCATTCCGCAGCTCTCAAATTTGCCAGGAAAGCCCCATTATATTCGGCGAACGGGCAAAAACCCAATGTTCCCCCCTTATTAAAGGGGGCTCCCAGATTCCGATAAGCCCCCCGCCCGCAGACCCTGACAACCAACAGCCAGGGTTTTCGGGAAGGGGCCCTTGTCCTCATCAACATGGGGGCAAGGTGCTTTTGGGGTGGGGGGGCGCAGGGCCCCCCCGCCCCAAAGCACCCACCCCCCATGTTGAGGGCATGCGGCCTGGTACAGCTCAGGAGGGGGGGTGCTCGCTCGTCCCCACCCCCTTTCCTGACCGGCCGGGCTGGTGCTCGGATAAGGGTCTGTAATGGATTTTGGGGGGGACCCCACGCCGTTTTTTCGGCGTGGTGGTTCCCCTTGAAATCCTTACCAGACCTATGGGCCCGGTATGCTTATGAAGGGGAACCCATGCCGTTTTTTTTTTTTTTCAAAAAAATTGGCGTGGAGTTCCCCTTCATGCACAAGTCATGTACAAGTCGCATGCCAAAGTCGGATCTGTTAATACTGAATCCGACTTTGATCCGACTTCAGAAAAAAAGTAGTGCAGGAACTACTTTGAAGTTGGAACGACTTGAAGTCATACTAGTATGAATGGATGTCATTGGAAATCATGGGAAATGACTTGTCATACGATTTTGCTGTCCAAAATCGTGGGACAAGTCGTATAAGTGTGAAAGGGGCCTTAATGTGTGGTCTACCACCATGGAGTAAAATTGGGCACGCTTACCAGAAGATGTGGACTCGTATACTGGTGTGTATTGAGTCATACAAGCATGTGTAAGGTGATGCCTCAACCATGTCCAGCTGTATCGGATAGAATAGATGGTATGTGATCACCCCGTCACCGATTTGAATGGAGAGGTTCCACTTATAACGAACAGGCTTCCAATGCACAGCAGACGTCAATAGGAAAGGCCGCTCCTGGACATATATGTAGGGAATAAACATAGTGTAAAACTGTATAAAAATGTGTTTTATTGTAAAAACAGGTGTACACTTACAAAAATCCACTTGAATAGCACTAAATGGTCCACAGATAAATCAGAAATAATTGCAATGCCTGCACGAGCGTCACCCTGTGTATTATACCAGCCCAATGACTCAATTGCCACATTAGTTGATTTCAATACTTGTTTATTGCACTTTATTATTCCTTCACATTTTATACATAAAATACCAGCACATATATCACCTTTATCGGCACACCCTCATCACTATGTGCGGTGCCGATCCCCTCTACTGTCTGGCTTCCCCCCCGCCTTGTCGGCCTTCCCACCCTGTAGTACTGTTGGCTTCTCTCCTTCCCCCCCCCCCCCCCCCCATCTGCTGCAGGGAATGTTTCAGGATGGAGAGCAGGGAAAGGGGCTAGTAAACATGTAATTTATAAACCCCTTCCTTTTTTAAATGAACACACTCACTCACTGCGTTCATTAAAAACAGAAGTATAGTAAACTGTGTTCCCTATGTTTCCGTTTGTGAATGAACAGGTAGCCACTCAGCACAGAGCATTTCTCATTCATTCACTGCCCCGTGCAGCTGAGGCTGCAGAGAAAGGCACATGTGTGTTTGAGCTTTGGGGTGCACACCCTAATGCAATAGGCATTATAGGTTTATCGGTGACATATACAGATCCCCATGGGCTCTCCCTCCCAAATAAAAATTGGAGGAGATTACCCCACATGTTCCCAAGGGATCCCTAACCCCCCACTCCTATTTCAAATGTAGATATTTGCACATAGGCATGTCACTTGTCTGAATACATTTTTACTCGCACCTTAATTGCAAATTCATAAATGATTATAATCAACAATTTACATCAATATATAACCATTACACTTTAATCATCCACATAAAATTCATTCCTCTTTATATTTTGGCATTGACAGTAATGGAGTGAATCAGGGATCAATGCATGAACCCAACTCTTATAGAAATGATTTGAAGCTAATGGATACATTTAACCTGATATATTGTTGCTCAGAGTTTATGTATCCATTTAGCCTCCCTCTGTAGAAATGATTTGTCCCAATAATCCTCCTCCCCAGGGGTCTGCATGTACTCTTTCCAATGCTAGCATATTCATTCCCACTTCTCTATAACCACGATTTAGGACAGTATATTCAGTATATACCTAAAATTCACCATTTGAACTGTTGATTTTTCAGATGGTTCAGCGCTAATTGTAAGTCATTTTACTAATCTGTTGATGTGGTGGTTGCATTCGTTTTATTTTTATTTTTTTAACTTAATTTTTCACTTGGACCCCTTTCACACTGGGGCGCTTTGCAGGCGCTATAACTCTAAAAATAGCGCCGAGGGCTTTCACACTCGAGCTGTGCGCTAGCAGGACAGTAAAAAAAGTCCTAGCAGCATCTTTGGAGCGGTAAAGGAGCGGTGTGTATACCGCTCCTCCACCGCTCCTGCCCATTGAAATCAATGGGCACCACGGCTATACTACCGTGGGTGGTTTTTACCCCTTTTTTGGCCGCTAGCGGGGGGTTAAAAGCACCCCGCTAGCAGCCGAATACCCCCTCAAATACAACAGTAAAGCGTTGCTAAAAATAGCGGCATTTTACCGCCGACGCCCCAGTGTGAAAGGGGCCTTAGTAACCCTGCCACTTGGTATTTCCTATCCTAGGGTGAAAAAGTTCAGTCACTGTACCGTAATTATGGTGAACAAAATGTCACCCTAGAAAATTAGTGTGATAGGAATTTAGAACACCTCCCCCTCTGATCACCATAACATAGGGGGAGGTGTTCTATAGTTTAGAGAAGTGAACTGGGCAGGGCTGATCAGACTCATTGGGATTTCAGTGCAGCACAGACAAGAGTACACAGGATGTTTTCAACTTGCTGGATTTCACGCAGGATCAGCAGATATTTTTTGCACTTATCTTATAGATATAACAAAACTTTCAATTATACATTTAACAGCCCAAAAAAAGAGCAAATAAAAGAGTTTGATTGATTAGCTTTTGCATACACCTTAAAGTAAACTTGTTCCCTGCCCATGCTCTAGTCTCCAAACTTTCTAAACAAAGGGCCAGTTTACTGTCCTTTAGAGATGGCTCTAGGCTTTGTGAGGCCTTAGGCCTCTGGACACCTGTTCTTTCCATCTGCTACATCCAGCCCTGGTGAGTACAAAAATCCTATTTTTTTCCAATTTTTTTTTTTATTTGATATGTTTTATAGCAGAAAGTAAAACTTTTTTTTTTTTTTTTTTCAAAATTTGTCTTTTTTTTGCTTATAAAGCAAAAAATAAAAAATACAGTGGTTTTCTTATACCACCAAAAGAAAGCTCTATTTGTGGGAAAAAGGGACATACATTTTATTTGGTTACAACATCACATGACTGCGCAATTATCAGTTAAATTAGCGCAGTGCCGTATCGCAAAAAATGGCCTGGTCACAAAAGGGAGGTCAAGTAGTTAAAAAAAAATAAAAGAAAATTTGTTTGGCATATCCAGTACTATACAAACTTCTTGCTGTGACCTCTAACCCTTCTGAATCGCGTCTGTACTTTTCTCCCTGGCCATACAGTACAACGTGTCACCATTGCACACGTTATTAAAGTTTCAGCAGTAAAAAAAAAAAAAAAATCTATTTCCTGTGTCAGGGCACATCCGTTTCCTTCTCTCCCTGCATTCCCCAGCCCCATCCTCAGGCTGACGTGTCGCGGCAGATGACGTTCCATTAGCTGATAGGTCGGACCGTATTCTATATAAAAGGTGGACGAGACGGCCGCAGCTTTCCCCGGCAGTCAGCGGATCGGGACGCGGAGTGAGTGTAAAGGGAGTCGGGAAGGAGGAGGGTGTCAGGGAAAGGGGGGGCTGGGAGTGTTGCAGTGGGGGCCGGTGGATGCTATTAGTAGTGGGGGCAGCCAGCGGAAGTGTGTAGTGGGGAGGGAGGTGGGTGCCGCTGCCTACGTGGAGTAAACACAAGGCTGGATTGCGTGTACACTGGAGCACTTGTCATTGGGGTATGGAGGGCAGTTCTCTCATCTCTTGTATGATCATGTCCTTCTCCTTGGTGATCCCTGTCCTCTGCACTGCGATCACCTCTCCTACATCCCGATCTCCATCATAGCTTCTCCCATCTATATCACAACTTACAGCCAGCCCTCCTATCTTGTAGGATGATCAGGCTATCCCCATATGGGTCCTATTTAACTCCACTCATCTGTCCAACCTTAGCAGACATGACACTAATACAGCTATTTATGTGTAAAGGGTCAGTCCACCCACAACTCATCCTTCAGGGTTGGATGGATGCAGGTGATTGACACCCACTGGCCTCCATTTACTTCTGATTATGATATTGTGCACCATTACATGTCTCCTCCCCATCTACTTATTTCTCATGGAAGCTGCAGTGTGATTATTGCAGGCTGTGCAAAGGCCAGAAAGATAAAGGAAGATGTTGGTTAATTCTGCTTTCCTACAAAACCATGACCTCTCAGCTTGGGACGTCCCGATCCTTTAGGCCCGGCTCATACTAGTGTGATTTCAGATGGGATTGCCATCCCCCAGAATCACAGGATAATGAAAATTACATTTTCAATGGTGCCTGTTCACATCAATGCAGCGCAGTGCGTTTTATGTGTCCTACTTTGGTGCAATTGCAGCACGATTTTGTCCCCTAAGACTAAAATGGAAAAGGACCTAAAATGCACGTGTGAGGAGCATTTTAGTGCATTTGTGGCAGTTTCAGTTTTCTGCTCCTATTGAAGTATCAATTAAATGGTCAAAAACACACTACAAAATCACACTGAAATAAGATCAAGTTGAAGCTGCACTAGCATAATGTCTGCTGTGAAAGTAGTTTTACTGCAATTTTTATGCTTCATAGAAGTCAGAGATCTGTCAGCCATCCAGCTTGACCCATATGGTTGTAATCCTGGCCTTTAAAGTGTGTAGTGAATAAAATGCGCACACACACATATGAGTGTGTGAATGAAATAAAAATAATCCATTTTATATATATATATATATATATATATATATATATATATATATATAATGTGTATATATTTTTATTTCATTCACACACTTTCATAAAGCTTTAGTGTGCAACGTGTCTATGTGAAAACAATTCACAATCAATGGGTTACAAACCCATATGGTTATGTAGCCCATTGATTGTGAATTGTTTTGATTTAGACTTCAGTTTTATGCAACTTGTGTAATTTATTTAAAGGGATAGTGCAGCACCCATTTTTTTTGCCTTTCTATATTTTTACATTTTTCTTTTTAAATGTTTGGCTTTTCTCTGCTTGATTCACACACCTCTAATTCAGATCTTGTGTTGCACGAAGCACAGAGTTTTACACACACTCTATCCATTCTTTCTATCTACACACACCTTAACTAGAATGCTAAATCCATTAAAGAGCGGTGACCGTATTGCACATTATTTGTGCTTAAATTCATAGGCGTATGCTTGTTGGGTAGCCTAGTAAAGCTATGGCGTTTGGTTTTATGACTGTGCCTTGGTCCTCCAGTATGTGGTCATTAGATGAAAGCCTCCTCTGCTCATTGTCTTTTATAACCATGTATAAAGAAAGACTGTCAGGTTGCATATGGGCTTTATGGTAGCCGTGAAGCTGTTGGTATCCAATCAGCTGAATGAAAACCTAGTTGTCAATATTGATGTGATATTTAGTCAATAAAATGTTCAGTGTTTCTGTATGGCCTATATTCTCTGGCTCATTGTTGGAGGCTCTATATTACTGACAACTGTGAATGGCGAAGTTCAGAATTGTCTGTAACTTTGTAAAGTTTTTTTATTTTTTTCCAGTGGGTTTTTGCTTTTGTACTACCTTAGTGTTCCACTCCATACCTAACTGGAAGCAGAGATTCAACCTGAGCCTGAAGTGGTGACGTTGGCATAGAAAGAGGCCTGGGGTGGGAGGGGTATGCAGAGCTAGAGGAGGGGGAGGTGAAATCCTCCTAATCCAGCTCCCAGGGACAAGTCTGTGTTGCAATCTCTGCTAGTGAACCTAGCACCGAACTTCTTAAATATGTGAACTCTGGGACTTTTCCCCTGTGACTTGTAAGCATGTTGCTGAAAATGTACTGTATATGATTTCTCATGGTTTGCTTCTTTAGTTTCCTTCCATCTGTCGGTTTCTTAAATGAGTTTGACTTTAGAAAGGTATCTCTCTAAAAAAAAAAAAAATTATTTTTTTTTTTGTTCAATTTGCCCCAATTTTCCTCTTGAAGTTTGATTTATGAGCCATATGCAGGGTTAAAAGTTGTTTAAGATTGTCAGAATATAGAATTTAGGAACCAGGGACATTTTGCTTTGCATATTCTTAGGCCACAGGTTCACTTGTTAGCCCAGCACCTTCACTGCTCATACTTGTATTTCCCATGCTGCACTACTGTCATGTCTGAATTCCTGAAAAAAAGCCCTGTGTAAGTTCCCAAGTTGTGCTTGGTTAAAGCTTACACAGGACTAAGCCCCTCCCCCATGTGACAGTTATTGGGTCTGATGATTGGCTGTCCAAGTGTTGAGCCCTGCATAATAGACAGATAAGGAGAGTTCCATCTATCTCAGACCTGTTACTTTCACTTTACGGCAAAAGGAAACGGGCATTTCCATTGACCGAATTCAAAGGAAACCTGTCATGACACACATGCTGCCAAAGTGTACTTGGCTGAAAATACTCGAGTAGGCCTGGCTGTCTTGTCTGTCTTCTTGCCTTTATACTTTATATCACTGAACTGGGAAAATCTACAGATAAGCGCTTCTGACTTCCTGATCTGTGTATTAGGAGTTTTAGATCAGGGACAACCGCACAGCCAGGCAATCTACAATTTCAGAAGGGTGTCAGCAGTCACCCTACACATTTGCTTTAATTTATAGGTGTGTTTTCTAAAAATTCCATGCAATGAAATGATTTGGACTCATTTTGTGTGTTGCCTAGATTTTTGTTTATAAATAATTGCTCTGTTTTTAAAACTTATTTTATGTTTATCAATATAAATCACATCCTCCTTATTTTGGGCTTCCTGCTAAAAATAAACCACTGAAGAGTCTTCAGATACTGACCATTCAGAATTGTCAGATTCCTGGTCTCCCAACCAGCCCACACTTCCCCATCCAGAGTCCCTTTCAGTGGTTCAATTCTCTGGCCCTTACACTACTGTGTCCTGTACTGAAGTTGATTGTCCATGTTCTTATCGTACACGTTCCTGGAATGGGCTCTAAAGTTTTGGATGCTGCAGCAAACACTAGCTGGAGACTGGAACGTGCATAGTACAGTGTAAATATTTGCTAGCACACCCTGGATCTTTAGAATAAGGGTACTTTCACACTGAAGCGCTGGGTGCATCGGCGGTAAAGTGGCGCTATTTTTAGCTGCGCTTTACCATAGTTTTTGCCACGATTTTCGGCCACTAGCGGCCCTAGCGGGGCAGTTTTAACCCCTGCTAGCGGCCAAAAAAGGGCTAAACCCACCCGCAAAAAACGCCACTTTTGGAGGCGCTGCCCCATTGATTTCAATGGGCAGGGGCTCTGTAGGAGCGGTATATTCACCGCTCTTACAGAGCCTCAAAGATGCGGCTGGCAGGACTTTTTTTTTTTTTTTTTTACTGTCCTGCCAGCGCAACGCTCCAGTGTGAAAGCCCTCAGGCTTTCACACTGGATATAAAGGAGCGGCTCTTTTGGGGAGCTTTGCAGGCGCTATTTTTAGTGCAAAAGTGCCTCAGTGTGAAAGCAGCCCAAGACCCCTTTCACATGGGTGGACTTAGCATGTCCACCTGTGTGTTTGTTTATTCGGGCGGACCTGATCGGATCACCCATTGCCCTCTATGGAGCAGCGGATGTAAATGGACCTGTATGTTTACACCTGCCTTCATATGAGTAGACCTCGACCTGTCACCTGCCTGCTCAGCTGGTGGAGGCCACACGTGTGAAAGGGTCTGAACTTTTTTATTTTATTTTTTTTATTGAAGAAAGATCACATCACAAACAGAAGAGTGCAAAGTTTCAGGGCTGTGCAGGACCCCTTTCTCAAGCATGTGACGATTACATGGCTGATGAAGAGGTCCTGTGTGGCTTAAAATGCTGCACTTGTCTGTTATGTGACCTTTCGTTAATAAAAAAAACTTTCAAACTTATTCTGAGGATCTGTGATGTGCTGTCAGATATTTACACTGTACTGTAGGTGGTGTCAGTAAGGGACTAGGAATTGAACCTTCCCGGAAGTGTGGCTTTATGAAGATTCTTCAGTGGATGATAACCCCTTACTACTGCAGCAATCGGTGGACTGGGCAGAGGTGAGTATTTAACTTATTTGTGAGAAGTCCATTTTTCTTGATATACTTGCTGTCCACTCCTTGTATTCATGAGCCATAATGGAATGGTGTTCAGTTACCTGTCGTCCTATAGAATGACAGAAATGTATGTATAGGAAGAACTTGTTTGTTGGAACTGATTTCTGGTTAAGATTATCACCATGAAGCACTCAGTTTGTTAAACAAACAAAATTTAAAATTGTAAAATGTTTTAACATTTTATCTCTAGACAGTTTATCGTCTCTGAAAATCTATTTGCCTTCAGAATATTTTTGTTGCCTTTCTAATACCATCCCGGATTGAGCTGACAGAAGTAGTCTTGTCTCTGCACCCTGTTGCCCTGCGCTGGTCCTAATCCCATGCGTGGCGTCGGGTAGCCGCCCCCATGTCCGGCTTTATAAAGACATTTTCATGCAGCAGTACTGCTCTTTCAGCTTGCATTCCATAATTCCAAGCATTCTGGCAACTGAAGGAATCTTTCTGTTGGAGAAAAGCAAGGTTTTTTTTTTTTTTTTTTTAAGACTTGCGTTTTACTTTTGCTTATTTTAAACAGCAAAATTGAATGAGATCTATTTTAAAATAGGCAATAAAAGCAACAATAATTGGTTACATGTTATTGTGGTTTCTGACACGGCAGATGTGCTTTGCGTTTAGTTTTGTGTAATATCTTGTCACATTGTTTTACATTTTTATGCCAGCTGAATTCTATGTATCTGAAGGTTAACGTTGTAAGACTTCAGCGATTGGTTGGAAAAAGTTTTTTTTACGAGGAAGGTTTGGAGAATTTTCGACAATCCTAATGTGATCTCTTTACTTTTTGCTAGTAGTTTTGGTCATATATGCAGTTGTTTAGCATATGGTGGTAACCTGTTTCAAGTTTCGTAATACCAGACTTGTAAAAGATGAATGCAGATAGGTTTTAATTGGCTGTGTTTGAGTTTCAATTATGGATACTTTCTCTAAACAGCTTTTAAGTGGATTTTCAGGCAGCCAGAGGGTTAATCTGGGCTGGAAAGCACTGTGTAGTGTATGCTGAGCTGGCAGGGAGCTCTGTCTCTTTAAATCATCCCCTCCCCCCATACCGGTAATACAGGCTGTGCTGAGGTGGCAGTACAGAGGGGCCTGTCCCTGCTGATCACTAACCTCCAGCCTTCCACTGCTCCATGCTCTGAGTGTGAACCTCCTTCTCAGCACATACACACCTGCCAACTCAGTGGCCTGTGACACTGATCCTCGCTGATCCCTCGTGTGCGCTGTACAGCGTCCCTGCATCTAGCACTTCCTCATCACTTCTCTCTAAGCAAGTCCGCCTACAAATCAAAGTTCTTAATGCTTTACTTGTAATTGGTGAATTACAGCAAGCCAGGGTGGACACTCCACCATTCCCATAAACGTTTTCCTGGTGGTCGTTAAATAAAGATCTCAAGCGCAACATGACCCAGTGTGTCTTAAACTTTGTCCCTTATTTCCAGACTGGAAAGAAAAGTCTACTTTAACCACACAATATCCACAAATGTTTTCTGAACTGTCAGCTCACCAGTCTGAAAAGTAGTATTTTTTTATTTTTTCGCTTTAACTGCTTTAAATTGTATTGTTCCTGTTAAGTACACAACGCGTTTTGTGAAGAGAGGCTGTGAACTGTTGTGGAATCTTTTAGTAATGTTTTATTACAGCTCTGCCTCAGTGCTTGTGCTAAATTGTTCTTAATTGTAAATCTTTATTTGCAAAGTAATTATGGAACATCTGCTGATTTAGCCTAACATATGCAGATGTAACAGCCTTTAATTTAGGTTACTCAAGCAAGGAGACGTTGTTTCTTCAAAGCTTGTTGCGAAAATTTGTTATAAAATGTTACACTGGTTTGACAGTGGTGGTGGCTGAGGGCTCATTCCCACCAGCTCAGTTAAAGGGGTTGTTAAAGGTTCATGTTTACCTTAATGCATCCTACATCTTACTATCACTGTCCCCCCAGACCCCCCCCCATAGTTTTTACTTACCCGAGTCCTGAAAAGTCCCACGTCGCTTCCTTTGCTTGGTCTTGGCTCTTCATTTGATAGATTGATAGCAGTGCAGCCATTGGCTCGCGCTGCTGTCAATCAACTCCAATGACGCAAGGGATGGGGGACGGGCCGAGTCCTGTAGTCGGCGGCTATGGACGCCAAATACAGGACTCAGTAGCGCCCCCGCAAGGTAACCCCCTTGGGAGAGAGCTTCACAGAGGGGATTATCAGAAGCGGAGACAGCCGCCGAGGGACACCAGAAGACGCGGATCGGGGCCACTCTGTGCAAAACGAGCTGCACAGTGGAGGCAAATATGACATGTTTGTTATTTTAAAAAAGTATATTCAAACCCTTAGTGTCACGTTAAGCTGCCTTGATCTGTAAAGATGAACCCCAGGGCCCACAATAAACAATTGTTTTCTATGTGCCTTTGTAGCATTGCACAGATCCTGGTATCTGTATCGGGGGCCAATACTAAGCATTTGCACGAGTACTTGTGCAAATGCTCCGATCCTAAAGCCTAGTACACGATCCGTTTTTTTTTCTTTTCGTTCAACCCAGGGGGCTGAACAAAAAAAAATAGACAGGAGGAAATCTGTACTAACAATCTGATGTTAGTACAGCGATCTCCCCACTGAGCTATTGTGTTCTGACAGGAGGACAGCCCCCAGCAGAACACTCCGGTCAGCGCTCTCAGCCATCGGATGTGGGTTACAGTGCACCTAAAGGCTCCAGTGAAGTCTCCAAACCACAGCTGTTTCAGTGCATAGAAAAAAATGAAATGTTTTGTGTCATTTCAATAAAGTTGAATAAAAAGGGTAAACTACAAGAGCATGAGGCACTGTTCCCTAACGGCTGCACATAATGTACATGTGCTTTCATGCTAAGTGGCTAAAAATTTGATTTCCTTTTTTATACTCTTTTTCAGATGGGGATTGGCAGGGGGAGTGATAATATGAACAAGTGTGCCTGTTTTAAGTTCAAACTACAAAGACCACAGACAAAAAAAAATGAAGTACCTTGCTAATTAAAGAGGTTGTAAACCCAGAGAAAAAACAAACCTGTAAGACAAAGGCATAATGAGCTCATTATGGAATTCTTGCCTAAGACCGAGGCCCTCCAGCGGCGCCCACACGACGCTGAGACAGCTGACATCTTCCATCACATTTGTCATGTTTTAAGCAGGTGTAAATTCTAGGTTAAAGCAGTAGTAAATCCCTGGGCTTTTTTTTTTTGGTACCCTGCAAGGTAATGTCATGTACTAGTATGCATCATCGCATACTAGCACATTATGTTAAACTTGCCTTAAAATGAAGTCCTTCCAGTGCCGAGATGTCAGAGCTGCAGGCGCTCCCATCTTCACCCGTCTTCCTTCCAGGTTTGTGGTCTCCGGCTGTGTGACTGGCCAGAGCCGCTATGTTTTCACTCCCGCATGGGGGGCTGCAGTTTACGACACAGGGCTCTGAAGGAACGCCCCGGGCTTTTTTTTTTTTTTTTTTTTAAATAACAAACATGTTATACTTGCCTGCACTGTGCAGCTCGTTTTGCAGAGAGTGGCCCCGATCCACGTCTTCTAGGGTCCCTCGGCGGCTGTCTCGGCTCCTCCCCACAATCACTCACCACCTATATGCGAGCTCGCATGGTGGTGAGTGATTGCGGGCGCGCTCCAGTGATATAGCTAGCGGCTATTGCCACTCGCTGTATCACTCGGCCCCGGCGCGCCGCGTCATTGGATGTGATTGACAGCAGCACCAGCCAGTGGCTGCGCTGCTTTCAATCTATCCACTGTAGCCAATCAACGGCGAGGAGGATGACAGGGACGAGCGCGGGACTTCTGAGGGGCCAGGTAAGTAAAACGGGGGGGGGGCGGTATTGTCGGCTGTTTTTTCACCCTAATACATCCTATGCATTAAAGTGAAAAAACATTTACCTTTACAACCCCTTTTAAGGAGATATTTACACTACCTATAGGTAAGCCTTATTTTATAAGCTTATCTATAGGTAAAAGTCAGAGATGGGAGTTTACTCCCACTTTAAGCATATGTGGCAGTGTGGATAGGAGACCTTGGGGAGCTTTTCCAGGGAGTGGGTTCTTCTGCTCCCTTTCCCTATGTATGTTTTAAGGCTAGGATGTATGGAGTGATATGGTATTCTCCTGTTTTTTCTGAAAATGGATACACAGGCCTGGGGTTGCATGCTTTAGTTTTTAAATTAGGATGTGCCCATACTTTGGTTGCTTCATTAGGTTGTGAACTATTTTTAAAGGGTCTTTTTTAAAAGTGGTACCTGCATGAGCATACTTGCAGTATCTGTTTTGTGTCCTGAAAGTTTGCTCTCTCCAAGAGCTATAGCATCTGAAAAATATTCTGCATCTGACAGAGTTCTAGTTGTGTTGGATAACAAGTCCCCTGGTACATGTGCTGCTAGTCCTGTAGTAATGTAGGGGGCTGATGTATGAAACCATAGGGTGCGACAGAGGTCTAGGTAGGCAACACATCACTTCATCACATCATTTTTCAGACAGGCAGATTTGAATCATGGGTAGTAGAACCGTAATGGCCCATACACACGATCTGAAAATCGGACGACAGATCGTCCTCTTCTTTTTTTTTTTTTTTTTTTTTTTTTGCATGCTGGTTTACTAAAGTTATGAAAATTCTCATACAACAGAATAAAAAATCAGAAGTGATGTTATGTGTTGTAGTATATTTCTATTGTACTTTTGGACAACAACTTTACTGATTAAAGGAAAATCGTACGATCTGGTATCATACGAGAAAATTCTTCTTGTTTGTCCATTCAGATAATATGGGATGAACTGTCGTGATCGGCTCTCGAAAGCTCTGTACTAACGATCTGATTATCGTATGATTGCTTTGAAAATGGTATTCTTCTTCATCCGATTTTCGGATCGTGTGTATCGGCCATAATTGTTTTCTCTAGGGCCAACGGTGATATTGGTTTTAGATCTTTACCCATCTCAATATTGGGCACTTTCACCCCCTTCCATCCCAGGCCAATTTTCAGCTTTCAGCGCTCTCGTGCTTTCAATGACAATTGCGCGGTCATGCTACGCTGTACCCAAATGAAATTTTTATCATTTGGTTCGCACAAATAGAGCTTTCTTTTGGTGGTTTTTATTCACGACTCCGTTTTTTTTGTTTTTTTTTGCGATATAAGCGAAAAAGCAGAAATATTTTCTTCTATTTTAAAAGAGATCCAATAAAATCAAATTTTGACATAAATTTAAGCCAAAATGTATTCTGCTACATGTCTTGGGTAAAAAAAAAATCCCGTTAAGTGTATAATAATTGGTTTGTGTGATCATGTACAGGTGTGCGCAGGTGATCACGGACATATGTATCAATGATCATCTGCACACATTTTACTGTTACATGCGTTTTGGGGACATGCGTGTTTTACATTGTGTGGGGACACTAGGCTGGTGATGGGTGTGTAAAAAGCTGTAAAAAAAAACGCTCATACACACTGATCACCAGTCGGCTGCAGCGATCCGCTCTCCTCACTGACTACTTCTGTGAGGAGAGCTGATCGCCTAGCGACCGGCTCTCTATTTACATCACATGACGGCTGTGATTGAACACGGCTGTCATGTGATCAGGAGGGCCAATCGGAGAGCCCTCCTGCCGATCGGAGGTGCGCTGTGTCCGGGTGACATAAGCGCATCAGGATTGCGCTGCTGCGTGAGCACGTGCGCGATCCCCCTCCTTATGAGGGACGTTCATGAATGTCCACTCAGGAGAGAGCGCCCACCCGGCCGTATATATACAGGTGGGAAGTAGTTAAAACTGTTTGCGTTTTTTAAAGGGGCTGCCTTTTAGAAAATGAAAAAAATGCTTTTAAGTATTAGGCCCTCATGCACACATGAAAATGCCAGTGGCTTTGCAGTGAGTTTGTCATCTTTTTTTTTAATGTTTTTGCAATAGTGTTTTTTAACGTTTCCTTTTTTTTTTTTTTTCAATGGATCGAAAACGGTGAGCCGTGTTTTTGAGCGTTTATCTGCGTTTTTTGGTGTTGGAGCGTTTTTACAGCTGATAAACTCCTCAGAACCCACTAGTTTGGTTTTTTTTTTTTTAAGCCAAAAAACGCCCCAGCCAAAAATGGTTAACAGCCTATGTGTGCATGGACACATAGGATAACATGATGGGAGTTTATTGACTGAAAAAAAAAAATACATCCTGAAGCCCAAAACAGCTGCTGTAAAAAGTCCAGTGTGCTTAAAGCACTGTTCTGCCGAAAAAATAATTATTTAAAAGTCAACAGCTACAAATACTGCAGCTGTTAACTTTTAATATATGAATCTTACCTGCCCAGGGCGCTGACTCTCGGATGCTGCCGCCGCCATCTTCGGCAAGGGAATCAGGAAGGGAAGCCTTGAGGCTTCCCTTCCTGGTTACTTGCTGCGCATGCGTGAGTCGCGCTGCACGTCCTCACTGGTCCCTGCTGTCTTCTTGGACCTGTGTGTCTCCCAGAAGATGGGGGGGGGGGAGACAGAGTAGGCGCCGGATGTGGCGTAGGTCACTGCGACCACTGTAGTGATCTATGCCAGGAAGTGGGAACAAATACCTGTATTATACAGGTATCTGCTCCTTCCTCCCCCCCCTGAAAGGTGCCAAATTTGACACCGGAGGGGGAGAGGTTTCCAAAAAGTGGAAATTCCATTTTTGGGTGGAACTCCACTTCAAGGCCTAAAGTGTAGGCACCTAGAGGAGCCTCGACAAATTTGCAGGAATGTGTCTTTTGCTACATTCAAATGGCAGATGATTCTGATTGGGCAAAGTTTCTGAATATCTGGTAATAGCTAACCCTCCTTGCCTCATCCTGTTGGATAAGAAGGTAGCCTGCTATAGTGATGGTTCACTAGGAATGTGTAGGAGGGAGCAGCAAAACTTCGACTCTTTAGGAAGTGTCAGAGCTTTGCATAGAGAGTCAACAGCAGGTTGCTACAGGGTTTTTTTTTTTGTTTTTTTCCCTGACTGAAGAGGGAAATGTGCAGTGTTGATCACTTGCTATTCTCCAAGGTATTACTAAAGTTCTAAACATCATACATAGGCCTCATTCACACTGGCCCACTATAGTGCAGGGGTTCACATCCCCTTTCAGGCAGTCTCATTCATTTCAGTTGGGATACAGAGGTTGTCCCAAACACCCACTCAAACAGCTGTCGGATTGGGAGCAGCGGCTGTGTTCATGCAGCCTATTCCTCCGGATTGAAGTTGAATGGGAGTGCCTGCTCAGAAATGCAGAGAACACCCGTGGATCCATTGTACAGGCAAACACAGCCCTTGCACAGGTCTACGCTATAGTACGCTTCTTTTCAACAAGGCCTAAGAGACGATCATTGCTCAGATGAACCTATACTCCATTTTAAAGAAGTAGTCAGGATATGATTATGAATAATCAGTCTTCATTTAATAGTCAACCTGCCTCCCAGAAGGCATTTTACATAGCATTCATATGTATTTGTTTACTCAAAGCATGCTCACTTTAATCTCCCTGTTCCCCTGCAACATATATTATATTATGTTTCCTTCCATGCCTAAACTTAGTTGTATGCCCTTCCCCTTTTGTTGTAGCTTACTCAGGGTTATGGACTTTCCTAAAACAGTGCTGGTGAATGGTCTTGCATAATTAATTTTCATCAGTACCAGTGACCTGGCGTTGTGTACTCTCCTGACGGCACCTATGGCTAAAGACATTAGCTTATGTTGCAGTTGTTGGGCATCAGTGGCCATCCTGTACGATTCCTGACTGCAAGCTTGTGTCATTCTGTCAAGAAATAACCCCGTGAAGCTTTGCTGGATTTTGGTGTTTGGAATCTTCTCTGCATTAAGCTTAAAAAAAAAATTCTGCATGCACCTACCTGAGTCCTATCTCGATCCAGCAATGTGCATCAGCTCTCTCCCTCCTTATTGTCTCAGAGATAGCCTTTTGCTCCCACTGCTGTCAATCACAGCCAGTGAGGAAGGGGTGGGCCCAAGGAAGCCGCTTTTTATGGGGGCACTTGGTAGGTGGGAGAAGCCAGGAGTGCTGGTTGGGCCCGAGAAGATGAGGATCAATGGTTTTGCACAAAGCGGGTAAGTATAACATGTTTATGTTTAATGTATCTTCTACTTGACTTCTAGGTGCTGGACTGTGGCCACTCTCATGGGCCAACATGGGATGACGTCACTCCTGCGCACGTACAGGGGTGCAGTCATACGTCACACAGGTGTTGTGCCAGAAGGTAAACTGAGCTGCGCAACATTTTAGTGTACATTCCAGAGAAGACTGAGCAGACAGATTGGTTTATTTTATTGCAAAAGAGACATTGCATGTCTCTTCTGCAATAAAGAGCCTGCCCACTCAATTAAAAATGGGGCTGTAGTTTCGCTTTAACACGGGTAAAGGGGCTTACAGTTGTCCGCTTTTATTTATTTATGGAAAATCTTTATACCAAAAGAAAAAACTGTTGTTTTAGCTACTTAAAAGGTGTTAGCTAGAACTCTGCTCTAATGTGTTAATCTTGTCCCTGCAAATCTTCTAGTGCATCTAAAACTGCCCTCTCCCCAGATTGACAATGCTGCTGTCCAAGTGTCAGGGTGTCTCCACTATGGGTGGAAGAGAAACAAACAGGAAAAAGTCTGAAAAGAAAATGAATTTTAACGATTTAAAGACTGCCATACATTACGTTTTTGTTTGGGGGTTTTTTTCCGCTTGAACAGCATCGGTCTTCTTGAAATGCCAAAAGGGTATCTTTCTCTGCTTTTAATGTTCTAAGCTTCCTGCAAACCACGTGAACGTGGCCATTCCTGCCTGGTAATAACTGCTTATCATGCCATCTCAGTGTCAGATGCTCTTGTGGCTTCCCAGATTTCCAAATATTAGCCAAGCTGTACTGTCATTGGCTTCTATATGAAACTCTAATAAATCTTCTATTGGTTACCAATTGTATAGCACATGAGTCCTGTCTAAATGGCAGAAGTGACTTGAAGAGGCACTGTTATGTGGGGCTACAATCTGGTTATTTTATTTGGTGACCACCAACACAAATATTCTTTGTATACCAGAGTTTCTCTAAGGCCCCTTTCACACTGAGGCGGTTTGCAGACGCTATTGCGCTAAAAATGGCGCCTGCAATGCGCCCCACAAGCCGCATCTTTGAGGCGTGGTAGGAGCAGTAAAAATACCGCTCCTATAGCGCTTCTGCCCATTGAAATCAATGGGGTAGCGCCTCCAAAACGCCCGCAGAACGCAGCAAAGAGGCGTTTTTGCGAGCGTTTTTAACCCTTTTTCGGCCGCTAGCGGGTGTGAAAATTGCCCCGCTAACGCCCGCAAAAAAGATGGTATATCGGCGCTAAATATAGCGCCGCTATACCGCCAGCACATCTAGTGCTTCAGTGTGAAAGTAGCCTTATAATATGGAAGCAGTTTTGTTACTAGTGTGATATGCAAATGAGGCTGTTGCTTGAAGGAACTGTGAGAACCTTGTCATAAATATTCTGTTTGTGGGGTCTGTGGTATCTAGAGATGCAGTCCTTATTTAAAGTGTTGCTAAACCCAGTACCCTGCATTCACTATATGTGGTCTCCCACAGTACACAATGTAAATGCAATTGTTTTAGTAAATATAAACTACTAAATACCTTTTCTCAGCAGTATATTGCAGTCTTGTGACATCTATCGGTGTCTGGCTGAGCACTGGTTAAAGCTTGTAGGAGGAGTTTTCATTCTCCTCTGACTGTCCAGTGAGGCTGCATGGCCCCTGACCCTCTGTCTGGACAGTGCTGATTGGCCCTGTGCTGATCACATGCACCCTCCCAAAAAACAAAAAAACTCTAACAATACACACCAAACTGAGCATGTGTAGGGTGCCCCCAAGGCTCTGTTCTATCAGAAGGTGGATTGGGGATAGTGGAAGAAGGGGATTGTCAGATAAGACAGGATCAAACAGCCTTTTTACACAATGCAAAGGATAAACCCTTTAGGTTCCACAGTGAGTATAACGAGCATGTTTTACTGCATATACAGACTGATTATGCTGCTGTGGGGGTTTAGTAACACTTTAATGCTTTGTTTGGTAACCACCCACACTCTCTATCCTTTTGGATATTCAGGTTTTTCTGTAGTCTCATGCTATAAAAAAAAACAGTTGTGTAAAAGAGTGTGATGTGCATGTGAGGCAAAGGCTTGAGGGACTTGTGTATGAAGATCCTTGTACTGGTCTCTGGGGGATCCCATGCTATCAGGTCTCATGAGAGGCTGGAGCACATCTGCACTATTCCCATAGATCTCCTGCATAGAATAAGATGTTTGGTTTGTTAATGTAGAGTTCTTTACATAACCACTACAGTTCTGTAGATCAACGTGCCTCACCTTGATGGACTTTCGGCAAGTTTACACGTGGCTATAATGGCCACTGCTGCAGTTTAGCTGGTAATGTACTGCAGACCTCTGTACTCGGCTGATTTAATTCAGGGAAACACTGCTTCCACAAATGGTGGATCTAATTTCAGCTGATCTGTTAAGTGGCCAATAGAATGTCCAACAGTGGAAGAGTACCTTTTCAATCCAAATGTTTTTGTTAGAACGGTTTGTTTTCCCTTATGTTTGCCTCCATTGAGTGTCATTTGTTTTCTCAGCTGGATGGAGCCACAAATGTAAAAAGTATGAGCAGCTCTGTAAGGCCTCATGCACACTGGGCATTTGCCCAACTCCTCTGAGCGCTTTTTCTTCTGGCAGAAGAAAAGCTGCTTAAAGCAGTAGTAAACACTGCTGGGATACTTGTACCACCTACAGGTATGCTTATAAAAAAGCTTACTACCTGTAGGTACAAGGAATATCTCCTAAACACGCACCGTTTGAGATGGTCAGTGTTGCTCCAGCCGGTGATGTCACTGGCGCATGCTTTTCGATGGAACGGCATACCCGCGCCGTTCCTTCAGAGCTCTGTGCCATGGCCCCACCTCCTGTGCGATGGACTGACGTCATCGTGACTCGCCCATTCAGGTGGCCGCAGCCTGCAAACCCGGAAGGAAGACAAGCGGTGACACTGCACAGCTGGGGGGCTTAGTTTTAAGGTAAGTATTTCATAATGTGCTAGTGTGCGGTGCATACTAGCACATTATGCTCTTAACTTTCAAGGTTGTTTTAATTTTTAATGTGCATGAGTTTACTACTGCTTTAACCACTTCAGCCCTGGAAGGTTTTACCCCCTTCCTGACCGGCCACGCGCATCGGGTCCCCCGCCGTGCAGCAGGCACACACGTGCGTGCCCTCTGGCGGCTCTTAAAGGAAACCCTGTATGGGGTTTTGCTCAGGGGAGCCATTCTGCCCCCGTAATTAGACGCGAGTCGGTTGGGAAACAATTAAAATATACACCTTAAAGAGGAAGTAAACCAGTGTGTGTGTATGTATGTATATATGTGTGTGTGTGTGTGTGTGTGTGTGTGTGTGTGTGTATATATATATGTGTGTGTGTGTGTGTGTGTGTGTATATATATACACATATACACATATATATACATATACACATACATATACACATACATATATATATATATATATATATATATATATATATATATATATATATATATATATATATATATATACATACATACATACATATATATATATATATATATATATATATATATATATATATATATATATATATATATATATATACATACATACATACATACGTGTGTAGGTATTTATATTTTAAATAACCTGCAAGAGATGCATAATGAGCTAGCTCATCATGTGTCACTTACCTGAGATCGAAGTCCGCCTCGGTCCCGTCCGCCGCCGCCATGTCCCCTCGTCGCTAGTTCCTGTTTTCGGCGCTGTGATTGGCCGGAGCGACGATGACGTCGCTTGCGCGCGGGAGCCGTCAAATCCGTCATTGCTGGATTTATGAATGTAAGCTCTCAGTGAGCCTGCGCCGTTATCTACAGCGCACATGTGCCGTAGACAACAATGTATTCTTAATGACAAATATCTCCTAAACCATGTAGGTTTAAGAGATATATTGCAAACACCTACAGGTAAACCTTAATCTAGGCTTACCTGTAGGTGTTGTTGTCAAAGTGGGTTTATAACCACTTTAAAGGGGATGTAAAGGTTCATTTTTTTTTGGCTGACTAACCCCCGCTCGGATGATGGGGGAAAGCTTACTGAGGAAGAACAGGAAGTGAGAAATTCAGACAAACAAAACAAAGAAAAAAAAATTAAGGCCCCTTTCACACGGAGGTCCGTTCAGGTCCGCCTGTCAGTTTTTTAGGCGGACCTGAAACGGATCCTCCATGTACCCCTATGGAGGCACGGATGTCAGCGGAGACATGTCCGCTGACATCCGACCCGCTCCGCCAAAGTGTGACGGAGGAAAACCCTATTTTTCCTTCCGTCGGCGGAGCGGATCGGATGACAACGGACTCTACGGTCCGTCGTCATCCGATTCCCCATAGGGGAGAGCGGCGCTCTGACAGGGCGGTCCCTGCACAGTGTGCGGGGACCACCCAGTCATCCATCGGCTCAGCGGGGATCAACGGAGCGATCCCCGCTGAGCAAGCGGAGCTTCACGGGGCGGATCTGCACGGATCCGTCCCGTGTGAAAGAGGCCTTAGAAGGAAAATCGAAGGAAAAGGTAAGTGAACCAACCATGCACTAGCTTAAAGGAACCTATTTAGAAAATAAAAAACGAACCTTTACAACCCCTTTAAGCTGCATTTTGCAAACGTGTTTAGGCTTGTCACGCGTTTTAGAAGTGCATTCATTCCATTGGCCAGTATAATCATTTATTTTGGTTGTTGAGATGAATGCTCAAGGCACATAGCATTTTGGGTGCATCAATCAGTTTTTTCTGATCACACTCCTCTCCTGAAGGTGCAAGTGATGTTTTTTTTTAGCCTGTAAATACTCCTCTTCTAATACCCCTGTAAGCGCCTAAGTGTGCATGGTGAGCCAGGCTAAGTAGAGGGGACCTTAACATGTGTGGGACACAACTTCAGATGTGTTTTTGTAAAGTTTAGCGGGGCTTGAATGTTTTTCTTAAGAAAAGCATCCTTCCGTCTTGCCACTCTACCCCATAGCCCAGTCATATGAAGAATACAGGAGATTGTCACATGTACCACACAGCCAGTACTTACCAGATATTCCTGCAGCTCCTTTAATGTTGCTGTAGACCTCTTGGCAGCCTCCCTGACCAGTTTTAGTCTCGCCTTTTCATAAATTTTGGAGGGACGTCCAGTTCTTGGTAATGTCACTGTTGTGCCATATTGCTCACTTGATGATGACCATCTTCACTGTGTTCCATGGTATATCTAATGCCTTGGAAATTCTTTTGTACCCTTCTCCTGACTGATATATTGTAACGAGATCCCTCTGATTTGGAAGCTCTCTGCGGACCATGTCTTTTGGTGTAGGATGCGACTAAGAAAATGTCAGGAAAGACCTACTAGAACAGCTTAACTTTTTTGGGGGTTAATCGGAGGCACTTTAAATGATGGCAGGTGTGTACTGACTCCTATTTAACATGAGTTTTTTTTTTTTATTTTTTTTTTTTTTTAACAGAAAAATCCAACTTTATTAAGATGCAAACATGTTATACAGATATACATGCAACATAATTGTAGTAAACCATAAAATGCGCAAAAAGGTTATAACAAACTTACATTGGTCATTTCCTTGAATATCCCGAACACCGAGGTGCAGGTTATTTAAGTGCACGTTTCACCATCCTCCAGCCATCTATCCAAAACTCTAGAGAATTTTTGCGGGCAACCTCCTATGGGTGTATATCTTCCTATATGGAAGGATATCATTTACTTCCCTTTTCCAACTCTGAAGTGTGGGGAGCAATGCCTGCATCCACACCTTGGCAACAACTTTACGTGCTATGAACAGGGTCTCATACATAAATATTGCTTGGTATTTGTCCACATCTGTGTCAGGCAAGAGGCCCAATAGACATAGCTTTTGGGTCTAGGCCCACAGGTGACCCCATAGTATCGTGGAGAAACTGGACCACCTGCAGCCAGTAGGTCTGTACATTCGGGCAACTCAAAATCAGATGGTAGAATGTACCGGGAGCTAGTGTGCATAGAGGACACAACGGGCTTCTTGTGTGCTGGAACATGGCTATCCTCAGTGGTGTCAAATATGCGCAGTGTACAATTGCGTCAGTCTGTCCGATACCTTAGGGGACGCTGTTTTAACAGCTTCCAGTATCTCCTCCTAGTCCGAGTCACCTATAGGGCCCACGTCTTGTTCCCATGCTACTTTAGCTGTCTGGGAAACTTTATGGCCTCTGAAGTCGGAGTGTATAACACAGGTTGGATATAAGCTTAGTCGGGTCTGCCCCAAATATGATATTTAGGACCGGTGGGGAACCGAGTGTGATGGCAGCACTAGCAGCTTGCGCGTGCCTGAGTTGCAGGTACCGAAACAGTAGGTGGTTCGGAAGGGAGAATTCTTCCTTTTTAGAGCTTAAATTTTTTTTGGCCCAGCCTCAGTCAGGACTTGGGCTAGGTACAGTATACCACATGACGCCCAGAGCAGCGGATCTGGTACAGTACTCAACTCAGGCAAGTGGCTATTAAACCATAGTGGGGTGTGGGAGTGGGTGTGTGGCCTATTCTGCTTTTTAAGCGCAGATTCCTAAACTCTCTGGTGATGCGACAGCATCCCTATATTATAGCAGGGAGATTTGTTACTATGGTGCCCCTTCCTAATAATAGTCTGAATAGGGGTGTACAAAGGGTTTCCCAGTTTGTCGCACACCAAAGTCCTATAGCGCTGAGCCTCAGTGGTGTTATAATAGTACAGATGGGATAGTTGTGAAGCCAGGTAATAATCTTGGATATCTTTCCCATCTGGTTCAGCCAGTGAGACCACCACGGGCGGCTTATCTTCCAGGTGGGCGGGATAAGCTAACCGCTTCCCTGCCTTCTCCCCATGTTCATAAATGCGTGTTTTACAGAAAAATAGGTGTAGCACACGGACCTTTTTCCTGCCTGGCTCACTTGCATGTAAAGGCACACCGTGCTATATGCCCGTACCCTCCTGTTTTGAAGAGGTTAAGCGGTGTTCACAAATTTTGGGTCCTGCAGCAAGTTACCTCCTTCCACTGGTTCTCATCCCCAGTGTATGGGGACAAGTCTATATTTCTCCCCCCAAAAAGGCCAATGTCCAGAAACACTTTAACTCCAACAGAGAGTTTATTTTCTATTTGCTGCGTAGTAGACAGAGACAGATGGATGAGAGAAAGAATAAGTGTGAGGGATTAGATCCAAGCACAACTAGTAACTTTGTCGCCACGCGATCCCGAGTGGGTTTAGCTCACCCGGATAGTCCTCTCTCACAGTCCCAGCAGTCGGTGTGGAGCTCGAACAGTTCTGTCACCCTATCCCCTCCAAGGACAGGTTCAGGAGATCCTCTAACCTCTGTAGAATTTAAAGAACAGAACAATGCCAATGGGCACTCTACAGGTTAGCTTTCCGGAGTAAAGAATCCTTCCCTCTGACAGGTCACCAGGCCTCTCCAGAGACAGCGATCTTCCATCACTCATCTCCTCTGTGGGACCGATCCTCCCCTGGCTTCCTCTCGGTCAGAGCGGGTACCCTCACCTGGGCACCCTGGGACTCCAATGAGCGAATTGTAGACCCAGTTAAAGGTACTGGGCCTACCTGGAACATTGCAGCCTCGGGCCAAAGGTGCCCGAGACTCCTCGGCCAGTCATCGCACCCCCGAGGGTATCACCCCTCCGACTCCTCTCCTCCACTCCTTCACTCCTCCACCTCTCCCTTAAGAGGGCATCTGCCCCTTATGTACCCTCTCCCGGCATGCACAGCAGGCCGACAACGCCCACTGTACCGCTGCCGAGAGGGGACAACTTAAGGCGCAGCAATGCCACCCATGGTTCAACCCTGACATGACAGTGCCACCTACAGGCCACCGGGAACCCTTCACCAGGCGGCATCACATAGGCAGAAGCAAATACCTAACAATCAAAGCAGTCCGAGCCTGTCTACCAGCTCAGACCAACCCCTAAATTTAGGCGCATAACACCCCTGAAAAGTAAAGGGGTGCTACATAGGCTTTGTTTAGCTTTCTCAAAATATAATTGAGACACCACGCGAGCCTGTGGTTTAACTCTGTTTAAGTTGTCAGGTGAGGGTTGGGATTGTAGGCCTTCTCCAATTCCTGTAGTTTATCTGTGGACAGGTGAATTATCACTTTGGAAGATAGTTTTGAGTCTATTTTGGTGTCCAAGATTCAACGTGCGTGTAGCTTAAATGAGTCCCAGCGTGAGTTACATGATGGGGGGGCTTAGGCCTTCAGTAAAGTAAAATTGGAGTTCTCTCTCTATAGTATCATGATCCGTTGGTGCTGAAAGCCAGAATGGGTTAAGCCTCCAAACGTAGTTGGGGGCTGTGGTCAGAAGAGTCGTTGACATCCAACAGGGGGAATGATCAGACCGAGCCCTAGGGGCAAAACCCACTCCAGTAACCTTAGGGAGCAACGTCCGGGATACTAGTATTTAATCTATTCTGGACATAGTAGCATGACTGGTGGAGTGGCAGGGTATACTCCCTGGCTGTCGGATATCTATGGGGCCACACATCTATCAAGTCAAACTCTGTCAGCATGCGACTTAGCCTAGTCTGTCTTGATTCAGAGCCTGGATCAATAGTCTGCACCTCGCTATCCAAAAACGGGTTCATAGTCCTATTGAAATACCCCAGCCATATATGGGACCGTCCGATGCTGGGCCATAAAAGATAGGCTCGCTGTGACAACCTCTGAGCTATATGGGGGGGGGGGGGGGGGTATAACATGCAATCAGTAAAATAGGGAAGCTCCAATTGCTGCAAATAAAAATAAGTATCTGCCCTGTTGGTCCGACTCCATAGACACCAATTCAAATGGGGTGGCCTCGGTCACCAGAATAGAAACCCCCCTGGATAGACTAGTATGCGTACTTTGATAGGCCCAGCCAACCCAGGGACGTTTCAGAGCAGATTGCAAATGGCCTGTGACATGAGTTTCTGTTAGTGCAATAACATTCGCTCTCTGTGCCTTCAGATACGTGAGGGCCGCAGTGTGCTTGAATCCTATCCCGCACCCCCCCCCCTCACGTTCCATGTCAGGAATTTAATTGTGGTCATTTAGGCGGTGAGTAGTACATATCGGAGCGGACCAAAAAGGCAGCAATCTGTAAGGATAGAAACACTATTTTCAATAAGCCAGTACTGATAGTGCACAGAGTAGTTCCACATGCGATTAAAAGTGCATCCCAAATACCGGTACATATCAGACAATCAATATAACAGTTGGATCCAGAACTTTGGCCCCTGAAACGGGCAACATCCCTCCCTCCCAGCTCAGCACCTCCCCAACTTGGTGTGAGCGTATTACACCCTGAAACAAACCAAACAGTCTTACAGCAAATAAAACTGGCTGGAGGCGCAAAGCTTATTTCTGGTAATGTGCGCATAATGCAACATTGAGCTCCATTTCTAGGGGGGTGGTTTTTCACTGCACAGTGCGTGGTAAGGTAGTGGTGTGAACAACACTCCTAGGGAGTCCGAAACTGTGGGTCTCTTGCTTCCAAGATTCACAGTGCAGTATGGCAAGCCCTTCAGTATGGGTAAATCCAGTCGCTGGTATGCAGGGAGCCTGAAACCAGGTATGCAGAAAAGACACACAGGTCAGGCCAGAAGTGAAAGCTTGCTTAGACCGTTTAGAGCACCCGGAACTGCAAGTCCCAGAACACAGTATATGTACGACCCTGCGCGCACTCCCCCCAGCCCGTGCCAAGTCTGCAGCTATAATGTACCTCTGGCTCCATGGGCAGTCAAGGGACTAGGTGGCATTGTGGGTCCAGAAAGGGGGCTGGGGGGAGACGCACACAGGCAGCAATTATCAGGGGGATGCAGTAAATGTACTTATGTGGCGGCAGACATTCTGCTTGTCCTCTAGGCCGGCTTCTCACGCCGATCCAACCAGGCCGCAGCAGGGCTCTCAAAGAACTGCACCCAGTCGTCTTCCTCCACTCTGAGTCGGGCTGGGAACAACATGGCGTATTTGAGGTGTATAATGCGGAGGCGACGCTGGACAACCTGGAACTGGGATTGTCAGGAAACACCGCCACATGACCGTTGCCCACCTGGATGTTAGTCTTCTCTCTGGTGAGCCACATAATCTTGTCTCCGGTCCCTGAAATTCAGGAATTTTAGCTATGAATGTCCGGGGGGGGGGGGTGCTCCCACCAGTGGGGGCTTAGCTGGTATACGGTGTGCCCTTTCCACCACAAAAATGACCGGGAGAGCCTCTCTGCCATACGTCTCTATAAGAAGGTACTCTAGAAACTCAGCCAGGTCTTTACCTTCCACTCGCTCTGGTAATCCGATGAATCGGAGATTACAGCGGAAAATTCTGTTCTCCATGTCATCCTGATGGGAATGGAGCTGCTGGATCTGTCTTTGCAAGTCTGCAGTGGTATGCTGCAGGGGATGCAAAATATCCTCAGCCGTGCTGATTTGGCTTTCTGTCTCTGTGATCCTGTCATTTAGTTTGGAGAGGTCCTGTCTCAGGAGTGAGATGTCGATTTTTACTTCCATCAATTTTGGCAGTAAGCATACCCTGAAGTGTGGCGATGGCATCCAGCACTTTAGCTGTGTCAGCAGCATGATGGTCCTCCTCTGGAGACGCGTTGGCGCCATCTTTGGCCTGAATGTCCTTTTCCTCATGGTGGTATTTTGCCAATTTATCTGCCGTTGTAGTCGCTTTTTTAGGTGGCGACATGGTGTGCCTCGTTCCTGGTAACTACAGGTAGCTTTATAGGTGAGGATGGATCCGGATTCACGGGCAGGCTGTTGGTCTGGAGAAACGGCAAGAGGAGCTCTCTAACCACGTCCTATTCCATCGCTCTCCAGGCCACGCCCCCATTTAACATGAATAGATATAGGGCTTAAGGGACCTCAGAACCCAAAATTGAGGAAGGCGGGCTGTAGGACTATTGCGGTACAAGATAAGTGGATAGGCTCAGAGAGAACAGATATATTAGAATTTGGATACATTTATTAACATAGTATCAAGATAAAAACATCAAACAACAAAAACAATAAAAAACAATACAAATATTGTGACAACCATACGTGTCACAGAAAATACAATCCCCTTGGGGAGATCCCGGTGGATGTAGGGGTCACGATAAAGGGGTCTCTACTAGTTTCGCAACATGCGTCGCTTCGTCAGAAGTTCTAGGAGCAAGTATCCCATCAGCTCAGATGCCAGAGCCACTGAGGAGGGTGTCTCCCACGGCGGCCAAGGGGGCGGATGCGGAGATGGGGTACAAAACAGGAATAGAGGGAGGGTCCCAGAACCAAAGTCCCAATGAACACAGTGCTTCAAGGCACTATTAGTAGTGGCATAAAATGCTGGTGAGAAGATAAAGATATCAGTTGCAGTGCTCCCACTATCACCTCACAAGGCAATAGCCAGTAGAAGCTTGGTGCTTGGTGAAGCAAGATGTGTTCTGGGACCCTTGACCGCCGTGGGAGACACCCTCCTCGGTGGCTCTGGCGTCTGAGCTGACGGGATACTTGCTCCTAGAACTTCTCCTGACGAAGCGATGCATGTCGCGAAACTAGTAGAGACCCCTTTATCGTGACCCCTACATCCACCTTGATCTCCCCAAGGGGATTGTATTTTCGGTGACACGTATGGTTGTCAAGATATTTGTATTTGTGTATTTTTTTTTTATTGTTTTTGTTGTTTGTTTTTATCTTGATACTAAGTTAATGTATCCAAATTCTAATATATCTGTTCTCTCTGAGTCTATCCACTTATCTTGTACCGCAATAGTCCTACTGCCCGCCTTCCTCCATTTTGGGTTCTGGAGTCCCTTAAGCCCTATCTCTATGCTATTAATTCTATAATGATGTTACTACTATTAACCAAATTATTGTATTTTACCAAAGAGGCTAACAATTAACCCATTTAACATGAGTTTGAATGTGATTGCTTAATTCTGAACACCGCTCCAGTTAGAAGATGGTGTGCACACTTATGCAACCACATTATTTTATTTTTACTCCCCCCCCCAAAAAGATTTGTTGGTTTTTCAATTGAGTTGTACAGTTTGTAGGTAGCATTAAAGGTGGAAAAAGTTCTGCAATGATTTATCTTTGTCATTTTTTTTACATCACAGAAACCTCACATTTTTAACAGGGGTGTGTAGCCTTGTATATCTTGTGTATATGTGCATGCATGCATGCATACATACATACATACATACATACATACCCTGTATGCATATACGCAATCTCCATTGCCATATGAACATTGTTTTAAATGATTTGTGACATTGTACCAAATTATATTGCTGGGTGTTGACACAAAACTACTAATTGAATGATCAGATCTTTTGCAGTGCTCTAGTGCCGTTTCACACAGGGATGACTTGTCATACGACTTGGCTGCCTGACGAGTCGTGCTGACTTTGACAACAGTGGGGCATCATTGGCTCCCGCTGCTGTCAAGCAAAGTCAGCCAGCCAATGAGGGTAGTCCTGGACAGCCGAGACACTCATGCAACATCGCTGGATCTAGAGGGACCTCGGTAAGTATTAGAGGGGCTGAGGGGGCTGCTGTACACAGAAGGCTTTTTGTCTTCAAGCATAGAACGCTTTAAGATTTAAAAAAAAAAAAAAACTTCTGCCTTTACAATCACTTTAGGACTGTTGCATGTGGTATTCATTTATTTGTGACCCAACCAATATCGTAATATGTACTTTGAGCAGTGGATATATTGCCCACTGTTTTGATCCTTTTTTATATATAAATGTCACAAATTCTAGTTCTCAATTGATTGTGTGTCTTACCAAATTCTCCCCACGGGAATCCTTATCCTTTAAGCCTCAATACATTGTTGATGCTGTTTGGGGTTGACATCTTAATTTTTGTAGGTGTCGTCATGCTGACATGTGTGACTGAAATTGTTCATGTCGTTCATTTTTCTCTTTTTCCTCAGAAGCTGGCAGGCTGAAAGAAGCGTTCAGCTCACCGGACGGACTTTCTGGCTTTTGACCCTTTAGCTGGTAAGTTGATTACTGCTTCTGTGTATCTCAAAGGATATTTCTCTTATCGTCCATGGACTGACACAGCTGTCATACTGATTACGTGTGGGTATATGTCCCTGCTTGCAGGAGAAGACCTAGGCAGAATGTTAGATGTTAAAACATTCTAGAACAAACCAGAACTGAACAGCCCTGCCCAGGGGGCGGTCCCTCCGGACATTACCCTCCCACCTGCAGCTAGCAGACCTCAGTTTTTTTTCTGCCTAGCAGAAGGAGAAGACGTGGCTCTCTCAGGAGCCAGTCTCCTGGAAGATTTTATTTTAAAATTTTATTCCTTTGGGAATTTTGTTATTTTATTTTTGAGACCTTCAATCAACTGTCGGCTGGGCAACAGGTTGGGTACACTAGTATCCCCGTAGTCTTCCCTGTCCAACCATGCTGATCCTCGCCTTGTGTGCGTGAGACTCAGTTCACGACATAGCCCATGGCTCCAGGGGTGGCCGGGTTGCTTTCATGCTCCTGCGGTCCTCTCAAGATTGAACAGTACCTGACTGTATCTTTCGCGGTGGACCGGGCCAACAGCTACGCAGTACTACTCTGTGATAGGTCTGTCTGAGACAAGCCAGTGGGTCCCTCCAGGGACGAGTAAGTAGTCTCTCCTGCTGCAGGGGAGTACATACTGGCTGTGTTGCTTTATGTGGGGGGTTCTCCCTGTCTCCCCCCTGTTGTGCTGCTCTCTGCAGTTTGTACTGGTGCTGTGTGGGGGTGCTTGGGGGTCACTCTGGCCTGGCTGGGGGAGCTCATGTCTGTTTTAATGGCACTGGGGCAGTGTTCTGGTGTGTGAGTGACATACTGTGGTGTTTAGTGGGTTAGATGCATGCTCCTGTAGGGGAGTGCTCTGTCTCAGATATAGGCCTAGCTATGGCTGCTCAGGACCCTAGCTCTGAGGATTTTCATGTTTTTTTAAACAGGATATTCCCTGTGAGGAAGACCCCAGTTCTGAAAAACTGACAGGGTGCTTGTAAGTGAACTCATTGATGCTGTGAGGAACACTCTCTCAAGCTGAATGTTGAGGCTGAGGAACCTCAGGTAAAAGCTGTCTCATTTGGTTCTTTTAAAGCCGTTTATCCCCAATTTTTTTTTTTCCATATGTGCCTTTTTTTGATACATTCATTGACTAAGTCTGGGGTAAGCCGCAGAGGACTTTGGCGGTCCCGCGGCGCCTAGCCATGAGGTACCTCTTTAAGGAGTACCTGGTTATGAAGGGGCTCTCCCCCCAGTGGTCCAACCCCCCCCCGGTCGCCCGTTTTGAATAAGGCTACCACGCTCCCAATGGAAGGGACTCCTGCATTTAAGGATCCCACTGACAGGAGGTCAGAGTGGTGAGTAGAACTATGTTTACCTTATTGGGGTCTGCCTTGCGCCCTATAGGGGCGGCGACACTTGTCTCAAGACACTCACAGGAAGATTTTGCGCCAGACGGTTCAGGAGCATAATCTCCCTCCTGAGGCCATTACCCTGGCTCACCAACTGGCGCAGGGTTTAGTCTCAGTGTGCGATGCCACTTTGGATGCGGCCCCTTTCATTTCTAGGCCTCTATCTGCTGTGGTGCTGCGTCGCCTTGGCTGGCTGAAATGCTGGTCGGCCGACCTAGCTTCCAAATAGTTCCTGGCTGACTTGCCCTTTAAGGGCGGTGGACTGTTTGGGGGTCGCCCTGGATGCCATTATTATGGATGTCACAAGGGGTAAGAGCACCTTCCTTCCTCAGTCTGTTACGGACAAAGGAGCCCCACCGTAGGCCGGGCCCTTCCTTTCTGGCAAAGGAGAATGAGTTTCTTCTCGTCAGTCAGAATCCACGGGTAAGCCCTCCCAGACTGGGAAGAGTGCGGCTGGGGGACATGAGCGTCCCTTGGTGCGTAAGCCTACCAAGCAAGCTCCCAAGCCCACCACCACATGGAGTCTTGTCACTGCCCGACTCTGGGGTGGGGGGACTTCCTTGCAGGTTCATGGTTCGGTGGACCTCCCGGATCTCTGACCGGTGGGTGTGCGAGGTGGTCACCTCAGGATACAGGATAGTATTCTGATCCTGGCCCCCAGACAGATTCTTTCCCTCAAATCTTCCTTTCCTTCCTACCTGTCGGGCAGCCCTCTTAAGGGCCGTACAGGATTGATCAGGTCCGGAGGACTGTCCCGGTTCCGTCACAAGAGAGGTTGTTCAGGGTTTCTACTCGAATCTGTTTGTAGTCCCAAAAGGTGGACGGGGGTTCGGCCAACCCTGGGCCTCAAGGCCTGGTTGCTTTTGTGATGGTGTAAAGTTCCGCATGGAATCCATTCGCGCGGTGTTCGCTACACTCCAAGTGGATTTTCTGTCATCCTTGGACATCAAGCCCGCCTACTTGCATGTTCCGATCTGCGCACGTCAACAGTAGTTTCTGCGCTTGCGATCGGCGAAGACCACTATCAATTGTGGCTCTGACCTTCGGCCTAGCCTCGGCACCAAAGTTTTTTTTTTTACCAAGGTGCTTGCTCCGATTCTAGCCTTGCTGAGACAGCGAGGCACTGCTATTATGGGCTATCTGGACAATCTTCTTCTAAGAGCAGATAATGGCTCAGAATTAGAAGTGTGACTAGGTCAGTCAGACCCTTAGGGCTTCGGGTGGCGCCCGAACATTCAGAAGTCAGTCCTGGTCCCGGCTTAGAATTTGGAGTATCTCGGTCTGATCCTGGACTCCATGGAGGCGTAGGTATTCCCAACCTTGGAGAAGTTACTAACTTTTCAGTCTGTAGTGCGGGTCCTGACGTCTCGGAAATGGTCGTCTACCCGTTTTTTTGCATGAGAGTCCTGGGACTCATGAGGGCCTCGTTCGAGGCTGTTCCGTATGCCCAATCGCACACACACGGGCATTACAGTAAGAGATCCTGTCCACTTGGGACAAATCCCCGTTGTCTTTGGATCTTCAGATCCAGATGAGTCACCCACTCAGGGCGTCCCTTGCGTAGTGGTTGGGGTCCCCGGCTCTTCGGTCCGGGAAGTCGTCCCTCCCCATCCAGTGGATGGTGTTCATTATGGACACCAGCCTGACGGGCTGTGGTGGAGTCGGGGAAGTCCTGTCAGCCCCCTAGGGCTTTGGACTCCGGACGAAGCCCGTTTACCGATCAATGTTCTGGAAATACAGGCAATCAGAATATACCTCCCCACGTGGTCTCTATCGGCCGTCTACGTTCAGCGTAGACAATTGGCAGGCGGACTATCGGAGTCGCCAGACGCTGGACCAGGAGAGTGGTCCTTACACCTGGACATACCAGATGTGGACCTGAGGGCCTCTCGACTCCATCGTAAGGTGTCAAGGTTTGTGGCCAGGTCCAGGGATCCTTGGGCGCGGATGCCTCGGATCCGTTGGTGGGCCCCATGGGATCATTATCACCTGATATCTGTTATCCTCCGCTGCAGCTGCTTCCTCGCCTGCTGCACAGGGTTGTGGCCGAAGGGATTCCGGTGATCCTCTTGCGCCGGGTGGGTCTCTGCGTCATTGGTACGCTGATCTGGTACGTCTCACCGCGGACGTTCCTTGGCGGTTGCCAATAAGGGAGGACCTTCTGTTTCAAGGTCCTATTTTTCATTCTGTTTTACAGTCTCTGACTTAACGGCATAGCTATTGGAAGCTAGGTGCTGAGAGTCCGAGGTCTCTAGGATTCGGTCATTTCGACCATGTTCAGGGCACGGAAGTCTTCCGCTTGAAAGATATATCACCATACCTGGGAAGCTTACATCGCTATGTGCAATGAGCTGGACTAGCGTCTACGGACGTATTCCGTCCCCAGTATCCTGCGGTCCTTGCAGCGTGGTGTGAACTAAATGCTTGCTTGGAGTACCATTTAGGGGTCAGTTTTCGGCCTTGGCCATCTTCCTCCAGCAACCGCTAGCGGGTCATTCCTTGGTAGCACCTTTGTGCAGGGGGTTCGCCATGTGCTCCCTCCTGTTGAAACCTCCTCTCCCTCCTCGGGATTTGAATTTGGTGCGCTCGGTTCTCCAGGAACCTCACTTTGAAAATATCAGAGATATTCCCCTCTTGACCTTGTCTCAGGAGGTGGCCTTCTTAGTGGCCATTATTTCTGTCAGACGGGTGTCTGAATTGGCGGCCTTGTCCTGCAAGTCGCCCTATTTGGTCATCCATAAGGATAAGGCGGTGTTGCGTCCGCGACCTTCCTTTTGCATGAGGTGGTCTCGGTTTTCCACCTACATGTGGACATTGTCCTCCCGTCCTTGTGTCCTCACACATCGCATTCCAGAGGGTTTGCGTTTCACATACTTTATGTGGTACGTGATATGACTCACTAGTTGTGTCTGTCTCGGGTCCGAACAGGGCCGAGCGGTGTCTTCCACTTTTTCTAGATGGATCGGACAGACTGTTATACAGGCCTATGCCATTAAGGGGGTGGCCCCTCCCTTTCCGGTAACGGCGCATGCCACCAGGGCAATTGATGCTTCCTGGGCTTTCCGACATCAAGTGTCGGTTGCGCAAGTGTGCAAGGCGGCGACCTGGTCGTCTGTTCATGCCTTTTCAAAATTCTATAAGGTTGATGTAGCTGCATCTTCGGATGCTTCCTTCGGCCGCAAAGTGTTGCAGGCCGCTGTTTTATGTTGCAACTCCTCCATTGAGGAGCTCTGCTGGTTTGGAGTGAAGTTTTGGTTGTTCCTTACTATTTTGCTCCCACCCTTTTCTTATACTGCTTTGGGACGTCCCACACGTAATCCGTATGACAGCTGTGTCAGTCCATGGACGATAAGAGAAAATAGGATTTTTGTACTCACCGTAAAATCAGTTTCTCTGACGTCCATGGACTGACACAGCACCCACCCTTCCTTTTTAGGGTTTGTACTGCTTTGTTGCGAACTGAGGTCTGCTAGCTGCAGGTGGGAGGGTAATGTCCGGAGAGACTGCCCCCCCCCCTGCGCGGGGCTGTTCAGCTCTGGTTTGTTCTAGAATGTTTTAACTAACATTCTGCCTAGGTCTTCTCCTGCAAGCAGGGACATATACCCACACGTAATCAGTATGACAGCTGTGTCAGTCCATGGACGTCCGAGAAACTGATTTTACGGTGAGTACAAAAATCCTATTTCTCTTACCATCCATGAACTGACACGGTGTCTCTTTACACTTTACACGTGGGTTATGTCCCTGCTTGCAGGAGAAGACCTAGGCAGAATGTAAAATGTTATACATACAGTCTAAAAGCCAGAGCTGAACAGCCCCACCCAGGGGGCTGTCCCTCCGGACATAACCCTCCCACTACAGTCAGCAGACTTCAGTTTTTTTCTGCCTAGCAGAAGGAGAAGACGTGGCTCTCTCAGGAGCCAGTCTCCTGACCTATTTTTATTCCTTTTCTGGAATTCTTTTTTATTTTATTTTTGAGAATTTTCTATCAACTGTCGGCTGGGCAACAGGTTGGGTACAGGATATCCTCGTAGTCTTCCCTGTCCGACCATGAAGCGTGCTGATCCTCGCCTTGTGTGCGTGAGACTCAGTTCACGACAGGCCCCATGACTCCAGGGGTGGCCGGGTTTGCTTTCATGCTCCCACGGTCCTCTCAAGACTGAACAGTTCCTG
Organism: Rana muscosa; assembly: GCA_029206835.1. Lineage (NCBI taxonomy): Eukaryota > Metazoa > Chordata > Amphibia > Anura > Ranidae > Rana > Rana muscosa. The sequence goes on along the minus strand of CM055121.1, from coordinate 470,666,443 downwards.
ACTGACTGTATCTTTCGCGGTGGACCGGGCCGACAGCTACTCAGTACTGCACTGTGATAGTCCTGTCAGAAACACACCAGTGGGTCCCTCAGGGGACGGGTAAGTAGTCTCTCCTGCCTGCAGGTGAGTACAAAAGGCTGTGTGTTTCTCTGTGGGGGATTTTCCCTGTCTCCCCCTGTATTTCATTGTCACTCTCCGTCACCATTGCTGGCGCTGTGCTGTGTGGGGTGCCTGGGGGTCACACTGTTATTGGAGGGGCTAATGCTGGTCTGCAGATATGCTTGGGGCCTTTTTTTTTTTTTGTGTGTGTTTTGGGGCCTGAGCGCCGAGTGGCGCTGTGTGTGTGCTGTTTTTTTTCACTTTTGCTGAGTCATGGCGGCCATCTTTCCGCGGATCGCCTCAGTGAAGTGCGGCGGCCATTTTCTTGTAGCCCGCGCGCTCTTCAGCACTTGTTTTGGCCTCTAGCGCTGCTGTAACAGCGCAAATCTCCTCACAGCTCACCAGCGCTGACACAGCGCGGTACAGACAGCGGAACTGAGCGGTCCCTGGTCCGGTTTGGTGAGTCCCCTGGGCGCCCCCTTCTCAGTCAGGACAGCCTGTGGGTGGACTTTTTATCTGAGGAGTCTCAGAGGGGGCAATATGGAGTCTCTGTCACCAGCTTCCCCTAAATGTCAGTGGACAACAGGCAGTGCTTCAGCACCTGCGGTCCCTAGGGACCAGTTGTGGGCAGTCCTGGAATCCTTTCTGACCAGGATGGGAGCTGTGTGCAAGCGCAAGGGAGCAAAAAAGCGCCCTCTCCCCACTTTACTTCATGAGGGCAGTGCGCTGATTCAGATATGGGCCTAGCCACTATCGCTCAGGACCCTAGTTCTGAATGTATTGGATGGTTTTGAACAGGACATTCCTTATGAGGAAAACTCCAGTTCTGAGTCAGTAAATGACAGGGCGCTTGTTAGTGTACTCATGACTGCGGTGAGGGACACTCTCAAGCTAAAATGCTGCGGATACAGTCTCCTTTTGGTTCTTTTAAGGCCAGGCCTTCTAAAGAGGTTTTTCCATATGTGCTTTCTTTGACCAGCTCATTGATAAGGTCTGGGAAAAGCCGCAGAAGAATTTTTTTTTTTTTATGGTCCCGCGGCGTTTGTCTATCAGATACCCCTTGAAGATGCCCTACTTAAAAAGTGGGCTTCTCCCCCAGGGTCGACCCTCCAGTCGCCCGGTTGAACAAGGCCATCACTCTCCCGATGGAGGGGACTCCTGCATTTGAGGACCCCACTGACAGGAGGTCAGAAGTGGTGAGCAGAGCCATGTTTGCCTTGTTGGGATCCGCCCTACGGCCTGTGGTAGCGGCGACCCTTGTGTCTTAAACACTTACAGGTTGGGCAAAAATGTTGCACCTAGCTGTACAGGAGCATAATCTTCCTCCAGACACAGTTGCTTTTGGCCCACCAACTGGTTCAGGGCCTGGTTTGTGTGCGACGCCATGTTGGACGCAGCCCCTTTAATATCCAGGGCCTCTGTCTCGGCGGTGGTAGTATTGCGTCGTCTTATCTGGTTGAAGTGCTGGTCTGCTGACCTAGCCTTAGGAAGCTCCTGAAGGATCTACCATTTTTAAAGGTGGTAGACCTTTCGGTGCTGCTCTGGATGACATCGTCATGGATGTCATGGGAGGTAAAAGCACTCTTCTTCCTTAGACTAGCAAGGGTGAGGAGGCCTGCCGCAAACAGGGGCCTTCCTTTCCAGCAAAACAGGGTTTTTTCGTCAGTCAGAGTCCACGGGTAGGCCCTCTCAGACTGATGGCAGTGTGACTGGTGGGCACAAGTGCCCCTGGGTGCGTAAGCCAAACAAGCGGCTCCCAAGCCCGCCTCCGCGTGAAGTCTTGCCTCCGCCCGACTCTGGGGTGGGGTGATGACTTCGCAGGTCACGAATCGGTGGTCCTCCCGAATCTCCGACTGGTGGGTGTGCGAGGTGGTCACCTCAGGATACAGGATAGTACTCCGATCCTGGCCCCCAGACAGATTCTTTCCCTCAAATCTTCCTCTCCTTCCTACCTGTCGGGCAGCCCTCTTGGGGGCTGTACAGGATTTGATCAGGTCCGGAGTGATTGTGCCGGTTCCGTCACAGGAGAGTTTTCAGGGATTCTACTCGAATCTGTTTGTCGTCCCAAAAATAGGACGTGGTTCGACCTATCCTGGACCTAAAGGCCCTGAATGCCTTCGAGAAGGTGCAGAAATTCCGCAAGGAATCTATTCGCCCGGTGATCGCTACACTCCACCAAAAGGGATTTTCTTCTGGCGTCCTTGGACTTCAAGGACGCCTACTTGCATGTTCCGATCTGCGCAAGTCACCAGAAGTTTCTGCGCTTTGCGATCAGCGAAGTCCACTATCGATTGTGGCTCTTCCTTTCGGCCTAGCCTCGGCACCAAGGGTGTTCACCAAGGTGCTTGCTCCGGTTCTAGCCTTCTGTTACAGCGAGGTATTGCTGTCGTGGGCTATCTGGACGATCTTCTGCTAAGAGCAGAAAGTGGATCAGACTTAGAGGAAAGGTGACTATCGTCAATTAGACCCTCAGGGACTCGGGTGGTTCCTGAACATTCAGGAGTCAGTCCTGGTCCCGACTCAATGTCTGGAGTATCTAGTTCTGATTCTGGACTCCTTGGAGGCAAAGGTATCCTACCTCTGGAGAAGTTGCTGACACTTCAGTCGGCGGTGCGGGTGCCGACATCCCAAAAATGGTTGTCAATCCGTTTTTTGCATGAGAGTCCCGAGACTCGTGGTGGCCTCCTTCGCGGCCGTTCTGTATGCCCAATCACACACCAGGGCATTGCAGAAGGAGATCTTGTCCACCTGGGGCAAATCCCCGTTGTCCTTGGATCTTCAGATCCAGGTGATTCACCTGGTCAGGGTGCCCCTGACATGGTGGTTGAGATCCTCGGCTCTTCGGTCCGGAAAGTCGTTCCCCTCCCATCCAATGGACGGTACTCGCGACGGACACCAGCCTGATGGGCTGGGGTGGAGTCTGGGGAGTCCTGTCGGCTCAGGCCTTGGACTCCGGACGAGCCCGTTTACCAATCGCTGTTCTGCAAATACGGGCCATCGGACCGTGTCTCTCCTCAGGTCGGAGAGAGTACAGGGTCGCTTCATCGGGAGCCAGTCGGACACCGCCACGGCGGTGGCGTATGTAAACCATCAAGGGGGAGCTCAGCTGCGGCTTCCGAGGTAGTCCGTATCCTGAAGTGGGCCGGAAGAAACGTGCCGGCTCTGTAGGCCATTTTACATTCTGGGCATAGACCATGGGCAGGCGGACTATCTGAGTTGCCAATCGCCAGACACCGGACCAAGAAGAGTGGTCCTTGCATATTTCAACTCCTTTACCGACGGTGGGGCACGCCGGATGTGGACCTGATGGCCTCTCGACTCAGTCGCAAGGGTCGAGGTTGTGGCCAGATCCAGGGATCCTTGGGCGATGCCTCGGATGCGTTGGTGGCCCCATAGGGTCCTTATCGCCGGATATAACCTCCGGCGATCCTAATTGTTCCGGATTGGCCTCAGCATCACTGGTACGCTGATCTGGTACGTCTCGTCGCGGACGTTCCCTGGCGGTTGCCGATGAGGGAGGACCTTCAGTCGCAAGGTCCTATGTTTCATCCGGCTTACAGTCTCTGGCTTTAACGGCAGGGCTGTTAAAAGCCAGGTATTGAGGGACCGAGGTCTCTCGGACTCGGTCATTTTGACCATGTTAAGGACACGGAAGTCTTCCTCCAGGCAGATCTATCACCGTGCCTGGAAAGCTTATATCGCCATGTGCGAAGCGCTGGACTGGCGTCCTCGGACGTATTCCGTCCCCAGAATCCTGCGTCCTCTGCAGTGTGGAGTGACCCAAAAGCTTGCTTTGAGTACCATCAAGGATCAGATTTCGGCCTTGGCCGTCTTCTTTCAGCGACCTCTAGTGGGTCATTTTCTTGGTTAGCACCTTGTGTTGGGGGTTCGCCATGTGCTCCTTCCTGTCAAGCCTCCTCTCCCACCGTGGGATCTGAATTTGGTGCTCTCGGTCCTTCAGGAACCTCCTTGTGGGGATATTCCCCTCTTGTCTTGTATCAGAAGGTGGCCTTTTTAGTGGCAATCACTTCTGTTTGACGAGTGTCTGAGTTGGCGGCTTTGTCCTGCAAGTCGCCATATTTAGTCATCCATAAGGATAAGGCGGTGTTGCATCCGCGACCTTCCTTTTTTGCCAAAGGTGGTGTCGACCTTTCACCTACATGAGGACATTGCCCTCCCGTCCTTGTGTCCTCACCCATCGCATCCCAGAGAGTTTGCGCTGCACATATTGGAGGTGGTACGAGCCTTACGGGTGTAACTGTCTGCTACTGCTTCTATTCGGAAGTCCGACTCGCTGTTTGTGACTGTCTCTGGTCCATAACAGGGCCAAGCGGTTTCGTCTGCCATCATTTTTAGGGGAATCAGACAAACCGTCATTCAAGCCTATGCTCTCAAAGGGCCTCCCTTTCTGGTTACGGCGCATTCCACCAGGGCAATTGGTGCTTCCTGGGCTTCCCGACATCAAGCGTCGGTTGCACAAGTGTGCAAGGCGGCGACCTGGTCGTCTGTTCATGCCTTTTAAGTTTTATAAGGTTAATGTGGCTGCATCTTCGGATGCTTCCTTCGGCCGCAGGGTGCTGCAGGCCGCTGTTTAAAGTTGCGACTCCTCCGTTGAGGAGCTCTGCCTTATTGGAGTGAAGTTTTGGTTTTTCCATTTATACTGCTCCCATCCCTCTTGACACTGCTTTGGGACATCCCACGTGTAAAGTGTAAAGAGACACCGTGTCAGTCCATGGATGGTAAGAGAAAATAGGATTTTTTTTTGTACTCACCGTAAAATCCTTTTCTCTGACATCCATGGACTGACACGGCACCCACCCTTCCTTTTTAAGTTTGTACTGCTTTGTTACAAACTGAAGTCTGCTGACTGTAGTGGGAGGGTTATGTCCGGAGGGACCGCCCCCTGGGTGGGGCTGTTCAGCTCTGGCTTTTAGAATGTATGTATAACATTTCACATTCTGCCTAGGTCTTCTCCTGCAAGCAGGGACATAACCCACGTGTAAAGTGTAAAGAGACACCGTGTCAGTCCATGGATGTCAGAGAAAAGGATTTTACGGTGAGTACAAAAAAAATCCTATTTTTCTCTTATCCATGGACTGACACAGCTGGATACTGTAAACGTGTGGGTATATGTCCCTGCTCGCAGTAGAAGATCTAGGCAGAATGTTAGATGTTAAAACATTCTAGAACAAACCAGAGCTGAACAGCCCCGCCCAGGGGGCGGTCCCTCCGGACATTACCCTCCCACCTGCAGCTAGCAGACCTCAGTTTTTTTCTGCCTAGCAGAAGGAGAAGACGTGGCTCTCTCAGGAGCCAGTCTCCTGGAAGATTTTACTTTTAAATTTTTTATTCCTTTGGGAATTTTATTATTTTATTTTTGAGACCTTCAATCAACTGTCGGCTGGGCAACAGGTTGGGTACACTGGTATCCTCGTAGTCTTCCCTGTCCGACCATCTAGCGTGCTGATCCTCGCCTTGTGTGTGTGTGTGAGACTCAGTTCACGACATTACCCATGACTCCAGGGGTGGCCGGGTTGCTTTCATGCTCCCGCGGTCCTCTCAAGATTGAACAGTACTTGACTGACTGTATCTCTCGCGGTGGACCGGGCCGACAGCTACGCAGTACGACTCTGTGATAGGTCTGTCTGAAACAAGCCAGTGGGTCCCTGAAAGGGACGGGTAAAGTAGTCTCTCCTACTGCAGGTGAGTACATGCTGGCTGTGTTTCTGTGTGTGGGGGTTTCTCCCTGTCTCCCCCCTGTTATGCTGCTCTCTGCACCCTGTACTGGTGCTGTGCTGTGGGGTGCTTGGGGGTCACTCTGGCCTGGCTGGGCGCTCATGTCTGCAGTTTTTTTCTGGTGTGTGAGGTGATTATTGCGTGCGCCTTTGGCGCGCATTAGAGCTTTGAATTTCGCGCTCGGTGGCCATCTTGGCGTTCAGTGGCGCAGTTATAGCTGCGGCCATTTTCTTGTGGCCGCCGCGCATTTATTTCTGGCGGCGGCGCGAATCCCCTCACAATCTCCTCACAGACTGAGCGGTCCTTTAAGGGTTGGTGGGTCCTCCCGGGTATCCCCTCCTCAGCGTAGCCAGTGGGTGGACTGTATATTCACTGTATAGTGTATAAGGTCTCAGAGGGTGGCGTTATGGAGTCTGATACACCTGCTCTCCACACTTGCCTGGGGCAACTGGCAGTGCTGCACAGTTAAACATGTTCATATGTTTCCTGCACCTGCGGTCCTTATGGACCAGTTGTCAGCAGTCCTGGAATAATTCCTGTCAGAATGGAAGTGGTGTGCGAGCAAAAGGAGCTATAACTCCCCCCCCCCCCCCCCACAAAAATCTTTACTGAAGGGGTGCTCTGAGTCAGATATGGGCCTAGCTACTATGCTCAGGACCCGACCTCTGAATATTTAATGTTTATGAACAGGACATTCCCTTGTGAGGAAGACTCCAGTTCTGTGTCAGTGAACGACAGGGTGCTTGTAAGTGATCTCATTGATGTGAGGAACACTCTCAGGCTGGAATTGCTGTGACAAGCTTTTCTTTTACACAGTTTCCTCACTGTTTTCCTCACACGCTGCCTCAAGAGCAGCATGGATGAGGGAGGACTTTATTCATTTATGTATCTAGTCCCTGTGAGCCTTGTGTGATACCTGAGGTAACATTTCCCGCCATTTCCTGGGGAATGATTTGAGCTCTGACAGACACACGGTCTGAGGATCAGAGGTTACCTGTTACCTGCATGCTGCTTCAGCAGCACAGTCAAGCAGGTTGGAATGATACAGAGAAGATTATGCGCCTCTGCGCCATAATTTAACTCCTCCTATACCTCTACACTGCATACATTCACTATGTATGTATGTGTTTATGGTCTGTGTGGCTGTCCCCACGTTCCAATGCTGTGTTTCAGTGCCATACATGATATAAACGTACAAAATATGTTTATGCACGACTCCAGATACATTCACAGTATATGTATGTATTATACTCTCTGGGTTGGCGGGGGCTCCGGTGTCCTCCCGCACTCTCATGGTATGTGCGCTTCAGCTCTCTGCACAGTATAGACATGTTCAATATGTGCAATAAACATATTATACATGTTTACAGTATGGGTATACTGTTTGCGTGGGGTTCCTCCGGGTACTCCGGTTTCCCCCCACGCTCCAATGGAAATGCACAGCATAAACATGTGTAATATGTTGATTCACATGCTATCATTCCTATACGGTATCTGTGTGCTGTCTGCGTGGAGTTCTTTCGAGTGTTCCGGTTTCCTCCCACGCGCTGACGGTATGTGCGCCTTTGGCCTTCTGCACAGTTAAACATGTTCAATGTTTATCACGCATGCTATAATACCTACACGGTATGTGTAGGCAGTCTGTGTGGTTTTCCTTCGGGTACTCCGGTTTCCTCCCACACTCCATTGGTATGGGCGCTTCGGCGCTATGCACAGTCTAAATTTGTGCGATTGGATATCCACATACTAACATACCTACCCGGTATGTCTTTGCACTCTGCGTGGGTTTCCGCCCACGCTACATGACATGCATGCCTTTGGTGCAATACACAATGTAAACATACACATTATCTCTATACACTACACTAAATACATTTATAGTAGCTGTAGGTATTGCATTCTCTGAGTATGCGTGGGGTACTTCGGTTCCTCCCACGCGCCAACAGTGTGCGCGCCTTCAGTGCTATGCACACATGGGCTTGTGCAAAATGTTTAGCACACATACTATAATACCATACACGGTATGCGCATGCGCAGTCTGCATGGGTTTCATCCGGGTGCTCAGGTTTCTCCCCTGCGTTCCAATGGTGTGCGCATTCTCAGCGCTATGCACAGTATAAACATGTGCAATTTGTTTATTCGCAGGCTAACATACCTACACGGTTGTGTACGCAATCTGCGTGGCTGGTTTACGTCCAGGCCCCGATGATGTGCGCGCCTTCGTCGCTGGCACAGTATATACGTGTTTAATAGGTTTATCCACAAATACTAAACTACATACGCCGTATGTGGTGGTATTATGCTCTTTGTGGCTGGGTGGGTTTCCTCCCACACTCTCCATTTGTGCGTTTGACGCAATACATAGTATAAACTATGTGTTTGCACAATCGGCACCTATCCATGGGTAGCTGCTGGATGGAGCATTGTCACAAGGATCCCTGGTTTCAGGGGTATCACTTTCCACCTGCTTTCAGTGGTGATCAAAAGCGCTGGCTTGGACTGTGTTCGCCAGGTTGGGGTTAGCGTTACGCCCGTTAGTGGCTGCGTCTCTGGCATTTTTTATAGCTCAATGACTGGGCAAAAGCCTCCGCTTCATCCATCAGTCGTCTAGCAGGTGCACTACAACTGCTTTAGCCTTTAGGGTCTCTGTGCCCGGGGTGGGTTTGCACCACCTGTGGAGGCTGAGGTACTAGTCCCCTGACCGAGTTTCTAGGGAAGTTCCGTCAAGTTGCCTTTATTGGCCAACATTTGAGGCACCCTGTACACTGGGGCCTCCCTTCTCCGATACATTGCGGAGTCTCTTTGGGATTTTCATACATCTCGCTGCAAGACGGTCCTGTCGGCCATGTGCATTGCAGGCAAAGGGTCCTTGCATCCGGAGGTGTTTCCACCTTCTTTACCGGAGGTGGGGCACCGGAAGTGGACCTTGTGGCCTCTCGACTCACTCGCAAGGTGGCAAGATCGTGGTCAGGTCCAGGGACCCCTGGGCGGACGCGTTGGAAGCCTGTGGGGGCAGTATCACCTGATATATGCTTACCCTCCGCTACTGTTGTTGCCTCGCCAGCTTCACAGAGTAGGGGCTGAGGCCATTCCAGTGCTCTGGAACGGCGACATTGGTACGCCGATCTACTTCGGCTAGTCGCAGACATTCCTGGCGACGGCCTATTGGGGTGGACCTTCTGTCTCATGATCCCATACTTCATCCTGCTTTACAGTCCTTGGCTTTAATGGCATGGCTGTTAAAGCCAGGTGCTGAAGGACCGAGTTCTCTCGTATTCGGTCATCTCTTCTATGTTGTTGACACGGGAATCTTCCTCCAGAAAGATATCTCACCGTACCTGGAAGGCTTACATCGCTATGTGAGAGGAACTTGAGTGGCATCCTCGGATGTATTCCGTTCCCAGGATTTTGCTGTTCTTACAGCGTGGTGTGACCCAAAAGCTGGCCTTGCATGCCTTTTTTGAGGGTCGGATTTCGGCCCGGGCTGTCTTTTTCAACGACCGCTATCGGGCCATTCCTTGATTAGCACCTTTTGTGCAGGGGGTTCGCCTTGTGATCCCCCCTGTCAAGCATCCTCTCCCTACTTGGGATCTGATTTTGATGCATCTCGGTTCTTCAAGAACATCCCTTTGAGAATATCAGAGAGATTCCTCTCTTGACCTTGTCCCGGAAGTTGGCCTTAGTGGCCATTGCTTCGGTTAGACGGGTGTCTGAGTTGCTGGCCTTGTCCGGCAAGTCGCCTTACTTGGTCCTCCATAAGGATATGTTGGTGTTGCGCCCACGACCATCCTTCTTTTCTAAGGATGGTCTTGGCCTTTCACCTTAAGAAGGACATTGTTCTTCCGTCCTTGTGTCCTCACCCATCGCATCCCTGAGAGTTTGCGCTTCATACATTAAGATGGGTACAAGCCTTACGAGTGTACCTGTCTGCTACTGTTTCCATTCGGAAATCTGTGTCTGGTCCAAAACAGGGCCAAGCGGTGTCGTCTGCCACCGTCTTTAGGTGGATCAGGCAGACCGTCATACAGGCCTATGCCCTTAAGGGGAGGGCGCCTCCCTTTCCGGTTGCGGCGCATTCCACCAAGGCAATTGGTGCTTCCCGGGCCTTCCGACATAAAGCGTCGGTTGCACAAGTGTGCAAGGCGACGACCTGGTCGTCCGTTCATACCTTTTCAAGATTTTATAAGGTTGATGTGGCTGCATCTTCGGATGCTCCCTTCGGCCGCAAAGCATTGCAGGCCGCTGTTTAATGTCGCATCTCCTCCGTTGAGGAGCTCTGCTTGTTTGGAGTGAAGTTTTGGTTGTTCCTTTGCTACCGCTCCCACCCTTCTGATACTGCTTTGGGACGTCCCACACGTTTACAGTATCAAGCTGTGTCAGTCCATGGACGATAAGAGAAAATAGGATTTTTGTACACACAGTAAAATCCATTTCTCTGACGTCCATGGACTGACACAGCACCCACCCTTCCTTTTAAGGTTTGTACTGCTTTTGTTACGAACTGAGGTCTGCTAGCTGCAGGTGGGAGGGTAATGTCCTGAGGGACCGCCCCCCTGGGCGGGGCTGTTCAGCTCTGGTTTGTTCTAGAATGTTTTAACATCTAACATTCTGCCTAGATCTTCTCCTGCGAGCAGGGACATATACCCACACGTTTACAGTATCCAGCTGTGTCAGTCCATGGACGTCAGAGAAATGGATTTTACGGTGAGTACAAAAATCCTATTTTTTTTCTCAAAATAAAAAACATGATGTACTTATGTGCAATGATATTGCACAGAGTGGTCACTTACCACCTCTTTTGGCAGTCCCTGGCTGGCGCGGTCCTCTTCTTCGATGCTCCAAGTGTGCAATTCCGAGCTGGGCTGTGTACGTCTAATACGCCTCACCCCCTGCTCCCTCACAGGAGTTTGATTGCAGCAGGAGCCTATGGCTCCTGTTCAGAGTCTCCTGTGGGACCAGGAAGAGGAGCAGTGCTGCAGCCAGAACTGTGAAAGGAGTCGGGTAAGCAGGAATTGCATTAATGTAAAAAAAGGTTTTAAAATTTAGAACAACTTAAATTCTTCCAGGCATCGTAACAATAAGTCTTGGTTACAAGGAACCATCTTGAAGGGCACAGTACAGGCATACCCCGCTTTAAGTACACTCACTTTACATACACTCGCGAGTAAGGACATACCCGTGAGTGTATGTAAAGTGTCTCTCAAGCTAAAGCTGCAGCTGAGTAATCCATGCACGGATAGTTACCCCACTACTTGGAAAAACACTCCCTCACCCCCCCACTACAGTTCCTGACACCCCTCTACAGCCCCTGACACCCCCACTACAGCCCCTGATGCCCCAGAAGTGAAAAAAAAGTATTGCTTCACTTTAAGTACATTTTCGTTTTTTACATACATGCTCTGGTCCCATTGTGTACTTAAAAGTGGGGTATGCCTGTAGGCAACTCCTTACCTACTGCAGTTTATTCTAATGTTGAGGCCTACTGTAAATATCACAAGCACAGGCATTAATATGTGAACTGGCCACAAAGAAAAGATTCATAAAGGTGTCATGTTGCTCCATGTCTCTTTATCATAACAAAATTCATCTGTACTGTTGTATGTAACAGATATGTCTGCTGGATATATTTTATAAGAGGTATTCAGAATGCTGAAGCATTAAAGCGCAGTCAGTGTGACACCCTTAGGGGCTTGCAACTGAAATCGGGTCTAGTCTAGAATAACATTTGTAACAAGCCTTACATTTCTGGCTGTCTGCAGAAAACTCATTGTTTATATTGATGTTTAACCCAAACTGTAGTGTGGTATATCGTTAGAGTTGCCACCTCATCCCTTTAAACCCGAACACATATTGATTAGATAGGTTCTGTGGCTGATTAAGGTGGTAATTAATCTCACTTGGTGCCTTACCTGCATTAAATTAGCCTCAGAACCTGTGTAATTCATATGTGTTCGGGTTTAAAGGGATGAGGTGGCAACCCTATATATCGTAAATTGGGACTGGGGCAGTGAAAACTGCACTTGAGTGAAAATGGACCTGTGTTCAGGCATAGCCTTGTTAGGCTAGATACATATGTAAAGGGCAAAGTTGGGACTGAAAAATTGATTTCGTAAGGAAAAATGCTGCTCTGGGCAGCCTTCACTGCTCCACACATTGTTGGAGACTTGAGCATTTGGTCACACATTGAAAGGATGGATCAGTCATCTTTAGTCTTTATCAGCAAATCTATATTATGAACCGTTTGGGTTCACTTTAATGTACCTGTACCTTAACCTTCAGAGGTCTCTTAGCTTGTTGATGACTAAATGGCTGTTTAGTAACTTTGAACACTATAGCAGAGGCTGACATCTTGATTCTTTTAGATCAAATATTTTTTATGTAAGAACGGTTTGTTTCGTGTGTCTGCTGGTAAATGGCTTGATGTGCAAAGAGGACCTTTCTCCTAGAGACCATAGTAACAACCACTTTGTAGACTTTTTTTATTAAATTTAACATCCTGGTGAAAAATCTGTTTTTCATTTTGCAGTGGTTACACGGATTTGCGTGGGACAATGAGCTCGGTGGCGGTTCTTACCCAGGAAAGCTTTGATGAGCATCGCAGTGGGCTGACCCAACCAGCGGTCAGAGGTTAGTAAATTTATTTTTTATCTTAATACAGTAACTTTTGTCTACTTTCATTTGACTAGAACTTATTCGACTAGGTATGTGTCTTACAGTGGCAACCATTGGATCAGAGGAGGAAAATGATCCCCCCACTTACAAGGATGCATTCCCACCCCTCCCAGAAAAGGCAGTTGGCAATGAGACACCTTCTGAACCTGCAGGTGCATGGAGCAAGATCCGGCCTATCAAGTCTTCCGTTATCACTCAGGTTGGGTCAACAGTATTTTATGTTAATAATGTGGAGTTTGCATGGATGGGCTCAAAAGTATAATTGCCAAGTTAAAGTGTTTCTGTGGGTTTTTTTGTTTTGAAAAGGTTTAAAACCCCTTTTTGGCTTTGACGTGTCCCATTGGAAAGATTTTCTACCACTTCCTGTTGTGTTTTTAGGACATGAAGTGAAGGCATATCTACTCATAGTGAAGGAAAATCCCTTCTTAAATGGTTGTCACAAGGACAGATTTCCCCTTGCATCTAGAACCGCTGGCTTGGTAATAAACGTTACTTTTATTAAAGAGAAAAAAGGGCGCCGCTCACCAACCTAGTGCATTGGTATGTAGATGAATGTGGCCTCAGCCATGTCTCATTTGATGTGATGTGTGCCCATATCATAAACCCACCGCCACCATGGGCCACTCGATCCACAACATTAGCATCAGCAAACCGCTCACCCACACAACGCCATCTGCCCTGTACAGTGAAAACCGGGATTCATCGGTGAAGAGAACACCTCTCCAAAGTGCCAGACACCAACGAATGTAAGCATTTGCCCACTCAAGTAGGTTACGATGATGAACTGCAGTCAGATCGAGACCCCTATGAGGACAACGAGCATGCAGATGAACTTCCCTGAGATGGTTTCTGACAGTTTGTGCAGAAATTCTTTGGTTATGCAAACCGATTGTTGCAGCAGCTGTTCGAGTGGCTGGTCCCAGACAATCTTGGAGGTGAAAATGCTGGATGTGGAGGTCCTGAGCTGGTGTGGTTAAACTTGGTCTGCGGTTGTGAGGCCGGTTGGATGTACTGCCAAATTCTCTGAAATGCCTTTGGAGATGGCTTATGGTAGAGAAATTAACATTCAATTCATGGGTGACAGCTCTGGTGGACATTCCTGCAGTCAGCATGCCAATTGCACTCTCCCTCAAAACTTGCGGCATTGTGCTGTGTGATAAAACTGCACATTTTAGAGTGTCCTTTATTTTTTGTGTCCAGCCTAAGGCACACCTTTGCAATAATCACGCTGTCTAATCAGCATCTGCTACACCTGTGAGGTGGATGGATTATCTGCGCAAAGGAGAAGTGCTCACTAACACAGATTTAGCCAGATTTGTGAACAATATTTGAGAGAAATGGGCCTTTTGCGTTCAGCTCATGATAAATAAAGGCAAACACAAAAGTGATGCATTTATAATTTTGCTCAGTGTACATACTAATGCCCTGGGTTGGTGAGCGGCTCCTTTTCTTCTTTTTGATGGTGCACTGACGCCAGCTACCTTCACTGCAACTGGTGGGGAGATCTGTCTCCACTTAGAGTGGCACTGCATGTTTCATTTGGATCAAATGGATTTTAGTTGATGGGTTTGACCTTGCAAAAGCACATCCGTAAATAAGCAGTAGTCTGCTTAACAGCTCATTTATCATTTGGTTGCGAATAATTGCCAAATGAATACAGTCTATTTTTATGGTTTACCTGCTAAAGGATTTGTAATCGTTTACAACCAGGTGGGTGGCACGCTTATTTACATGTTTTAGCAATGCAGCTTCCTGTGTCGCCAGTGCACCATCAGCGTATTCACTTGACCATAAACCAATTTAATAAAACCTATTCAGTAAGGAAAGTGGTCCAGGGAGTATTTGTGCTCTTTCTGGCTCTGCAGTAAGAGTGGCTGGATAAAAAAATTCAGATCAGTTAATAGATGAAACCGACTTCAGCAATTTTCGCTTTTTGCCTTGAGTTTCACTTTAATGCAGATTTGCTGGGTCTGTTTACCCCGCACTATTTTATTTGGAGATGCTGTCAGTTTGAATCATCTACTGGTTTTCTTTCATGTCTTGAATTACAGTAGCAAACTTGGTCTTTTCCCACAATTTAAGTTTTTGGTTTTCTTAACAAAAAAACTTTGCAGAGAAGGCGTTCGAGTACATTGGGGGTACCTGAGAGCAGTACTATCCAAGTTTTGGCTTTTCTAATAAAATCCTGTCGGCCATTATGGCTCTATAGTTTTGCCCTTCGGCGCAAGTATGTGGCAGAGATACTATCATCCCCATTTAACACTACCAACAGCACATGTCAGGGATGCCCCCTATCCCCTCTTATTTGACCTAGCCAAGCAACCTTTAGCAGAACATATTCGTTCTTCAAAGTTGATTTCGGGCTTCTGCTCTGGTGTCACTGAGCATAAGATTGGCATATTTGGGGATGACATCATTTTGATGCTCACGAATCCTCATTCCTCCCTAGCTGCAACCCAGTCATTACTACACAAGTTGAGTGACATATCCTACTATAAGGTGAATGCCTCCAGTCTTATACTTTTTTTCTTGGTTAAAAAAAAAATCTCATATGCTTGACCTAGGTCTAGATGGTGTCACTAAAAACCACCTAGCTATGCAATATCCTTTTCAGTGGTCTGAATCTGGTATACCTCAGGGAGTACCTGGGGATTACCCTAACCAAAACTCTGAACAATCAATTCAAAGAAAACTACCTCCCCCTTCAAACAAATTCCAACAGGTCTCTCACACGAATTTCCAAACACAAATTCTCATGGGCCGGCAGACTGGCTGCCTTCAAGATGAACACCCTCCCCCAACACTTATATCGATTTCACTCTTCTCATACCTATTTCGAGATCTTAACTTAAATCCCTACAATCTATACTAGCTACGTTTATTTGGAGAGGTAAGAGACCACGGGTTGCAAGGACCAGGCTCCTCAAACATAGATCAGTGGGTCAGAATTAGTAGACACTGCAGACTACTACCACGCCACTACCCTAGCTCAGCTTAAAGATTGGTTTCTACCCAATCCGCAGTCATTTTGGAGCATAATTGAGCGTCAACTTCTCCCACACAAAAATCTCAAGCTCTGGCTATGTAGCTTTCCCCCAAAATCGGTGACACCTTCCTTCCTCTCCTCCCCCATCATAGCAACCACCAGAGTTTAGCGGAAAGTTACTTCCACCTTATGTAAATCCACCCCTTTGGCACCCATACTGCCTTTATCCAGCTTGCAACTACTAACTCCCAAACTAAACCTCACACACTCCCCACGTCCTAGATTAATTAATTATTCCAAAAAGACCAATTAAAAACATTCCAACAATTAGTCAGATTTTAAATTGCCCCCTGCAACTCGCTATACTTACAAATTGCCCATTGTCTACAACACAACCCTCACCACCTCATACCTACCCAAAACCTTTTATTCTACGCTCCCAACTCCAAGCCCACTAAAGGACTCCTACAATTTGCTCAGAGAAAAACTAGCCTTTTAACACTAACACCCATTCCTCCATTGGGATCGAGACTTGGAACACGCCTACTCTTACCAATGAAAATCGGCCATTCAATCTACCTACAAAGCCACAAAATGCACTTCACTATGTGAACTAACCCAAAGCATAATACAACGCAGGTACTTGACTCCGGTCAGAATTGCCCCCTTCGCTCCCCATATATCTCCAATGTGTTGGAGGAACTGTGGAAAGAAGAGCTCATTATACCATATACTATAGCGTTGCCCACACCTGACCACATTCTGGATATACATTCCTTGATCTCCCAGGTTACCCAAATGTTCAAATCCCCTTCATATGACCTAGCACTCTTAAACTTAAATATTTCCCTCGCCAATTCCACAAAGTAGTAACCCATATTCTACTTGCTGCCAGACAAAATATCTCTAAACGTTGGAAGATATCTCTAACGTTCCCTTAATCCTATGTGTAATAAAACAGGTCCATGACCACTTTTGAAACTACCCTATCGGCTGATGGATGCACTGCTATTAAATTGATCCAGCCATGGAAACCTTGGTTGTTATGGTATGACTCATGTTAGCCTCTAAGGCCCCTTTCACACGTGCGGACAGTATGTCCATATTTCATCCATCCGTTTTTTGGATGAAATACCAACATGCATGCATCCCTATGGGATAGCGGGTGTCAGCGGATGAACATCCACTGACACCCGATATCATCCGTCCCCGCAATGGTCCGATTCTGCAGACGGAGGAAAATCCTGTTTTTCTATCCATCTGCAGAGCGGATTGGATGAACACGGACGGACAGATGGTCCGTGTTCATCCAATCCCCCCCCATAGGGGAGAGCAGAGATCTGATAGGGCGCAGGGAACCGCCCTGTCATCCGCCGGCTCAGCGGGGATCAACGGAGCGATCACCCGCTGAGCAAGCGGATGTTCAAAGGGCGAATCATCACGGTTCCGTCCCGTGTGAAAGGACCCTTAATACGATGGTGTTAATTCTCTAAGGCACAGGTGTCCAACACAAGGCCCGCGGGCCGAATACGGCCCTCCAGGCCATTTCATGTGGCCCTCACATCCATCCCTCCTCCAGACCCTTACTTTCTGCTTTCAAGCAATGCACCCAGCTTCTTCCCAGCAGCAGCATAAGAAAAGGGGAGTACACTGATGTAAGGAAGAGTGCGGGACTAAACTTCTGATGGTGGAGTGGCTCTTGTCATCTAATGTAAGGGGAGGAGATGCGCTGGACATCTAATCTTACAGATACAACCGGCACTTTTGAGGGCAATCATAATGCTGATGCGGCCCACGATGAAATGGAGTTTGACACCCCTGCTCTAAGGCTTACGGTGCACAACCCTGTCTCCGCCCCCTCTCAAGTTGCTACTCTCTACCCTCTTTCATTTCATGGCATCTTATTCAGTACTTATGGTTGTTAAACTCAAATTAAAGACCATGTTTTCAGGTTACTATGTGATCTCCCCATACCACCAATGTACAATATTATCAGCCTTCCCTTTTTTATTGTATCTTTGTTTTCTAAATACCAATAAAAATGTATTGAAATTTAAAACCTTACAACTTTATAGTAATCCCAGAGCAGTGCTGACATTTTCCAGAGCTGCATTTTTGCCTGTTGGAAATTTTTTGTAGAAGAGGTTCACACATGATTATGCACTGCTTATTGCTTGACAATGGTAACCTGTATTGAAATAATAAACTTCTGCATTGTATACAAACTTGCTCTGAAATGTAATGCTTCATGTGTTCAGTTTAGCATAACTTTGACGAATGGAGTTTTCTTGGATTAACAAATTTACGAGCAAGTTTTCGTGTCTCTCCTGTTCTGCCATGAAAGAAGTCTGTGTTTATTCTCTTAGGTGTTCCATGTCCCTCTAGAAGAACGCAGGTACAAGGACATGGCTCAGTTTGGGGAGGGTGAGCAGGCAAAGATTTGTTTGGACATCATGCAGAAGACTGGGGCACAATTGGAGCTTTCTCTGGCTAAAGACCAAGGCTTATCCATCATGGTTTCTGGAAAACTCGATTCTGTTATGAAGGCAAGAAAAGAGATTGTGACCCGGCTGCAGACACAGGTAAGACGTCTGTTGTTCTGTGCACTTTAGAGCAGATGTTTGAGCCGTAGCCTTGACACCTTACTCCCATGGCACTGATCAGCTGGGGAAGAGAGAGATGTGCATTCTCTAAGGGGAGACTGCAAAGGGATGCTATTCGTGGACATGATGCAATAAAAATCCCCTTAAGGTTAAATTGCATGCATACTGGGGAACGTGTTTTAATATAGTGTTCATCAACAGATTATTCTGGCAGCATCTAGTGTCAGTGGAGGATTTTTTTTCCCATGCTCCATGTATCGAAGGATGGGAGTTGCTTTTGTATTTGCTGCTTAAAGCCCTTTATTACACAAACACCTCTGTGTCTTATCCGAGTGCTGTGTTTCTTTGTGGTTATAAATTGCTTTGACGTTTTCTTTCTATTACATTGAAGTATTTCCAATGCTACAATTTTATTCTGTGAGAATGACAATTAGTCATGGAGTGCTGTGTAATTGAATGTTCTGCAGGCTGTATTTACTGGGTATGGCGTTTCTGTAACACTGGGTAGGTTTTAATGCTGCCGTTGGTACCACAGCCTAATGAATCATAGGAGGCAAGATGGGCTATGTCCTTGTGAAACACGTTGCATACCCGGGCAGATCAAACTGACCATATGATAGAGAAGCATGTAATTATGTTGCTTGTAGATAAAAAATCAAAACCATACTTATTTAAAAGCTCTAGGAAGCTAGGACCTGCTACAAGGAGGCCACTACAGCAGATGTTTGTATGAAATATCTTCTGAAGTATCTGAAATTGATATGGCTTTTTGACTTGCAGGACTGGTTTAAGATTTTACCTCAAGTTTACTTAAAAAAAATTTTCAATAGGTTTGCAGATAGAATCACTCCCCACTCCAGTTCTACAGTATCTACTTCTGAGTGGGAAGGTCACATTAGCCACTGCATAACACTGCCCTGCCTATACACTATTGTCTCTTGTCTCTAGAAATGATGGTGTGTGGGTGTGTCCGGGTGGGTGTGGGTGTGTCCGATGTGGTGTTTTTTTAATTTTTATTTTTTTAGAATTGGGTAAAATTCGGAACATCTGTCAGTTTTTTTTTTTTCCTTCCTCCGTCCCTTTTTTTTTTTTTTTATGCAAGATCTCCTTACATTTGTTCTGGTGATCCCAAGTTGTTATTATAAAAGGGGTACAGGTGTTGCCAGGAAAATGCAGAACAAAAATTTGATCTGTTAGATTAGTTATTTTGTGCTGTTGGTCAGCATTAGAGAGACCTTCATTTTCTGTCCCGGTGATACCCTAATAATCCACCAGGAAGTCAGGAGGGGACACCAGAAATAAGAACCTGACAACAGATGTTCTGACCCTTCCCTAGTATATCTAAAAAGAGTGGGCTTTAGACTGGGAAAAAAAACATACTTGACCAGATTAAATTGCGTTTTAAAAAGTCTCCTAATTCTGAACATAAAGGAGTATATACAATAATATGTTCAGATTTTAAGTGTGTGACCATATTTACTCTTTCACTGGGCCTGTTTACCTGCAACGAGGTAAACAAAATCTATATTCAAGTATGATCCTGGATCTTCTAAAAAAATTCAAATTGCTTTAATTATTAGTGTGTAGCGGATAAAGATGCCCGCGTGCACACACACTCCTTTTCAAAGAACATACATTTGACTGCTTCCTTTGTACTATGCGCAAGTCTGCTGTCTGACAGGTCACTGGTGGTTATTCATGCCCATCTGAACCATGTTTTATAATGTCTCTCTAGGCTTCAGCTTCAGTTGGTATCCCCAAGGAACATCATCGTTTTGTGATCGGTAAGAATGGAGAAAAGTTACAGGACCTGGAATTGAAAACCGCTACCAAGATTCAAATCCCCCGGCCTGAGGATGTCAGTAACCAGATTAAGATCACTGGCACCAAAGAGGGCATTGAAAAAGCCCGGCATGAGATTCTGCTCATCTCGGCCGAGCAGGTGAGAAACTGGGTTTTAAAAAAAGTGTTTTTAACTTGTTGCCTTTTTTAGTTTTATATGTAATCAATTGTCTGGATTTTCTTACCCATCAGGATAAACGAGCAGTGGAACGTTTGGACATCGAAAAGGCCTACCACCCTTTCATTGCTGGACCTTACAACAAGACAGTTAATGAGCTCATGCATGAAACTGGAACAAGAATTAACATCCCACCACCAAGCGTCAACAAGACTGAGATCGTGTGCACTGGAGAGAAGGATCAGTTAGCCCAGGCAGTAACAAAAATCCGGCAAATTTATGAAGAGAAGGTGAGAAAATGTAGGATGCTCCTATGAATTCCTGCTTCAGTTATAGATAGTGGTTTAGGCCACTGATTTAAAGTGTTTAAGGTTTTTTATCGGTCATTTACCTCTTCTGTGCAAGGGTTTTGCTCAGAGCAGCCCCGATCCTTCTCTTCTGGGGTGCCCCGCTGGCATGCCAGGCTCCTCCACTTCATCGGGTGCCCCCACAGAAAGACTATTTCCATGGGGGCACCCGTGCGGCTCACTCCCGAGTCCTGCTGCTGCGTCCATTGACAGACAGCTGGATTTGGCTCTGCCCCCTACTCCTGTGTCACAGGATTTGATTGACATCAGTGGGAGCCAATGGTTCCTCCTGCTATTAATCTATCCAATGAGGAAAGAGATGGCGGCTCGAGCCTCTGGACTCATGCACATCGCTGGATCGAATTGGGCTTGGTTAAGAGAAAGGGGTGTCTGGAGGGCAGCTGCAGCACAGAATGTTTTTCACCTTAATGCATAGAACCTTGAGACTTTACAACCACTTTAAGAGAAGCTTTAATTATTACATCCACAATGTAACTTCCGAAAAACTTCTTTCTGTGAAAAAGTTTGTGCCCCCACATTATTATTATTGTGCGTGCGGAAGAATTCAATCATTTTAATCTTCAAGCGCCCACTTCTTGGCAAGTTAAATTTTAAAGCAGCCTAAAAGCGCAATAATGCTTTTATAGCGTTAACGATGTGTTGTACAGGCATTCATGTTGCGTCAGGTAACACTTCTCAAACGCCGTGTGGTGTGTTGTTTTTTTTTTTTTTTTTTTACAAGGCTAAAATGGGAAATTTATCACTTTTGATACTTTGTAACTGCACTGGTAAACGCATAGGTGCGTTTTAAGATGCGGTTGTGGTGCGTTGCAATAGAGGTGAAATGGAAGTGGTTGCAAAGCGTCAACGCCTACAAAACTCTGTAGGCAGCATTATTTTTGCCTCGCAGTAACGCTAATGCTGCAGTGTGAACACCCCTATCTGCTCCCTACTGTAACAATTTGAGTGGCATTTATAGGCATTCTGGAAGCATTGAAAACACGACCCAACCACCTATTTTAAACGCCTGTGTGAAAGAGCTCTGAGTTGTGTGCACGAAATGCAGCTTGGCGCCTGCTAATGTTCACAGATCAGAAGTCAGAATCTACAGAACACTTTAAAGTGGTTCTAAAGGCTCAAGGTTTTTTACCTTCATGCATTTTATATAGGTAAAAAAACACCTCTGTGCAGCAGCCCCATAATACCTGAGCCTAATCTTTCTCCAGCGCTGTGCACGAGAGCCTCCGTTCTGCTGGGTCTCTCCTTCATTGGCTGAGACAGCAGTGGGAGCCATTGGTAACCAATCACAGCTAGTGAGCCAATGAGGAGAGAGGGTGGCGGGGCCGACCTGTGGCTCTGTGTGAATAGACATGCAAAGCAGCAGCTCAGGATACACATGCTAAGGTTCCCCCACTGCAAGCAGCTTGCTCAGAGGGCACTCGGCAGGAGGGAGAGGCCAGGTGTGCCAGCGGGGGACCCGATATGAGGAGGATTGGGGCTTTTTTGTGCAAAACCATTAGAGAGCAGGGTAAGTATGACATGTTTGTTTAAAAAGTAAAAAAAAAAAAGAATATGCCTTTTTATTATCACTTTTAATATCTTGTTTTCTAGATCTGCTAACTAGCTTTCTATCATCTTCCCCATAAAGAGAAAAACTTTAAAGGGTAATTAGAAACCCCATAAGTGTGTTCCCTTTTTATTTTAATTTTTTTGGTCTGTGTGTATGATCATTAGGAATTTGTGAAACTGGAAAGCTATAGGATTGCTTGGATGTTGCTTGCTGAAGTCGGTTAGCACACTAGTTGGATTTGGCTGCTCAATGACCAGGCCGTTTTTTGCGATACGGCACTGCGTTGCTTTAACTGACAATTGCGCGGGCGCGCGATGATGTAACCAAACAAAATTGACGTCCCATTTTCCCACAAATGGAGCTTTCTTTTGGTGGCATTTGATCACCTCTGCATTTTGTCACTCTTCAAAAAAAAAAAAAACATTTTGAAAAAAACACCATCTTTTACTTTTTGCTATAATATTCCAATTTAAAAAAAAAAAATATTTTTTTTCCCTCAGTTTAGGCCGATATGTATTCTTCTACATATTTTTGGTAATAAAAATCGCAATAAGCGTATATTGATTGGTTTGCACAAAAAAGTTATAGTGTTTACAGAATAGGGGATAGATTTATGTATTTTTTTTCTTTACTAGTAATGGCGGTGATCTGCGATTTTTATCGGGACTGCAATATTGCGGCAGACAGATCGGACACTTTTGACACATTTTTGGGACCAGTAACCATTTATATAGCGATCAGTGCTATAAAAATGCACTGATGACTGTATAAATGTCACTGGCAGGGAAGGGGTTAACACTAGGGGGCGATCAACGGGTCATTGTTTTCCATAGGTGTGTTCTAACTGTGTGGGGGATGGGACTGACTAGGAGGAGAGAGACATCAGTGTTCATACTTGGTATGAAATCACGATCTGTCTCCTCTCCCCTGAGAGAACCGGGATCTGTGTGTTTACACACAGATCCCGATTCTCGCTCTGTCATGAACGATCATGGGTGCCCTGGTGGTAATCGTGCTCGCCGGGCACTCGCATTGGCTCCAGCGGTGCGCGTGCCCCCTAGTGATCAAAAGGCGAACCGATGTTCAGTTGCATCGGTTTGCCCAAGGGTGCCAATATGCCGCAGTACCACTGCGGTGGCTTGTCAGGATGGGGTTAAATTTACAGTTGGGTCTCTTACACACGTTTTTACAGCTGCTCCTAGGGGCGTCAGTGTTTTTTTCCCCCCGTCTAAACGCCCCTCCATGTTGGCCTATATGTCCATGCACACATAGGCTTTAAGCAGCGTTTAGTGGTGGGAACTTTTAGAGGCAGGGAAAAAGCCAGTGTGTCTAGGAGCAGCAGAGTTTGGGCAGAAAATACGCTTGATGCTACTATATGCTGCTAAACATGCCTAAAAGCTAGTGCTTGAGCATGAATTAATTTCAATGACCAGAATAAATTATTTATTTTGGCCAATGAAATGAATTGACGCTTGTAAAAGCTTTAGACACTTTTACAAGTGTCGGGTATATTTTCTGCTAAAATGCTGCTGGCTTTTAGGAGTGTTTAAAGTAAAGGCTTTATTCTCTTATAGGTCTTATAATTTACCTTCTAAAGCATGTTCTCCATTTAACACAATTATATAATTATGTTGCTACTTTGTTCAGTAAGTCAAAGTAGACTTGAGATCAATCTATGACTTTTCCTTCCTGCAGAAGAAGAAAACCACCAGCATTGCTGTGGAAGTGAGGAAGTCTCAACACAAATATGTCATTGGTCCAAAGGGCAACAGCCTGCAGGAGATCCTGGAGCGCACAGGAGTGTCTGTGGAAATTCCACCTACTGATAGCAGTTCAGAGACTGTCATCTTGCGGGGAGAGCCTGAGAAACTGGGCCAGGCATTAACAGAAGTGTATGCAAAGGTAAAGACCAGTTAGTGCATAGTTTATTTTATTTACAGAAGAGATGATCGAAGACCTCCAGACATGTTTTGTGGTCTGTCTTTTCAGGCTAACAGCTTTACAGTGGCCAGTGTCTCTGCTCCATCCTGGTTGCATCGGTTCATTATTGGCAAAAAAGGACAGAACCTGGCAAAGATCACACAGCAGATACCAAAGGTGAGATTTTCTGTATGTTAGCTTCTCTGGTATGCCCGAATACTTTCTCCTCTGCAGTGAATTGACATTGACTCTTTTGCACTTCTAAAGTTCTACAATGACAAATGTTCTCATTGTGGTCTTTGTAGGTGCACATTGAATTTACAGAAGGGGAAGACAAGATCTCCCTGGAGGGTCCCACAGAAGACGTTGCAGTTGCCCAACAGCAGATGGAAGTGCTCGTCACTGACCTGGTCAGTTGCATGTTTTGCTACTAAATCTTTTGCATTTAATAGAATCTACTGGTGTTGCATAGCATTATGGCTTTTTCCATAAAAACAAGATGTTTTCTTTCTGTGGACTTCATTTTTTTTTTTTTCCTTTTAATCTTTAAGATTTCTCGAATGGATTTTGCAGAGATAACCATTGATCATCGATTTCACAGGCATCTTATTGGGAAGAGTGGAACAAACAGTATGTATATTCAGTTTGTAATTTTAACATGCCAGTTAAGGTGATGGATACAGTAATCCACTTTTCTCCTATAGCATTGGTGCCACCTTTTCGTTACCTAAAGAGTGTGCTGCTAGATTAAGCCCTGCATGCTGCATTTGGGTGCATTGAACTGCTTTCTGCATGCAAAGTTATTTAAGTGAAATATGTTTTTAAGAAACTTTTAAAAGTCGTTTCCGTGCATTACATGTTAGCATATGCATTTTGTGGTACATAAGTTCCAAGAAGCAGAGAAGTTTGTGAGGGATCTGCTATGTGTAAACACAAAGATACAACCATTTTAGAATTGGTGGGCTTAGTCCACTTTGAAACTGTAAGTTGTGCAGTTAGCTTTGGCACTCTCAGGCTGACATTACTGGAAACTTGTACTGGGCTGCCGTTGACCACATAAGCACCTCTCGATCTAGGACAGCCTCTTGTACTGATCTCCACTAACCCTTTGTAATTCTAAAGCCTCATACACACAATCAGATTTTCCGAAGGGAATTGTGTGATGACAGGCTGTTGGTGGAAAATCCGACCGTTTGTATGCTCCATCGGACAATTGTCAGATTTTCCGCGGACAAATGTTGGATGGCAGGCTTTAAAATTTTCCGTAGGCAATTGTCTGTTGTCGGATTTTATGAGCGTGTTTACAAAAGTCCAAAGTACAAACATGCATGCTCGGAATCAATGCTCACCAAACACGACATTAGCAGAAGGTGCCCAAAGGGTGGCGCTAAAGAGCTGAAAAACCACGTTTGTTTTTTGGCCGACAATTGTGTGGCGTTTGTATGCAAAACAAATTCCTGGCCAACGCCCTTCCGGCAAACGTCCTATGCTTCGAGGAAAAAACGATTTGTGTGTATGAGGCTTTACTCTCCAGAGCACAGAGTAGTCTTTCTTCTGTCTGCCATATGGATTCCTGCTGGCCAATCTAGTGTAATTGTAAATCTTGGTGACAAGGAACTATGCTTGGAATCCATAAGGCAGTTTACTGTTGAACCTTACGTTAGCCATACACTAGTAGAATTTTGTTCCAATTGTTTTGTTTTAAAACAGTCGTTTCATTTTCTAGCGGTTAGTGGGGTCAAACTGATCTTTTCTGACTGTAGTTATGAGAATTTTGAGGGCGCAGAATAAATTTTTTTCTTTAACTTCTAATGTATATAGTTTTCATTCGGAAAATTACTTTTATTCCAAAATCGAATGTTAAAGGCAAGAAAAAGTTTTGAGGTATTTTTCAAACACCATTTTTCAAGTCTTCAAATGTACGAAGAATCTTCGTAAGAAAACAGTGTATGGCCAGTTTTTGACATTCGTTGACAGATTGGCATGTTGACATAAAACCCTTTCAGAAAGCAGTTTGAGAGTAATGGGGTTTCGTTTTAGTTAACAGGATCAAGGAACAATACAAAGTGTCAGTGCGTATTCCCCAGGACAGTGAAAAGAGCAATGCAATCCGGATTGAAGGTGATCCCCAGGGTGTACAGCAAGCTAAGAAAGAGTTGCTGGAGCTAGCATTACGAATGGTAAGTTGAGAAGAATTCAAAAATGTTTATCTTCTGAAGAAAGACCAGTCACTAAGCACACATTTTGCTTCAGGAAAATGAGCGCACAAAGGACTTGATAATTGATCAGAAGTTCCATCGCACAATGATTGGTCAAAAAGGTGAAAGAATTCGGGAGATCAGAGAGAAATTCCCTGATGTAAGTAGCTGTTTCAGTCTCCCTTTTTTCATATAAATAAATATATTTTTTTTTTTAATGTTCCCTTCCTTTTTTGTCTCCTGTAGTTTCATTAGTATGTTTAATTTTCTTCTAGGTGATCATTAATTTCCCAGATCCAGCTCACAAGAGTGACATTGTACAGCTGCGTGGGCCTAAGAATGAGGTGGAGAAGTGCACAAAGTATCTCCAGAAAATGGTGACAGAGATGGTATGGGCAGATTTATGACATCCACGTTGGGTTACGTTAAAAGTATGGGCAAAGCTTTTTTTCCGTGTCACAAGGGTGCACTTTTGCTCTCCTATGACCCAGAGCCAGCAAAGAGCAGGCTGAAAGCAAGCTGTCATCACAGATCAGCTTCACCATATTTTTGTAATCCACATGGCACCCTCTCCAGCTCAGCGCTTCCGTAAGCACTGATGGGCAAAGAGGAAAGCAGTGATTGGCAGTCACTGCTCTCTGCTCTTGGACCAAGAATTGAGCGATCATGTGAATTAGTTCTTGGGATTAGAGCTGGTGGTGGACCGCTGCAGCATGGAGTATGTGTGTTTTTTGAAAACCCCAAACTTCTCCTTTTTTAAACCTGTAAAATTATAAATATGGGCGCGGTGTTTGCTGGCTTGACATTAAGGCTCGGATGCTGTCCTCATTCTGTCTTGTTCTAGCTTCAATACCTAATGAGTCACTGATTGTAAGTTACCTGTGATTTTGTTTTCCTAAAAAATATACTATTTTAATATTTGTTTTGAAACTAAAAAAACTACTTTTTACAATGACAAATAATTAATGTACTCTTCCTGTGGGCATCTAGGATTTGTCTTAATGGGCTAATGAGCATCTTTGGTAGGCAAGAACATGTTCTCTGTACTCGTTTTACCCCCCTCCTTCATGACCAGGCCATTTTTTCGATGCAGCACTGCGTTGCTGACAATTGTGTGGTCGTGCAACATTTTTTCTCTTGGTGGTGTTGGATATCACATTTTTTTATTTTTTGCGCTATAAACAAAAAAAAAATTTTTACTTTCTGCTATAAAACATCCAATACATTTCAAAAATCGAATTTCTTCACAAATTTTGGCTAATATGTATTCTAGAACATGTTTTTGTTAAAAAAACACAAACGAATCCCAATAAGCACGTGTATTGGTTTACGCGAACGTTACTGTCTACAAACTATGGAATTAAAAAAAAAAAAAAAACATTTTTGTAATGGCGGCGATCAGCGACTTATAGCAGGACTGCGATATTGCAGCAGATAATTGGACATGAACTGACACTTTTGACACCGTTGGAACCAGTGACACTGATGCAGTGATCAGTGCTAAAAAAATATGCAGTCACTGTACTAATGACACTGGCTGGGAAGGGGG
Source organism: Rana muscosa (assembly GCA_029206835.1). NCBI lineage: Eukaryota > Metazoa > Chordata > Amphibia > Anura > Ranidae > Rana > Rana muscosa. Next base: position 470,638,803 of record CM055121.1, on the reverse strand, counting down.
TTAAACATCTAGGGCGATCAAAGGGTTAACTGTGTGCCTAGCCAGTATTTGTGTGTACAGTGTGGTTCTTTCACTGGGGGGGAAGTAATGGATTCTAGTCCTTGCTTTGCAAAAACACAGAATCCATTCCTTTCCCCACTGTCAGAACTGAGACATGCCTTATTTACATGGGCATACCTCAGTTCTGTGTATTGCCAAAAATCAGCAGGTGCCAGAGGACATAGTGTGCCTGGCACCCGCAGATCAGCTTCTAGTGTGAATATTCACGGCAGAACGCTCGTCCTCTGCAGGCGGAAGTGCAGAATCACTTATTTATACGTGATCCTGCGCAGGAGAGCCCTGTAGAAGTAAAACCACTATGGAGCGGACAGGAAGGGTTTAAACTGTAGTCCTGGCACTTGTGAAGTCTAGGGGAAAAGTAGCAGTCTGTAGCAGCCATTCAGGTTTCATCTTTCCCACTGAAATGTAATTGCAGCTTCATGTTTCAGTACTCTTAAATCGATACCAGTGACTCTAGAAATGTAAAGGATAATTTCACCTTGTAAAACATGTTACAACCATTTAGAGTGTAAGCATGTTCTTGTTCTGCTCCTCACCCCTTCTTTTTGACAACAGGCGGGGGGTTCTTGCTCTCTCCTCTTACCTGCTGTCAGATTTTGAAAACCACGTGGCTGTTTGGGGCTCTGCCCACACAGCCGCATCATTCATTCACAGTAATCTATAAATAAAACTACAAGCCCATCCCCCACCTCGACAGATGGGCTTGTAGTTTGAATTGACTGCGGGTGCGCTAATTGTAACACTCGTATTTCATTCACACTGCCTACAACTCTGAAAATGACAGCCCATCTAGAGCTGCAGGCAGTGTGTAGGAGATGTAAACAAAAAAATAATTTGCGCTCGGGTTAAAAAAAAAATCCAGAAACCGCAGCCTACAGTATATCTTGATACCAGATATATACAAATGTGACACTAACAGTGTGGAGCTATGTGTAATAAATTAAGCAAAAAATTGTGACCTGAAAAAAGGGCCATAGAAGATATAAATAAATTCAATGCAAACCACATATATTAAAACCGTATATCCCAAATGTGCATACAATAATCATACACATCTAAAGTGCAAGTAACAAAAACTATGTGTGTGTGTGTATATATACCGTAAGTTATGACCTTCACATAAAGAGTGGTCAAAGACTTTAGGAAGTAAGCTTTTCCACAGATAAACCACAACTTTAGAGCTTCTCTGGCCTCCTCACTCCAAAAAATCCAAGGCCAAAACATTCCCCTAGCTCAGCGTTATCGATATTCCATATAGAGATGTAAAACAAGAGACCCATACCATAGAACCACAAAATAAAAGCTTTTATTAGCTAAAACTGCACTCGCAAAAGTGTGAAGCATTCACAGCTGTGTGTGTGTAATCGCAATATCCGAAAATGTCAGACTCCAAGATGTCCGAATGGATGGTGACCTGTATCAGTCTTTATATATTACACACACACAGTCAACCAAAAGTCTATACAGACACTTGTTACACACGTTTATATATGGATTTTTTACTTGCACTTTAGATGTATATGAATATTGTATGCATATTTGGGATATATGGTTCTTTTTGTGTTTTTACATTCATTTATTTTTTTAGGTTTTCTGTTGCAGTTGATTTTGGATTTACAATACATTACATTTTTAGCTTAATTTGTTACACATAGTGCCACGCTTTGAGTCTGTGTCTGTGTGTGTGTGTGTGTGCAGGAGCCTGACCTTGCACCTGCGGTCTGATGTTCACAGGTACAATACTTTGCAGGCTCCTGAATTTATTAATTTTTAAAATAGTATTGTTTGTTTTTTGCCTGTGAAAGGATGTGCATTTATTTTTAATGAAAGGTGAACCTGGCCTTTAATGCAACTTGTCTTTATGCACAAGCATTTCTACAGTTTTTTGTGGTGCAATCTGCCTGTGTTTGAGTTTGTTCTCTGCTAGTATCTGTTACTTATTCCTCAACCAAAGCCATTGTTAAAGGCCAAGTTAAATTAGAAGTCCAGGCAAATCTCAAGTATACCTAAACCTGCTCCCACTGCCATGCTAAGCCTATTCGAACTACCCTGTAAAGGAAAGATGTCTATACCTAACTTATTCTGAGGATGCTCTGGTCCCATGATCAGCTCCCAGCACCGTCACAGTGTAGAGGCGAGACAGCCGACAACTGATGCCCCGTAGTAAGCCTATGGGTGGCATCATTGCATAGGCTCTGCAGCATTTGTCGGCGATCTCTT